>JAGIQG010000004.1:10315424-11515424 GCA_024679065.1 Sphyrna mokarran
GGGGCCAAATGGCCTTTGTCTGCTCCTAGTATCTGTTATTGCAGTGTCAATTTTACTCAGTAGAGATATTTGCACCAGCTTCAATACAGCTTATTAATTAAACATTGTTTTAACCAGTTGTTGTTGGCAGATTGTTTTAGGCTAATACAGAGAGGATGAAGCTGAATGGCTGAATAACTGTATATGATGATGATTTTTAAGATCAACCTTTTTATCCAACATTTTTACAAGTATTATACAAAGAAAACCAAACTAATAGCTTTAACCTTGCAAGTCTTCATGCAATAAAAAAAGCCTTAACCACACCTTTTGTGACCCTGAGCAGTTCCAAAGTGCTTTACAGACAATGAAGTACTTCTGAAATGTAACTATTGCCATAATATAGAGAAATGTGGCCACAGCATGGTCCCAGAAAACTGCAATATGCTAAGATCTGTTTATGATGTTGATCAAAGGAAAAATGTTGATGACAACACCCGGGGATCAACCTCCCCCACCAAGTCCTCCCTGCTAGCCAACACCACACATGCCACCCCTTCCCCACTCCCCCAACTTTCCACTTGCTCATGGCAACTTTCCGGCAACCCTACCTAAATTGGAGATGCCACGTTGGACTGGGGTGGATGTAGTAAGAAGTCTCACAACACCAGATTAAAGTCTAACAGGTTTATATGAAATCACAAGCTTTTAGAACACTGTTCCTTCTCACTTGATGAAGGAGAAGCACTCTGAAAGATTGTGATTCCAAATAAACCTGTTGGACTTTAACTTGGTGTTGTGAGACTTCTGACTGATTAAATTGATCTTCTTCCTTCCACCACTTCCTTCCCTTCTCACCTTTCTCTGGCATGTAGATACTGGGACCAGTTCCTGCATGCCTACTGCCACTCTGTACATTAACTTCTGCACAACTCAGAAACTTAGACTGGGACCTTCCTGATTTATAGGGTTATAGAAGTTTAGATGTTTACAACATGTAAACAGGCCTTTTGGACTAACTTGTCCATGCCGCTCTTTTTTTAAACCCATAAGCTAATACTAATTGCCCACATTTGGCCCATATCCCTCTACACCACCTCACTCACATAAATGTCTAAATGCTTTTTAAAGGACAAAATTGTACATGCCTTTACTACTAACTCTGGCAGTTTGTTCCAGACACTCATCATTTATGTGTGAAAAAATTGCCCTTCTGGATACTTCTGTATCTCTCCCCTCTCACCTTAAACCTATGCCCTCTAGTTTTAGATTCTCTAACTATGGGAAAAGATATTGACTATCTAGTAATCTATGCCCCTCATTATTTTATCGACCTTTATAAGCCTTCTAAGGTCCAGAGATAAAAGTCCTAGTCTATCCAACCCCTCCTTATAACTCAAACCACCAAGCCCTGAAAGAATTCCAATAAATCTTTTCTGCATTCTTTCTAATTTAATAATATCCTTTCTATAATGGGATGACCAGAACTATAAACAGTATTCCAGGTGTGGCCTTATCAATGTCTTGTACAACTTCAACAAGATGGCCCAATTCCTGTATTCAGTGTTCTGATCAATGAAACCAAACATGCTGAATGCCTTCTTCACCATTCTGTCCATCTGTGACTTCATATTCAAGGACCTACAAACATGTACCCCTCGATCATTTTGCTCTGTAACTCTCCCCAATGCCTTACCATTAACTAAGTAAATTCTGCCCTGGTTCAATCTACCAAAATGCATCACCTCATATTTATCTAAATTAAACTCCATCTGTCATTCGTTAATCCACTGGCCCAGTTGATCAAGATCCCATTGCAATCAGAGATAGCTTTCTTCATTGTCCACTATGCCACCAATCTTGGTGTCGTCTGCAAACTTACTAACCATGCCTCCTAAATTCTCATCCAAATCATTAAATGACAAATAACAGTGGACTCAGCACTGATCTCTGAGACACACCGTTGGTCACAAGCCTCGGTTAAAAAACAACTCTCTGCAACTACCTGTCAAGAAGTCAATTTTGTTAGCATTTAGACATCTCACCCTGAATCCCGTGAGATTTAACCTTTTGCAACAACCTACCATACGATACCTTGTCAAGAACTTTGCTAAACTCCATGTAGACTATATCAACTGCACTGCCTTCATCTACCTTCTTGGTTACCTCTTCAAAAAAAAACTATATTCAGAGAGAGACAGTGGCACACTGGTATTGGCATTGGGCTAATAAACCAGAGACCCTGGGTATTGCCTCAGGGAACTTGGTTCAAATCCCACCATGGTAGATGGTGAATTTGAATTAAAAGTCTAATGATGCCCATGAAACTGATAGCAATTGTCGTAGAATAACATATGGTTCACTAGTGTCCTGTGAGGATAATTTCCACGTGTAACTCCAAATCTTTTAAAATGCCCTCTGAAATGGCCTAGCAAGCCACTCAGTCTGAGGGCAATTAGGGACGGACAACAAGTTCTGGCCCAATCAGTGATGCCCACATCCCATGAACGAATAAAAAAAAAAGTATCAATGTGCGTGTTCTGGCATAAGGAAGAATATCAACAATCAATATAGAGCTTAAAAATACATTATTTTGCCTGCAGCGTAAATTTAAATTTATTTTTCAAAGGCGTCTCTTAATTGGCCATTATTGTTAAATATGTCGGTAATCTGTTTAATGGTCATTGGGATAAAGCAGAAATATTCACTGCTGAAGTTTCCTCTGTAGAAATAATCTGATGATGCACTAAATAGAATGACCCAGTTACAGCAACTTCCACTTCATTAGAGGGCAAGTATTAAATCACCTTACGGTGATGATTCTACAACACAGAAAGAGGCCTTTGACCCATCGTGTCTACACCCTTTTCTTCAACTAACGTATCAAACCATCTTCATGTCTTCCCACAAGACGCTACTTGATGAGGAGCTGGGTAGTTCTCTGTTGAGTTTTTCCAGTAGTTATCCCTCTACCGGAGTGGGGCCAAATGGTTAAGTTTAGCCATTAATGGCCGATTTTATCCAGTCATTACTTGTTGCTGTGTGTAAAAACCTGTTGTGCTTGAATTGTTTCCCACTTTTCCTGTTTTATAACAGTGTCTACTCTTCAAATAAATATTTGCTTTGGTGTATCCAGAAATTAAGAAGGGAGCATGGCAAACGCAACTTATTTATTGTCAATTCCGACGATATTTCACTAAAGACTTGTATTTGCCACAACGTGAATATCATTAAATTTCACGGGGTGTGGCCTATCATCGCTTGATTGCTGGTCAGATGCTTAACCAGGGGCTGCCGCCCCTGTCCACAGTGCTGCCTCTCACTCCACTTTTACAGCTCATTCTCTAGCCTCCCAACCATTCCTGGGCCCAGCCCCATGCCCTCCTTCCCTGGATCACTGCCTCCCTGCCAATCCCTATGCAGAGTGGCAGTGGGCACCCCACCCACACCTATCGTCCCCTAGGCCTCACCCCCCACCCCCATATGCCCTGCCCTTTGCCCTGACTCATGCCTAATGGGCAGTACCAAGGAGGCACAGGCTGGCACTTCCACTCGCCAGGGTGGTTTCCTCCCACAGTCCAAAAGACATGCTGATTAAGTGCATCAACAATGCTAACATGGCCATCTTCTGCATTCCTCTCCAGTATTGGCACAAATTGCCAAAAGCAGGAATGGTGGTGAGGATCCTGGAATAGTGCCTTTCCACTTTTTTCCAAGGGCTCCCCACATCGGCCCAAATTCGCAAACAATCTGGCTGTAACATGATACGTGAATCATAAATCTTAAATACAGCTGTTGGCCCAAGTTGAGGCTCCACAAGGGCTGGGAGTGACCTGGAAGTGTACCTTCAGGCATTTGTGCTATGAACATCTACTGCTGGGGAAATCATGCAAGTTGGCCTAGTGGTATCATCATTAGACTATTAATCCAGAAATATTCTGGGGACTTGGTTTCAAATCCCACCACAGCAGATGGTGGAATTTGAATCCAACCAATAGAAGTCTGGAATTAAGAATCTATTGATGACCAGGAATCTATTGTCGATTGTCAGAAGAACCCATCTGGTTCGCTAATGCCCTTCGGAGAAAGAAAGACGTCGTCCTAACCTGGTCTGGCCTACATGTGACTCCAGAGCCACAGCAATGTGGTTGACTCTCAACTATCCTCTGGAATGGCCGAGCGAGCCACTCAGTTATAGAATATAGAACACTACAGCACAAACAGGCCCTTCGGCCCACAAGTTGTGCTGAATCACTACTACCTGGACAAGGGCAACTAGGGATGAGTAGTATATGTTGGCCGGCCAGCCAGCCACATCCACGTCCCACAAATGAATAAGTTCATCAGCTTTGGGAGCAGAATTAGGCCATTCGGCCCATTGAGTCTGCTCTGCCATTCGATCATGGCTGATTATAATCCTCATCCCCATTTTCCTGCCTTCTCCCCATATCTCTTCAAGATCTGTCTAACTCCTCCTTAAATTTACTCATTGCCCCTGCATCCTCTGCATTTTGGGGTAGTGAATTCCACAGATTCACAACCCTTTGGGAGAAGTAGTTTCTTCTCATCTCAGTTTTAAAGTTGCTATCCTCTTATCTCTCAGTCTAGAATGCCCCATAAGAGGAAGTATCCACTGCACATCTGCTTTATCCATACCATTTATCATCTTGTATACCTCGATTTGATTTCCTCCCATTCCTCTCAATTTCAGAGGGTATAGGCCTAAACTGTTCAATCTCTTTTCATATGAGAAAAGAGATTGATTCATACTGAATAAATATTTCTCTTCGGTATTCACGCAGAGTGCTGGGAAATGTAGCTGTGGAGAGCACTGAGGTACAGGGTTGCAAATTGGGGAGTATTGTAGTAGATAGGGAGGATGTGTTAGAAATTCTCGAGGGTTTGAAGTTGGATAAGTCCCCTGGGCCGGACGGGATTTACCCTAGGATTCTCTGGGAGGCAAGAGAGGAGATTGCAGAGCCTCTGGCTCTGATCTTCAGGTCCTCGTTGGTTACGGGTGTGGTTCCGGAGGACTGGAGGATAGCGAATGTGGTCCCATTGTTTAAGAAGGGGAAGAGAGACCTTCCTGGGAATTATAGGCCAGTGAGTCTTACTTCTGTTGTGGGCAAGGTATTGGAGAGAATTATTAGGGATAGGATTTATAGTTATTTAGAGAGAAATGAATTGACTGGGGATAGTCAGCATGGTTTCGTGAAGGGTAGGTCATGCCTTACTAACCTCATTGAGTTTTTTGAGAAAGTGACCAGAGAGGTGGATGGGGGTAAGGCGGTTGATGTAGTATATATGGACTTTAGTAAGGCTTTTGATAAGGTGGCCCATGGAAGACTTCTACAGAAAATGCAGATGTGTGGAATAGAGGGTGATTTAGCTAATTGGATTAGAAATTGGCTGGCAGATAGAAGACAGAGGGTGGTGGTTGATGGGAGATATTCATCGTGGAGTTCGGTGACGAGTGGTGTGCCTCAGGGGTCTGTTTTGGGGCCCCTGCTGTTTGTAATTTTTATAAATGATCTGGATGAGGGTATTGAGGGATGGATCAGTAAATTTGCAGATGATACTAAAGTTGGTGGTGTGGTAGATAGTGAAGAGGGGTGTTTTAGTTTACAGAGTGACTTGGACAAGTTGCAGAGCTGGGCCGAGAGGTGGCAAATGGAGTTTAATGTGGAAAAGTGTGAGGTAATGCACTTTGGCAGGAACAATAAATGTGTAGAGTATAGGGCTAATGGTAGGGCTCTTAATAGTGTTGAGGAACAGAAGGATCTTGGTGTATGTGTCAATAGATCCCTGAAAGTAGGCAGTCAAGTGGATAAAGTTGTTAAGAAGGCTTATGGAGTCTTAGCTTTTATTGGTAGGGGGATTGAATTTAGGAGCCGCAGCATCATGTTGCAGCTGTACAAAACTCTAGTGCGGCCGCACTTGGAGTATTGTGTGCAGTTCTGGTCGCCACATTATAAGAAAGATGTGGAGGCATTGGAGAGGGTACAGAGGAGGTTTACCAGGATGTTGCCTGGTATGGAGGGCAGGTCCTATGAAGAGAGGTTGAAGGATTTGAGGTTGTTTTCGTTAGAAAGGAGGCGGCTAAGAGGGGATCTTATTGAAACATATAAGATGATTAGAGGTTTAGATAGGGTGGACAGTGATAGCCTTTTTCCTAGGATGGAGAAAGCTAGCACGAGGGGACACAGCTTTAAATTAAGGGGTATGAGTTATAGGACGGATATCAGAGGTAGGTTCTTTACTCAAAGAGTGATTAGGGAGTGGAATGCCCTGCCTGCAGCTGTTGTAGATGCGCCAAGTTTGGTGGCGTTTAAGAGGTTAGTTGATAAGTATATGGATGAGAAGGGAATGGTTTAGTTAGGAGGGGCATTGCTTTTTATTTTGGTCGGCACAACATCGAAGGCCGAAGGGCCTGTTCTGTGCTGTATTGTTCTATATGTTCTATATGACAAAAGTTGCCCTGGTATAGACTCTCATTATTACTTGTGGATCTGTGGAAGATGCCATTGAGAGATGATTTCACAAACAAAATGTTCTTTACTTTCACGCAGATAATGAAGAATATATTCCATCAGTCTTTCAATGCATACAAAACAGATATAGAGCCCAGGATGAACGACTTGACAGTCCACCTCCTGCAGTGCAGCCGAAGACTCTTTGAGATCATGCTGTCACATAGAAGGGTCACAGCAGCTTACATCGAAGGAGACAATATTGCAGTCACCATAGAGGGAGAGGCAGCAAGAGTGTTAAACTTTGACACAGGTAAAGAGATAACTGTCCAAAGAATGGAGAAACATAATTATCCTGTCGTGTATTCCCAGATATCCTGCTGATAAATATAAAATAGTCCAGGAACAATGCAGGAGTCTTTGGGTTAATCTGTCTCAGCTAATGGTGGAATTCTACAGTTAGCACACCCCAATCTTCTACTGTCCAGGTTTCAATTAGTTATTATTCTTTCTGGGAACTGTACATTTTATTTTGACTTTGTTCTCAAAAAATCAAAGAGTGCAAATGACTTGCAGCAGCCGTGATCTACACATGAAGAGAACAGAAAAATTCTATTTGAGTACAAGGAGTCAGTGGGTACATTTTTTTAATTTAAAGTTTATTTATTAGTGTCACAAGTAGACTTACATTAACACTGCAATAAAATTGCTGTGAAAATCTCCTAGTCGTAACGTCTGCCACCCGGCTGAGTACGCTGAAGGAGAGAGATTTCAGGACGTCTGGGAAGCTTATACTTCTGAGTTTTCAGTTCTGAATTCTTCCCTCCTCACAGATCTGTGGTCTGCAGCACCTAAGCATGAGATGGTTAGCTTCTTAACAATGGAGGATGTGTTTGTGTTACAGAGATAGTTGAGAACAGTGTACTGAGATGATGACAAAATAAAAATCCAACCCATTTTTAAGCCACGTTGTTGAATTGACATCTGATTAGGTGTTTCACAAAGCCCTGCAAGTATCCATTGTAATTTGTGAAGGAAATCAGGGATTTTCCCTTAGTTTTTTAGCTAATAATTATGTAACATCTCTGAAGCATTTGGACATTTTATTTCACTGCTGTTTATGGGACTTCACTTAGCAGATGTTATCCATCACACTTCAATTCATACCCGTGACCATACATTTAAAACAACAATTGGGGGCAATGCTCCCATTCTGACTTGCTAATTTTTTGGCAGGTTGGGTGGGGAGATGCAAACGTCTGCCAGTTCACAGGATTTGTGCATGTGTTCCTGTCACACGCACATCTCCTATCGCCAGATATTCGATGTGGTCAGGACCACACAGAAAACTGGCAGAAGCACCAGATAACTCATTTTAATATATTTCTAACGTAATTTGAATGTGGTTATCAGGCCCGGGACTGAATTCTCTGGGCTCGATAGCATCTCCCACCCTGCCAGTACAATTTCACTCTGTCAGGGTTCAGCCTAGCTTCCCATTTTTGGGGAACTACCAGATGACTCTGCTGGAGTGAAGGGAGGCAATTGGAGCTTGGCGTGGGGTCAGGAGACACCCTGGCAGTGCCAGTCGGTGCCTCCAGTACTTCCCAAGTGACAGTGCCCATGCCTGGGGGCACCTTGGCACTGAACACCAGACATCAGGCAGTTCCAAGACAGCAGGGACAAGGGGGTGAGGCTTAAGGGGTTGCAAGGGGGCTTGGGTGCAGTGCCAAGGGACGGGGGCCAATTGGGGGCACAATCTAAGGGGCGATGGGTGGGGGCTGCTACTGCCACTCGGCATTGCCCCTCCTAAGCTTTTAATGATTGTGCATAAAGTGTGGGAGCTTCTAGTTTGAAACTCCCACTGAAAAGATAATCTTGATTTATATCATTTTTCCTGCAAATTCAGCACTTTGAACTTTTTTGGGAGAATTGTCCCCCACAGTCTTGAAGTAAGCCTTTCCTAAAGATAAGTCAGGGTTGTATTAATTTTACAGAACACAATGAATAAAATCTGGTTAAAATAAAGTTTTGATCTAAACATCTTGTCTTTATATTTCGAGATATTGTCATGAACTGTATGTACCTGATTGTTAACTGGTGTTATTTTGATTTTGATTTGATGTAGACATGTATTTTTCTGTTTTCTTGCAGGTTGTGGGGTTAACCTTGGGCTGAAAGGCCTGGAGTCCTTGGATGAATTTATTTACAAAATGGCTACAGCAGTTGACCAAAATGATGTTTTTGAAGCGCTTTCTGAAAAGATAAGGCACTCGAAGCAAATTGCGGAGGACTTCCGCCTGAACGGATTGACTATGACCATGTTCCAGTGAGACTGCGGGGAGTGAAATGTTTCTGGAAATGTCGCACTGACTCAGACGGACCAAGAATGAGTGAAGCGCAAGAATCCTTCGAGCTTATTGTGGGGTGGCATATGCCGGACTGTTGGTAGAGGGCATTCACTCTATCAATGGAGGTGGTTACAGTACAGTGGGCAGGGTTTGGTTAAAAAGAAGTTTGGAGACTTCATTTTGGGTAAAGAACACCAAACTGAGGAAATAATCATTGGAAACTCAAAGAATTATTCACATCTATAATCGGCGCAGTACTGCATTCGTCATCAAGTGCTTGAATTTTGAAAAAATTCGGTTTACATTATAACTCCACTTGCTAATAAAATAGATTCTTTAGACACAGAGATTGGTTCCCAATGATTAGTTCATGAAAAATTTGAGAATTTCTGAATCATCATTTTTGATGTTCATCAGTCAGCGATAGCCACTAGCACTTACTCTAACAATCTGTAAATCTGTGTATTAATCGTGTGGTCCTGTCAACCATGTGTAAGGCACTGATGCAAAAGGGACGTGAACATTCCAAGACATAGATTTACTTGGATATATTACACATCTAACTCATAGTCTGATGGGATGCCAGTGTGAATTGAGGCTAAAGAGTTGTGTGGTGTATTGATCAAACTCAAGGCTAGGAATAAGCATTATGGGGCTATAGTGTGGACAAGAACATGGAGTTTACAGTGCCACAAGACCAGAAGATATAGGAGCCAAGTTAGGTCACGCAGCCCATTGAGTCTGCTCTGCCATTCAAATCATGGCTGATATTTTTCTCATTCTCTTTCTCCTATCTTTTGCCCATAACCCTGAATCCCCATATTACTCAAGGACCTATCCATCTCTGTATAAAGTTATGGATCATGGTACACTAGTTCCTGAGATTCTGTGCTTATTCGAGTGATCCCCTATGCGCTTGACTATGGAGGTTGGTCATTCAGAATGTATGATATTTTCTATTTCACAAATGCTGCACAGCATAAAAATATTTTGCATTTATGTAGCACCAGTCAAAGGAGAAATTGGGAGCCATACAGGCACATGGGAAATAGAAGCAGAATTGGCCATTTGACTCTTCCACCATGCTCCATTTAATTAGATTATTTTGATTTGATTTTGATTTCTTGACACTATTAGTGTGCAGTGAAAAGTATTGTTTGTGTGCTATTCAGGCAAAGCATAATGTTCATAGAGAAGGAGAAAGTGCAGAATGTAGTGTTACATCATAGCTAGGGTATAGAGAAAGATCAACTTAGTGTGGGGTAGCTCCATTCAAAAGTCTGATTGCAGCAGGGAAGAAACTGTTCTTGAGTCTGTTGGTATGTGACCTCAAACTTTTGTACCTTTTTCCTAGGGAAAGAAGGTGGAATTGAGAATGTGCGTGGCGCCCTTAATTATGCTGGCTTTTCCCAAGGCAGCGGGAAATGTAGACAGAGTCAATGGTTGGGAGGCTGGTTTGCGTGATGGACTGGGCTACATTCACAATTCTTTGTAATTCCTTGTGGTCTTAGGCAGAACAGGAGGCATATCAAGCTGTGATACAACCAGATACTTTCTATGGTGCATCAGTAAAACTTGGGGACGGTCATAGCTGACGTGCCAAATTTCCTTCGTGTTCTGAGAAAGTAGATGTGTTCGTGGATTTTCTTAACTATAGTGTCGACATGAAGGCTGATTTTTCTTTTTGTCCTCCAATGCCATTTTTCTGCAATATCTCCAAAATATCTAAACAAATGTACTGATATCTACCTTGAATATACTCAATGACTGAGCCTCCACATCTGTCCTGGTGGGATAATCTCACCACCCCAGGAATATGTCTGGTGAACCTGCATTGCACTCCCTCTATGGCAGGTATATCTTTCCTTGGATAAGGAGACCAAAACGCTACTCAATGCTCCATATATGGTCTCAACAGGGCTCTATACAATTGTTTCTTTTTTAAATTGCTAATTAATTACTAAGAAATCTCTGTTTATAATAGGATTCCAAGATTTTTGCAATAAAAAAATTTAGTACTCACTGCCATGACACCACCATCAGCAGTATGTTAATATTTGGTTTAATTCTGATTATTTGTACCTTTTCAACATTTAGTTCTCAACTCCATCTGCACTCTCATGCCGAGAGTAAGCTACAGCTTAAATTCACTCAAATACCTCCTTTTAACTTTGTACTAGGATCATATGAAATGAGTAATATTTATTATAAATCATTTCAGAGTCTAGTTTATTTTGTAGGAATGCTTCTGGCTAAATGTTTGCTTAGCGATGAAAAGGTCAGACGATACCCACTTTTCTTAAACTATGCTCGATATTTGCAGATGAACTTCATCCAACGTGCAGTTAAATAGCTCTTTTCGTTGGATCTGTGTCTAGCCTTTGACCCTCTATTACCACAGGAATGCTGCATCTATTCACCAACTCCTGCAGCTCCACTTAGATGCTCTTAAACATCTCCCAGCCGAGCCAATCACCCTGGGCTGGCGCCTGTTTCCGCTCCTTCAATTTCAGTGTGTTTGGACTTGTATATATCTAGTGTTCAATGTATCAAGCTCACCCATCTCCAGGTCAGATGCTCCTCGCAGCATTATGGGTTCCTCTCCCCTGCCTAAATTCCAAGATTATCCCTCTGGGTTCTGAATCCAGCGATCCGAATTCAAATCTTGGTGGATCATTGGTTTTCTTTTGGGACAGCACAGTGGTTAGCACTGCTGCCTCTCAGCATCAAGGACTCGAGTTCAATTCTGGCCTCAGGTCATTGTGGAGTTTTCTCTCCGTGGGTTTCTCTGGGTGCTCAGGTTTCCTTCCACAGTCCAAAGATGTGCGGGTTAGGTTGATTGGCTATGCTAAATTGACCTTAGTGTCAGGGAATTAACAGGGTAAATATGTGGGATTGTGGTCAAAGCAGGCTCAATGAACCAAATGGCTTTCTTCTGCACTGTAGGGATTCTAAGATTCTATCCTGGAAAGTAAAGATAACCAAATTTGGTATGAATGTTACTTGCTACTTCTCAGCCATGTCTGGATATTGTTCAGGTCTTTCTGCATTTGGACATGGACTACTTCAGTATCTAAGGAATCATGAATGGTGCTGAACATTGTGCAATCATTAGCAAATATCTCCACTTACATCCTAATGATGGAAAGTCATTAATGAAACAGCTGAAACTGGTTGTGCCAAGGACACTCTCCTGAGGAGTTCCTGCAATGATGTCCTAGAACTGAGATGATTGACCTCCAATCTTAACAACCACCTTCCTTTGTGCCAGGTATGACTTCAACCAGTGGAGCTTTTCCCCTGATTCCCATTAAGTCCAGTTTTGCTAGGGTTGCTTGATGCCATAAATGCTGTATTGATGTCATGGGCAGTTACTCTGAGCTCTGGAGTTTAACTCTTTTGTCCATGTTTTAACCAACTCGGGAGCTGAATGCCTTGGTAGAACTCAAACTGAGTATCGTGAGCAGGTTATTCCTGAGTAAGTGCTGCTTGATAAAACTGTTAATGACTCCTTCCACCACTTTACTGATGATTGGAAGTAGACTCATGGGATGGCAATTGGTTGGATTGGGTTTGCTCTTTTTCTTGTTTACAGGGCATATCTGGGCAATTTTTCACTCCGCCGGGAGATACCAGCATTGTAGCTGTACTAAGACAGCTTGGCAAGTTGTGAGGCACAAATACTATCGTCAGAACATTGCCAAGGGCCATAGCCTTACAATATCCAGTACTTTCAGCCCTTTGTTGATATCACGTATAGTGAACCAAATTGGCTGCAAGTTGACATCTTGATGTTGGTGACCTCCAGAGATGGATCATCCACTCAGCACTGCGAATTTTTCAGTCTTATCTTTTGCACTGATGTGTTGGTCTCCTCCATCATGACTTGATTATGATAGGGTAGCTGCTTAAATAAAAATTAACTTTTATGACGTGATTATGGAATTTTTACTTGGTATCTTGTGAATTCTTTCCATTGGTGCTGTAAATCACTGACCTGTTGCATGACCTTCAGTTAATGTGTATGGAATCACTTGGTTCTGAGTTTTCAGACATCAATGAACATGCGTGTGACACAATATACTAATCAGCATTTCCTGGCTAACAGTACTGTGAGTGTACCTATATCAAATGGACTGCAGTGGTTCAAGAAGGTGGCTTGCCATCACCTTCTCGAGGTTGGTCAATAATTTCTGACCTTGCCAGTGATGCCCACATCTCGCGAAGAAAACAAAAATATGTAGATTGCTCATTGCTGCTTAACAAAACCTCTAGATGTCTTTGCTCACATCCAGGCCTAAAACTTAAAGGGAAACAATGACCTAAATGTAGGATGTTCTTACATAATAAAAGGAATGAGAAAATAAAAAGAAAAATTGGGCAACATAGTGGTTAGCACAGCTGCTGCACAGTGCCAGGGACACGGGTTCAATTTCAGGTCCCTGTCTGTGTAGAGTCTGCATGTGTTCCCCGTGTCTGCGTGGGTTTCCCCAGGTGCTCCGATTTCCTCCGACAGTCCAAAGATGGACTAGGGTTTTTGGCCATGTTAAATTGACCCTGGTATCAAGGGAGTTAGCAAGGTAAATAGGAGGCGTTACGGGAATAGAGCCTGGGTTGGATTGCAGTTGTTGCATACATGATGGGCCGAATGGCCTCCTTATGCACTGTAGGGATTCTATCACGTTCCTGGCTAGTTTTCACTGACAGATTGTAGACATAAATTGGTCTTTATTGCCTTTGCCAAAGAAGTTTTGAGATGATCCAAGATGTTTCTGTATGGAGTTAAAAATGTTGTTGAGTTAGGAAAGGAACCATTTCCCAGCATTACTGATCACGAGTCAGGATTTCCTGCTCCAAATGCAAACTGGGAGAGATCCGAAACAAGCTCGGCTAGCAGGCCTCACACAGTTGAATAGCCTTATTGATGCTCACTTGGGAGGCTTGCATCAGCACAAAAACCATGGGTGTAGATAAAAGAGCGTGACAATTCACAATAGCACTGCACTTTGGAAAATAACAATAAGTCTCAAAACGCCAGGTTAAAGTCCAACAGATTTATTTGGTAGCAAATGCAACAAAAAGGAGTCAAGCCCTTTGGGTATTCACAAGGTCATTGACCGGAGCTCTCAACGAAGCTAGACATTCACTCGGCTTACAGGACAAGGTTTACTTGTCAGATTATACTTCAAAGAATTCCTGAAATATCCGATTGAAATACTAGTGCGTAATAAGCCATTGATACATCAAAGCACTTTGGTTATATTTTCCTAGTTACACTTCATGCTGTATTATCAGCTGCAACCATATTCCAATGAGAGCTAGTTCAATATTAGTCATCAGCACATGGCAAATTTTAAGCAAAGTTTCTTTTGCATAAGCCTTTCTTCTGCTCTGCGGTGGTTGAGTTTTATTACCAACTGGGTGGGTCGTTATTCAGTTTCCAGTTGTCGGGTATCCATAATTCACTTGAGTAGGGAATGAAAAAGTGAGATGTCTAACCCATAGCAACTTGAAAGTGTTTTTTGCAAAATTTATGACATTAATAATGGTGCCTTTTGCTTTTTTATTAGTGATATGAGTAGGCTTACATTAACACTGCAATGAAATCATTGTGCAAATCCCCTAGTCGCCACAATCAATGTGTGCTCGGGTACACTGAGGGAGAATTTAGCATGGCTAATGCACCGAACCAGCACATCTTTCTGAGTGTGGGAGGAAACCCACGCAGACACGGAGAATGTTACAGACTCTGCACAGCCAATGACCCAAGTCTGGAATCGAACTCGGGTCCTTGGTGCTGAGAGGCATCGTTACTAACCCACAGTGCTACCATGCTACCCCAGGGTCAGCTGTCAATTTATCGTTTATAGTGTTGCTGTAATTAAAAGGTTAAATATAATAACTTTCCAGTTAATAGTTATCCATTCTCTAAATCCAAAAAAATGGAAACAAAGGTTCAGTGATAGATTAAGTAACCAAAATTATTTTGTCCAGTTGCAACCGCTACCTAGTGCTTTGGGTGAAGGGTGGTAAAACACTTCCCCTGTTTCCCTCTCCTGATTTCACCAATACAGATTTTTCTTTTGGAAAAATACACTTTCCACTTCAGTGAGTGTTGAAATGCTGTGACTGTAAAAGGCACACATACACATATTTTGTTGTGACTTTTTTTAAAAGATATGAAAATGGTATTTATTGTACTTAACACCTTGTCTAAATAAGAATAATAACACTTGCTGCAACTCGCATGCACTTAAGGGTATTCACACACATGTATCAGTTACAAAGTGGGAGGATAGATTAAGCAGCTTTTCAAAAGCCTAATGAAAGTCAGCTTTGTTTTCATTGTAGATTGATGACATGGCATCAGTGAGGCTGGGCTTGATGATCCCTTGATCATCAATTTTGATTTGGCATCAAAATGCTTAAATGTTTTGATAGATGATTGACCAATTCTTGGAGCCAACAGCTGCTGAGTTGATTCTTAAAAAGTGAGTAATCAAAAAATGAGGAGGAATCCAGCTTACAGAATGGATAGGAAGAGGAAGAGTTTGTGTACCAATACCTCTTCAGTGTCGCTGTACTTTTGGCTGGAGAAAAGCAGTGTCTTAAAGCAATTAAGAGGGTTACTTGGCTCATCACATGACCATCTGACCAGTTACTCAAATATGGTCTCAGCAATTTAATCGCAGGCTTAGACATGATTCAAATTATGTCCGAACATGTTTCTTTCTCGGCCAGAGTTCACCGTCCAAAATGGTTACATCTAAAGGTTTATTTCCTTTCCAGCTGGGATGTTTTGCAAATGGGTCAGTAGATACGATCACTAATAACAAGGCTGGAATATTTCAGCAGGTCTGACAGCATCTGTGGATGATGAGGAGATGCTGATGTTGGACTGGGATAAACACAGTAAGAAATCTCACAACACCAGATTAAAGTCCAACAGGTTCATTTGGTAGCAAAAGCCACTAGCTTTTGGATCACTGCTCCTTTTGTCAGATAAGCAGAAGCATTCCATAAGCATCAATGGAGACAGAATAGAGCCAATGTTTTGAATCAGGATGTCCCTTTGTCAGAGTTGATTCAGATTCTAGCATCCACAGTATTTTGCCTTTATCTTATGATCTAATCATTAACATTCCTCCAAGGTGATTATTTTTGATGTGTTCTGCCAGATAGTCTGATTCTATTTTAATGGCTTTGGAATGTAAAGTTCAATCATTTAAGTATTCAGTCATTTTGGAAGCTATCAATTTCAGTCTCTGGAATGCTGTTTTAAAAGTCTCTCAGTGGTTCCATCCCAATAGTTAAATAAAGTCATGTCCACCATAAAGCATAGCTTTATAATACTACCCTCAGATGTGGTTACATCAACAGTGCTTTAGCCACACATGGGGGAAACCATCTTGCATTCCCACATAATATAAGCAACTATGATTCACATGCCAGTATTTAGTAACCAAGGAAGTAAAACAGTTGCAATGATCAAATAAATATTCCCACTCTGCTTTGTTCCTAATTATACCAACAAACATACAAGTTAATGTGTGTGTGTATGAGTATAACATTTAAATGAGTCATGAAACCACAGATCCAATGACAGTTACTCATCTTGTTAGTGGCTAATCAGGAATGTATTTAACCATATAGGGCTAGTAGCCGAGGTAGCCAGAAAATAACTGTCATAGTGCAGAAGGCCATTCAGCCCATTGTGCTCGTGCTAATCCTTTCATAGAGCTATCCAATTGACCCCACTCTTCTGCTCTTGCCTCATTCTTTTCAATTTGATTTTTGAACCTGCTCCCACTACTCTTTTTGTTAGTGCAGTCCAGCTCATGATTTAGCTGTGCAAAAAATAAATTTATTCCTACACACCCCGGGTCACCAATGAGCAACTTAGCATGGTCAAGATGCGTAACTTACATATCTATGGACTGCATATCATGCTTAATCTGACTGTGGCTTCAACTGTATTTTCCTGTGTGCTCGCTATTCCCTTTGACTCTCTCGTCAATTAATAATCTAACTTAAAAAATATTAAATGAGCAAGCCTCCAATCCAAAAAAGGCTAGGAATTTAGCCTTTTTCCTAGGATGGAGAAAGCTAGCACGAGGGGACACAGCTTTAAATTAAGGGGTATGAGTTATAGGACGGATATCAGAGGTAGGTTCTTTACTCAAAGAGTGATTAGGGAGTGGAATGCCCTGCCTGCAGCTGTGTAGATGCGCCAAGTTTGGTGGCGTTTAAGAGGTTAGTTGATAAGTATATGGATGAGAAGGGAATGGTTTAGTTAGGAGGGGCATTGCTTTTATTTTGGTCGGCACAACATCGAAGGCCGAAGGGCCTGTTCTGTGCTGTATTGTTCTATGTTCTATGTTCTATGTCCTGTTGTTTCGGGTTCTTATTTCCATCACCTGGGATTTGAGTCCTCTCTGATCGTGGAGCCTCCTTACACCTGAAGCAGTTTCTCCTTATTTATTCTATCAAGCGTTTTCATGATTTTGAAAAACTGCATCGAGCTGCTTCTTAACCTTCTCTAAAGGAGAACAAGTGAACCACTTTAACAAACAGAGATTTCATAGCAGCCTTATTGGCCAAGTACTGCTCTGCAAATTGCAAACCCAGAAACTAGACTGAGTGCAAAGACAGCAGCCAAGTGCTAATGACATTAACATTGTGAAAAAGGACATATCTCAATAACAGTTGTAATGCACAGATATATCTCCAAGAATGCATTCACCAAACATGGAGCAATATGTATTTTCAACCAAATAATTGGACAGGTGAGATCCTTTGACATTTAAAAGATTGAGATTGATCTTATTGAAATATATATCCTGATGGGCTTGACTGGGTTGATTGTGGTGGAGACTAGAACTAAGGTACAAAATTATAAAAGTAATGGGTTTCCCATTTAAGTTCAAGATGAGTGTTAGCTTGTGGAATTCTTTTCCCCAGAGAACACTGGAGGCTTGCTCATTTAATATTTTTTAAGTTAGATTATTAATTGACGAGAGAGTCAAAGGGAATAGCGAGCACACAGGAAAATACAGTTGAAGCCACAGTCAGATTAAGCATGATATGCAGTCCATAGATATGTAAGTTACGCATCTTGACCATGCTAAGTTGCTCATTGGTGACCCGGGGTGTGTAGGTTAGAGGGATTAGCAGAGCAAATGTGTGGGATTACAGGGATGGGGACTAGGGATGCGATTGTTGTCGGTGCATACATGATGGACTGAATAGCCTCCTTCTGCACTGTAGGGTTTCTATGGTCTTATCAAATGGCCTATACCCACTCCGAATTCGTATGTTCATTTGCATTGCGAATATACATGGTTCAGAAAATGTTGTTAAAAAAACAAACTTTCCACAAGCCAAGGGAATGGTTGAGGCTTTGACCTTTTACCCGAAAAAAAGAACAGTTCTAAATGAAGTTAGGAAACCTTAAACATGCTAAATGGGATCAACATTGTTCCACTTGGGAGGAGGAGGAATGGTGGGAAAGGGACGAATAAACCCAATCTTCATGAGAAAAGAATTGAGGTTATTCAAATGGGATTCTATGAGAGGCATGTAATACCACTGAATGTCAATGTACATTGTTTATACCAAGGACTCTGCTTGATTTCTCACTACCTTAAGCTGACCTAATGTATCCAAGATTTGACTGTTCATTCTGGAGAGATGTCAAATTGTGGTTAGAACTCTCGTGGTTGACATAAAATGAGTGAACTTTTCAAGACCTTCGAGTAAAGAAAGAAAATAATGTTTGGATATTATGAATGTTCATGGAGGTCAGCATGTTCTCAATGGTGTCTACAATGCTTTGTCAGTTTTACAGTTGACATGTAATGTGTATTCTACATCGGTCAATTGGTACCGCACTAGTAATGTTTTCAGTAAAGCTGGAGTAAGTAGTATGGATTTCACTTTTTTTGTCTTTAAGGGCCAGAATCCTTTTCATTTCCAAACTAAATTGAAATAAAAACAGCACCACTTATTTCAGACTAATCTCCTGTTCAGAATTTAATGGTTTAGGGATAGCCTTCGTGTTCATTATCATTTTCTCAGGTTCTCCAAACACAGGATCATCGAGCAGAATCTTGCAGCTCTCTGTGGTGAGTTTGATGGGATGGTGGGTGATGGGGGGTGGGGGGAGGTGGTTGTTTGTGGTGCATTTAATCAAATGGGAGACTGGCAGCTGGTGACCACCCCCTAGCTTCCCACCTCAAACCCACTTCAGATTGTGTAGGACAAAACCCATGGATGGCCTTCTGACTCTGCCTTCAATTGAGGTGGAAACTTAATGTCCATTTTAAACACCAGGTATCCTGCCGCCACTGGTATTAACCCAATGGTGGGCCAGGGACTCTCTTCAAGCAAATCCTGGTAGGTGAGGCTCCTGTGATGGAGGGGGAGGTGGGAAACCCTCATTTTAAAGGCTCAAAGTGCATGATCAAAGGACTGTGTGTTGGAAAGAGGAGTCTGAAAACGATACCCCTACCTTTGCTGGCAAACTACTCCACCCACCCTGTGATCGCCACTCCATGACTCTCATTCCACTCCCACTCACACACGGGGCTCTTCCTCCATCCAAATGCTCGGCTGGGTACAGCATCCACAGTAGCCATCACCTCTTCCATGGTATTGCTAAGTACAGAAGAACTGTTGGCCTCTGATTGACCGGTTCCTCTTGGCTCAGGGAAATTTATCTTGATGCGAGGGGAAAACCTGCCACGGGCACAGGACGTAACATGCCTTCCCAAAGGAGCCTTTTCCAGCCAATGGTTGTAACTCCTGTAACATTCACAGAATTCCATCCATTGAACCATTTATAATAGGCCATCTGTCAACCATATCAACACAAACAGATGGCCAAACATCTGTCTCTGCAGGTGGCCTTATTATGAATGATTGTCTGAGCTGTATGACTCACTATTTGATTAGCTCTGTTTTCTAAGGTGGAAGTGGAGAGTTTGCTTTGATCAATTGCAGCACAGTGGCACAGTGGTTAGCACTGCTGCCTTACAGCACCAGGGAGCCTAGTTCAATTCCAGCCTTGGGTCGCTGTGTGGAGTTTGCACATTCTCCCTGTGTCTGCATGTTTCCTCCAAGTGCTCCAGTTTCCTCCTGCACTCCAACAATGTGAGGGTTAGGTTGCTTGACCATGTTAAATTGCCCCTTATTGTCAGGGGGATTAGCAGAATAAATATTTGGGGTTACAGGAATAGGGCCTGGGTGGGATTATTGTTGATGCTGACTTGATGGGCTGAATGGCCTCCTGCTGCACTATAAGGATTCTAAGATTGACATCTTTATGAGGTTATAAAAGGCTAGTCTTTCTTCAAACTCTCCTTTTGAATATATGTACGTTTATTTGGACAGAATTAAAAGATGTGAAGTGAGCTAAAGCTTTAGTTGTTGATACTACAATAGTTCTGTCTGATTGTTACTTTGATAGAGGAACTAACCAAATTTCTAAATGGGTATTTTTAAATACTTTTTAAGATGTGTCGTTGTTGGTAAATAGCTGATTGGTTCTATACTGGATAAGTGGGAGTGGAGAACACAGGGGTATTAACCACGGAGGGAGCAGCAGAGATATCAAGGAGCCAGGTGGGAGGCATGGACGGAGCATGAGTAAGACATTTTAAACATAAATATCAAAAGATTTTTGAACCCAAAGTTTAGTTCAGAATTCCCTGAAGGGCCTTGAACTGCACATCCTCGAGAAGTTGGGACAATTCCATAAAAATTCCAATCGGAGGAGGAGTGGCTGGAGAGTGGTTGGGGGAAAAGAGTTTCAGATGCTTATCCTCCAGAATGAGGGTACAGTTTTGCATATCCTCCACTAGAAAATATTGCCAGTGCCGTGAATTGGGTGTGGAGATCCCGGGGTTGGGTTTCATCTTCCTTTCAAAAGGTTTCCAGAATCTGCCTGACTCCCAGTAAATGCGGCCCTCACATGCTTTGAACCAATATTTCGCCGATCACCAATCGGGACTATGCAGCTGGCTTTTGACCTTCCTCAGGTACCAGAAGTTACGCTGACATTGCTCGAAATGTTCCAGTCTTCCAGAGTGACACACAGCTGCTTGTCCTCACACTGATCTCAGTAAAAACACACAGCCACATTGAATCAATTTGTGTTTTTTTTTCCCAGGGTAGATACACTGAGGACTGTGCAGACAGCTCATACCAACAGCTGCTTTTCTTACTCAGTCCCGTCTTGGCAATTCTTCACGTCTCTCCACTCCACAAGGCACCAATGCCTGAATCATAGAAAACTACAGCGCACAAAGAGGGCCTTCGACCCATCGAGTCTGCACTGAACACAATCCCACCCAGGCCCTACGCCCATATCCCTACATATTCTACCCACTAATCCCTCTAACCTGGACAGTCAGGGGCAATTTCTTAGCACGGCCAATCAATCTAACCCCGCACATCTTTGGACTGTGGGAGGAAACCAGAGTACCCGGAGGAAACCCACGTAGACACGAGGAGAACATGCAAACTCCACGCAGATAGGGCCAAATGGTCTACTTTTGCTTTTAGTTTTGATGTTTCTGTTTTACGATTAGTGCAGCATTTATTGAAAAGATTTCCTCACAAAAGTGATCTCCACTTTTTATATTTAGTTGCCAAACAGACAGTTGGTGACTTGGAAGTAATTTAGGCCTGGCTTAAACAACCCTTTCGAAACTCACTCATTAGTTTGTTCCTCCATTCTAATCATTAAAATGCCACGACTTTCTTAATTTCCCTTTAATGATTTAATTCATCATGATTTCTTCAAAGGGACTTTTCTTACAGCTAAAGCATGGAACTAACCACAAGAGGTTCTAGAAAAGCCAATTTGTGTCCCAGATATTTGTTTCATGCTGGATTGTTACCATGGGGATAATTTTACTGGTTCTTGGAAGTGGATTTGGAAGGTGAGCAAAATTTGAGAGTGAGAGGTTGGGCTAGTTTGCCAACATAATCCAGCCTGGCTTCAATTTTCCCAGGATGGGGAAGCCCGAGGTGGATTATCTGGTAATTAATTGCAATCTTTCACTGACAATGCAATCTCCTAATGTTTCTCATGTGCTCTATCAGCCTGTCCACAGCTTGGAGAGGCCAGTATCACTACAGCAGATCAGAGATTTCAAGAGTTTAATGGAAAACAATAGCAATACTTATATCTTCTGCTGGCAGAGCCTTGTTCCCACAGACTGATGGCTCTCATAATGCAGCAGTGGCAATGGCTCCCATCATATTGATGGTTCTACCTTGCTCTTGTCACACACCCCATGGCTGCCCATTAACCTTGAAATGAGATATTCTGAACCAAACTCAATGTGGAACAAAGACTTGGTAACTAAATTTATAGATAACAGAAAAATAGTCAGGAAAGTTTGTTGTGATGATGACATGGGATCACAGAGTCATAGAGGTTGACAGCATGGAAATAGGTCCTTTGGCCCAACTTATCCCCAAGTTAATCCCAATTGCCCACATTTGGTCCATATCCCTCTATATCCATCTTAGCCATGTAACTGTCTAAACAATTTTTAAGAGACAGCATAGTACCCACCTCTACTACTATCTCTGGCAGCTTGTTCCAGACACTCAGCACCTTCTGAATGAAAAAATTTGCCCCTTTTGAACACTTTTGTGTCTCTTCCCTCTCACCTTAAACCTATGCCCCCTAGTTTTAGACTCCCCTACTTTTGGGAAAAGATATTGACTATCTAGCTGATCTGAGCTCCTCATTATTTTATAGACCTCTATTAGTTTACGCCTCAGCTTCCTAACCTCCAAAGAATAAAAGTCCCAATCTGCCTAGACTGTCTTTATAACTCAACCATCAAATCCTAGTAAATTTGATGGTTTGAGTTAGCAGTAGCATCCTAGTAAATCTTTTGTGCACTCTTTCTGGTTTAATAACATCCTTTTTATAATAGGGTGACCAGAACTGCACACAATATTCCAAGTGTGGCCTTACCAATGTCTTGTACAACTTCAACAAGACATTCCAATCCTGTATTCAATGTCTGATCGATGAAACCAAGCAGGCCTTCTTCACCACCCTGTCCATCTTTGACTCCACTTTCAAGGAGCTAAGAACATGTACCCCTAGATCCCTTTGTTCTGTAACTTTCCCCAATGTCCTACTGTTAACTGAATAAGTCCTGCTCTGGTTCAATCTACTAAAATGCATCACCTCGCAGTTAAACTCCATCTGCCATTTGTCAGCCACTGATCCAATTGATCAAGATCCTGTTGCAATCGGAGATAACTTTCTTCACTATCCACTATGCCACCAATCTTGGTGTCATCTGCAAACTTACTAACCATGCCTCCTATATTCTCATCCAAATCATTAACATAAATGACAAATAACAGCGGAGACAGCACTGATGCCTGAGGCACACTGCTGGTCATATATGGCGTTTGTAGATGGATATAGATAATGTAATCATAGAATCCCTACAGTGCAGAAGGAGGTCATTCAGCACATTCATCCTGCAGTTCTCTGATAGATTATCTTATCCAGGACCTCCACTCTATCCCCATGATATTGAATCATAGATTCATAGAATCACAGAATAGATAGAATTCCATTTGGCCCATTGAGTCTTCATCAACCACAGTCCCACCCAGGCCTATTTCCACAACCACATGCATTTACCTTAGTTAGTCCCCCTGACACTAAGAGCAAGTTCAAAGATGTGCTGGTTAGGTGGATTGGCCATGGTGAATTGCCACTTAGTGTCAGGGAGACTAACTTGGATGAATGCATAAGGTTATGGGGATAAGGTCTGGGTGAGATTGTGGTCGGTGCAGTCTCAATGGGCCAATTGGCCTCCTTCTGCACTATAGGATCTACGATTTACTATAACTTAGTATAGCTAAATCACCTAATACATGTACACTTTTGGACTGTGGGAGGAAACCAGAGCACCCGAAGAAAACCCACACAGATACCAGGAAAACACGCAAACGTCATACAGACAGTGACCCAAGCCAGGAATCGAACCTAAGTCCTTGGCGCTATGAGGCAACAGTGCTAACTATTGTGCCACCATGTTGAGTGAGCGGGTAAAAATTTGGCAGATGGAATACAATGCAGGAAAATGAGAAGTTGTTGACTTTGGCAAGAAGAATAAAAAAAACTGAGTATTACTGAGAATGGCTGCAGAATTCTAAGGTGCAGAGGGATTTCAGCATATTTGTGCTTGAGTGAGAAAAGGTTAGTATGTAGGTGTAGCAAATAATCAGGGAGGCGATTGGAATGACATCTTTTATTATCAGAGTAATTGAACTTTAAAAATGTTATGCTTCAGTTAGCACAGTAAGAAGTTCCACAACACCAGGTTAAAGTCCAACAGGTTTATTTGGTAGTAAATGCCACTAGCTTTTGGAGCACTGCCCCTTCATCGAAGGAACAGCATTCTGAAAGCTAGTGGCGTTTACTACTAAATAAAACTGCTGGACTTTAACCTGGTGTTGTGACACTTCTTACCATGTTTACCCCAGTCCAATGCTAGCAACTCCACATCATGCTTCAGGTACACAGGACATTGGTGAGACCACATCTCAAATACTGCATGTTGTTTTGGTCTTCTTACAGAGGAAAGGAAGTAAATGTGTTCGAGACAGTTAAGAGGAGGTTTACTGTATTGATACCTGGAAAAAGTGGGTTACCTTTTGAGGGACGGTTGGACAGACTAGGCATGTCTCTATTGGAGTTCAGAGACTGAGGGGTAACTCGTTTGAAGTGTGTAAGATCCTGAATGATCTTTACAAGATGGATGTGGAAAGCATGTTTCCACATGCTGGTGAATCAGGGTGAGAAGGCGCTGTTCTAAAATTAGGGGTGGCTTTTATAGGACAAGTTGGGCCAAAGGACTTGTTCCATGCTGTAAAACCTTAATAAACCTCTATGACAGGGATGAGGAGGTTTTCTTTTGTCTGAGACAATTGTATAATTGTGATTTGATTTTAATTTGCTTTGATTTATTATTGTCACATGTATTAACATACACTGAAAAGTATTGTTTCTTGCACACTATACAGAAAAAGCATACCATACATAGCGAAGGAAAGGAGGGAGTGCAGAATGTAGTGTGGCAGTCGTAACTAGGATGTAGAGAAAGATCAACTTAGTATGAGGTAGATCTATTCAAAAGCCTGATTGCAGCAGGGAAGAAGTTGTTCTTGAGTTGGTTGCTATGTGACCTCAGAATTTTTATATCTATTTTCTGATGAAAGAAGATGGAAGAGGGAATATCTGGGGTACATGGAGTGCTTGATTGTGCTGACTGTTTATCTGAAGTAGTGGGACGTGTAGACAGAGTCAATGGATGGGAGGGTGGTTTGCGTGATGGACTGGGCTTTGTGCATGACCCTTTGTTGTTTTTTGCAGTCTTGGACAGAGCAGGAGCCATACCAAGCTGTGATACAACCAGAAAGACTGCTTTCTGTGATGCATCTGTAAAAATTGGTAAAAGTCATAGCAGTCATGCCAAATTTCCTTAGTCTCACGAGAAAGTAGAGGCCCTGGCGGACTTTCTTAACAATAGCGTATGGAATTTTGCCTCAGAAAGTGGTAGAAGCAAGGTCGCTGAATATTTTTAAGGCAGAGGATTCTTGATAAGTAAAGGAATCAAAAGTCATCAAGGGTAGGTGGGAACGTGGAACTTAAAACACAAAGAAATCTTAATGAATGGGTGAACGGGGCTGAATGGTCTCCCACTGTTTCAATTTCATACGCTCATATGTTCTTACTGTTCAGCTGATAGAGTGAGATGAAGTTGGGTGAGAGGAGGCTGATGTGGAACGTAAACAACAACAAAGGTTAGTTGGGCCGAATGGCCTGTTTCTGCTCTAAAATTTCTCTGCGATACTTGACGGAGTTTTGAGTGATGTAATGAATCCAGTAACCAAGTCCATGTCAGCTGAACCACAGAGCTAACTGAAAACTGGGCCAGATAGATCATCCAAGTTAATATGCAGAACCAACCACAGGCTGAACCTCATTTCAGCTAATTTAATGGAGCCAGCTGTAGGTTAGGCCAGCGTGTGAGGATTAAACACACAGAGCCAAGTGCAGACATCTGTGTTTGTCAATTTAGCATGGCATGGGTGTATCATGAAGCACTTTCATCACCTTCTGCAGCCCACAGTATTGTAAACACTGATTTAGATTTGAAGATATGCACTGCTGGCCTGATAATCAAATTGTAAAATAGTCTGGAGTTTCATTTTGGCTGTGACTCAAATCGACTATTTAGAATCCTACAACCCTGAAGGAAGCAATTTGGCCTATTTTTGAAAGAGCTATAAAAACTCACCTCCTCTTTTGAATCAAAGAATCCTATACTGCAGAAAGAGGCCATTCAGCCCATCGGATCTGTACTAATCACACCCAAGCTCCTATCCCAGTAACTCCATGTATTTATCTCACTAATCCTCTGACACTAATGGTCAATTTAGAATGACCAATCCACTTTCCCTGCACATCTTTCATTCAGAGGAAACCCTTGCAGACACACATGCAGACTCCCCACAGTCACCCAAGGCCCGAATTCAACCCGTGTCCCTGGTGCTGTGAGGGAGTAGTACTAACCAGTGTGCCCCCATGCCACCCTCTTTAGTGTTCTGCAAATAGTTTCTCCTTAAGTACATGTCCAATTCTCTTTTGAAAGTTATCCAATTGACTTTCACCACCATTTCACAATAAGAAGTCCCACAATACCAGGTTAAAGTCCAACAGGTTTGTTTAGAATCACGAGCTTTTAGAGTCTGCTCCTTCCTCACCTGATGAAGGAGCAGTGCTTTGAAAGCTGGTGATTCCAAATTAACCTGTTGGACTTTAATCTGGGGTTGTGAGACCTCTTGCTGTGCCCAGTCCAACACTGGCATCTCCACATCATAGCTAACACCATTTCAGTTTCCTCCCATAGTCTGAGATACATGTAGGTTAGATGAATTGGCCATGCTAAACTCTCCCTTGGTGTACCCGAATAGGCACCAGAGTGCGGTGACCCGGGGATTTTCACAGTAGCGGGCAAGATTCTCTGGCCTTCCTTCAATGTTTTTCTTGGCGGCGCGCTGTGCACTGGTGATGGGATCCTCTGGTCCCTCTGCTGTCGATGGGAACTCCCATTGAAACCTTCCCTCTTTGTAGGGAAACCGGTGACCTGTGAGAAAGCCAGTGGGACCAGAGAATCCCACTTGGGGGAATGGCTGGAGAATTCCAGCAGTGTATTTCCAGATCTTAATTATTTACTGTGTGACAGGTACTTACTCCACCTCCCCTCTGTCACATTTGCTTATTATTTTATCTCATCTCCCCACCATACCCCCCCCTCAAAACAGTTTCTCCATGTTGATCCATATGGTGATAAATCTCCCCTTATTCTCCTTTTCTCCAGACAACTCCCTCAGCTTTGGGATTATTCCTGTAAATCCTCTGTTTTACGGTGACCAGTGTGAATTCTGGGAAAACCGTGAAACGGATCCCAAAGTGGGAGCATGGACAGTGGATGGGGATTTAATGTTGCCCACCTTGGCCCGTTACAGACACATTTCTGTTGGCTAATAGTCACTGTGAGTCCTGCCAACGCAAGATGGCCATGCAAAGTGGCCAATTGTCCCATGATGTAAGTTGATGTCTTGTTGAAGTTGTACAAGACATTGGTAAGGCCACACTTGGAATGCTGTGTACCGTTCTGGTAACCCCATTATAGAGAAGATATTATTAAACTAGAAAGAATGCAGAACGCAGCACTCATTATACACTAACAATGGCTGTTTGGCAGCAGTTACACGCAAGGGTATGACTTGTTCCACCTGCTTGTTTCAGCAATTGTGAATGACTATCAGGAAAAAAAAGATTTAGGGAAAAAAACATTTCAGAAGTCATTCCAAGAATTTACAACCGAATGGATTTTTCAATTGACTGTACTCACAATCCCGTGTAAAAGCTCCCTGTTGTTGTTATATCTATTTTTAAATTTGAGCAATAACATCAGACCAAAGGTACAAAGCACAGTGTGTAGTGTTGGGTTCACTGCATAGTTTTTGTCCTACTGAATTTGCGTAAGAAATTTGAAATTGCCGAAGGTGTACAGATATATATGAGTTTATTTATTAGTCATAAATAGGCTTATGTTAACACTGTAATGAAGCTACTGTGAAAATCCCGCAGTCACTGCACTCTGGTGCCTATTCGGGTACGCCAAGGGAGAGTTTAACACGGCCAATTCATCTAACCTACACGTATTTCAGACTGTGGGAGGAAACTGGAGTACCTGGAGGAAATCCACGCAGACATGGGTAGAATGTACAAACTCTACATAGACAGTGACCCGAGCCGGGAATCGATCCTGGTTCTTTGGTTCAGTGAGGCAACAGTGCTGACCACTTAGATTTCCTAAGTCCATCCTCCCCCCCAATCCTCCACTAGCATTCCATTCCCCCAACCAGAGATCCATCTGAGCCTACCACCCACCACCCCCCTCTCTGACAGATGCCAACGGAAGGCCAAGAAGGTGCTGCAGGCTGTCCAACACCTGCAGGCCAGAAGGATAGTGGAGGGAGAGCAGCGATCGAAGTAGGTCGAGGATGTGCTCTGACGAGGGAGCCTGCCTCCCGGAGGGGTCTGATTGCGGGGGGTGGGCTGCCTCCCGGGTGTGTCTGATTGCAGGGTGGGGGGCCTACCTCGCAGGGGTGCCTCACCGATGGGTGGTCTGCAGGGTGTGTATGTGTGGTGTGTGTGTGGTGGGGGGGGGGGGATGGTGTCCGATCCGGGAGGGGAGGGGTCTGCGATGGGCTTCGGAGGTTCCCCTGCAGAATAGGAATCAGCTTTGGAATTTTGTTCTGCAGGTTGATAAGTGTGCGGATCCAGAATGGATCCGTAAATGGTAAAATGGGTTAGAGTTGGACATGAGGTTCATTAAGTCGATTTAAATGCATCGTAAATCGGGTGTTGGTAAGATGCGATCTGTTCGGATTTGGGTGCAGATCGCGTTACAGGCCCAATGTCCGAATTTACCACAATTTTGTGCCCGTTGTTTTGGTAAAATCAGGCCCTGATGTCTGATCATTGGTGTAGCTGTTTCTCAAAGTTCCAGAGACAGTGTGAAAAGAGAGGAAGTTGTAACACCTAGACATCTTATTCCTTTAACTAACGTTATGCAAACAGATTAGCCAGCCATATCCCAGTGCTCTTCTCAATAAGAAGTCAGCTCAGTCCTTTTCATAGAAGACTAGATCTCGAGAATGTGTAACATGGACGCGTGCACTTTGTCTTTTGCCTCAGACCACTGATCACATTACCATAACGGTCAGAGTTCTGATGACTGACCTCTCTCGTGATTACTTCAATGTCATTATTATTATTTGCACACGCCAGTGGCTCAGTATCATCACAGCTGCCTCTCACCGCCAAGGACCCAGGTGTGATTCTGATCTTGGGTGACTGTGTGGGGTTTGCATATTCATAGAATAGAATCAAGAGATGGGATTTTAGGGCCTCGCTCGGTCCAGAACTGTAAACTCCCATCCGAGGTCAACAAATCTTCCCATTATCCCCTGCTCACCTGCTCCTTTTCTGTGGCTGGTGGGATTGTAAATTTTTGGCCATAGAATCCATACGGTGCAGAAGGAAGCCATTTGGCCATTGAACTTGCACCAACAATCTCACCTCAGTCCTATCAATGTAACTCAATGTATTTATCCTGCTAATCCTTCTGATACCAGGGGGCAATTTTGCATGATTAGTCAATCTAAATCGCATGTCTTTGGAGTGTGGGAGGAAATCAGAGCCCCCGGAGGAAACCCATGCAGGCAAGAGAGATTGTGCAAACTCCATACGGATAGTGACCATAGCTGGAACTGAACCCAGTCCCTGTTGCTGTGAGACAGCAGTACTAATCACTATACCACCATGCCACACTTGTCTCCATTAGTTTCCTCCCACAGTCCAAAATGTGCAGGTTAGGTAGATTGCCCATGCTAAATTGCCCCTTAGTGTCCTGAGATGTAGGTCTGAAGGATTAGCAGAGTAAATACATGGGGTTACAGGACTAGATTTTGGGTAGGTAAAAAGATGGGAACTGCTAACTGAATGGGCCAAATGGCTTCCTTCTGCATTAAAGGGATTCTATGATTTTATGTGTATGACAGGAGCAAGACATTACATTTGAAAAGGCAGTTTCCCGTTGTTGGAAAATTAATTTACAGGAACCACGGGCACCTGGATGATTTGAAGTTTTTAATAATAAGATAATCAATAGATTTGCAAAGCTCAAAAAACCTAGTGTTCAGCTTGGGCAAAAATCTAACAGGAATTTCAGTTAAGGGCTACCAAGAATAATAATACAATATAATAGTTATTTTACTAGAAATATAATGCCAAACATAAGAGTTCAAATCCCATCATGATAGTTTTGGGATTTGAATTCAGCTTAATAAAAGAATCCAGAATTAAAATGTGGTTTCAGTAAAAAGAAACATGCAGCTATGCAATTGTTGTAAAAGGAAACATAATACCTTCACTCATTGCACCAGGGAAGAGAATCTGCTGCCTTTACGACAAAAAGACTGACAAGCACGTATCCCAATCAACGTTCTCTTTAAGTTGTGCAGGTGTATCACTGCGCAACAGTTTGGAATATACCATTCAATGCAAGAAACAAACCATATGCAACCACCATCGCCTCTAAGATGTGTGAGGTCGTGTAGTGATCTTGAATGTGTTGCACTATGCCACTACAATGGAGAAAAATTAGAAGAAACTTTGCTCTCAATTATTCAAATAATTAACTTGCTGCAAGCTATAGTTAAGAAAGCCCGCCAACACCGCCACTTTCTCAGAAGGCAAAGGAAATTCAGCACATCTGCTACAATTTTCACCAATTTTTACAGAAACACCATAGAAAGCATTCTTTATGAATGTATCACAGCTCTGACCAAGAGCAGAAGAAACTACAAAGGGTCGTGAACGAAGCCCAGTCCATCACACAAACAAGCCTCCCATCCATTGAATCTGTCTAAGCTTCTCACTCCCTTGGAAAAACAGCCAATAGAATCAAGGGCCCCATGCACCCTGGACATTCCCTCTTCCACCTTCTTCCATTGGGAAATAGTTTGAGATCATGCACCAACTAACTCAAGAACAGCTTCTTCCCTATTGCCATCGGATCTTTGAATGGACCTACTTTACATTAAGCTGATCTTTCTCTCCACTCCAGCTATGACTGTAACATTACATTCTGCACTCCCTTCTTTCCTTCTCTATGAACAGTATGCTTTGTCTGTACAGAGTGCAAGAAACAATATTTTTCATTGTATATTAATATATGTGACACTAATAAATCAAATCAAGGAATTTTCAAGACATGGGAGTTTTGTTTTGCATATGTCAATTAAAATTCAATTGGTCATGCACCAATTTAATGTTTTGATCCTGCAGCTGATATAATTCCCTGGATGTGAGGCTCCTGTTAGAATTTTTGCTGTTGGCTCTGATATTTGACTTCAAATTTATGTCATCTGAAGTAGCCAGGTCTTTGTGTCAAGGAGAACAACCAGATTAACAAAGCATGACTTAGATTATGTTAGAATTCAGTGTACTATTTTCAGTGTTCCTGTGTTAAAGGCACAGAGAACGTATGTCAAAGATTCACCAGGGTGATGCCAAGGTTACGAAGCTATGTTATTGGGTAATTACATGGGGAAGTTAGTGGAGCTAAGAACTGAAACAAAGATTCAGAAGAGATTTAATGCAGCAATTTTCTCAGGAGGCTAAGGAAATTTGGCATTTCCGCAGCAACACTGATCAATTTTTACAGATGCACCATAGAAAACATGCTTTCTGAATGTATCACAGCTTGGTGTGGTTCTTGCTCTGCCCAAGACTGCAAGGAACTACAGAGTTGTGAGCGTAACCCAACCTTTCACACAAATCAGTTACTCATTCATTGACTCTGTCTACACTTCTCACTGCCTTGAAATAAGCAGCCAGAATAATCAAGAACCCTAAACAACCCGGATATAGCTGCTTTTAAAATTATGAAAGGAGCTTTATTGGGTTGAATAGTGAAAGACTTGCTTAAGGAGTAAGAAGTGAAGAACCAGATGTCACCAAACAAGAGGCAGGTGAGCAAAGTTTCATTCAAACCGAGAATGTTTGAAGTCCTAGGTACTTACCTCAGGGAGAAGTTGAGAAGAAAGGATAAATATAAGATTTTTAAAAAAAAATCATTCTGTAAGATTTTTCATGTAATCCGGATATCCCAAAATACCCACAATTAATAAATTATTTTTATAAAACCGTGATTATCTGGAAAAATATGTAACTGCTTCCTATTTACTGTCAATTAGCCATCTTCACTGTACCTTTTATTCCAGGGGCTTACATTTTGCTGGCAAGCCTGTTCTGTGGCACTTTATCAAATGCCTTTTGACAAGTTCATTTATACTACTTCAACTTTGTTATCTGCATCAATACTTTCTGTTACCTCATGAAAAAATCTCTGGTCAGGAATTGTGCTAAATTCCCATACTCAAGGGAAGACCTGCTGAGACTTTCTAGCATTTTCTGTTTCTGTTTTAGATTCCAGCATCCATAGTGTTTTGCTTTAAAATTATTACAGTTGGCAAAAAAGTTTCACCCTGATTTATACTGACTCCAGTTTTGCTATTGTGATGTCAAGGGCTTGTCATTTTGACCTCACTTCCGGAATTCACCTCTCTTGCCTACGTTTGGATCAAGTTTGTGATGGAGTTGGGTTGCCACGGTGGAATTCAAACTGAACACCAGTGAGCACACTTATTATTATGTAATTATTGTCTGATAACTTTGACTGGCCTTTCATCACTCCTCAGATACTTGAATAGCTTAGAATCATAAACAACAAGATTTCTGACCCCCCCCATAATGACATCTTCTCTCAATTTGCTGATGATATGGAGATGCTGGCATTGGACTGGAGTAGGCACAGTAAAATGTTTCACAACACCAGGTTCAAGTCTACAGGTTTATTTGGAATCACGAGTTTTCAGTGCACTGCTCCTTCATCAGGTAAGTGAGGAACGCTATTCCTTTATTAGTGCTCACCTGATGAAAGCAATGGATGAGAGGCAGGTTTGGGTGATGGATTGGGCTACATTCACTACCTTTTGTAGAAAACTTTCTGAACTGCTGCAGTCTATGTGCTGTAGGTACACCCATCTGTTCTGTCAAGAATGGAGTTCCAGGATTTGGACCCCGTAACAGTAAAGGGATAATGATAGGTTTCCAAGTCAGGACAGTTTGTAGTTTGGAAGGGAACTTGTAGGTGGTGGTGTTCCCATGCATCTGCCGCACTTGTCCTTCTAGTAGTAGAGTTGCGGATTTGGAAGGTACTTCAGTCCATCTTATAGATGGTAAATACTGTTGCCATTGTGCATCTGTGATGGAGGGTATGAATAGTGGTAGATGGGGTACAAGTCAAATGGGCTGTTTTGTCCCGAATGATGGCAAGATGCCTGAACATTGTCAGAATTGCACTCATCTAGGCAATTAAAGAGTATTCTATCATACTTCTGACTTGTGCCTTGTAGATGGTAGACAGACTTTGAGTTACTTACTGCAGGATTAGCAGTCTCTGGTATATTCTTTTAATCACCATGTTTATATGGCCGGTCCAGTTCAGATTCTAGTGAACCACCAGGGTGTTGCTAATGTGAGATTCAGTGATGGTGAAGCCAATAAATCTCAAGGGGAGATAGTCATTGACAGGCACTTGTGTGATGTGAATGTTACTAAGCACTTATCAGCCCAAGCTTGAAATGATGTTTAGGTCTTGATGTATATGATTACGGACTGTTTCAGAAGCTAAGGAGTCATGAAAGGTGGTGAACATTGTACAATCACCAGTTAACATTCCTATTTCTAACCTCATGATGTGGAAAGACCATTGATGAAGCAACTGAAGATGGTTGGGTCTATGACACTCCCCTGAAGAATTCACAGTGATATGCTGGAACTGGGATGACTGACATCCAACACCCAGTGCTCTGTATGACTCCAGTCAGTGGAGATAGTTCTCCCTGATTCCTCTTGATTTCAGATTTGCTTAGGCTCCATGATGCCACACTTGGTCAAATGATCCTTTCCCCCTGATAGGGCAGTAATTAGCTGTTCTTTGTGGGCAGTACATACCTGGGCAGAGTTCCACATTGCCAGGTAGATGCCAGTGGTGTTGCTGTATAGGAACAGATTGGTTAAGGGCACAGCTCATTCTGGAGCACAAGTCTTCTGTACTATTACTGTAATATTATCAGAGCCAACAGCCTTTGCAGTATCTAATGTCTTTAACCATATCATGTGAAGTGAATCAAGTTGGCTGAAGACTGGAGGGGAGGAAATCATGAAATAAACTACATAAATGCAAGATTTGTTTCACTCACATCTCAAGTTACTGACCTGTCTTGTTATGCTGCTCAGGAATTGTGCTAAACGACCATATTCAAGGGAAGATGTTCAAGTGGAGAAAATAACAAATAAGAAATCTAGGCCCACATGTATTCAATTATCTAAGCTTTGAAGTTCGATTGACCAGGCACTGAGAGTCCTCATAGCCAGACCTTGCAATCCCACATTAGCTGATTTTAAAACATCCTTCCTTATGTTAAAATCCCTCATGGCATCATTTCTCTGGAACTTCCAAGCCTCTACAATCTCCCATTTCTCCAATTCTAGCTTCCTGTGTGGCCCTAATTTCTTTCGCTTTACCATTGGTGGCCGTGCCTTCAGGTGCCTGGATCCCAAGCTCTGGAATTCCCTCTTTAAACCTTTCTACCTCTTTCTCTGTCTTTAAATTGCTTCTTAAGATGTATCTCCTGGAAAATGTTGGTCCCCTGTTGTATTAGCATGGTTTACAATGTTAAAGGTGCTATATAGATGCAATTTGTTGTTGCTTGGAACTGAGTTGCAAGAAAGTTCGATTTTTATTGTACTGCAAGAAAGAGAAGGAACAGCCCAGATATGGTTTATGTTTGTCACTTGAATCCATTTGCCTTGCCTGAGTGAACAAGTCAATGATTCGACAGAACATAATATTCCTTTTCTGAGGTATTAAAACACTACATTGATGGGAATAGTATGTTACTTATATTGTTAAAGATACACAGGTAAAGAACACTGTTTAATTAAGTACCTAGAGTTTTTATAAAACGATATTGCTGAGAAACATGTTAGTGATAGAAGGTAAACATACATAGTGCTATATTCTGTAAATAAACCTATTATCAAGAGAAACATTGGTGTCCAGTACATCATGTACCAGCTGATTTGGGATCAAACCAACGTTGTTCTTTATATTTCACTATCGTTAAACTGTAAATCTAAAAAAAAAATGCGGAGATGTTGGTGTTGGCAAAGTAAGAAGTCTCACAACAAACACCAAGTTAAAGTTCAACAGGTTTATTTATTTACCTCTCCTTGATGAAGGAGCAGCACTCTGAAAGCATGTGATTCCAAACAAACCTCTTAGATTTAACCTGGTGTTGTGTGACTTCTTACCAAAAAAAAAATTGGAAAAGGTGACATTTGAATTTTGACAGATCAAGAAGAAAATTTGTCCTCCAGTGATATTCTCACTATTTCCTCCCACACAGTTGAAAAATAAATTTCCCTTACAACTTACCCCTTCCCTTTCTCCGTGTTCATCTTTCTCTCCCCATCCCCATCCTCTCTTTAAGCCTATCTCAGCTGACCACTAAGTTCTTTCTCTTCTGAAGATCATGCTTGGATTAGTTGTCTCCCCTTTATCTCCCTCCTTCATTCTATCTTGTTTTCCTTCTCACACCCAGCTTCATGTTAGCAGAATCTTCAATTTCTTCCTTAAGTGCTGCTCCCCACTATAAGCTGAACAGAAGTTCTGAGCTCCTGTCTTGGGCATTGTTACATAGAATCACAGAAATTAGAAGCATGAGTAGGCCATTCAACCCCTCGAGCCTGCTTTGCTATTCATTTTAACATAGAACATAGAACACTACAGCACAAACAGGCCCTTTGGCCCACAAGTTGTGCCGATCATATCTATACCTACCAGGCCATAGAACTATCTGTAACTCCCAATCCCATTAAATCCCACGTACTCATCCAGGAGTCTCTTAAAAGACCCCAGCGAGTTTGCTTCTACCACCACTGACAGCAACCGATTCCACTCACTCACCACTCTCTGAGTAAAAAACTTACCTCTAACATCTCCTCTGTACCTGCCCCCCAGCACTTTAAACCTGTGTCCTCTCATAGTGACCATTTCAGCCCTGGGAAATAGCCTCCGAGAATCCACTCTATCTATTCCTCTCAACATCTTATAAACCTCTATCAGGTCGCCTTTCAACCTTTGTCTCTCCAGGGAAAAGAGACCTAGCTCTCTCAACCGATCTTCATAAGGCATGCCCCCCCATCCAGGCAATATCCTTGTAAATCTCCTCTGCACGCTTTCAATAGCTTCCACATCCTTTCTATAGTGAGGCGACCAGAACTGCGCACAGTACTCCAAGTGTGGTCTGACAAGGGTCTTATAAAGTTGCAGCATTACCTCCCGACTCCTAAACTCAATCCCTCTATTAATGAAGGCCAGTACACCATATGTCTTCTTGACCACATCCTCCACTTGCAGGGCAGATTTAAGAGTCCTATGGACCCAGACCCCAAGATCCTTCTGCTCCTCAACACTGCCAAGACTCCTACCCTTGATATTATACTCCTTCATCCCATTGGTCCGGCCAAAATGGACCACCACACATTCATTTTGAACTTGACTGGCCATCAAATTCAATATTTAGATTCCCACTTCCCTCCATATCCCTTGATTCCTTTAGACCCAGGAGCGATATCTAATTTCTTTTTGTATTCAACATTTTGGCCTCAACTACATTTGGTGATACTGAACTCCACACATTCATCAATCTCTGGGTGAAGAAATTTCTCCGCACTTCAGCCCTATAAGGTTGACCACTTATCCTCAAACTATGACCCCTAGTTCTGGATTCCACCACCATTAAGTGAGTAGTCATACAATTCACTTCCATGTTCAGCCTTCCTCCTCCTGTGCCTTCTCCAAGAGGCTGGAATTCTCAACAAAACAGTAATAAAATTCTGGAGTGAAAAGGAATTTTTGCTCACAAGACTGTTGTGGCCAACATTGTAAAATGGGCAACATTGATTTGATCGGGAGAGAATCGTGAAGCTGACTGTTCCAACATTGCTTTTTGTGCAGTGTTCAGCATAATTACAATTATGATCCCAGTGGGTATTGAAAAAGATTGAATTATTTATGAGTTACAAGTAGGCTTCCATTAACACTGCAGTGAAGTTACTGTGCAAATCCCCTAGTCACCATACTCTGCCGCCTGTTTGGGTACACTGAGGGGAATGTAGCATGGCCAATGCACCTAACCAGATGTGTTTCGGGCAGTGGGAGGAAACCTGAGCACCTGGAGGAAACCCACGCAGATACAGGGAGAAAGTGTAAAGTCCACACAGGCAGTGACTCAAGCTGAGAATCAAACCTGGGTTCCTGGCACTGTGAGGCAGCAGTGCAGCCAGAGGGGAGATCTGTCCCCACATTTTCATTTATCACATCTTACCCTCTGATTTTAACTTCTCTGCTGTTTGGCCATTCACATCTTCAATTATATCTATGGAACTGCCATTAGCAGCCTTTCCCCTTGCTTCCATGGCAATGACTCATCTTTCATTCCCTCCTCCTGCAGCATAAGTATCTCCCACTTTCTTTGACAAAGTGTCACTGGATTCGAAATGTCAGCTCTTTTCTCTCCTTACAGATGTTGCCAGACCTGTTGAGGCTCTCCATTTTCTCTTTTGGTGTCAGATTCCAGCATTCACAGTAATTTGATTTTATCAAGGATTTAGGAATGATCTGTTGGGGAAAATTAGAGGCAAGGAAGGAATGTAATGTTTGTAAAAGTTTTGACTAACAGTTGGAGGTGATTCAGAGGAGTAAGCCCGGTTTATGGCACAGTGGTTAGCAGTGCCAGGGACGCGGGTTCAATTCCCGGCTTGAATCACTGTCTGTGTGGAGTTTGCATGCTCTCCATGTGTCTGCGTGGGTTTCCTCTGGGTGCTCCGGTTTCCTCCCACAGTCCGAATGATGTGCTGTTTAGGTGCATTGGGCTAAATTCTCTCTCAGTGCACCTGAATAGGCGCTGGAGTGTGGTGACTTTTCACAATAACTTCTTTGCAGTGAATATAAGCCTACTTGTGACACTAATAAATAAATTTTAAACTTCATACATAGTTTCTGCATTTATCAAGCACGATTAGCCAGCAGAGGGACAATGGGTCAAATGGCCTCCTGTTATGCTGCATTTTCCCTCCACACTTTTTCATTCACACACATAAATGAAAACATTTCTGCTGCGGCCTGCAGAATCAATCCAAAACAAATGCAAGATAATTTGCTCTGGACTTAATTACAAGCCAGATGGGTCATTCTAGATGAATTTCAACTTGGTTCATGAGAAGAAAATGGGACATGCAAAGGGTTAAAATAAAAATGCATTGCTCTGACTGGTTATTTGAATAGTCTGCCAGAATTTCATGCATTCAAAAAATAAAGTCTACTTCTCCAAACAATTCAAGTTCACATTAATTTGTAATATTCAATACACGGTGGACTACTTCAAGCACTAATTACGGTAAGGAGAAAGAGTCAAACGTGATGGAGCAATTTAGCAGCAAGGTAATTTATGGGCAACATTTTAGTACACAATCAGTCCTTAATGTAACATTGGCAATCTCTAGTGTGTCACTGTTTGATGTCAACTGCATCATGCAAGACCACTTCATGCATACGCTAAGGGATTGAAAAGTGCTGCTGACTGAACTAAACTCAAAATTGTGGATGAGTGGAAACATATTTGCTGAAGTGTTTTCAGTGTCACGGGGAAATGTGTGCCGGCTGTGATTAATGTATATTTCTTTAATCCACTGTTGAGGCTCTTCCTACACATTTGACAGTGAGAGCGGAGTGGGGGGGTGTGATGAACGTGAGGTGGAGGAGGGGATGATGGGGTATTTCAAATGAGAGATCCAGGCTAAACAACCAGGAGCTTCTGTTAACATGCACTCTGCACAGCACATTCCTATCACTCTGACGGCAGATCCACAGAAAGAAAGAACAAAGAGGAACAAAGAACAGCACAGGAACAGGTCCTTCGGCCCTCCAAGCCTGATCATGATGCCTGCCTAAACTAAAACCGTATGCATTAACAGGGTCTGTACCCTTCCATTCCCATCCTATTCACATATTCATCTAAATGCCCCTTAAATACCACTATTGTACCAACTCCAATCACCTCCCTGGGCAATGCCAGACATTCACCCACCCTCTTTGTAAAAAGACTTGCCTTGCATATCTCCTCTAAATTTTTCCTGACGCACTTAAACTTATGACCCCTCGTGCTTGACTATTCTACCCTAGGAAAGAGCATCTGACTATCCACTCTGTCCATGCTACTTGAAGACAAACAGAAAGTGTCTAATGTCTTTTCTCAAAGTCAACCTCTTGGTAAACCTGCTATCATTTTCAGAAAAAGACACGTCCCTCTGATGAGTAGACTTTTCCAACAGCTGTGCAGCCTGTCTCGTGACGAGAGTGAATTGTGCCTTGTGTTTAATTCCAATCTAATGAGGTCCAGCTGACATAATCATAATATCTTGTTAGACCTTTGTGCAGTCAGTCAGAATGAGTTAGCTCTGTGTTGTTAATTCTGGAATGAAGCGGGGAAATTGATCACGCCTTGTGGATACGTGGCACACACAACACCCAAATCTGCAATTTGTGCAATATTTAGGCTATCCTGCTTGAACTATCCTATTCCTCGCTCTTTTGAGGAAAATATTCTAAACCATCAGCTAACTCAATGAATTCCCAGGCTGATTTCTCAGTAGTCGCCTAGATTTCTGTCTGTTGCTGTCTCTTCAAATATTTTGTGTTCTGGTCTGATGAAAGGCTCACTGGGTGCGATTTCATGGCTTCGCTTATCCAAAACCGTAAATTCCACCCGAGGTCAATGGATCTTCCCATTGCCCGCCCTTCGCCTGCTCCGATTCCCGTGACAGGTGGGGTGGTAAAATGCCAGCCACCCTTTTTCAGGTGAAAGAGCGGTATTAGCTTCCCTGAGCTCTCTCGCCCAATTCTTCCGATATCACCTCATCACAGCCAATGTTCCCTATAGAAGAAGAATTAGGCCATTCGGCACATCGGGTCATCTTCGCCATTCAATCATGGCTGATATATTTCTCAACCCCATTCTCCCACCTTGTCGCCGTAACCTTTGATGCCCTAACCAATCAAGAACGAATCCAACTCTGTCTGAAGCACATTAAAGGACTTGGCCTCCACCCAGCCTTCTGTGGCAATGAATCCATAGATTCACCTCCCTCTGAGTGAAGAAATTCCTCCTCACCTCGATTTTAAATGGTCATCCCTTTACTGCGATACAATGAAAGTCAAAGATTTCACTGATCTATTGCAGAGAACCCTGTGGGAGAAGGGTGAACAGCCAGTGACACAGTCTAGATTGGGACTAATGAGATTGGTAGATTAAGCAATGAGATTCTTTATACAGTGTTGCAGATAGCAGAGGAGTTTAATTTAAGCAGCCCTGATTTCTCTTCACATCACCAGTGTATCAACTAAAGTGATTTGTTTACCCCTTTATTAGCAGTGATATATTTCCCCAATTTCTCAGTTTTAATGTGATCCAATTAATGTTAATTATCCTACAGCAAACTCATTCTAGGACAAACTCAAAGGGTTAGTTTAATTGCCCACACTCAAAATGCAGGAGCAGGAATCACACAGCCCTTGTGCACTCATTTGGTAAAAGAAGGATAGTGAAACAAATGATATACAGGACAAAGACAATGGCAAAATGACCAATTATGGGGCATAAGCCTAAAGTTCAGAATCAAAGTCCAATGAGGTATTCCTTCATGGAGGTTGGTAGGTTGAAAAGTGATGCTGTATAATTATTTTTCCTAGTGCAGTTGAAGTCAAAACATAGGCATGCAGAGATACACTGTCTTATAGGCGATGGTGCAAAAGTTCCAGTGGGAACAGTATAGATGGGGTCGGGTATTTAGCATGAGCGAGCCACATTTCTGTGCTACTGCTTGAAGATGCTAAAATGACAAACTGAGCTTTGCAAGATTGCTGGTTCTACAAGTGTGGTCTATGTCACATGACTGCATGCTCACCAATCTGGCTTTGACAAAGGGTATATATACTTTGTCTGAGTCCCAGGCATTGTTAAATGTTCCAAACATTGTGACCTGAAAAGGAGGTTAGTGGGGTTCTTTGTCCTAGCATGTAAATAGGCTTCAGTTGGCTGGACATAGCTGATTGATTGCAACTGGCCTTTGTATCATTCTCTTTGAATTTGGTCTCTGCATCCCACAGGGACTATTCAGAGATAATGAAACACAAGTTTCTATGATTCATGCTATCTTCTTTAGTTCAGGGTTACAGGGAAACATAGCTTTAGCCATTTTAAATCTGTCCTGTTTCTAAAACAATTAGAAATTAGTCAAGAGGATATATTTTTAGATTATTATAAGACATTGCTGGTTAGGCCAGAATTTATTGCCCATGCCTAATTGTCTTTACAAAGATGGTGTTGAGCTGCATTCTCCAACTGCTGCTGTCCCTGTGGTGTAGGTGCACACATTGTGAAGTTAGGGAGGGAGTTCCAAAATTCTGATCCAGCGAAAGGGAAAGAATATATATATATTCAACTCAGGATAGTTTATGATATGGAGGGGAATCAACAAATAGTGGTGTCCCCATGTGTCACCTGCCCTTGTCCTCCCAGATGGTAGTAGTTGTGGGGGTTAGAAGAAGCTGCCTAAGAATCTTTGAGTTGTTATGATGGATTTTCTCAATGGCACACAGTGCTGCTGCAGTTTGTCAGTGGAGGAGGAAATGAATGTTTCTGCAAAGAGTGCCGATCATGCTAGCTGCTTTGTCCTGGACAATGTCAAGCTTCTTAAGTGTTGTTGGAGCTCCACTCATCCAGGTAAGGAGTAAGTAATCTATCAAATTCCTGATTTGTGCCTTGCGGACATGAACAAGCTTTGGAGAGCCAGGAACTGTATTAGTTTCTGCAGAATTCTCGGCCTCTGACTTGCTTTTGTAGCCACAGTATTTATATGGCTGGTCCCTTCAGTTTCTGGTCAATGATAGCCCCCAAGATGTTCATAATTGGAGGATTCAGCAGTGATAATGTCAGACCATAATCAGTAAGAATAGGCAACAACACCCCCTCCATGATTATCCTCAACATCACTGCCCCACAAGGCTGTGTCCTTGGCCCCCTACTATACTCCTTAAAGACGTATATATGAACAAATTCCACTCCAAATTGATTTTCAAGTTTATTGATGACATCACCCTAGTGAGTCAGATCTCAAACAATGATGAGATGGAGTACAGGAAAGAGATAAAGAATCTGATGAACTGGTGCGATGACAATAATCTTGCCCTCAATGTCACTAAAACAAAAGAGATAATCATTGACATCAGGAAGCGTAGTGGAGAACATGCCCCTGTTTACATCAGTGGAGTTGAAGTGGAAATGGTTGAAGGCTTCAAGTTCCTAGGTGTCAATATCACCAACAATATGACCTCCATATAAATGTTAAGTCCTTTGTTAGAATACAATAGGATGTAAAGTGACCAATGGTAACAAGCTGTAAGGGTCAGCTGATCTAGTAAACCATGGAACCAATTACAGAATGATGTGATGGTCAGCTGACTCACTATAACTAAGAACCTGTTGGGAATTGTGGGGAGCTTGGTGTGGCCCAGGGTAAGGCCCCAGTTTGGAGTAATGAGGTTTATTTATTAAACCCTTTCTTTGATTTATAAGTTAAAGTAAGTTTTGTTATATTTCTATTGTCTGCATTTGAACAGTTCCTCCTGAAGAAACATCCTTATCTCTTCTTTATAACCCAGTCAGTGGGTGTGTTGTTATAGCCATGGTGCCCTTGTCTACAACCTGCAAGTAAAAGGTTAACCTGAAAAGAAGGATATGAAATGGATTTTAGTTTGTTAAGAACTGGAATCTATGTATCTCTTGTTACATAATGTTACAAGTGCATAATACAGTTTTGTAAAATTTATTGCTTAGCAAAGCCACAAAAAATGTTGACTGATGTTCTTGGCAAAGGGAGATTTAATGCAAACAGTATAATGTCAAAATAGATATTGAAATATAGGTTCAAGTTGTAATCCAATTTAATCTCATGGTTTTGATAAACCACTTTAGTTTTTTTCCTGTTTGCTCATCACATCACCTGATCTTCTTCAGGTGGATTACAACCTTGGAATACAGCCCTGTTGATTAGTCCTGTAATGAGATTTATCAATCTGCTTTTCTTTAGCCCAATCAAGCTGTGTTAAATTCTTAACACTGTGGAAAAATGTAATTTTTTTAAAAATAAGTCATGATGAACAAGGAGAAGTATTGTTTTGTCTGAACTTGCATCAAAAGCTTTTGAATACTGCCACCTTGTGATCATATAGATACAACAGTAATAACTGTACTGTAGCTTTTTACAAAATAGATAGGAACAAATCACAGAATTGTTACACTGCAAAAGGATGCCATTTGGCCCATCATGTCTGCACAGTGTCCCCCAGTGAGCAATTGGGCCATCCCTTTGCTTTCTCCCCTTCACCCTACACACTCTTCCTTTCCAACAATCCAATTCCTTCTTGAATGTTCCAATTGACCCACCACGCTCCCATAGCACATTCCTTGAACCCAAGCAATTGCTGCACAAAAATGTTTCTTCTCATATTGCTCCTACCTCCCCTCCTGCCAACATCTTCAAATTGGGTCTCAATTCTTTAATGTGTAAGTAGTTTACTGGCATCTGCTGTGCTCAGAATCTTGAAGACCACCACCACCAACCATCCTGCACTTCAGGATCACCCCCTCCAACTCCCAACATCTCCTCCATGGAAAGCAATCCCAATCCCTCCAATCCATTCCCATAAGTGAAGTTCCCTCTCCCCAGAACCATACCCACAAATCCTCTCTGTATTCTGGCAATGCCTACACACCTTTCCAAAGGTTTGGCACCCAGAACCCAACACAACATCTTAGCTGAGGCCAAACCAGCGTCTGATGTAAGTTCAATGTAACATCCCTGCTCCCCTACCCCAATCCACCATTCACAAATTCTATTTTTTAAAATTTGAATCCCAATATTCCTGATGATTTCAGGATTGTCTTTAATGTTGGCTTATTGTTGGGTTAATTTTATATTGCTTTGGACATTGAGTTTGATAATGTTAGGGCTTCAGAATAAGTGGAAAGAGATTTCATTGGAATGATGCTCCAGATGAGCACTTTTAGTTAGTTGGAGAGATTGCGGAAGATAGGATTTGGCTCTTTAAAGTGGGGTAATTTCAGAGGAGATTTAATACGAGGATTGAAAATTATGAAGTATTTTGCTACAGTGGATGGGGTCATGGTGATTTCATCCTGGTAGGTAATCAGAGGACATAATTAGGCAAAGAAACAGGGGAAGAGACATTTTTATGCAGTAAATTGATCGAATCCAGAAAGTTCTGAACTGTCTGAAAGTGAAGTGGAAGCAGGTTGAACAGCAACTTTCAAAAGGGAATTTGATAAATGCTTGGGAATAAAGCTAAGTGTGAAGTTAGACAGGGGAGAGAGCAGCAGAAGAGTGTTAAATGGACAATTCTTTCAAACAACTGGGTACAGAGCTGAATGACCCCTTTCCAATGCTGTGAGACTCTAAGATGATTTTCTGACTGCTTTGCTGATTGATATGGTGATTTTCTTTTTGCTGAAAGGACTGGTTTGAATATAATATCAAAACATAGAAACCAGAAGCAAAAGTAGGGCACATTGGCCCTCCAATCCTGCTCTGCCACTCATTTTGATCATGGCTGATCATGGAATTCAATATCCTGAAGCCATCTTCCAACACCCATCACCCCCTCTCTCTCCCCACCCATATCCCTCAATCCCTTCAGCTCCAAGAGTTTTATATCTAATTTCTTCTTGAAATCAGACAATGTTTTGGCCTCAACTACTTTCTGTGGTAGTGAATTCTACCACCCACTGGGTGAAGAAATTTCTCCTCACCTCAATTCTAAAACATTTACACCTTATCCTCAAACTATGACCTCTGGTTCTGGACTCCCCCAGCATTGGGAACATTCTTTCTGAATCTACCCTGCCTAACCTGTTAGAATTTTATAAGTTTCTATGAGATCCTCTCTCACTCTTCTAAACTCCAGTGAATATAATCCTAATCGATGTAGTCCTTATATGACAAATGTGCCATTCTAGGAATCAGCCTGGTAAACCTTCACTGTTCTCCCTGTACTGCAAGGACATCCTTCTTCACATAAGGACATCAAAACTGCCCACAATACTCCAGATGTGATCTCACCAACACCCTATAAAATTGCAGCAAAACATCCCTATATGTATACATTCAACAGGATAAGTGTATACCAGTGTGTATTGCCAGTCTGTCATTACATCCAGGAATTTTAAATCTAACATCATCAAAGGAGCAAGATCACTACAAGGAATTTGAGGGTTCACCACCTACCATCTTCTCAGGAAATAACAGATACAAGGGATCATATCATTTCTATTATTGCTTTGAATCTCATGTTCCTATCCCTTCACACTTGTACCACCCCAAAAGAGGATGAAATTTTTACCCAATCCACCTCCAGGAGCTTTCAACAAAGTGTTGCTACCAGATTTCCAGAGTGGGGTTGGAGTAGTAAGGGTGAAATCTAGAGAGCGGTGGTGTATAGGAGGGGATTGGCTAAGTCAGATGATTTGATTTGATTTATTACTGTCACATGTATCAGTATACAGTGAAAAGTATTGTTTCCTGTGTGCTATTCAGGCAAAACATACCATTCATAGAGAGGAAAGGAGAGGGTGTAGAATGTAGTGCTACAGTCATAGCTAGGGCGTAGAGAAAGATCAACATAATGCAAGATAAGTACAGTCAAATGTCTGACAGCAGCAGGGAAGAAGCTGTTCTTGAGTCAGTTGGTACGTGACCTCAGATTTTTGTATCTTTTTCCCAATGGAAGAAGGTGGAAGAGAGAACGTCTGGGATACATGGGGTCCTTAACTATGTTGGTTGCTTTGCCGGGGTAGCGGGAAGTGTGGACAGAGTCAGTGGATGGGAAGCTTGTTCATGTGATGGATTGGGTTACATTAACAACCATTGTAGTTTTTTTTTGCGGTCTTGGGCAGAGCAGGAGCCATATCAAGCTGCGATACAAAGAGGAAAAAAAAATGCTTTCTATGTGCACCTTTAAAAGTTGGTAAGAGCTTGTAGCTGACATGCCAAATCTTAGTTTTTTGAGAAAGTTGAGGCATTGGTGGGCTTTAACTATAGCATTGGCATGAGGGGACCAGGACTGTTGTTGGTGATCTGGACACCTAAAAACTTGAAGATCTCAACCATTTCTATTTGATCCCCATTGATGTAGACAGGGGCATGCCATCCACTATGCTTCCTGAAGTCGATGACAATCTCCTTAGCTTTGAGAGAGAGATTATTGTTGCCGCACCAGTTCACCAGATTCTCTATCTCTTTCCTGTACTCTGTCTTGTCATTGTTTGAGATCCGACCCACTACGCTGGAGTCGTCAGCAAACTTGAAAATTGAGTGAAAATGAATGAGGGGATTGGAGGGGATAGTTTGTCGTGTGGTAGGGAGAGATGGGTTAGGGGGTAAGGCAGGGAGGGATAGCTTTCATGTTGGATGGAGGTAGAGGCAGGGGGTAAGCAGGCAGAGAGGATAGATAGTTAGGGTAAGGAGTGATTTGGTGGGTCAGGAAGATAATCACCAGTTGAGATCTACTCCAAGTTGGTATCACTGACAACTTTACACAATCCCGATGTTTAAAATCTGCAAATTTACAATGCATTATGGACGCAAAAGGTTGCCTGGTTAGAACACCAAGTGTATGTTGCCATATCACCAAACTCAGCAGACAGCTCCTTGCTGCAAAGCTAATTTAATTGTTGACACAACCTTACAATCTATGAATTATTTATGGAACACTATTATACCAGATAATCTATTAACCGTAAATAGAACACAAGCTGAACAGTAAAATTACTTATTTACAACTTCATTTCACCACTAAGCTCATTTACAGTTTCTGGTATTTGCCCAGTAATTGGGAATTGTTAATAATTGATCAAAGTATTTCAATATCTTTTCGGCTCTACTAATAATAAATAAGGTCTGTGTACAGAGTGGAACATTAATAAGCACCTAATTGATGATTAAAGGGGCAATAGCATGTGTAGAAGGGATCTGAAGACACATTGACAATGAACAACATGTAGACCCAACCTTCTTGTTGGCTTGTCAATGCGCTAAATGATATCATGGACAAAAGTTGATGAGATGAAAATATGCTACACTGTCGGAAAGTGTGCGGTTATCCACTTTGGAAGGAAAATGGGCAAGTAGAGCAAGTGAATGGATGAGAAATGAGGAAATGTTGGTATTCCAGAGAGAATTTAAAGGTAGGGACAGCAAACAATTAGGAAAACAGAAACTAGAAGCAGGAGTAGGCCCTTTGAGCCTGCTCCACCATTCATTTTGAAATTGGTTGATCATCAAACTCAATATCCTGATTCCCTCCTTTCCCCCTATGTCCCTTGATCCCTTTAGTCACTACAGCTATATCTAATTTCTTCCTGAGTGAGACAAGCTTCTGGCCTCAAGTATGTTCTGTGATAGTGAATTCCACAAATGGATGTTAACCTTTATTGCAAACAGATAGGTGTATAGAATCCCTACAGTACAGAAGGAAGCCATTCAGTCCATTGAGCCTGCACCGACAACAATCCCACTCAGTATCTATTCCCATAAACTCACATATTCACTCTACTTAGCCCCTTGAAATTAGGGGGCAATATGGCATGACCAATCCATCTGACCTGCACATCTCTGGAGAATCTTATAAGAAGAATATTCCTTGCAATTGTACAAGGTCATGGTGATACCATGATGATGGATTACTCTGGAACATTTTGGTCTACTTATCTAAAGAAAAATGTACAAGACCAATGAAAGTCCACTTGAATAATTGTTGGGATAATGGGATTGTTTTACGGGAGAATTTATGTCAACTTCGGTCTGTATTCTCTAGCGTTTTGAAGAATGAGCGATGATGCCGTTGAAAGATGAATTTTTTCAGGCGTTTTTTAAAGGGTTTAAAGTTTATTTATTAGTGTCACAAATAGGCTTACATTAACACTGCAGTGAAATTGCTGTGAAAATCCCCTAGTCGCCACTCTCCAGCACCTGTTTGGGTACACTGAGGGAGAATTTAACAGAGCCAATGCACCTAACCTGCACATTTTTGGACTGTGGGAGGAAACCAGAGCACCTGGAGGAAACCCACACACAGACACAGGGAGAAAGTGTAAACATTTATTTTGAATTTTCTATTTGAAGTTGATAGTTCCATTAATATATGAATGATTAAACATTTTCTGTAGCTCATTATGAAATATTTGGAGTATATTAAGTGTATTTAATCTCATTCATGGGGTCAAATTTCCTGTCTGCCTCAGGAGAAAGTGTCCACAACGACAGGGTGTTTATAGCCAGGGGCCAGGTTTGGACTTCAATTGAACCAATTGATCTGGGTGGTGGAGTGGGGGGGACTGTTTAAAAGATAAACAATTAAAACAGAAAGACTCTCCAGCTCTCAAACACCTCACCCTGCACACTCTCCATACCCCATTCATGTCATGCCTTCCACTGACTCCCCTTGGCTCCTCATACCCTGCATGCTAAGCTCTGCTTCTCTACCCCTCATGACTTCATGCTGAAGTATACATTCTTGAGCTACTCCCATCGGTCCCTAATGCCTCACGATGAAGATATATCCCCCCACCCAGTTCCAATGGTCCCTCATGTCACCATGAGAAAAAAAAATGGCATTTTCTGTCCATCCACCGCACGCTGTATAGAACCAATGGAACTATACATGAGGAATAAAAATAACACAGTTGTCTGTTGATAATTTTCCATTTTCCAAAAAAATCTCTTTTTAACTACAGGCCAATAGAAGTGTCAATTATCCACAATCTTTAAAGTATCAATAGCAGGAATTGCAAGCACTTGAAATCCTCGTGTAAATAAATATTATGTGATTGACAGCATAGATCAGGGTGCCAGAAGGAATGTTTTCCTAACGCATAATGAGTTCAAATCGAGCTTTTCTCGAGAGCCCAGAAATTCATTCGAGTAGAGAAACAGCACAGCCCCAGAGACTGAAGGGCATACCCTGGCACGGGAGGCTATGGACAACTTTTAAACTTAACTTTCAAAAGGATCTTTGATACAAACTATACTTCATGTCACCACTATAAACCATGAATCGTTGAAAAGCTGGCCCGATTCCATGAAAGTTTGGGGGTCCAAGAAATACATGCGTACTCTGTGATGGAGCTAGCAAGGCCAGGAGTGCAGGGGGTTGACTCATGGCCTGAAGCTAAAACCTGGGAATGAGGTTGGGAATCCAGGAATGTGGTCCCAGCTACTATTTTTAAAGGTCAATGAAATTTCACCAACTCTAGGATAAGTCAGCCTATAATGTGAGACTGTAACTGTTGCCAATTCTGCCATCATTTCTGAGGACTTCCATCAGGAAAAAGATACAAAAGTCTGAGGTCACACACCAGCCAACTCAAGAACAGCTTCTTCCCTGCTGCCGTCAGACTTTTGAATGGACCTACCTTATATTAAGTTGATTGTTCTCTACACCTTAGCTATGTTGTAACACTACATTCTGCACTCTCTCATTTCCTTCTCCCCTTTGTACTCTATGTATGGTATGCTTTGTCTATATAGTGTGCAGAAACAATACTTTTCACTGCATCCTAATAGTTGTGACAATAATAAATCAAATCAAAAGACTTCAGCAACAGTGCCTTTCAATATTTCCTTTCTTCTATAACTTAAAACCCAAATTTGATGCCACTTACACACTCAGTCTTCTGATTCATTGTGTTCCCTTTATTCGAGCTTTGGGAATGTTTTGCACAACCTGCATTTGCCTTTCACCCAAATTTCTTTAACATCAAATGTTACCTTTTATGAAGACCAATTTTTTCAGCTTTCCAATGTCGCTGAGAGATTTGGAGTGACACACTGAGGCATAATGCAGACACAAGTCTTTCTTTCAGTTTGGTGTAGAGTGGTGAAGACAGGACAGGCTTTACCAAAGAGATTTCCTGCCCCATAAAGTAAATTAGCAAAAAATCTGTGCATCTGTAGACACCAAAACAAACAGTACCTCTTCAGGAGAGACACAGGATTTGAATCACCTGCTTCATTTGCATAAAGATCAGAAGATGTTTTACATCAAAGCAGTTCTTGGCTTATTCCTGAGAATTAATTAGCCACGATATTCCTTTGAAAAGAAAAGTATCTTTAACGTGTCTTTTTTCTTGTTTCTCCCATGATGACCCTGATGTTTGGGATTGATACCTGATTTCCAATTTTAATGAATGAATGTGTATGGTTTGTGTCATCCACCACAAGCAGTTAATGCAATTGTTAATTTTAACAGTTAAGGTGTTGATTTTTAATAGCAAAGGAGCTACTTTCGAAAGACCTGACAGCATTGAGGGAGATCATTCAGCCCATTATGCCTGTACTGGCCCTTTTAAAAGTGCTATCCACTTAGACCCATTCCACTTCTTTACCTATCACCCTGCACGGTTTTCTTTTCGAAACACATATCCACTTTTCATTTGAATTTTCACATGAATCTTCTTCTGCCATTCTTTTATCAATAAATTGCAAATTAAAAATATAGAAAATGGGTAGGCCATTCAGCCCTTCAAGCATGTTCCACCATTCATTTTGATCATTGCGGATTATCAAATTTACTATCTTGATCCAGCCTTTCCCTCTTTAGCCCCAAGAACTATTTCTAATTTCTTCTTGAAATTACAAAGCATTTTGGTGTCAACTACTTTCTGTCATAGTGAATTCCAGAGATTCACCATCCTCTGAGATTATTATAACCAACTGCATAAAAACATATTTTCACCTTCTCCTTGTTCTTTTCTCAATTCTCTGGAAAACAGGAGGCTCAGTTACCAGCGAGCTCCTTTTATGTGGAGGTAACTCCTTATGCTAATTTAAGTATTTGCGATTGGTCATTTTACTATGTTCTAATTAGTAAAACCTTGTTTCAGGGATGAAGCCTACTCTGTTTGGAAAGTGATCATTTGAATTGGTCAAGAATGCTATTTGAAGCAAGAATAAGGCCAAGAGTGCTGAAACCAACTGACCCAGCTAACATCAACTGACCAGGACATCACTGCAGGAGTTCGTCAGGATAGTGTCCTATGTCCAACTGTCTTTTGATTTAATTTTGATTTATTATTGTTATATGTATTGACATCCAGTGAAAAGCATTGGTTCTAGTGCACTATACATTCATAGAGAAGGAAATGAGACAGTGCAGAATGCAATGTTACAGTCAGAGCTAGAGTGTTGAGAAAGATCAACGTAATGCAAGATAATTCCATTCAAATGTCTGACAGCAGCAGGAAAGAAGCTGTTCTTGAGTCAGTTGGTGCATGCCCTCAGACTTTTGAATCTTCTTCCCGAAGGAAGAAGGTGGATGAGAGAATTTCAGGAGTGCATGGGGTCCTTAATTATGCTGGCTGCTTCACCGAGGCAGCAGGAAGCGTACACAGAGTCAATGGATGGGAGGCTAGTTTGATGATGGATTGGGCTACATTCACAATCTTTTGTAGTTCCTTGTGGTCTTGGGCAGAGCAGGAACCATTCCAAGCTGTGATACAACCAGAAAGAATGCTTTCTATGGTGCATCTGTAAAAGTTGTGGCTGACATGCTAAATTTCCTTAGTCTTCTGAGAAAGTAGAGAAATGGTGATAATAGAGAAATTAAAAAAATGGTGTTTTTAAAAGAGATGAAGGTATAAAAATGCAAGTACACAGAGTGAAACATTGTATCACGAGGCTAGACAGTGGTGTTACTGAGACAACAGGTTGTTTTTGAATTTTAACCAATCGGTTTGAACCAGACATTTGAATAAAAGCAGCCTTTCAGATTTACGTTTGATGTTTTGGCAACTTCTAAACCAATCCTATTGTGGAAATTTTGGTATGTTATTAGGGATATAAGAGCCAGCAGCCAGCTCCAGAGAGCTAGACATCAACTGCCTCTGCCACAGCTCACTGCTTGAGAGAGAGAGAGAGAGACAGCCAGAATCTGTCTCTCCCAGCGTGGCAGCCACATTTATGTCTTAAAAGAAAGACTCATCTTGATAGGAAAACAGAAGAAATCAAAGACAAAAGATTCCAGAAGACAACAAATCTGGCTGAAATTTGAGAGTGAATGAGAATCTTTTTTTCCTAAATAAGTGGGAATCATAATTATCTAAACAGCATTCCTTTAGAATAGCGCTTTATTTAGTTTGTTAATAGTTTAGTAAATCTATTCACTGCTGGTTAGATAAACAAAGTGTTTCTTTATTGCTGTTACAGAGAGAGTCTCAGGTAGTGGGGCGGCATGGTAGCACAATGGTTAGCGCTGCTGCTTCACAGCGCCAGGGACCCGGCTTGGTCACTGTTTATGTGGAGTCTGCACATTCTCCCTGTCTCCATATGGGTTTCCTCCCACATCCCAAAAGACCTTCTAGTTAGGTGCATTGACCTGAACAGACGCCAGAATGTGGCGATTAGGGAGATTTCACCTTAACTTCAATGCAGTGTTAATGTAAGCCTTACTTGTGACTAATAAATAAACTTTAATTTAGTTATTTTGATTTAACCACTCAAAGTTGTAGATAATCCTCCTTCTCACACACTCTTTAACAGATTACAAAGAGAGATACTTCTTTTTGAATGTTAGTTCTCAGAAGAGATAAACTTCTCCCTTCATAACAATTGTCCATCTCTAGTTAACCTTGAGAAGATGAGAAGCCATCTTTCTGAACTGTCATTTTTGTGGGAGAAGGCATTTCTGCAATGCTGTTAGAGAGAGAGATCTAGGGTTGTGACCAATGCATATGTTTCAGGTTGGGGTGTGATGTGACTTGGAGGGGACCTGGGAGATGATACCTCCTTGGACCTGTTGCCCTTGTCTTTCCAGGTGATACGGGGGTTGCTGATGAAGGAATCCCAGTGCCCTTCTCTAGGTAAATAATATGATGTGAAACAATCACATACAGTGGCTATGGTGTACAAACGGTACGGCATATACTTCGCTCAAAGTGTCATGCTCACTGGGTATGGAGTCAGTGGCTCATGTGTTTGAACCCGGGGCAAACCTGATTGTAACACTGCTGGAACGTGTCATCACTGATGTTGGATATAATGTAGCATTGCCCTGACAAATAGACTCAGAGTTCACATCATGCTGCAACATTGCTAATGCCCATGACTCCATATTTTATCAAGTGATCTCAGGGTAGGAGCTGCCAACCCTCATAGAAAATAGGAATAAGAATAGATCATTTGGCCTTTTGAGTCTGCTCCACCATTCATTATGATTGTGACTGACCATTCAACTCAATAGCCTGATCCCGTTTTCGCCACCCACCCCCCACCAACATATCCTTTGATCACTTTCACCCCACGTTCTTGAAAACACGCAATGTTTTGGCCTGATCTGCTTTCTGTGGTAAAGAATTCCACACATTCACCACTCTCTGAGTGACAACATCTCTGCTCATCTCAGTCCTAAAATTTTACCACATATCCTTAGATTCATTATTCTTGGTGTCTCCAGAAATCAATGGTTAATCTCCAGGAATCAAAGATTAATATCCAAGACATTACGACAAGCAATCCAAGCAGAAATGTCATAGAGACATCGAAATAATTTGTGTGCGTGTTTGTGTACTTCTTAATTTTTCATATGGGTTTCGTGAGCTAGGCTAGGTCTTATTGCCCTTGAGAAGGTGGGCCATTGCCTTGAACTGCTTGTCCATGTGGTGTAGGTACATCCACAGTGCTGTTAGGAGGGGAATTCCAGGATTTTGACCCAGTGGCAATAAAAGAATGGTGATAATAGTTTTGCGTCAGAATGGTGTGTGGCTTTGGGGGAAACTTGCATATTGTGGATTCCCACACGTTATAATTGATTGTCGAGATGATCGATATCACGGAGTTGGAAGGTGCTGTCAAAGGAGCGTCATTGAATTTATTTAAATTGATTTTACATGGCTTGTATTTATCGCCCGTTTCAACTGTCCTCCATTTTCAGAGGCCATTTTGAGTCAGGCGTCCTGCAATTGAATTGGAGTCGCACACAGGCCAGGCCAGGTAAGGATGGCAGATTTCCTTCCCGAAAGAAGTGGTGAACCAAATGGGTTTTTACAACAATAGTTTCATTCTTTATTTTAAATTGAATTCATATTTCACCATCTGCTGTGACAGGATGTGAACCTGGATCCCCAGATAGAGGTTTACAGAAGGAAAACAGGCCCTTTGGCCTGACTTGTTCAAGCTGCCCTCTTTTTTTTGAAAACCCCTATGCTAATCTCAATTGCCCGCATTTGGCCCATATCACTATACCCATTTTACCTATGTAACTGTCTTAAAGCTTTTTAAAAGATAAAATTGTACCCACCTCTACCACTACCTCTTCTGTTCACCACTTCTGTTCTTTTGGGGAGGAAATCTGCTGTCCTTACCTGGCCTGGCCTGGCCTGCGTGTGACTCCAGAACTATAGCAGTACGCCTGACTCAAAACGGCCTCTGAAAATGGGAGGGCACTTCGAGACAAGTGATAAACACAGGCCATGGAAAATCAATTTAAATCAATGAGGCTCCTTTGACAGCACCTTCCAAATCCATGATATCGATCATCTCGATGATCAACTGTGATGTGTGGGAATCCACAATATGCAACTTTCCCCCGAAGCCGCACATCATTTTGGCGCAAAACTATTTCACCATTCTTTCATTGTTCCAGACACTCACCACACTCTGTGTGAAATCTGCATGAGATGTTGCTTTCAGTCTCTGGATTATTAGTCCAGTGACAATACCATTGTGCCACTGCTTCCCCCACTGCAACACCACATATTGTCCATGTTACACGCTGCTGCTGTGTGTGCCAGCGTTATACGGAGTGAATGTTGATGATGGCAGGTGAGGTGTCGATCAAATGGGCTTCTTCTCCCTGTTCTTGAGTGCTGCTGCCTGTTTTTATTTAAATTGTCTTTGAACATTTGTTTGCTTATTGATGAGAAAAGATGTTGGAGTGAGGGAAAAAGGCGAGTTGGATGACCCTGGATCCTCAATCAGGTAATGAAGAATCTGCACAGATAGGCAGCTCACCACAATGCTGGAATTAGCAGATAGCCAAAGCTGTGGGGAGAGGGGAGGAGGCACAGGGGTTGGGGTTGGGGTTGTGGGGGGGTGGGGGTGGCTGGTGTTGATTTGGGAGATCATGCAATGAATCCCCCTGGACTGCATTAAAACAGAGTGGCTAATTCTTAATCCGGACATGATTAAGCAACAAAAATTGCAGCTTTGTGAAGTTTCGTAATAGAAACTTAAAAGCTTAGAAACTAGAAGCAGGAGTAGGCCATTTGGCCCTCTGATCTACTCCCCCATTCAGTATGGTGATGGTTGATCCTCTATCTCAATACTACGTCCATGCTTTCTCCGCACACCCCTTGATACCATTAAAACTATAAAAAAAACCTCTTTCTTGAACGTATCCAGTGACTGGACCTCCACAGTTTCCTGTGGTAGTGAATTCCATAGGTTCACCATCCTGTTAGTGAAGAAATTTCCCTCATCTCAGTCCTAAATACTCTATCCCACATTCTGAAACTATGCACCCTGGTTCTAGATTCCCCAGTAAGAAGTCTCACAACACCAGGTTGAAGTCCAGCAAGTTTATTTGTTAGTAAACCCACAAGCTTTCGGAAACGCTGTTCCTTCATCAGGTCAGAACTTTCCACGTATCTGATGAAGGAACAGCGTTTCCGAAAGCTTGTGGGTTTACTAACAAATAAACTTGCTGGACTTTAACCTGGTGTTGTGAGACTTCTTACTGTGTTTACCCCAGTCCAATGCCAGCATCTAGATTCCCCAACTGGGGAAGACATCCTCTGTCTAGTCTGTCCAGCTCTGTTAGAATTTTGTTCATTTCAATCAGATCTCCTCACAGAATCATAGAAACCCTACACTGCAGAAAGAGGCCATTGGGCCCATCAAGTCTGCAATCTCATGCAGGCACTATCCTCATATTCCTACATATTTACCCACTAATCCTTCTAACCAATACATCTCAGAACACAAAGGGGTAATTTTAGCATGGCTAATCAAACTAACTTACATATCTTTGGACTGTGGGGGGGAAACTGAAGTACCAGAGGAAACCCATGCAGACATGAGGAGAATGTGCAAACTCCACAGCGATCCAAGCCGGGAATTGAAGCCAGGTCTCTGGAGCTATAAAGCAGCAGTTCTCACCATTGTACTCTCGTGCTGCCCTCTGATCCTTCTAAATTCGAGAGGAATGGCACAATGGTTAGCATCGCTGCCTCACAGCACCAGGGACCTGGGTTCAATTCCCGGCTTGGGTCACTCTCTGTGGAGTTTGCACATGCTTTCCCCCCCCAACCACCCCCCCACCCATGTCTGCGTGGGCTTCCTCTGGGTGCTCCAGTTTCTTCCCGCAGTCCGAAAGACATGGTGGTTAAGTGCATTGACCGTGCTAAATACTCTCTCAGGCGCCAGAATGTGGCAACTTGGGGATTTTCACAGTGACTTCATTGCAATGCTACTGTGAGCCAACTTCTGACACTAACAAAATAAAACTGAACACAGAATTCAGTGCATTATGCACTCATTGTAGGGAGATGGATTTTCCACTAGAGGGGAGCATAGGCCCATCATTCCCACACAATGGCCTTGTGGAATTTACTGAGAATACGGAGGTAACTCACCTCAGAATTTTAGTGAGAAATGAGTATCTTTTAAGAACGATTGAATTTCTGGTTTAATTAATTTATTCTATGAATTATAAGTTTGCTTCTGTGGTGTTGCTTCTGCTCAAAGATTGTCCATTTTGTTTTAATTCATGCTGCAGATGATTTAAACTTGCTAAGGTTTAACACTGAGACTCCTGCAGTAAGCAAGATCTATTAAAAATAGCATGCCAAAAAAAAAATCCAGATTTTTAATGATGTAGTTTTAAGTCTTCCTTATTTCCAGTTGTGACTGTAGCATCAGTCACTCAAACCAGCCTCCCATCCATTGACTCTGACTCCATTTCCCAGGTCAGAGTTTATACAGCAATTGTCCCCCACCCTCTGATCTGATCTGACCTTGACTTCCTAACCTGACCCAACCTGACCCCCACCCCCAATGCCCAACATGTCTGTTCCCCCCGAGCAACCCATCTCCATATCTGACCCTGCCTGATGTCTGCACCCCTGTTAAAATGTTCAATGTACCACCCCCCCCAACAAATGTCTCACCATCCCTCTAGGTCCGACTTTTCCCCCACCTCCTCCGCAGCCCATCCTCATGTCCCATCTTGCCCAATGTCTGCCTCCCCAAATCCCTCTGATGATTAACCCCTGCCCCAATGTTCAACTTCCCACCTCCATTTCCGATCCTCCCCCACAGTGTATTTCCATGTCTCATCTTGCCCGATGTCTCCCCCCATAATCCTGATGTCTGCCCCCACCCCTCCACCCCACTTCCGCCTCATGTTCGACAACATTCTCCCCCTCCTCCCAAACACAAAATCCCATCCAATTACCTTCTCATTGGTCTATTACTTTCAATGGGACATTTATTAAAGATAGTGCCATAACAAAGGGAGCGTGTCCTCCTCTGCTCCAGTCGGACTTTAGCATTGGATCCAGGGACGTGCTGCTTGAACCTCACCCGGCCTGAGTCAGGAAGGTCAGGCAATGCAGGCACTTTTTAGTGCAGGCAACTGGAGAAGGATCAGCAATCTGCCCGCCTGCTGCTGATTGCCACCTTCAAGAAGTCCACATTATGTTTTTCATAATTTCACAAGGTCCTGAAGCACTTCAGAGTCAATGAAATGCTTTGGATGTGTAATCTCTGATCCATGTCCCTCTATCTTCACGTACTCACTTGCTTATCTAAAGCCCCTTCAATGCCCCTGGTTGTGTATAAGAACTGAATCAACATTCATCCCTCAAACAGATTATATGATTTGATTTGATTTATTATCACATGTATTACTATACAGTGAAAAGTATTGTTTCTTGCGCACTACATAAACAAGGCATACTGTACAAAGGGAAGGAAAGGAGAGAGTGCACAATGAAGTGTGACAGTCATAGTTAGGGTATAGAGAAAGATCAACTTAGTTCAAGGTAGGTCCATTCAAAAATCTGATGGCAGCAGGGAAGAAGCTGTTCTTGAGTCGGCTGGTACGTGACTCAGATTTTTGTATCTTTATCCTGACAGAAGAAGATGCAAGAGAGAATGTCCAGAGTAAATGGGGTTCTTCATTTTGCTGGCTACTTTTCCAAGGCAGCTGGAAGATAGAGTCAAGGGTGGGACACTGGTTTGTGTGATGGATTGGACTACATTTATGATTCTTTGTAGTTTCTTGCGGTTTTGGGCAGAGCAGGAGCTATACCAAACTGTGATACAACCAGAAAGAATGCTTTCTATGATGCATCTGTAAAAGTTGGTGAGGATCATAATTGATGTGCCAAATTTCCTTAGCCTTCTGAGTAAGTAGAGGCATTGGTGGGCTTTCTTAACTATAGTGTTGGCATGGGGAGAATCAGAACAGGTTGTTGGTGATCTGGACACCTAAAAACTTGAAGATCTTCAAGAAGCTGTTGATGATCTTCATTTTGGCACTATTTGTGGGAGCTTGCTGTTCACATAGACTCTATGAATCATAGAATCATAGAACCCTACAGTGCAGAAAAAGGCCCATCAAGTCTGCACTGAACACAATCCCACCCAGGATCTAACCCCCATATCCCGACATCTTACACCCACTCATCCCTCTAACCCCCATATCCCGACATCTTACACCCACTCATCCCTCTAACCCCCATATCCCGACATCTTACACCCACTCATCCCTCTAACCCCCATATCCCGACATCTTACACCCACTCATCCCTCTAACCCCCATATCCTGACATCTTACACCCACTCATCCCTCTAACCTACACATCCCTAAACATTAAGGGGCAATTTCTCAGCATGGCCAATCAACCTAACCCGCACATCTTTGGACGGTGGGAGGAAACCGGAGCACCCGGCGGAAACCCACGCAGACATGAGGAGAATGTGCAAACCCCACACAGACAGTGACCTGAGCCAGGAATCGAACCCACGACCCTGGAGCTGTGAAGCAGCAGTGCTAACCCACTGTGCTACTGTGCCACCCACATGTTGATTGCCGTACTTCCTGCAGAGTCTACTTAAAATTAAGTTAATTTAAATTAGTATTTAATTGGATTTGAAGTGCGTTAGGCTTTCCTGAGGTCAGGAAAGATGCAGCGGGGATGCAAGGTGTTTACTTTATCTCATTCCTTTGATAAGCACCAAATATAAACAGTACACGATCTGAAACCATTTACGACGATGATGCTCTGACTTGTTTTTCATGGGCTTTGGCCGGTGTCACTTGACAAACTTGGTGCCTGTAAATTTACTTGCCCTGTGCTTCTTTACTTCGCGCCATTCACTTGACAGGTGAAGGCTTTCCAATCATAACTGCTGGAAGGGGAAGGCACCAGTCATCCGACGGGAGCTCCTAAATCAGGCAACAGTCCTCTCTTCGACAGGGGCCCAGCTATTTTTAACGGCCGCCCCCTCCACTAATTCGAACCCGAGGCAGAGGCTTAAGGCATAGCCGGCATTCCGGGGGGATTTGTAAGACTGCCCACTAACAGGTGCAGCGTGAAGGGGGAGCAGATTACTTGTGGGTCAGAGCAAGCTACTTGTGTTCAATGTGTCTAATACAGGCTTGTGATGAGGCCCAGCCTTAAAATGCACCCTTCGATATTCAATTGCAGCATGCCTTCTGGCCTCTTTATCGATTACTGAGGGGACAGCTTTTGACTTTAACAAAAGTAGATGATGCAGTGCTCTAAATCCTTTCCTAAGAGTCCAGAGTCACAACCTATCCACTTTGCAGCCAAGGCCTGTTGGCCAATTTGACAAATTCATCCACAACATTGAAATCAAACGGTCTTAAAAATTTCAAATGTAAGTTACCTGATACACCGGCAATCTCTGAACATTATTTTCAGCTCTGAACACACCCAAAAGTTTTGGATCACCTTAAATCTGTGAAATGTCGCTTGTTGTGTAGTTTTTTTTTGTTTTTCAGGATCTCGGGCTTTCACTGGATTTGTTTTCACTGTAATTGCCCTTGAGGATGTGGTGTAGAGCCACTTTCTCTGATATAACTTGAGTGCTTTGTTAAGCCATTTCAGAGGACAGTTAAAAGTCTATAACCTAGGATTGGAGTCACATTTCCCAGGCTTGAACTCAATGGGAGTCAGGGGGAAAACTCTCCGCTGGTTGGAGACATGCCCACTACAATGGGAGATGGTTGGATACGTCGAGAGCCAATCACTTCAGGCCGGAACACCACATGATAGTGACAGAGGCCCAATCAGTTTGGCTACTTTCTCAGTGGCCTCCCCCACAAAGTGTCATAAATGAGGGTGTTCACTAATGTTCACACAACATTCATCATCATTTGCACCTCCTCAGTCTCAAAAGTAACCCATGTATATCAATGCAGCAAGGCTTGAAAAACATTCAGGCTGGAGCTCAGAAGTGCCAAATAACATCTGCCCCATAAGTAATCCAAGAGACAGATATAAAAGTCTTTAAAATAATGACAGGCATAGATCAGTTAGATAGGCAACATCTTTTCTTAAAGTTAAGGGAATCTAAAACTAGAGGACACAAGTTTAAGGTGAGAGAGGAGAGATATAAAAGGGTTTTTGGGGGCAATTTTTTCACAGAGAGTGTTGAGAGTGTCTGGAATGAGCTGCCAAAGGTAGTAATAGAGGTGGGTACAATTTTGTCTTTCAGAAAGCATTTAGACAGTTACATGGGTAAGATGAGTATAGAGGGATTTGGGCCAAGCAAGTGGGAGTAGCCTAGTGGATAAAAAGAAGGGTGCCATGGACAAGTTGGGCAGAAGCTTCTGTTTCCATTGCTGTAAACCTCTCTGATTCTATAAGAGAGAATGTAACCATCTCCTGTTGAATTTCAATGGCATTACCATCTCTCAGCCCAATTAACATTTGAGGAGTCACCACTGTACAGAAATTGAACTGCACTAGCTATAACAAAACTATAGCTACAAGAAGGTCAGAGGCTGGGAATTCTGTGACGAATTACTCACCTCCTGAATCCTCAAAATCTGTCCACCATTGACAGGTCAGGATTGTGATAGGATATTCTCCACTTGCCTGGATGAGTGTAGCTCCAAAAGGTCTCAATAAGTTTGACACCAAGAAGGACAAGCATCCACCACCTTCAACATTCACTCCCTCCACACTGACACACAGTGGCAACAGTGAGCATCGTTTACAGAATGCCTGGAAGAAATTGGCCGTTTTGGCAGCACCTTTCAAAGCCTCTACCATCTGAAAGGGCAACAGCAGCAGAAGATGGGAGCATCACCACCTGCAAGTTCCCCTCCAAGCCATTCACTTTTACGGACTTGGAAATACATCAACAGTCCTTTCACTGTTGCTGGATCAAAATCCTGGAACTCCCTTCCAAAAATCATTGTGAATGTACCTACACCACATGGTCTGTAGCAGTCCAAGGGGGCAGCTTAACACTACCTTAGGGATAGATAGCGAGGGAGAACAATCATTGGCCTTGCCAGTCACATTTACATGGCAAAAATGACTAAAAAGGTAAAGAGTCAGTCAGATGGGACAAAGATAACAGGCTTCTTTCATAGAACCATAGAATCCCTACAGTGCAGAAGGAGGCCATTCCGCCCATCAATCTACAACAACAATAATCCCACCTATGCCCTATCCGTGTATCCTTACCTATTTACCCAGCTAATCTCTCTAACCTATACATTCCAGGTCACTAAGGGCCAATTTAACATCGCCAATACACCTAACTTGCACATCTTTGGACTGTGGGAGGAAACCAGAGCACCCAGAAAAAACCACACGGACACGAGGAGGATGTCTGCACAGACAGTGACCTGAGACAGTAATCAAACCCAGGTCCCTGGAGCTGTGAGGGAGCAGTGCTAACTGTGCCACTCTGCCACCCTAAAAGGCATTAGTGAACCAGATGGGGTTTTACAACAACTTGTTAATTTGATTGAGTCCATCACTGCTACTCACTTTTTATTCAATTAATTAAATGTAAATTTCCTAGCTGCCACATTAGGATTTGTAACCTCATGTCCAATATTAGTTTAGACCTTTGGACTATTAGTCCAAAAACCTAATCACTACATTATTGTACCCTAAATGTGTTTAGTTTATGATTCCCTGGCTATTAGACTGACTGAATAAGCTATTCCTTTCCTTAACGTTATGTTTAAATGTTCGTGCACAGAAACTGCGACTCAAACTTTTACAGATGCATCATAGAAAGTATTCTTTCTGTTACAGCTTGGGTATGGCTCCTGCTCTGCCCAAAACCGCAAGAAACTATAAAAAGTCATGAACAATGCCCAGTCCATTGCTCAAACCAGCCTCCCACCTTCTACGTTTCCTGCTGCCTTGCAAACCAGCCAGCATTATTAAAAACCCCGTGCACCCTGGACATTCTCTCTTCCACCTTCTTCAATCAGGAAAAAAAAATACAACCGTCTGAGGTCACGAACCAACTAACTCAAGGACAGCTTTTTCCCTGCTGCTGTCAAACTTTTGAATGGACCTCCTCCACATTAAGTTGATCTTTCCCCTACACCCTACCTGTTACTGTAATCCTACATTCTGTGCTCTTTCCTTCCTTTCTCTATGAATGGCATGCTTCTTCTGCAGAGTGCACAAAAAAAACATTTTTCATCTTACGCCAATACAAGTAATAATAATAAATCAACAAAATAAAAAAAGAAAATGGAACTTGGGGAGTCTGTGTCGTGAAAAAAAAAAAGAGGGAGGGAGAAAACGGGGAATTACAGACCAATTAGCCTAACATCAGTAGCAGGGAAAATACTCAAGTCTGTTATCAAAGGTGTGGCAACAGAATACTTCAAAAATATTAATGGCTGCAACCGCCATATATTTTCCCACTCATTCAAAATGATAGATGTTAGAGGAGATAAGATTGACAATCCCTCCAGAATTCAAACCCTCTAGTGTTTAAAACAGGGCAGTCAGAAAACTACAGTTATGTTTGTCAAAATACATTTTATTTTACTTTTATATTGAAGAATAGAAGAAGATAAGAAAAAGGAGCATGAGTAGATCATTCGTTCCCTCAAGCCTGATTGGTCGTTCTAGAACGACCAATCAGGCTTGAGGGAACGAATGATCTACTCATTGGATTGTGGCCTTACCTCCACTTAGGTCCCTTATTGAGAGTCTGTCTAACTCAGTGACCAAGACACCACTGCTCGTTGCTGTAGAGAATTCAAACGACCCCCTGAGAGAAAACAGATTCTCCTCATTTCAGTCTCAGATGGGAGAAGGCCCCTTATTTTATTTCCTCTGCCTCTAGACTATCCCATAATGGGCAACATCCTCTCAGGATCTACCCTGTCATGTCTTGTCAGAATCCTTCATGTTTCAAAGTAAAAACTGATGTTTTACCCTCAGTATCCAAAACCTATCAATCTCCGTACTGAACGTACGCAATTATTGAGAAGACCAAAAGACTCTAAAGATGGGGAAAAGGGGCTGGTCGACTGTGATGAGATGTGGGGCTGGTTGGGGGGTGGGGTTTGGATGCACAGTGGGTGGAGCTAAATGTGGGAGATCATGTGATAAATCTCCAGAAATATGTTCAAACAGAGTTGGCAACGACATCCGTATCATGTACACCCCCCAACCCATCCTCCGCCAGATACAATTTGGCGAGTCATCTTCTCATAGAATCATTGAATTATAGCTTCATACAATGCAGAAAAAGCCCTTCAGCCCATCGCGTCTGCACTGACAGGCTAGAAACACCTGAACTCCCACCTAATCCCGTTTATCAGCACTTGGCCTGTAGCCCTGGATGTTATGATGTGCCAAGAGCAGGTACTTTTTAAAGGATGCGAGGCTTTCCACCACTACTGCCCTCTCAGTATTCCAGACTGTCACCACTCTCTGTTTCTCCTCACAACCCCTCTTAAACCCCCTGCCCCTCATCTTGAACCCTTGTACCCTCGTGACTGACCCTTCAACTAAAGGAAACAGCTGTCTTTGGGTTGCTGGAGATGATGGACATTTAGAGACAAATAGAGGGTCGGCCAAGTCGATTTTTCTGTGACGGTAATAAGTAGCAGCCAGAGAGATGACTGTTTTTGGCCTGGAGCCGCTGGTATCATCTGCATTCTCCATTACGAAAGGGGCCGTGCCAGCATGGTAAGATGAGCCCCTCGTAACACGAGTCCAACCACTCATGATGTCACTTCGACTCTGATTGGGTGTCCTGCTACTAAAATAAGGAATTCACACGAAGGAAATAAGCTGTAAGTGATACGACCAGGACTCACATCGCAGTCAGTACAACATCCACCACAAAGCAAGCTCTGTCTTTCTCACTTTCAGTGATCAGTTTTAGAGTTTCAGAGCTCTCCATCTAGATCAATTTGCCCTGGGATTCGGATCCCAATCCGAACATTTCGCTGGAGGTGATGATGGTGCTTTGTACAAAGCAGAGAACCAATTGATTCAGAGACCGAGGGACATGTGGAACCCATGGAGTTGAGGTTCAAATTGTGACTAATCATAGAATCCCTGTAGTGCAGAAGGATGCCATTCAGCCCATCAATTCTGCACTGATTCTCTGTAAGAGCATTACACCTGGTCCTCCCCTCCAGCCTATCCTCATAACACCATGCACTTATCATGGGTAATCCATCTAATCTGCACATCTTTGGATTGTGGGAGGACACCCAGAGGAAACCCACACAGTCACAGGGAGAATGTGCAGACTCCGCACTCCCAGAGAGGCAGTTCAGTGGCAAGGTACCTTTGCTGTGTCCTGGGATGAAGTCCATGAGATGCCCTCCTCCTGTTGATGCCGATTGGCATGTCTCGGACTCCTTTCGGAGAAAGGGTACAGGAAGGGAGGTTGAGTTGCCCTGTCCTCCTGCTGGACAGCACCCATTGATAATGCCATGGATTGCAGTTTTGAGTGCATATCCAAACATTGATTTGATTTGATTTATTATTATCACATGTATTAGTATATTGTGAAAAATATTGTTTCTTGCATGCTATCCAGACAAAGCATACTGTTCGTAGAGAAGGAAACAAGAGAGCACAGAATGTTGCAAGTAGGGTGAAGAGAAAGATCAGATTAGTATATGGTAGGTCCATTCAATGGCAGCAGGGAAGAAATTGTTTTTAAGTTGGTTGACACGTGATCTCAGATTTTGTACACTTTTCCCACTGAAAGAAGGTGGAAGGGAGAATATGTGGGGTGCATTGGGGGTCCTCGACTATACTGGTTGCTTTGTCGAGGCAGTGGAAATTATTGCCAGAGTCAATGGATGGGAGGCTGGTTTGAAAGGCTAAGCAGGCTGCTTAGTTAAACCAATGTGTGACTTTGTGGGTGCAGCTGACAATCGCAGGCTGAACATATTCTTACTGATTTCCTGGGATAGGCACTGTAAGGAGTCTCATAATACCAGGTTAAAGTCCGACAGATTAATCATCTGATGAAGGAGCAGCGCTCTGAAAACTCATGGTGCCAAATAAACCTGTTGGACTTTAACCTGGTGTTGGAAGACTTCGTACTGTGTTTTTATCAGGTAGGCAGACAGAAGGATTGGTTCTCATCCCAGTGGTCAGTTCAGCAGTTCAGGAGCATACATCCCCATGGTAGCTATTGAGCCCTCCCTAGGGCTCAACTAGGAGATTTTTAAAAATCCTTTAATGGGGTGTAGATATTGCTAGCTGGGCCAACACTTATTGCCTATCCCTAATTGCCCTTGAAAAGGTTAACAAGCAGGGTACCCCTGCATCTAATAAAAGATTGTGAAGGTGAAGTGGCCACCACACGTTCAGTTCACATGTCCCATCTGCTGCTGAGTCCTGCAACCCGACACCAATCTGATATCCCCATGTACTTGCACACTTACCTTCCCCAATGCCCTGTTCGCAATGAGTGAGATGTTCCTATTTAAATTGATAGGGTTTACCAGATTATTTATCCTCTTCCAGCACTGCTGGCCATTTTTTTAGTGGATCCCACAAGGGCTAACCTCCACCATGACCTCCACCCAGGCCACTGTGCACAGACAGGAGCACCTCCTGCTGCCAATCTCGAGGAAACAGCATCTCTCACCTTTCCTGGAGAGCGTGGAGGAGAGTTTCCAAGGAATCTTTGCTGAATCATAGTGGGCCTCACGTCTCCTCTGGAACATGTTGATTGATACAGAGTCGGGAGCGAGCGCCAATCTGAACCTCGAGGCCTGCAGTGAGTGAATGGCTGCTCGGGTGTGTCTGAACTTTGACTCCCTATGACAACACGGCTGATAGCAACTTCCTGCCTGGTCCCACCTTGAGATGAGCCAAGCTCCTCATACATGTATAATTAATGAGCTGCACAGTCCCGCTCTCATTCTCACCCCCCCCCCCCACCCCACCCATCCCCACCTCAATGAAAATCATTCCTACTTCTGCTTCCACCAGAAAACTTTGACTCCACAATGGAAGATTTTGCCTTCAGGCTCTGTTTCTCTTTCTTCCTCTCTATCTCGCTCTCCAGGAGGGATACTCTGATTGTACTCGCCTCAAAACCAGAAAATCCCACCTGAGGTCAACAGACCTTTGCATGCTTCACCACCCCACCCCCTCCTCCCCCACCCACTGTCCCCTCCCACCCACCAGGATTCCCAAGGCAGGTAGGATGAGAAAATTCCACCCTGTCTCCCTACTTCTCTCTCCTGTCTCTCTCTATCTCTTTCTCTCTCTCTCTCTCTCTCTCACTGTCTTTCTTGCTCTCTTTCTCTGTCTTTCTCTCTCTGTCTTTCTCTCTGTCTATCTCTCTCTCTATCTTGCTTTCTCTATCTATCTCTCTATTCTCTCTCTGTCTCTCTTTTTCTCTCTCTCCTTCTCTGTCTCTCTCTCTCTCTTTATCTCTCTATTTCTCTGTCTGTCTCTATCTCCCTTTCTCTGCCTCTCTCTCTGGCTCTCTATCTATCTTTCTATTTATCTCTCTCTCTCTCTCTCTCTCAGTCTTTCTCTTTCTCTCTCTACAAATCTCTCTCTCTCATTATTTTTCAATATGAGTCTGAAGTGTCCCTTTTTCAATTCTCAATAACATTCAGAGTCAATTTTAAGTGGTATCTATCCTTATAATAAGGACAGATACCTGGTAATAATAGGACCTTAAAATAGCAGACAAAGAAATTTCCTATCTAAGTGTTAATACCATATGAACAATGTGCAGCAAAATTTCAACCGATGCCTGCATCACAGGCTAGGTTCACTAATGAAACTCTAATGGTGCTGATTAGCCTTTTAGTGTGTGACTTTTACACAGCAGTTAGACTGACCTTTCTACTTAATCAAAGTCCACGACTAAGTTACCCACTGAATCTCACCAGTAATACTGTATGGTCTGGATTTAGATATTGGATGTTGTTGCAAGCACTCGCTTGTTTTCCAACTGTTTTTATGTGCTGCTGGGAGATTGGCTTATGATGTAAAGGCAAGAAAAGTCACTGCCATTTAAACAAAACCAGTATCTGTTTTACCATTGCTGCACTGTTAAATATATCCGTGGTTTGTACTGGCTGTGATAGTTCGTGGAAGCCCAACTCCTCATCTTGTTCCACATTCCCAGAGGGTCCTTTGTGGATTATTGCTAATTGCTCAGTCTCTCCATGTTTGGACAGGGTTCCGGATCTTAACACGTGGCCTTGTACATAAAGTCTGCCATTAGCCAATGGCACACAACAGGGATAACATTGCAAGCACCATACAGAAGCAGAACACTGAAAATGCTGGAAATACCCAGGCAGCATCGCTGAAGAGAAGTAGAGAATCTGGTGAACTGGTGCTGATAACAATAATTTTTCCCTCAATATCAACAAAACAGAGAAGGTAGTCATCAACATCAGGAAGTGTAGCAGAGCCCATTCCCCTGTCTACATCAATGAGGGATGAAGTAGAAATGGTCAAAGAGCTTTAAGTTCTTAGGTGTCCAGATCACAAACATTGTGCTGGGTTTCTGAGAAAGCCCAATCAGTATTTCAATGGAGCTGGCCATCGAATAGCAATTAAAGTCTAACAAACACATTCATTGTCTCAGTCAGAATATTATTCAAACTCAATAAGGGGGGGGTGGTGAAAGATAACAATCACTGCCTGATCAGTTAGAGTATAATTATATTAAAAGGTTATTGACTCATCCAATGTTTGACCACAGAAACATGGTAGGTCTATGCTTGAGGTCCATTGATTTTGTTAATTCAGTAATCATTAAACTATTAGGCCTGCAGCAAAACTCTGCACCAAGTCAGAAAAGGTTCCTTTTCTGTTGAGTCAAATACAAAGTCAATGAGGTCTATCTGTTGATAATTACGTCATAACTAATCATTGTTTCTGCACCTATCTACCTGGTAGCTTGTCAATATTATGGTTGTGGGATTGATAAAATTTTCATTTTGTTCCCAGTGGCAGCATCAAGCAAGATAGTCAAGCTAAATAGACCAGTCTGTAATCTCCTCCATTTCAATGAGATTTATGAGTCCAGATCTTAGCGTTCTGAGCCACCTTATTTTTTCACCAAGTCTCTCTTCTCTTGGACTCCAAACAAACTCAAAGCAGTTTGATTCCACTATTAGATTTCAGGTAAAGATTGTTAAGGTGAGAAGATGATTGATCAACTTTGGGTAGGCCAGTGGAACATATCACATTGTGTTGGGTCGAATTTCTCAATTTTCCACCAAGTGACTAAGGCACAAAAGCCAGAGTGCAGCTCACCTGGTCAGGTAATGGAATAAAGGGAAACATGGCTGGCTGCTTCTCGAGCCCGCAGATCCTTCGGGCACATTGGGCAGGATGTTCAATGATGTAGTGGGATCCAGCAGGATTTGCTTCCTTTGCTGCTGTTACTGCTGTGACTCATTGTTAGGGTGCTTCAGTTTGAAGTGTGGAGCTGCTTGATTGACAAGTTGCCACCATTTTGAACAGTACATGATAAGCTCCACTCTTCTAGTAGATAGTTACAATTGCCACATTCATGAAGTTGTGGGGAATTTGTTCCCTGGCAAGAGTGGAAGAAAAAAATGACTGAGTTATTGCTGAACAATTTGGGGGGAGGGGGGCAATTCTCCCAGCTCTGGCATTGCAATGGGATGGGAGACATCAGTGGAGATTGTTTAGCAGGCTTCCTGTTGGGCACCTTTGGTTTCAAGTATTTTGGAGTTATCAACTCTGAGCTGGAAATCAGCGTAATTCAGAATGCCTGAGAGATTCAGTGTGAAACTCTATTAGGGCATCCCACAGTGCTCAGAGTGTGGGATGTTCATTCTGAAAATCATGCAAAGAAAAATCAGTAGGAATTAACTCCAGTTTTTATGTGAATTTGGTACTTGAAATTTTTTAGGGGAAAATCACCCCCAGAGTTTGTTGAAACACAGTACCCCAACTGCATGTCAATGTACAGAGTGCAGTTGGATGTGAATGAAGGGAAGCTATCTGGGTTTTCTCAGAAATAGCAAAATGTGCAAAATAACAAATGAAGTTGGAAAATCAGAGCTGAACTGGAAGACTTGAAGCACAAGATTCAAGCTGAGTCAACAAAATAATGTACTGAAGCGCAGAATGAGGTCAACAAGAAAATCAACAGTTGAAAGAACAGTTGATTGTCTTTCAAGATTGAATGTAGAAGAGATGCTGCAACCATTCGTCACCATGGAGAAGTGAAGCAGGAGAGTGGAACCTTAGCAAAATAAACTCAGGGAGGCTCCACAGGGATTGAAGAAAAGCTGAGGATGAAAAAGTCACCTTTGCAGAGAAAAGGAAACCCTGTTGAAGCACCTCCACACACCACAAGAATCCATCAGATCTAAGATTAATCTACTGGAAAATTACAAAGAATTCATTTAACATCACTCTGAGCACACTGAAAAATCAACTGGCAGAAAAGATTCAGCAATGGTCAATATTCCAGGACAAAGCCAAAATCTCCAAGGAACGTACCAGAGAGCTGAAGAAACAGTTGAATGGGAAAGGGGAAGGGTTGAAACACAGAAACAATAGAAATTAGAAGCAGGAGGAGGCCATTTGGCCCTTCAAGCCTATTCTGCCATTCATATTGATAATGGCTGATCATCAAATTCAATATCCCGATGCCCCCTTCCCCCAATATCCCTGGATCCCTTTAGCCCCAAGAGCTATATCTAATTTCTTCTTGAAATCAGACAACGTTTTGACCTCAACTACATTCTGTGGTGGTGAATTCCACACATTCACCATCCTCTGGGTAAAGACATTTCTCCTCATCTCAGTTCTACAAGGTTTACCCCTTATCTTCAAACTATAACACCCTAGTTTCTGGACTTCCCCATAACAGGAATATTTTTTCTGAATCTACTCTGTCTAACCGTCAGAATTTTATAATTTTCAATGAGATCCTCTCCCACTCTTTTGAACTTTCCAAGCTGTGAGCGAGTAATTAAATTATGAGTAGCATAATTTCAGAACGGAGACAAGTCAAGTCTTCACTGGAGGCAGACTTGGCCAACAATGAAACTAAAATGAAGGACATGGACAATGTTTTGTTGAAAGAATAGACAAAAATAAGATCAGAAGTTATAAATCTGACACTGAAGCACAAGGAACTTATAGAAGATTGAGCATCTGTGAACCATTGAGCTGAATGTGGCACGGTGGCCCAGTGCCAGGGATCCGGGTTCAATTCTGGCCTTGCATGACTGTATGAGTTTGTATCTTTTCCGCATGTCGCTGTGGGTTTCCTCCCACAGTCCAAAGATATGCGGGTTATGTTGATTGGTCATGGTAAATTGACTTTATTGTCAGGGGGATTAGCAAGGTAAATATGTGGGGTTGTGGGAATAGGGCCTGGACAGATTGTGGTCAGTGTGAACTCGATGGGCCGAATGGCCTCCTTCTACATTAGGGATTCTATGAATGAAAAAATCCATAATCTTGTAAAATGATTTGAAAACAATACAGCAAACAAATATTTGACTGAGATCGTGAACGGTTGCAAATGAATGTTCCATTTGCGCAATGTATGCGCCCAATGAAAACATGAGAAACACTACAGAAAGAGGAAATTCGGGTCTACTCTCGGAATGAGTGGAGTGTATATTCCCTTTGGGAGGAGCAAGGCAAACCCACTATGTCCGGAAATAAAAACAGACAAATTGTTAACAAAGAGGAATGCAACTTTTTTGTTCAAGAAGGGGAAGAGAGACCTTCCAGGGAATTATAGGCCAGTGAGTCTTACTTCTGTTGTGGGCAAAGTATTGGAGAGAATAATTAGGGATAGGATTTATAGTTATTTAGAGAGAAATGAATTGATTGGAGATAGTCAGCATGGTTTTGTGAAGGGTAGGTCGTGCCTTACTAACCTCATTGAGTTTTTTGAAAAAGTGACTAAGGAGGTAGATGGGGGTAAGGTGGTTGATGTGGAATATATGGACTTTAGTAAGGCGTTTGATAAGGTGGCCCATGGAAGACTTCTGCAGAAAATGCAGATGTATGGGATAGAGGGTGATTTAGCTAATTGGGTTAGGAATTGGCTAGCAGATAGAAGACAGAGGGTGGTGGTTGATGGGAGATATTCATCTTGGAGTTCGGTGACAAGTGGTGTACCTCAGGGGTCTGTTTTGGGGCCCCTGCTGTTTGTAATTTTTATAAATGATCTGGATGAGGGTATTGAAGGATGGATTAGTAAATTTGCGAATGACACTAAAGTCGGTGGAGTGGTAGATAGTGAAGAGGGGTGTTATAGTTTGCAGAGGGACTTGGACAAGTTGCAGAGCTGGGCCGAGAGGTGGCAAATGGAGTTTAATGTGGAAAAGTGTGAGGTAATGCACTATGGCAGAAATAATAAATGTGTAGAGTATAGGGCAAATGGTAGGATTCTTAGTAGTCTAGATGAACAGAGGGATCTTGGTGTGTATGTGCATAGATCCCTGAAAGTAGGCAGTCAAGTCGAGAAGGTTGTTAAGAAGGCATATGGAGTCTTAGCTTTTATTGGTAGGGGGATTGAATTTCGGAGCCGCAACGTCATGTTGCAACTGTACAAAACTCTAGTGCGGCCGCACTTGGAGTATTGTGTGCAGTTCTGGTCCCCACATTATAAGAAAGATGTGGAGGCATTGGAGAGGGTACAGAGGAGGTTTACCAGGATGTTGCCTGGTATGGAGGGCAGGTCTTATGAAGAGAGGCTGAGGGATTTGAGGTTGTTTTCGTTAGAAAGGAGGCGGCTAAGAGGGGACCTAATCGAAACATATAAGATGATTAGAGGTTTAGATAGGGTGGACAGTGATAGCCTTTTTCCTAGGATGGAGAAAGCTAGCACGAGGGGACACAGCTTTAAATTAAGGGGTGATAGTTATAGGACGGATATCAGAGGTAGGTTCTTTACCCAAAGGGTGGTTCGGGAGTGGAATGCCCTGCCTGCAGCAGTTGTAGATGCGCCAAGTTTGGTGGCGTTTAAGAGGTTAGTTGATAAGTATATGGAAGAGAAGGGAATGGTTTAGTTTGGAGGGGCATTGCTTTTTATATTGGTCGGCGCAACATCGAAGGCCGAAGGGCCTGTTCTGTGCTGTAATGTTCTATGTTCTAACTTGATGGAGCACAAAAGGTGAATCAAATGGAGATAGCCAAGTACCAGAAACAAAGGTTACTGCTACCATTCCTCCAAATGTGACAGGACAAGATGTGGAAGGGCTGTAAAGCCACAAGACCATCTGAATTCATAAAATCAAAGACCTGAGGTGGGAGGGTGGTCGGGGGGCAGGGGATAGGTGGTGGAAGGGATAACAAATAAAGATTGTATTGTATTAGGCCATTGGAAGGGAAAAAGTTTCCGATTGAGAAGAAAGAGGACGTTTTATGTTTTATGTGCCTGCATGCTATGGTAATGTAAAAGTGCTCAGCAGAGCAAGAGTTAATGTGGAACTGGAGAATAGCACCATCCAGTGTACGATGTATAGAGTCACATGGTAATAGATGTAGGAAGAATGCTGTGGAAACATATCTGCATGGGAAAGGCAATTCCATGTATGACAGTAGCCTGGCAGCTGTAACTAATTAAAAATTAACAACAAATGGCTCATTTTCAAATATACTAGTCTTAAGCTTGTCAAAACTGAGACACCACAGATGAACCTGTAAAGACATGATGCTCAGCAGTGACACAATATATTATGACAGTCTTGGCCAATATTAATCCATAAACCAACACTATTAAAAGAGATTACCAGGTCATTTTTTATTGCTGTTGGTGTGAAAATTGCCTGCTGCATTTCTTACATAAGAAGGAAGGGGTGACACAATGGTTAATGCTGCTGTCTCACAGCACCAGAGACCTGGATTCAATTCACAGCTTGGGTCACTGTCTGTGTGGAGTTGCACATTCTCCTCATGTCAGCGTGGGTTTCCTCTGGATGCTCCGGTTTCTTTCCACAGTATGATTTAACATGCAAAATTGCCTCTTAGTGTCAGGGAGGTTAGCAGAGTAAATATGTGAGACTATGGGGATAGGGCCTAGGTGGATTGTAGTCGGTACAGATGGGCCAAATGGTCTCTTGCACTGTAAAGATTCTACTTGTGGGTCAGATTCATTAGAACATAGAACATAGAACATTACAGCACAGAACAGGCCCTTCGGCCTTCGATGTTGCCGACCAATATAAAAAGCAATGCCCCTCCAAACTAAACCATTCCCTTCTCTTCCATATACTTATCAACTAACCTCTTAAACGCCACCAAACTTGGCGCATCTACAACTGCTGCAGGCAGGGCATTCCACTCCCGAACCACCCTTTGGCCATGCTAAATTGTCCCTTAGTGTCAGGTGGATTAGTAAGATAAATACATAGGGTTAGGGCATAGTTGGAGTTCTTGTCAGTGCAGACTTGATGGGCTATATGGTCCCTTTCTGTACCATAGGCACTCTATGAATAGGGGCTTTCAAAAGGTATATCTAGCTCTTTGGGATGTCCCAAGTTTGTGAAAGACACGATATAATTGCAAATGTTTCTTATTTTAGAATTTCAGCGGATCAGTTCAGCATTCCATTTTGTTCCAGGTACTTAATGTGCTGGAGAAATAGAAGGAGTCCAAAGTCAATATGTGTAAAATAGCAATTAGTTGGCAGCCAGTAATTATTGAAGATCCTTTCTCATTACTGAATTGTTTACAGAAAGGACCTTTCATTGATACTTTGATTTTGTTTTAAAAAAAAAATCAGATGCTCTTGACAAATAGTTCAATGGTGCTGTGCGGAAGAGGCCACCCAGCCGGGGACAGTGTCAGGTTCAGTTGCTAGTGACTGCTGAGCTCACAGAGTTCAGCAAGAGTAAGGGCTGGGCCACTGCAATTCCAATGCTTGAAATTGGACAGCGAGGGGACAAATGTTTTCACCCCTGATTATTGGTCAATTCACCCAACTGGAATGTATGTCTCAGTAAGGGGAGAATCAAACTCAGCTTTGATTTTTCACCCCTGCACCTCATCTCAACCCACTTTGCCACTGTGATGGGGCCATGAGTATTGGCATAGTCCTCACATAGCAGTAATGTCTCTGGACTAGCAATGCAAAGGACTCAGCTGTCATGAACCATACTAACCTTACCAGTGAGAGTGTTTCTTTTTAGAATATTGTGAGGGATCATAATAAATGCAGAGAGGAACCATTCCAGTTATTTTCTATACAATTACTAAATAATATTTCACAACATTAAGAGTTAAAAGTCCAAGACGTTTATTTGGAATCATGAGCTCTTTTCCTTCATCAGATGAGAAACCTAATGAAGGAGCAGTGCTCCTAAAGCTCATGATCAGACTTTAACCTGGTGTTGTGAGACTTCTTACTGTGCCCACCCCAGTCCAACGCTGGCATCTCCAAATTAAAGAATGTTTATTAACTCAAAAGAAAGGAGAAATATACAATGAAAAAGGATCATAATACTCCTAAGCACAGATATAATTAAACAAACATACACTGTATATATAGAAATTAACCCTTATTCCAAAAGATATCCACAAACTCACCAAGACTTCTCTTTCCCAAGCAAGATCGAAATTAAATAACACAGTAAGTCAAATTCAGTTTATAGTTACCACACAATACAGAGCTCATGATTAAGTCTTGGAAATGTCTATTCCTAGTCTAGTAAAGATATTTAAACTATCTTTATAAAGATTTCCCGAAATGCCTTGGCTCTAATTTTAGATGCAACTCTATAGCATCTCTGAGAAGTAAATTTTGTTACAGAACCCCTTGGCTGTGAAATGGATCTTAGCCTCCTGGCTGTGAGTTGTGCATTGGCTTCGAGGTGTGAGTTATGGATGGGCCTGTCTGCTTCTGAGGGTGAGAGGGGTGGGGTTAATAGTTATTCTGTTTTCTCTTTTGTTATTTCAAACTCAAGAATGGGCTGTTTACATAACTGGAATTCTTTCCTTTTGTGGAGTTTAGCATTAATATACAATGCAATGTACAATCCTTACATGCAAAAGGAGATTATTCGGCCCATTGACCCTGCACCAATCACAATCCCACCGAAGTCCTATCCCCATAATCCTATATATTTACTCCACTAATCACTCTGACACTTAAAGGTCAAATTAGCATGAAAATCCACCTAAACGTCACAAGTTTGGACTGTAGTTTAATATATTTTTATAGCCCTGAATCACCCAGTCATTTAGATAAACTATCTCTGCTTGTGGAACTTAACATTTCCATAGCAGTCATCTAAGTAACTAATCTACTACTAAACCTGAGTTTAGTATGTAATCTTGGTCATCTTTAGTTGCCTTCATGTCTTTGGAATGTTCTAATAACTTTTAGAGGTAAATCTACTCCTAGAAATGTTGGCTGCCACTGTTGCTAGGCAGAATTCTAATTTCCAGGCCTTTGAGAATTCTTGTTATTGTCGTATGCACAGCAAACCCCTGACATTGGCTAATTCTTTGGGGATACAGATTCAAATCCTATCATGGTGATTAGTGAAATTCAGATGTAATTAATTAGTAAATCTGGAAGTTAGTTAAATCTGGAAGTTAATGACCACTTTGGAATTGCTATTAATGTTGTAAAAACCCTTTTGTTCATTAACATCCTTTTGGGAAAGAAATTGTAGGGCTGTATAGTGGTTAGCACTATAGGCACCAGGGACCTTGGTTTGATTCTCAGCTTGGATCATTGTCTGTGTTTACACTTCTCTCCATGTCTGCGTGGGTCCCCTCTGGGTGCTCCGGTTTCCTCCTACAGTCTGAAACATGTATTGGTGAGGTGTATTGGTCATGCTAAATTCCCCCTAAGTGTACTCGAACAAGTGCCGGTAATTTTCACAGTAACTACATTTCAGTTTACACTACTGGCACTAATAAATAAACTTTAAAAAGCTTTAAATCTGCTGTCCTTACTTAGCCTGGCCTATATGTGACTCCAATCCCACAGAAATCTTGTTGAATTTTAACTGCCCTCGAAGATGACCCAGCAATCCATTCAGTTCAAGATCAATTAGGCATGGACAATACATACTGTCCTTGCCAGTGACACCCACATTCCACGACCGAATTGTTTTAAAAATTCCACAATATTCCAATTTCTTCAAATCACTGCTCGTGCCTCTTTATTTTATGCCGCTTGTCCACATCTTCTTCAGGTAAACTGTAAACCTCTAATGTCATTTAGCTCAGACCTGCTGGGTAGGACAGTTTCATAGTGGTTAGCATTGCTTGTTTTACAGTGCCAGGGACCCAGGTTCAATTCTGGCCTCGGCAAAGATAAAGACCCCTTCGGTTCATTAACATTCTTTCGGGAAGCAATCCTGGGGTGGCATTGTGGCACAGTGGTTAGCACTGCTGCCTCACAATGGCAGGAGCACAGGTTCGATTCCCAGCTTGGGTCACTGCCTGTGTGGAGTTTCCACACTCTCCCTTTTGTCTGTGTGGATTTCCTCCAGGTGCCCCAGCTTTCTCTCACAGTCCAAAAGGTGTGGGGGCTAGGTCGACTGACCATGCTAAATTAACCCAAGTGTTAGGACATTAGCAGGGTAAATGTGTGGGGATTGGGCTTGGGTGGGATTATGTTCAGTGCAGACTCGATGGGCTGAGTGGCCTCCTTCTGCAGAGTAGGGATCCTCTGAAAAGTCAGGTTCTAAAACTGAAACTTTAACTACCTTTCTCTGCATTTACTGCCTGACCTTCTGAATATCTGCATCATTTTTTATTTCAGATTTCTGCAATATTTTGTCTTTGCCCCAGTCAGCGGGCAGGTTGAAAATCTACCAGCGGAGGAATCTCACTCTCTCTCTCAGCGTCAGCACCTTTGCAAGAGGAGGAGTGAAATCTGTACAGTGCAAATCAATCAGTCTCTTTTTTATCCTTCTTTTATCCATCAACTGTATATAAAAAAGCTCATCATTTAATTCTCTTAGGCTTTGAAATTACACTGCAGGATTCTAGTGAATGCACACTTAGTGATTGCCTGAATTTCTTTCCTGCTGTTTCAGCAAAGGCATTAGCCCATTTAAAATTAATAGGTCTAGTTTGTCTGCTAAAATAGCAGACAAAGGAATTTTGAACAAATGTGATATGCATTTGTATACAATTACTTCAAAGTATCATTCCAAGGCCTTTTATTTAAAACCATGTTAAAGGAGGTTTGAAATTCCCTGCTGGGAACCCATTGTTAAATGCTGTGTTTCTTATTTTTGTCTTTTACTGAGGCTAAATGGGTTTGTAATTTGTTTTCCCCTTAAGGGAAGAAAGGGAGACCTCAAGTTCACATAATACCTCACAAGACATCACAAATCATTTTATAAGGAATTAAGTGAATCATAGAATCCCTACAGTGGCCATTCAGTCCATTGAGTCTGCACCAGCCACAGGCCAACCTACTCCCTATTTCCATAACCCCTCATATTTACCCTGCTAGTCCGCCTGACACTAAGGGCCAGTTTAGCATGGCCAATCAACCCAACCTGCACATTTTTGGACACTAAAGGACGATTCAACATGGCCAATCAATATAACTTGTACATCTTTGGACACTGAGGGGCAATTTAGCATGGTCAATGAACCTAACCCACACATCTTTGGACTGTGAGAAGAAACTGGAGCACCCAGATGAAACCCACGCAGACATGGGGAAAATGTGCAGGCTCCTCATGGAAAGCAACCCAAGCCAGGAACTGAAACCAGCTCCCTGGTGTGGTGAGATGCAGTGTTAAGCACTGTGTCACCGTGCCGCATCTGCTCAAGTGATTTTAATTTGTACCATGGGTATACTGTCATAGTAAGAATTCTCACAATATCAAGTTAAACCCCAATAGGTTTATTTGGTAGTGAATGCCACTAGCTTTCGGGGCTCTGCCTCTTTGTCAGATGAGGTGCTCACCTGACAAAGGGGCAAAGCCCTGAAATCTAGTGATATTGCTACCAAATAAACCTATTGGACTTTAATCTGTGTTGTGAGACTTCTTACTGTATTTACCACAGTCCAACACCGGCATCTCCACGTCATGTACTCTCATAAACATGGTAGCCAATTTGTGCATTGCAAGCTCCTACAAACAGCAATGTGATAATTGTTATCATGTAGCCAATGGTGATGTGTTGTGCTGGTCAGCTGACCACTGGTATAAATAAAAAGCAGGTGAGGATTATGGGGAAATTGGGGCTGTGGCCCAAGTGGTGGTGTAATGATTTTTCTTTATTAAACATTTACTTTGAGTTGCTTTATAAACTTGATTTTTTTTTATTGCTTGCTACTGAGGTATCCCTGATTGCTGGTTGAATAATAATAGTTTGATAATCTGTTTTGTTAATGGTGGTTAAGGAATAAATAGTGGCCAGAAAGCCAGGTGAACTCTCGTATGCACCTTCGAAAGAGTAGCCTCCTTCAGTGCTGTGCTGGAGTGTTGGAGGGAATGTCGAGCTATATCTCTGGAGCAGCCTACAACCCACAACCTCCTGCCTTAGACACAAATAGGTAACAACTGAACTGACACTGCAAATTGACTGTACCATTAAATTCAGGAATTTTGACTGTCCCTTTGAAAATGCTTTTCACACATCTGGGCAGCACGGTGGCACTGCTGCCTCACAGCACCAGGGATCCTGGTTCAATTCTGGGCTTGGGCCACTGTCTGTATGGAGTTTGCACAATCTTCCTGTGCCAGTGTGAATTTCCTCTGGTTCCCTCCAACAGTCCAAAGATGTATAGGTGAGGTTGATTGAACATAGTAAATTCTCCCTTTGTGTCAGAGGGAACTAGCAGGGTAAATAATTGGGGTTATGGGGATTGAGTCTGGATAGGATAGTAGTCGTGCAGACTTGATGGGCCAAATGGCCTCCTTCTGCTTTGCAGGGATTCAATGACTAACAAATAAAATACTGTTATACTCTTGTCAAGGGCATTGCTACAGGATTTGCTTAGAAAGCAGATATAATTGCAGAATGTAAAGGTAAAATACTCCGGATGGTGGAAGCTGAAACAAAAACAGAAAAAGCTGGAGAAACTGAGCAGGTCTGACAGCATCTGTGGAGACAGAATAAAGCAAATCCTGACTTGAAACATCAGCTCCATTCTCCCTGCACAGATGCTGTCCAATCTGCTGTGTTTCTCTTGTTTTTCCTTTATTATTTACAGAAAGTGACTTTTGAGATGCTGCAAACATTCCCCTCAACAATAAAAACAGAATTTGACTTGCTTGGCCATTGCTGCAGAGTGTTATATGGCACTTTCAACTGATTCTAAGCTAGTTAAATTTTGGTTATTTGCACTGACATCTATTGTGTTCTTTCTGTGAGTTATTGCAGCTACATTCTGAAAGTTCAGTGTGTTAAGAAGAACGGGCTTATTTTTCTGGCTTCACCATTTATCAAATTCTGAAGGCTTTGACTTCTTCCGCTGTTGCATTGGTTAGCTCCAGACTCCTTTGGGCATTATTTTAACGTAGACATTAACCTGTTTACTTTATTTCAAGTGGGTTAATGACTGTTAAAGTAGTGCACAGCAAAGTCCTACACAGATGTCTCTGTTAATGAGTGTGTTACCAGAAGAAGTTAAGCCTTCCCTCCAAATCCCCTTGAACTCTATTCATGACCTCTGAATAGTGGGTGAAAGGAAATCCTGAGTAAGAGATTGCTTCCGGGTCAATGTTAGCTTTTTTTTATTCATTCATGGGACATGGGTGTGATGATTGGTCAGCATTTGTTGCCCATCCTTAGTTGCCCCTGGACAGCAATTGAGAGTCAACCACTTTGCTGGGTTTCCGGTGTCACATGTAGGCTAGATCAAGAAAGACGGCAGATTTTCTTCCCTGAAGGATATTAGTGAACCAGATGGGTTTTTTGGACAATTGGCAATGGTTTCATGGTCATCAGTAGATTCTTAATTCCAGATTTTTATTTATTGAATTCAAATTTCACTATCCATTATGGTGGGATTTGAACCCAGGTCCCCAAAATGTTAGCTGAGTTTCTGGGTTACTAGTCTTGTGATAAAAGCACTAGGCCATTGCCTAGGCTACTTTGTGCTAATAGGTTAACTGGGGTAGAACTTAAGCCCATTTTCAAGGTTTCAAGAAGGCACAATGATTTCCAATTTTAGGAGCTGGCATAAGTCCCCAGAGGCAGAATTCCCTTCATAAAAATCCTTTTATTTACAAGTCTTAGATCAGCATAATAATCTACACTCAGAGTTCCAGAAGAACTGACACACCTGGTTAAATACAAAGCAAGAGGCTCCCTGATTGACTCATCAATTTGGCCCTTAACCAGGGAGTTAAAATCATTACAGGAGCAAAAATGAATGCCTAGGAAAACAATGACTGAGTTCAGGTTGTACTCAGGCACCAGTGGCAGACACCTAAAACAGATGTTAGGTCCCTCATTTGTCACATCAGGAACCTAATGCCTGGTTTTGTTTTCTCTGCTGAAATAAATCTAGAATTAGCTGGGTAACTGTTGGATTTTCTGTATCAGAATTGCTTTATCCTCACTGCAGTGATTATGATAAAAATCCTTCTGGTTCACTCAGGCCCTTTAAGCAGGAGAACCTGCCATCCTTGGTATCACGCCACTCTGGCCTACACATGATTCCACACTCACAGCAATCTGTGTTGACAGCCCTCTGAATTACACCTAGCACAGCAATACCACATTGCTAGAAAAAAAGGCATAAAGGAATAAAACTGAACAGACTATCTGACATAGAACATAGAACATATAACACTGAGCACAACAGGCCCTTCGGCCCATAAGTTGTGCTGATCGTATCCCTACCTACCAAGCCTACATATAACCCTCAATCCCACTAAATCCTATGTACTCACCCAGAAGTCTCTTAAAAGACCCGGACGAGTTTGTCTCACCACCACCGACGGCAGCCTATTCCACTCACCCACCACCCTCTGCATGAAAAGCTTGCCCCTGACATCCTCTCTGTACCTGCTCCCCAGCACCTTAAACCTGTGTCCTCTCGTAGCGACCATTTCAGCCCTGGGAAATAGCCTCTGAGAATCCAATTGACATCGACTGAGACCCAGAAATGCCAACGGTATACCCAGTCCTGCCAGCTCTGCAATATTCTCCTTCCTAACACTTGGTAGCTTGTGCCAAAATTAGGGGAGAGGTCCTACAAACTAGCCAAGTACCAGCCAGTACATGGTCATACATATGAAATCCTACCTTATCAGGAGAGTTGGTGACCTAATAGTGTTGTTGCTGGACTTTTAACCCAGAAACTCAGCTAATGTTCTGGGGACTTGGATTCATATCCCACCACAGCAGATGGTGGAATTTCAATTCGATAAAAATTATTTGCAATTAAGAAACTACTGACGAACATAGGAAAACCCATCTGGTTAACGAATGCCCTTCAGGAAAGGAAATCTGCCATTCTTACCCAGTCTGGCCTTACATGTAAATCCAGACCCATAGCAATGTGATTGACTCTCAACTGCCCTCCAATGGCAATAAATGTTGGCCCAGCCAGTGATGTTCATGTCCCATGAATGAATAAAAAACACAGCCAATGTCCCAGACATTGGTAAAGCCTGTCATGCTGGCAAGATAGACACATCAGATGTGATGGGAGCATGGTGGTTAGGAGAGAGGTGACTTAGGAGTCCTCAACATTCACTCTCGATCATATGAAGGATCGAGCTATCTGATCCATTATGGGCTAGGAATATCTACTATCCTCCCTCAGCTGGTGAATCAGTACTTCAATTGGAAGAAGCACTGAGAGTGCCTCTTATTGCCTGCCACTTGCATATGTTGGAAGTCTTACAGATTGGCCACTTATTTGGCCACATTATGAATGAAACTTCCATGGCCATCAATAGACATAAATAATACACATTCTTTTAACCTGTGCTTAATGCTCTCTTCACTCACCTTTAAGACTTGACCAGCTGTAAAGACTCGCATTCCAATTGAGTTTGTATCGTTGTGTCCTGTATGTGATCAGAACTCCCACTCACCTGATGAAGGAACAGCGTGTTCCGAAAGCTTGTGACATTTGCTACAAGTAAACCTGTTGGTCTTTAAGCTGGTGTTTTGAGATTTCTTTCTATTTTCACTCCAGTCCAATGCTGGCGTCTCCACATCATCAAGTCCTGGACCAGAATTTAAATCCAGGGGTTGATGATTTAAACTCTGGCAATGAGGTTGTGTTGTCACCCACTGTGCCACAGATTTTTAACATTCTTCCTGGTTGGAACTTTCTGGCTATTCGGGCTGACTGGGTCTTCTGGTCTCACTGAAGGCACCAGTGTGGATTTCCCAGCAGCAAAGGCTGGAGTCAATGGGAAATCCCATTGACAGCGACAGGACCATAACGTCCCACCGCTTGCCAACAGCGAGCCATCTCCCACTGCCGAGAAACACCCCAAGGTGAGGCCAAAGAGACCTGTAGAAGCCAAAATGTTAATATTACATATTGCCAAATGTATTTTTTAAATTCAAGATCCTACATATAAACCTAGCCATTGGAAATAATTAGTTGTAGTATGCATATTACTGATGGATGTGGTAAATGCTTATTACTAGAGTCATAGTTTTGCATCATATAGCCCTGAAAGAAAGTCAAAGGAATAATAGTGGAGGATTTTTTCGTAGACATCTGCTATCTTTGTAGAATATTTGTCTGAAAAGAAACAGAACCATACACTAATGGAGGTAAGTTGATTATAAAATAAAATTCTAAGTTCTATCACTGTCTTCAGTTCTATAAAAAGAATAATTTGATAAAAATCATTCAATACATTTAACTCCCTTCAACTACTTAATCCATTACATAAGCACACATTCATACTCATAACCTCCATATAAAATGCAGCTAATTCCTCCATAATCACTTGGAACTGTCAATAAACCTGTGAACTTACAAGTCCCAAAAGCACTAATACTATAATGATAACTTTCAGGAATATGTCAACAAACATCTGGTGAAATTGTGAGCACTGATTTTTTTTCCCCTACTGTCAGCTGTTTTTCTTTCCAAGTGCAAGGAGCAGTGATTTGGATGACTTTGCAGCTTGATAACTCGAAGGATCTTATCCATTTTTGATGTACATCACGTCTATTGTTAACAATCCCAAAGAGTTACATGATGTCTCTAAAAGGATACATAACCTTTCCAAAGATCCTCAACAAGTCTAGACCTTTTCCTCCAACTGGTAAATCTTACAGGTTTTGTTTTGATGGCAGGAATTGCTTCTGAATAAAGGAGCTGAAATTTGAAATAGATCGATGCCTCTGTGAAGTGCAGACGTGTGGAATGAATTTAGGCCCCATTACTATGTCTCCAGCAGGATTGTGAGTGCTGGGTTTGGGGAATGGGACTTCTGGAATTGGGTTTCCAGGGTAATTTTGCTAAAGTGTGGAGACCTACCATCTTTGTGAAAATCTGAGGCCCCTTCATTCCATGACCGAAATTCATAACTGGTGCATGCGAATGCAGCGGAGCTTTTGCATAAAACTTCAGTAAGGGATGGGAGTGTGGGAGTAGCAAGCCCAAATGTGTGAATTATCTGGATTGCCTTTTGGGGCAGTGTGGTGGTACAGTGGTTAGCACTGCTCCTGCCAGCGTCAGGAACCCGAATTCAATTCCCGGCTTGGGTCACTGTGTGGAATCTGTACGTTCTTCCCATGTCTGCGTAAGTTCCCTGTGGGTGCTCCAGTTTCCTCCAACAGTCCAAAGATGTGCACATTAGGTTGATTGGCCATGCTAGATTGACACTTGGTGTCAGGGGAACTAACTAGGGTAAATGTGTGGGTTTACAGGGATAGGGACTGGGAGGGATTGTGAGACTGGAAATTCCCGGGCGAGGTCATTTCCATTGTTGGATCCTTGCCTGCTCCAATTCCATGGCAGGCAAGCTGGTAGAGTTCTGGCCATTGTATTTGGATTGTGAGATTAGCCATGATAATTTAGTTACAGGGATAGAGCAGAGGGGAGAGACTCAGCATGTTGCTCTTTTGGAGAGTCAGTGCAGACTTAATGGGCTGAATAGCCATTTTCTGCACCTTGGGGATTCTCCCAACACACTGGTGCACTTTATTGTGAATAGAACATTCCTTTATCGTTCAAACATTGATGGAAAAAGACTACAGATCATTGGCAGGAATCATTTTGGTTGGTAATTGTTAACTTTTCTTGCAGCTGAGAAGCACAATGTAATCCCTCACTCCTTGAGGTTCTTCGAAGTAAAAGCTTTAATGCGAGGACTTTAATAATATTTTCTTTTGCCAACGCACGCATGAAATCATTTACCACTCTTTCTCTTTCCTGCTTCACCCGATGAATAGCTGGCACCATTCGAACAAACCACTGCAGTTCTTTTTATGACAGATGCGATTCATTATTGAGGCAGCCAAGATAATCCAGGCGATAGTGGATTCGCGCAAGATTTATAGCTAAATTGATCAGTCCTACAACTGCATCCCATTTACAAGATATCTCGCTAATCAGGAAAGTGGAGAAGTAAATTTAAGATGACGGATGCCTTTGCAGTGAAGGAAGTGGAAGGGTGGCCTCGTGAAGGATGTTCCCATAACTTTTCTACCCAAATATTTTAAAGTGTCAAATAGCAGCCCATTAGTTAGCACATGTTTCAGTTAAAGTTTATTTCAGATCAGGTGAAAGATTCGGACGTTTCTCCCTGCTGTTTCCTTGGTCAATCTTTATCCTGGAACAAACATCACTAAAACAAATAACCTGGCCATTTATCTCACTGATGGCACAGTGGCAAAGTAGGTAGCACTGCTGCCTCACAGCACCAGGGGCCTGGGTTCAATTCCCAATTTTGGTCCCTCTCTGTGTGGAGTCTGCATGCTCTTCCCATGTCTGCACGGGTTTTCTCTGGTTTCCCCCATCCAAAAGACGTGCTGGTTAGATGCACTGGCCATGTTAAATTCTCCCTCAGTGTACCCAAACAGGAACTGGACTGTGGCGACAAGGGGATTTTCACAGTAGCTTCATTGCAAGTTAATGTAAGCCTACTTGTGACACTAATAAAATAAATTCAAGCACTGCTGTTTGTGGGAGTTTGCTGTGTGTAAGTTGCCTGTTGCACTCCCCACATTACATCAGTGACTACAGGTGGGTTAATCTAGCCCCCTCATGGTGAATTCACTCACAGTGGGCCAGGCAAAAGTCCACGGATATCAATGGGACCCAATGGGCGGAATTCTACTAGTATGTCCATCTGACATTCATACAATCCCACCCGAGGCCAACAGAGAATTCTGCTCTGCAATTTCACGATGGACTTGCTGATAAAATTCCAGCCAATATTTCCAGTCTTCAGTTCAAAAGATATTTCATTAGCTTTACAAAAAGCACTTTGCTGAACTAAATAGGACTCACACTTTCCAATCAGAAGGTTGTGTTTAAAGTTCTGCTCCAGAGACCTTAGTATAGAGAAGACAGTGAGTAGCAGTGGAAGGGTGCATTTCTGAATGTGGGCTGTGACAAGTGGTGTTCCTCGGGGATCAGAGCTGGGATCTTTGCTGTCTGTAATATATACAAATGATTTGGAGGAAAATGTAACCTGAATGATTAGTAAGTTTGCAGACGTCACAAAGGATTTGCAGATAGCAATGAGGACCATCAGAGGATACAGCAGGATATAGGTCCATTGGAGACTTGGGCAGAGAGATGGCAGATGGAGTTTAATCTGGACAAATGTGAGGTAATGCATTTTGGAAGGTCTTATAAAGATAGGAAATATGCAGTAAATGGCAGAATCCTTAACAGTATTAATAGACAAGTACACAGATCATTGAAAGTGGCAACGCAGGTAGAGGAGGTAGTCAAGAAGGCATACGGCATGCTTGCTTTCATCGGCCGGAGTATTGAGTTTAAAAATTGGCAGGTCATGTTGCAGCTTTATAGAATCTTATCCAGGCCATATTTGGAATATCGTGTTCAATTCTAGTTGCCACACTACCAGAATGGAGTGGAGGCTTTGGAGAGGGTACAGAAAAGACTTACCAGGATGTTGCCTGATATGGAGGGTATTAGCTACGAGGAGAGGTTGGAGAAAGTTGGTTTGTTCTCACTGGAGCGACGAGGTTGAGGGGAGATCTGATAGAAGTCTGCAAGATTATGCGAGGCATGGTCAGAATGGATAGTCGGAGGCTTTTTCCCAGGTGGAAGAGTCAATTACAAGGGGGCATAAGCTGAAGGTGCAAGGGGCAAGGTTTAAAGGAGCTGGACGAGGCAGATTTTTTACACAGAGAGTAATGGGTGCGTGGAATTTATTGTCGAGGGAAATAGTGAAAGTGGATACAGTGGTGACTTTTAAGGGCTGTCTTGACAAGTACAAGGACAGCAATATTGTTCCTGGAAGGGTAGTGGTTTTAAATCAGGCAGCACGGTCTGTGCAGGCTCGGAAGACCAAAGGGTCTGTTCCTAAACTGTAATTTTCTTTGTCCTTTGTTCTTTATATCAGCACTCTTAGAACTACTATGTTTCAGATTAACTGTTAAAACTCGCTGTTCTTTCTGGGGCGAATGTAAATGGTCTAATTTTATTGAAAAGGAGCAACAGAATTCTCCCCATTTACCTGGTCAATAGTCATCCCTCAACCAGTTAGCATGGCTTTGATTCCAGCCTTAGGTGACTGTCCGTGTGGAGTTTGCACATTCTCCCCGTGTCTGCGTGAGTTTCCTCCGGGTGCTCCGGTTTTTCCCACAGTCCAAAGGTATGCAGATTAGTTGGATTGGTCATGGCAAGTAGCTCCTTAGCGACCTAAGATGTGCAGGTTAGATATAAATATGTGGGATTACAGGGATAGGGCCAGAATAAGATGCTCTATTGCAGAATCAGTGCAGACTCAATGGGCCGAATGGCCTCCTTTTGCATTTTAGGGATTCTATAATATCACTAAATCTCATGATCAAATCCTTATCAAATTGCCGTCTGAAGGAGCTATCCATATACAAATTGCCTGTTCTGATTCCTACTTTACAAAATAACCACATATCAAAATTATTTCATTAGTTTGGAAGCAATGTTATTGGACTACTAATTCAGGGAGCTGAGGGTAATACTCAAGGGATCCAGGTTCAATTCCCTCTGTGGCAGATGGTGAAATTGAAATTCAGGAAACAAAAAATCTGGAATTGTAAGTCCAATGAAACTATAGTCAATTGTTATAAAAACCCATCATTAATGTCCTTCAGGAAAGGAAAGGTGCTGTCCTTACTTGTTGGGCCTGCAAGTGACTTCAGGGCCACAACAATGTGGTTGACTCTTCCCTGTCTTCTGAAATGGCTAAGCAAGCCATTTAGTTCAAGAACAGTGAGGAATGGGCAATAAATACTGACCGAGCCCTTGACTTATATTTCCCATGAATAAATAAAATGCAAAGTTTTAGACCAACGCAAAAAAGTTTTGAAAGGGACTATGTAAATGCAAGTTTTTTTTTCTTTTTCCCTTGTAACAAATTGCACCCAAAAGGTTTTGGGGTTCCCACTTTCCAGATGTTGAGCGTACTGCTTAGGGTATGGATGTTCAAGAAGGTGTCACATTTCTCACAAACTTTGTGCTGAGTTACAAAATTTCTTGTCGCAGTGGTGGGCTGGGATTCTGTATTTGGTCCCTTGATTTCCAGTGAGTCCTGCTACATATGAGGGCACTTCCGGCAACTTTAGCACACTCTCAGTACTAAGTAGGGTGAGTTTAGTTTTTACTGTTCAATTCTCTGGAGTGGGACTGTGACCAAAATTCTAAAGTCATTAATTGTATGTGAAGCACTCTGGGATGACCTGTGGATTTGATAAAATATTAGATAAATGTTCTGCAGGGTTGGTTAGTTCAGTTGGCTGGAAGGCTGGTTTGTGATGCAGAGCGAGGGCAACAGCGTGTGTTCATTTCCCATACTAGCTGATGTTATTCATGAAGGTCCCGCCTTCTCACCCTTGCCCCTTGTCTAAGGTGTGGTGATCCTCAGGTTAAACCACTACCAGTCACCTCTCCCACTCAAAGGGGAGAACAGCCTTCGGTCATCTGGCGTAATGCAACTCTACCTTACCGAGATAAACGTATGTTCTTTCTGATTTCAATTTTTCCTTGAGTCACAGTAGAGCTAAATTTAGTCTAATATGAACTTCTACATCTCAATCTATAATCCTCCGAGAATTACTGCACTTCCTTGCCATGATACTTTATGAAGCCAAAGAGTATTTTGTGTGTGCATACAAATGTAATTTAATTACCAAAGTTTGACAAGCTGTCGAATAACATATGCCTTGTGGGTTCCAAGATTAGAAATTATCTAATGCAGTACACATGACCATAGTGCTTTACAGCATTAGCAAATTATGCTAAGCTTTCTGCACAATGCCGAGTTTGCATCAGGGAAAGACTGCTGTACCATGCTGGTCCAGCAAGCTCATACTTAAGTGCTGGGCGATTGTCTTCAACTGCGAATCATAAATATCATTCAACTTGGCAGATGCTTTCCAGTGAGTGTGTCCAGAAACACTTGAAAAAAGAAGCAAAATGAAAGAAAGGATAACTCCGTTATCTTTTGCTCAAGAGTGCCTCATCTTGATGCTGTTGAAAAGCAACGACCTTCCTGGCCATGTCTCATGGTTGGACCAACCTGCTTTACGTTGCAAGCATATTCATGGAGAGCTAGCTTGGAGGACGTCAGTGAAGAAAAGAGAGTGAAGGAGAGAGGCCAGTGAGATAAGATTAACTCTTAGCTTTATACTCCATCATATTCCCATTGTGATTGCACATTTAAAGAGAGGATCACAGAAAGTAGGCAGATATATGTTGATTTTCCAGAATGTAATGCCTCTCAGTCCTGCCTCTGCAGTGCAGGGAGGCGATGGCCTAGTGATTTTATCACCAGGCTCTTTATCCAGAAACTCAGTTAATGTTCTGGAGCCTCGGGTTCGAATCCCATCACGGCAGGTGGTGGAATTGAGTTCAATTAAAACTTCCTGGAATTAAGAATCAACTGATGACCATGAAACCGTTGTCAATTGTCTGAAAAACCCATCTAATTCACTGATGTCCTTTGAGGAAGGAAATCTACCATTCCTCGTGGTCTGGTCTGTACGTGAGTCCAGAGTCACAGCAACATGGTTGACTCCGAACTGCCCTTGGGTGGACAATAAAAGCTGGCCAACCAGTGACATCCATGTCTCACAAATGAACGAAAAAGGCTTATCTGAGCTTCCAAATAGTCTGGGAAATATCCCTGATCTCCTGATGCCTTCCTTTACAAACTGTAGTTACTTAAGAATTCCAATGCCATATCAAATTCGATTGCTGATACCCAAATTCAAGATTCTCTTCCTCATTTTTAAATGTTTTCCAATCTATTTAGCAAATCTTCTCTGGCTGTGTATCCCAACCTGTGTGCTCAATCTCTAGATTACCGCTTATCAATAGCACGCTATGTGCTCCACCTCCAGAAATCCGTGGTTAACCATTGTGTCCTTGCCCTCTGGAGAATTTGTCCAAAGTCCCATCATCATGCAACCTCTCTATCCTCATTTATAAAGTGGGAAAAAGTGTGAGGAAAGTCATGGGGAGTAACCATAACTTCTTCATAGGTCTCCCTCCTTAATTGCTTCGCAACATTCCTCATGACAAAGAACTTTGAAACATTCTGGAAGAATAAGATGGATCGGATCCTTTGTCACTGCCATTTATCTTCAATTTTTCTTTTGGCCCTTCTCTATCTTCACTTCCACAAAAGCGAGGATATCTTTCCTTCAGCTACACTCATAACATTGACACTTCTTCAGAAAGAACAGAATATCTACGGTTATGCACAAAAGATCATTGTAACTTTTCATAGAATCATAGAATAGAGTCAGACAATCCCTCCTTCGGTGCAGAAGGAGGCCATTGGGCCCATCAAGCCTGCAAGGACAACAATCCCATCTGGATCCTATCCTCATAACCTCAGATATTTACCCTGCTAACCCCCTTAACACTAAAAGACAATTTAGCGTGGCTAATTAACCTAACCTGCACACCTTTGGAGTGTGGGAGGAAACCAGAGCATCCGGAAGAAACCCATGCAGAGATGGGGAGAATGTGCAAATTCCACAAGGTCACCAGAGGGTGGAATCGAACCTGGGTCCCTGGAACTGTGAGGCAGCAGTACTAACCACTGTGCCACCATACCACTCATTGTTCTAAATGCAGCTCATCATCAGCACCCTTTTCAATGGGACTTGATCTTGACTTGATGGGAGAGGGAAGTAGGGGATATGGCAAATGGTGGGTGATGTCAAGAATCTGAACTCTTGTCTTTAATGTTCTGTTTAAGGCAAGGCTCTGGGATTAAAAATTTATGCTCTTGCTTTCTGCATTTATTGGAAGTAGATATTCGGCAGTAGATGGTTTAAGCTGACATTCTGACCCTGGAGTTCAGACTGTAGCCCCAGGCTAACTTGTCCCTGATGCTCAGACCCAGAAGTCACATTTTCAGCTGCGTTCTTTGAGTTCCTGACCAAGCCATTTGGCTTGTTGCCAGGAATTAGCTACACATCACACTTCAAGCACATTATGCGCTTCATCCAACACCCAAGGGCATGCATGCTTATTAAGGTTAGACAAATGGCAACTGTGATATCTTCAGCGAAAGACTGCGATTAAAATGAATGGAACTGCTTCTATTTCTGGTGAACATTAAAACCAGTGACTTTGGCTCAGCAGAAATCAGTGCATCTCACTAAAAAAAACATAGCATCCCAACAGTGCAGAAGCAGGCCATTTGACCCATCGAGTTTGTACCAACTCTCTGAAGGAGCATCCCATCCAGACCCTATTCTGTAACTCCGCACGTTTACACCACTTTTCCCACCTAACCGACATTAAAGGTCAATCCAGCATGACCTAACCTGTACATCTTTGGACTGTGGGAGGAAGCTGGAGCACCCAGAGGAAACCCACATAGACACGGGGAGAATGTGCAAACTCCCCAGACACAGTCATCTAAGGACAGAATTGAACCAGGTCCCTGGTGCTTTGAGGCAGCAGTGCTAGCCACTATGCCCCTGTGCCACTTGTCGCTAACAAAGCTAAGAATAGTTTCGATGTTGGACGAGGAGATATCTGTCATGGTAGACCCTCACTGCACCACATTGTGTTAATATAAGTCTCACAGTCCTGGCTTCTTCGAACATTTACTGTTCTTCTTCAAGGTGATTACCTAGCTTTGACCCAGTACTATGTGAATGGTATTTTTTTTTAAGAGCAACACAGCACGGGAAACAGGCCCTTCGGCCCAACGAGCCCGCGCCGCCGTCATAACTTTATAGTAACAATTCCATTATCCTATTCTAATTTTAGGTTATTCCTAATATGGAAGAATCTCAATGTAGGGACAATTTGTTTCCCAATCAGCCTAAGAACGAATTTTTGGGATGTGGGAGGAAACCGGAGTGCCCGGAGAAAACCCACGCAACCACGGGGAGAACGTGCAAACTCCCGCAGACACCGGCCCAATTCCAAGTGTCTGCACAGCTACAGCGATAGTCGCTGAGCTGTCATGGTGCCCTTCAGATGGTCCAGATAAAGCGCTCATTTACAACATGAAGCACCAGGCAACCCATGAATCAAAATCCAAGAGTTGTCCTCTCACCACCTGCCGAATGCATGCTCCTTGTTGGTCAAGTATGGACCGAATTTCCTGTGGAAAAAAAGCCATAGTTAAACAGTCCTACTATATCCCTCTATCTGCATACTGCTCATGTGGCTGTCCAAGAGACCCTTAAACAGCCCTAGCGTGCCTGCTCCCACCACCTTACTCGGCAGTGCATTCCACACCCCCACTACCCTTTGTGTGAAAAACTGCCCTCTAATATTCGTCTTATACATAGCCCCCCTCACCCTAAGGCCATGACACCTCGTCCTATCCATTTCTGAAGGTGGAAAAAGTTTACCACCATTTACTCTATCTATACCCCTTATAATCTTATATACCTCTATTAGATCCCCTCTAAGCCGACATCTTTCAAGGGAAAACAACCCCAGTCTATTTAATCGTTCCTCATAAGACAGTCCTTCCATACCAGGCAGCATCCTGGTATTTCGTGTCAGTTTTGTCTCAGTGGGGAACACCCACATGTCTGAGTCAGGAGGTTGAGAGTTCAAGTCTCACTTCAGAAGCTTCAACACATAAACCTAGGCTGACATTGTGGTGCAGTATCAAGAGAGTGCTGCACTGTCTCTGGCATTGAGGATGCCACAGCTCTCTGCAGCGGAAGAAGGGAGGACTTATCCCTGTAATCAGGCTAATACTTATCCCTCAACCAACGTCAATTATGAATCAGATTATCTGGTCATTGACACTCATTGTTCTCAATACAGCTCTGCAATTCATTGTCAGCATCTTTTTCGATAGGATTTGAGCTTGACTTGGTGGGGAAGGAAAGGGGAGGTATGGCAGATGGTGAGTGGTGTCAAGAATCTGAACTCTTGTCTTCAAATGTTTTGTTTCCTCTGCGATTAAATGCTTTTCACTTTCTGTATTTGTTGAATCAGGTATAGAAATCATAGAAACCCCATAGTATAGAAAGAGGCCATTCAGCCCATCAAGTCTGCACTGACCACAAACCCATCCAAGCGCTACCCCCATATCCTGATATATATTTTACCCATTAACCCTCTAAGCTACACATTTCAGCTCAGTAAGGGGCAATTTTAGCATGGCCAATCAACCTAACCACACATCTTTGGACTGTGGGAGGAAATTGGAGCATCCAGAGGAAACCCACGCAGACATGAGGAGAATGTGCAAATTCCACACAGACAGTGACCCAAGCTGGGAATCGAACCTGGGTCCCTGGAGCTGTGAAGCAGCTTCCAAACCGCCCAATGAATCAGGTTTTCTGGTCATTGACACATGGGGTGCAATCTTCCCATCCTATCTGTCACAGGAATTGGAGAGGGGGTGCGGGGGTGGGGGGGGGGGAGGGGTGCGGGGTGGAGCCATGCAAAACTCTGTTGACCTCGGATAGGATTTCCAGTCTTGGAGTGAGCGCCACTCCAAGCGCTTTTTGCTTTGTGCAAATGTGCTTCTGCATTGCAATAAGGATTGCTTTTCTAAACAGCTCCATTGTCTACAAAATATTTTGGGACCACATTAGGGTATAGATGGTGCCGTAGAGATGCAAGTTCACCTTATTCATCACGATATTTAGCACAGTGTTCAGAAGGGATGTATTATCCTTAATTCTAATTGCCGAAGGGAACCTAAAAGTAGACGTTGCTGTGAATTGCTCCAGAGGTGACCTCCTAAAGATCCCAATACAATGATGGTACAAAGCGAAACAGGAGACATCCCTTGCCCACCCCTCTCCACAATCCCACCCCACAACAATGACAGTATTGCAAGATATGAATTCAATGATCTCCAGCTCCATCCTAATGTTATCTGTCAATATTCTCTGTGATTTGCTTTAAATTCTTTGACCTGGACAAGCAGCCTCTCATGAATGTATAAAGGTGCAGAGGAGGTGTAAGAGCTGCATTATAATATATAATGTACAACTTGTGTATGTCTGCACTCCCTGTCCAATTTCCTGTGGTCACAGTTTTTAGTCATGCTTTTCCGTCAACATTTAACGTCAAGCTTGCCCGTGTAAACATTTTGAATGGAAATTCTGTATGTAAACTTCAGTGTGTAACATATTGCAAGCTCTGTTTAATGTGTGCTGCTCTATTGCATCTTGTACATAAGGGCGTTCATATTAATCAACTGACTGAAAGCCAATTTATTGACAATGTATTAACATTCTTGATCAGTGATAGTATAGCTCTGTGTGCTGATGATGCATAGATATCAGTGAGTGATGCTGTGACAACCTTAATCTCTTGAAATATTCTATTGGTGATGCATACTACCAAACGTACTCCAGAGATATTGTTGTCACTTTTTTCCCTGAAAGAAAAACAATATTACAAAATCAGAAAATACTGAAACACTCAGCAAGCCAGGCAGCATCTGTGGACAGGGAAACAGATTTCATCTTTCAGATCGATCTCCACAAGAGATTCCTGACATTCTGAGCGTTTCCCACATTTCATTTGCGTTTCCGATTTTTAGCATTTACAGTCGTAACACAGGATTTTCCAGCCACGCCTTCCCCAAAATCGCAAAAGGTCAATGGACATTTGCATGGTCCAACACAACTACTCTTCCTACCCTCCCCTGCTATAATTGCCATGGCAGGTGTGATGGAAAAACAGCGGTCATAGAGTCACAGAGCAATACAGCACAGAAATGGGCCATTCGGCCTAACCAACCCATGCCGACCATGGCGCCCTACCAGCTCATCCCAATTGCCCGTGTTTGGCCTAAATCCCTCTAATCCTTTCCCATCCATGCACTTAAAATGCTTTTTAAATGTTGCTATTGAACCTACCTCAACTACTTCCTCTGGCCATAACCTCACCACCCTCTTATGAAGAGGTTGCTCCTCAGGTCCCTTTTATTCTTTCCTTTCTCACCTAAAACTATGCCTTCTAATTTTCAATTCCCCTTTCCTGGGAAAAATATTATGGGTGTTCATCCTATCTATGCCCCTCATGATTTTATACACTTCATTGAGATGACCTCATTCTCCTACGTCCCTTGAAGAATAAAATCCTGGCCTGGGCAAACTCTCCCTATAATGCAGACCCACTAGTCTTAGCAACATCCTCATAGATACTCTTTGCACTCTTTCCCGTTTTTCAATGTCTTTCTACAACAGGGTGAGCAAAACTATACACAATACTCCAAATGCAACCTCTCCAACAACCCATACAACTGTAACATAATGTCCTGACTCCTACACTCAATGTCCTGACTGCTGAAAGCGAGTGTTTTAAATGCCTTCTTCACCACCCTGCCTACTGTGACCTATCTTCCTCTAATATGTATTATCTCACTTTAGTATAACAGGAATTCTTGAGAAGAAAATGTTAGTGATGCACAAAGTGTCTGTGGACAGAAGAAGGTCAGTTAGCCATTGCATTTTTAGCTCATGATAATTTATCTGTTCTCTCTCAATAGGTATTTACTGCCTTGCTAATAATCTCCATCTTTTTAAGATTTTGCATCAGATTTAGAGCAATTCCTGTGCTTTTTTGTTATTTTTACTCCTGCTATGATCTGCTGTTCTTGCCTGCTCTAGAAGCAGTGCTGTAACATTTTTCAATACATCTTTTATAACCAACAAAATGAAAAAAGCCTTTTCTTTGATCTATTTGTTCAAGGAGTGTGGTCATTTTTTAGGAAGGCCATTGTTTATTATCTATCCCTAAATACCCTTGACTCCTATAGCCAATCCATTGGAAATGCAATCATTCAGGTAAAATGCTGAATGGGGGAAAAAGAGTTGGACATTACAGAGCAGTACCTACATGTACCAGCAGAGTGAGTCTGTTTAGAAAAGAAGAATAATAAAGAGGGAGTCATGCTTAACAGAAAATGCAGTTCTAATTTTAAATGTTCCAACAACTTCGCAATATACACGGTCCAGGCAGGAGTCTCCAATTTCATCAGGACCCATTGTGAGCCAGAATGAATACTTCGATTTTCTAGCCAAAGCACCATTAACTTACAGTGGCATTGGAAAATCCCAATTATGAACAGAAATGATGGAATCTTGCACTCAGTGCTGGGACAAGAAAACAGATGCATATCTCTCCAGCTGAATTTTCTCCTCAGATTCTCTGGCACTTTGTGCACAGAACACTTGTGGTGTGGTTTGCGCCATTACAATGGTGGGGCGAGGCCTGATGGACCTGGCATCCACAGAGATTGGGGCATCCACAGAGATTGGTTTGTGCCAATCTGCCTTAGAAACTCTCCCCAAGCACCAAGTACATGGCAGAACCCTCCACAAGCAACAGGGCAATTTCCCCACAGCACACAAGCACTGGAGTATGGCATTCCCCCATACTCCCACTCCTCCAGACAAGCATCAAGGCATCCCCACTCCTACATGAGAACTGGGGCAATCTTTCTGTCCATACAAACAATCAAGGAAAACCCTTGCCCGGGGCAACTCTCCCCAGAGGCACTTTCCGGAGAGCCTGATCCAGGCACAGCCTCCTAGTGCAGCTCTCTGGCAATGCCACCCATGCAGTGATAAATTGACTGTACCATAGTTCTGGTGCGCAGGCCCAAGGCCCTATCGGGCGTGTCTCTTCCCCAGCCAGGGGCCATACTTACCACTGTGTCCCTGGAAGTTCCCCCTCAACATTCTCATGTTTTTCAGTAATTATAGAATCTATGGCACAAGGAGAGGCTTTTCAGCCCAACTGGTCCATACCGACCAAAATGCCCATCTGGACTAATGCCAAATTGCTCTGTTGCCTGTAAAGGATTGCTCTATGTCCTTGGAGCTTGAAGGGGACTTCTTTATAACGCAAATCAGAGCATCTTTCAAAAATAGTGTCCCAATCTCTGTGGATACCAGTTCTGATGTAGAACATAGAACATAGAACATTGCAGCACAGTACAGGCCCTTTGGCCTTCAATGTTGCACCAACCTGTGAAACCAATCTAAAGCTCATCTAACCTACACTATTCCAATATCATCCATATGTTTATCCAATGACCATTTAAATGCCCTTAATGTTGACAAATCCACTACTGTTGCAGGCAGGGCATTCCATGCTTTTACTGTTCTCTGAGTAAAGATCTACTCTGTGGAGATGTTTGCCACCAAATGAACCTGTTGGACTTTAACACTGGTGTTGTGAGACTTCTTACTGTGGATACCAGCTCTGTCAGGCCCCATTAAACCAGGACCAGTGTAATGGTGCAAACCACACCCCAAAGTTTCTATTGTAAATCTCACTTGAGTTGAGGGAATTCTTAGCTGGGGGGATCATATTGTGGGGAGGTTCTCTAAATAAATGCAAATGTATTTAAATGTAGTTCCCTTTGTTTCTAGTTAAGCGCCCTGTTTGAAAGGAAGCCACATCACTGAAACAAAACTGAAACAAATAAAAACAAAGGAAATTTTAAAAGCCACAGCTTAAAATTGCATTTTTTATTTCCTAATGTAGGTAGGATGTGACAGCCTCAATGTTGATAAGACAGACAAGTGCACTTCCAGCCACCATCCATCTTCTCTCTATTCCTACCAGTTGTGGAAGATTGCTCTTAAAAGTAGAATCATAAGTGAATTTCTGGTTTATGACCAACAAGTGAATATAATTGACACCCTGCACTTGCTGGGATTTGAGGGTATAGGGCAGAGGTAAGTAGAATATTTAGAAAAATTATTTATTAGTGTCACTAGTAGGCTTACATTAACACTGCAATGATGTTACTATGAAAATCCCCTAGTTGTCACTCTCCGGCAACTGTTGGGGTACACTAAGGGAGAATTGAACATGGCCAATATACCTAACCAGCATGTCTTTCAGCCTGAGGGATGAAACCAGAGTACCCGGAGGAAACCCAGGCAGACACAGGGAGAATGTGTAATTCTAAACAGATAGTCACCCAAGCCAGGAATCAAATTTGGGTCTCTGGAGCTATGAGTGCATTTGCCACTCTGGGGAAGGGGTTCAAAGAGATGTTTGCTTTAGAGTGAAAGGAGCTGTGGCCTATCATCCTTCTCTGGGATGGTCCTAGAGCAATATGCAATAAAATAAAGTAAGTAATTTTTATTTATTAGGATCACAAGTAAACTTACATTAACAATGTAATTATTGTGAAATACTCAGATACACTGAGGAAGAATTTAGTGTGGCCAATGCATATAACCAGCACGCTTTTCAGACTGTGGGAAGAAACCGCAGCATCCGGAGGAAACTCACACAGACATGGGGAGAATGGACAGTGACCCAAACCGGGAATCGAACCCAGATCCCTGGCGCTGTGAAGCAGTAGTGCTTGCCACTGTGTGCCATCCTGGGAAAAAGTTCAAAGAGATGGGTTGCTTTGGAGTGATAGAATTCTGGCCTATCACTCTTCTCTGGGATGGCCCTGGAGCAGTGTGCAACATTGGGAGGGAAGAGTTGATAATGTCAAATAAAGATAGATAAAGTTCAGCAAAGAAATGTAGGTGGATATATATTATATGGGTGCAGGATGAAGTGTAGCACTAGTGAATGGAAGCAACAAGTAAGTAGGGCACAGAGAAATATTCCCTCTTCGTTATTGCTACAAAGTGCCTTTTTCCTTGTAAATTATATGAGTGAAACTCTGCCAAACTAAACAGTTTTCCCCGAGGAATCGTACAGACTGGGAACTGAACTCAAGCCATCCAAACTCAGTTCACTTATAAGTGTGAGAGAGAGGAGACTTTCATTCAAATATTCTGGGTTGGAGTCAAACCAGAATCCCTGAGGTGAAAGTGGGGTGGGTTTAAAACCTATTGCATCACTCAATGCCCACACATTTACGCTCAATGACCAATGTTATTCCTGGTTGAATGTGATTCATTCCCAGTGCAAATATTTATTAAAAGAAATGTTCTGTTAATAACATGGGAAAGGTTAAAAAAAAATCGCCTCATTGACTTTGGTCGCTTTGCTGTCCCAGAGCAAACTGGTTTGTTGGTCGTCATGAGAGCGACTTGCAGTTGGCGTGAAAGAAAGGTGTCACGGCTGAAATATTGGACTGGATGGCAGTACAGAGTGTACAACGTTAAAACACTCAATTCTCCGTGTCAATAAACATGTTTGGCGAAAATGCGTTTCAGCTTGATATCAGGGCAATCCAAGCCAGGTTGAGTCAGGGTAAGGAGATTACAAAATTTTAAATATGAGCCATTAGCACTGAAACCAAAAGAGAAAATGCTCGAAAATCTCAGCAGATCTGACAGCGTATAAAAGGAGAGAAAAGAGCTGATGTTTCGAGTCCATATTTTCTAGCAGTTTTTCTTTTGCAATAATTTGTTTTTAACCATTAGTACTGAAACTATTAAGTTTGCCTACGTTTCAGTGATGGGGGGAGATGGAGTGGGAGTGCTATTGGACTCCTAATCCAGAAACACGGGTTCAAATCCACCCCAGCAGCTGGGGGAATTTAAATTCCATTAACACAATCCAAAACTAGTTTCAGTAACCATGACAACTTGTTATATTTAAGAAAAAACATCTGATTCACTAATGTCTGTTAGGGAGGGAAATCTGACCTCCTTTTACATCTGGCCTGCATGTGATTCCAGACCCACAGCAACATGGTTGACTCTTAACTACCCTCTGAAATGGCCCAGCAACCACTCAGTTCAAGGGCAATTAGGGACAGGCAACACATGCTGGCCTTGCTGGTCATTCCCTCATCCCTGCCCTGAAACTAGCCTTACAATCCACAATTTCCTCTCATCTCCCAATACCATCACCTGCAGTAAAATGTAAGAGTGAAAAGTCAGAGTGCCCTTTGCCATGTAGCATTATGCCAGTGCATGCTCCTCCTATCAGATAGAAACATAGAAACCCCACAGAACAGAAAGAGGTTCTTAGGCCCATCAACTCTGCACCAACCACGATCCCACCCAGGCCCTACTCCCAATTCGTACATATTTTACCCATTATTCCTCTCTAACCGATGCATCTACGGTCAATTTAGCATAGCCAATCAACCTAACTCTCTCATCTTTGGACTGTGGGAGGAAACCGGAGCACCCGGAGGAAACCCATGCAGACACAAGGAGAATGTGCAAACCCCACACAGACAGTGACCCAAGCTGGGAATCGAATCCCGATCCCCTGGAGCTGTGAAGCAGCAGTGCTAACCACTGTGCTACCGTGTCGCTGCCGTGCCATAATGACATTGTAACAAAGGGATAGAATTCATAGAATCCCTTAAGTGCAGAAAGAGGCCATTTAGCCCATCAAGTCTACACTGACTCTCCGAAAGAGCAACTTATTTAGGCCCTCTCCTCTGGTCTATTCCCCTAACCCCATGCATTTATCATGGTTAAACTGAAAATCCAAATATATTGGCCAGAACTCTACTGTCTCACCCGCTACAGATTTGGAATGAGCAAACGTCCAACAACAGAAATGTCTGTTGACATTGGGTGGGAATTTTTTGCTTGAGCAAAGCCGTAAAATCCTGCCCTTTATCACCCACTTGTTCCTCCTTATCTATTCTGCTAGTTACATTCTTAAGAATCTCCAATAGGTTTACCAATAATGATTTCTCTTTCATAAATCCACATTAACTTTATCTAACCCCATTGTTGTATTCTAATTGTCCTGTTATCACATCCTTTGTAATAGACCTTAGCTTTTTCACTACTACTGAAGTTAGGCTAAACACTGTTGTTTGGATTACCCCGTTTTTCTTCCTCCTACATTTTGTAAATAATGGGGTTATATCCCCAATTCTCCAATCGGTCCACTCTGTTTCAGAATCCAAGTGTGGTTCAGAAGGAGAAACGAGGTGTATGTGGGAGAGTGGCACAAGGAAGTGATCAGAGATGTGATTCCGTGATGTTGTGGTTACAACAGAAAAGAAGATGGTGGGAAAATAAGGAAAGCAGCTAGAAAGAAGAAAAATACATATTTTTATTGAACTCTATCATAACGTTGGCATGCTTAAAAATAGCTTTGCAGTCAATGACATAACTTTTGAAGTGTCATTGTAATAATATAGGGAATTTGGCAACCAACTTGCACACAGCAAGGTCCCATAAACAGCAACGAGATAAATAGCTAATTAAGGCTAACAAGGAAGGAGGGAGGAACAGGTGGGAGATCATAGACAACCTATTTTTACAAGGAGACAACTGGCTGATTAGATAGCCTATAACTAGATTTTAATCTGTTGGGTAATAGAACAAAAGGTCAGACAAAACAGATTATCTCCATATTTTCAGAATATATTTTCTTTTATCTTTTACTTTCACCTTCTTAAAAAAATTCTTACTTTGATTTCTATGATAATAATTTTGAATTTATTTTCTCCCAGAAACATTAGATTTTATTAAACACAAGTATTGCCATATCAAGAACCTAGCGCACTCCTTTAAAAGAAATTCTCGTAAATTTACAGCTCCTTTTGAAGATATCTCGATTATCTCATCTAAAATCAAAGTTTATTTGTTTGTGTCACAAATAGGCATGCACTAACACTGCAATGAAGTTGCTGTGAAAATCCCCTTGGAGCCACACTCCAGTGCCTGCTCAGGTGCATTGAAGGAGACTTTAGCATGACCAATGCACCCAAACAGCATACTTTTTGGAGTGTGGAAGGAAACTGGAGCTTCCAGAGAAAACCCACATAGACACAGGGAGAACATGCAGACTCCACACAGACAGTGACCCAAGCTGGGAATGGGATTCGGGTCCCTGACTCTGTGAGGCAGCAGTGCCAACCACGGTGCCACCGTGCCACTCCTTTCAATTATAACAGCAAATGTCAACTTGCCTGATGTAAAAGAGTGTGCAGGGATTTGTGAAGTCTTTGTGAGGAATCTAGAACCTGTCCTTCAGCAAGATTCTGATGTTAGAATTTATTTTTTTGAGCATGATCTGAAAATTGGTTACATCAGGCTTGTAGTTTCTAACAAAATTAGTTCACATAATCACAAATGGAAAACTTCCTTTGTCCCAACACAATTGGATAGCACAATAAAATGTGATTGTTTCTCTTTTTATTTCCTTTAAAAGTTACTCCTTGGTCTCTTAACCAAATGCATTTTTATGAACATGGCTGAAAATTGGGTTAGCAAGGCTAATATTAGTTACCCATTCCTGATTGCCTTGATCTGAGTGGTGTGCTGGGCCATTTCAGGGGTCAGTTAGGAGACAATCACATTGCTGTGGATCTGGAGTCACATGTAGACCAGACATGTAGATTGAAGATTTCCTTCCCTAAAGGACACTAGGGTACAAGATGGATTTTTATCACAATTGACAATGGTTTCAAAGTCGGTATTACTGTTTCTAATCTTTAATCCTTGAGCTATCTCCTGGGCTGGTTCCTTGTAGACCCCAGAGATCAGAGCTTAGAAATGCTGATCTGGTACCAAATCTTTAAACATTACAGAAGGCTAGCCCCATCTCAAATGAAGGAGGATGGGGTCGCAATGAATGCGCCATGTAGTTTACTGGAGTGGGCAGTCAGACCTGGCACAGATTTCAATTTGCCACCCAGGCGTGGAAGTGCCATCACTGATTGGCAAGGCATTATAGAAATTAGCCAAATTTGAATTCGCCAGAGATTAAAATCTGACGGCCTCTATGATGAGTGATAATTTGCCATTTTACACAGGTAATAAGGTGGAAATCCAGTCTAAGAATGGAATTATTGAAGGATATGGAATCATGGAAGATTCAAGCTTTTTAAATTTAATTATGATCTACAAAGATCAAAGATTGCTTCTGGTGAGGAAATTGGGCCAATTCTGCAAGAGCATCGGAATGCACTGTAAATGAGTATATCAGCTGATGGATCTGGTTTATCTTTGAGGTGAATAGGACCATGATCATTATCTGGACTAGAATTCCATTAGGTGCCATCTGATAAATGACCTTTCTTCAAAAACACTTCCCAACAAAAAGGGCAAGGACGGACCTGGCATTGAGATATATCATTTCCAAGTTTCCTTCCAATTTGCACACCATCCTCACATGGACATGAATTGGCTTTTCATAGTCCTTGCTGAGACAATACCCTAGAAGACCCTCACTATCCATACAGTGGGAGCACCTTTCTCACACAGACTGCAAGGGACATCAAGTAGACAACACATCACTACCTTCTCAAGGGCAGTCAGAGGTGTGTAACTTTATAAGACCCTTGTCACAACCCACTAGGAGTACTGTGCGCAGTTCTGGTCGCCTTACTACAGGAAGGACGTGGAAGCTATTGAGAGGGTGCAGCTGAGATTGACAAGAATGTTGCCTGGATTGGGAGGCAGGCCTTATGAAGATAGGTTGAGGGAGCTGGGACTCCTCCCTGGAGAGACGAAGGTTGAGAGGCGACCTGATAGAGGTTTATAAAATGTTGAAAGGAATAGATAGGATGGACTCTCGGAGACTTTTTCCTAGAGCTGAAATGGTTGCTACAAGAGGATACAGGTTTAAGGTGCTGGGGAGCAAGTACAGATGAGATGTGAGGGGTAAATTTTTCACTCAGAGGGTGGTGAGTGAGTGGAATCGGCTGCCATCAGTGGTAGTAGAGGCGAACTCGCTGGGGTCTTTCAAGAGACTTCTGGATGAGTACATGGGATTTAATGGGATTGGGAGTTATAGATCGTTCTATGGCCTGTAGGTATGGATATGATTGGTGCAACTTGTGGGCCAAAGGGCCTGTTTGTGCTGTAGTGTTCTATGTTCTACGTAATAAAACTCACATCCCATAAATGGTTACGTGAAGTGAAAAATCATTGAATATGAGAAAGTACCAGAATGACCTCCAAAAGGTTTTGGAATTGATAGAAAAAGGTAATGAGCCACAATGAGATCTTCCTCCAGAATCTGAAGCAAATATGCAGTGGAACTGCCTTTTTTTTGCTTACATTTTCATAGAATTGTAGGATCCCTACAGCACAGAAGGAGGCCATTCAGCCCTTTGAGACTGCACTGACAACATCTCATCCAGGTCCTATCCCCATAACCCCTTGTATTTACTCAACTAATAATCCCCTTGACATTAAAAGGGGTCCAATCAACCTGCCCAACGTTGGATTATGGCAGGAAACTGGAGCATCTGGAGGAAATCCACGCAGGCACAGGGAGAACATGCAAACTCCACCCAGACAGCTACCCAAGACTGGAATTGAATCCAGGTTCCTGGAGCTGTGAGGCAATAAAGTTTACCACTGTGCTACCCTGCTGCCCCTCTGCCCCTGTCTCTGTACAGCATTTTCATTGCAGTGTTAATGTAAGCCTACTTGTGACACTAATAAATAGACTTAAACTTAGCTTTAACTTAAATGGAGCTCTTTCAAAGGGATGGCATAGACATAATGGGCTGAATGTCCCCCTTCTGTTGACTCTCTGAATTCTTCTGTTTGGTAGCTATTGCATGTTCTTGGGTATGTTTGGAAGGATATCAATGGGAAGTGCCATTTCAAAATCAGTGGTGACGGGTCAGTCAAGCACAAAACTTTAATGAGTGATGGGAGCACAAAGGTTTCCAAAGAGTTAATACATCCAGTATATTGACATGCCAATAGAATGCCTGAAGGCCAGCGTAGAATTGCATGAGTATAATTTTTGGTTCAGATTTCAGGTGCACCTTAAGCATTAATCATATCCGCAGAGATTTTGGGTAGAATTTTACAACATTTTTTTCTAAGTGTCCAGCTATTGTGAAAATGGAAGAGTTCCTGATCTATTTTTTGAATGAGTTTTCACACTCAATCTTAGGCATTCTCATTCAAAAAATCAGCTAGATCATTTTTAGCTGCTAGAGGCTGTGGGTGGGGGTTAATTTGCCAGGCAGTTTGCTGCCCAAATCGGTGCCACAAACTGCGCACGCACAGTAAAAATGGAAAGAAAAAGCAGCTTTTCTGACAGGAGTCCCCCTGGCCAGATACAATCTCCCCCTCCAGAGACTCCACCAACATTACCGATCCCGTTTCATCCCCCACCCCACTCCATTCTGACTCCCTTCTTGCACATGGCCCCCTCATCATCTCCTTGGTCCCAATGGCTGACTGACATGATCCTCTCTCTCCTCTGCCCCTGATCATTATAGAGGCCTCCCCAATCCCACCCCCATCTCCTCCCTCCAACCATCGGAACACGTGCAAGTGCTGACTTGACCTCCTCACTCACCCTCTCTGTTCAAGCGCCTGGATGTGATTTTGACACTCGAGATGCGTTCCTGATCGATCCGGCTATAGTGAACAAGGTGGTTAAGGCAGGTGAGCTGGGACGATTGGAAGTGAAGCTCACTGATAGCATTGTGATGAATGCTAAAAAATACAAATTGACATTTAATCAGTTCTGGACGGGGTCCCAATTGCGTCGATTGTTTTTGTGATAAAATGGAAATGGGCATGAAAATAGGCGCCATTTCCATGAGTCACATCACACCCAATTAGTAGCATGTTCTGCTGCAAAACGAGGTTGTAAAATTCTGCCCGTTCCACCACCCACTCAGTAGATGGTGAGACACATGCACAAGTTAGGAGCTGACAGCGTGTCAGGACCATCTAGAGGAATCCCACATTGGGAGATGATCTCCTGGGTGCAGGTATTTGAGTTCATGTCCCTCGCTCTGGCTAAATTTGGATATCTTTCATTTGCCTATTAGTTTGGATTATTTCACAGCTCCAAGCCTGTGGCACCTGTGGTTTCTTCACTGCTACACTGAGAGATCGACTGTGAGTTTTTGGTAACTGGCGAGGTGACAATTTGAATGTGTTACTATCACTAACGATAAATGTTTGCTTTACTTTGGAAGAAAATCACATGTTGACTTTTTACAACTTGGGTGTTAGGAGAGAGAGGAAAAGAGGGAGTTGGACAGCTTTAGAGATTGTGAGTGATAAAATATTGACATTTCTTCAGCACTCCTGGACAGGTTACAAGGTAAAGCAAGTACTGTGGTCTCATAAGCAATCTGCACCCAGCTTCCCTGTCTCTCCACCTCTGTTGATAGAACTTCTTTGAATGTTCCTCGCCTGTTGCTCCAAAGTTCCAGGTAAGATAACGAGACAAACAAAAAATCTTAAAAAATTGATGTTGCGAAACAGCTTCATGGATCAGCTAGCTTCAATAAATAAAACATGGATGTAAACGCACTCTCTACCTCCTTTCCCTCACCTCTGAGTTCAATGGTTGTGCGTTTAAAAATTGCTCCAATTTCATAGAATCATGCAATCCCTACAGTACAGAAGGAGGCCATTCAGCTCTTTGCGTCCACACAGCCTTATTCCTGTAACCCCACATATTTACCCTGCTAATCCCCCTGACACTAAAGGTCAATTTAATATGGCCAATCAATCTGACCCACACATCTTTTGACTGTGGAAGGAAACTGAAGCACTTGAAGGAAACCTGTGCAGACATGGGGAGTACATGCAAACTCCACGCAGACAGTGACCCAAGGCCAGAATTGAACTCAGGTCTCTAATGCTGTGAGGCAGCAGTGTTAACCACTGTGCCACAATGCTGCCTGAGGCAAGTTCAGAGCAGGCATGTAGCGAGATGGGACATAAACACAGGTACAGGCTTAAGGCAGCTAGAAGACTGGCAGAGGTTTTGATTTGGGAATGGATGGGGGAAGGTGTTAGGGTAAGGATAAGGATGGGAGAAGCATTAAAGACATGACTGACACAACAGAAATAACTGACTGTGTAACTGCTTTGGCAATTGAAGGTTAGGCAAGCAATGTTAGTCAGAACAGTGTGAGAAGTCTTTGTGTGCAACTTTAGCACCCATTCACACTGTTTTCCCACTGCAGCGAAGTCAGAGAATCTGGGCCCAGCCAAATCTCCGTTCACTGTAGTGGGATGGGAAAATCCTGTCGGTACGATCGGCCATAAAATTCCTCCAAGAATTACCATATTTTAAATGTCCATCTGACTTATAGGATCTCAAGTAATATCTCACTATAAGGCATAACATTCTTTCAATATTGCAATGGGCTGAAGGCAATACCACCAATTCACAAATAGTTTAAACTCAACAGTCACAAGGAGATGTAAACAATCTTTCATTGAATTTTACGATCCTGCTCATCTTTGCTTTTTCATTCTAGTTGGCACGTATTTGGAATGTTTGGAATTCTTTCAGGAGAGTGATTAGCACTGCTGCCTCACAGCGCCAGGAACCCAGGTTCGATTCCAGCCTCAGGTGATTGTCAGTGCAGAGTCTGCACATTCTCCCCATGTCTACATGGGTTTCCTCTGGGTTCCTCCCCCCCACAATCAAAGATGTGTAGGTTGGCCCTGCTAAATTGTCCCTTAGTGTCTCAAGGTTAGCTGGGTAAATATGTGGGGTTACAGGGGATAGAGGCTAGATGGGATTTTTGTCAGAGCAGGCTTGATGGGCCAAATGGCCTCCTTCTGTACTGTAACGGCTCTGTGAGATTTTTAATATAGAGCACGATATGTATGTGACATCTCTGGCATTTCACACTGAAAGAATTTCTGAAACTTGAGATGTTCAGAAATATAACAGAATGATTAATGTGCTCTTACATCAGACTGCATTGGTTAGCATTATTTTGTTTTAGAAAATATAAAGGGTAGATTACACTGTCTAGATTTAGAAAAGGATATTTCATTGTTGAAAGCCACTTGAAGCCACTAAAAGTACAATCCGCTAACCATTAGTAATTACCTCCTTGTTTTATTTATTGAAGCTAGCTGACCTCCTGCGATGTTGCTCAAGATCAATTTTGTTTGTAATCTTCTGTTTGTCTCTTTACCTCACTGTCCTGATGTCCTTTTGTTTGTGTTCTGCTCTGTTATTCATGCGACCTCCCTCTCTGTGGCTGGACTTCTCCAATCTCGTTCACCCTACCGGCGCTGCCAATCAGAACGAAGGATTTGGTGCTGAGCCAAAACTCCATTCACTGCAGCGGGACTGGTGAATCCCACCAAGGGTGAAGTCAAAGAATTCCAATCTCTGTGCTGCTATTTGTCGACAGTTGTTGCCATACCTTATGATTTCACTTTAAAAATATTGTTGTTTCTTAATTAATTGCTCTCTCTTCCTCCCTCTCTTTCTTTCTGACTTGGCCTATGCTTCATTCCTTTCCTCTTTATACCTATCTCTTCTTCCTCAGCTCCTCTCTCGATTCTATTTCTGGCTTTCCCCATAGGCCTCTTTCCACTCTCTTTCTGTCTCTCGCTTCTATGTCTCGCATTCCCCACAAGCCTTTTTCCTCTCTACCTTGCTTCTATGAATCACACTCTCCAAGGATCTCTATCTCCTTTATTCCTGCATCTTCCACTCTTCCTTTTTGACAAATGGATTGGGAGATCTTGAATGAGATTAGTATAGGGTGTTTGTTGTTGGAGAGTGGAGGCAAGCTGAGAAGGATGGGCCATTTCAGTTAAGCTAGTCATTTTTTAAGTTCATTCATGGGCATCACTGGCTGGGTCAGCAGTTATTGCCCATCCCTGATTACCCTTGAAACTGTGTGGCTTGCTAGGCTATGTCAAAGGACAGTTGAGAATCAACTGTGTTGCTGTGGTTCTGGAGTCACATGTAAGCCGGACCAGGTAAGGATGGCAGATTTCCTTCCTTAAAGGACATTAGTGAACCAGAAGGATATTTCCAACGATCAATAATGGTTTTATGGTCATCAGTAGATTCTTAATTCCAGTCACTGTTTGTGCAGAGTCTGCATGTTCTCCCCATGTCTGCATGGGTTTACTCTGGGTGCTTCAGTTTCCTCCCACAGTCCGAAGGGCGTGCTGGTTGGTGCATTGACCCGAACAGGTGCTGGAGTGTGGCAACTAGAGAAATTTCACAGTAACTTCATTTCAGTGTTAATGTAAGGCTACTTATGACTAATTAATAAACTTTATTGAATTCAAATTCCACCATCTACCATGGCAGGATTCGAACCCGGGTTTAATGAACATTAGCTGAGTTCCTGGACTAAGAGTATTGTGATAATACCACTAGGCCATCACCTCCCCTGGCAGCAAGAGAAACAGCTACGGTGCAGCACCTGTGCTAACACTGATACGGAAGAGGAAAACTGAAAGATTTCTACCTCTGATTATTATCCAATTATTCATTTCTGGACATGCACACACATACATATATCAGGTGAGTACGGAAAGCAGCTGGACTGAGATAGTCCCTGTCAAAGAGTCTTTTGACACTCACTGGCCAGAATTTTGTTGGCACATCTCCCCCGATTCTGGAGGCAGGCGAGGCTCAAAGAAAGGCATTTTTCGTTGGCCTTGGGTGGAATTGTACAAAACTCAGGTGGGGTTGTGCCGGTAAAATTCTGCCCACTGTCGCGATTTAGACTTTGGCAACAATTACAGAGAACATCCAGCACAGAAACAGACCGTTCATCCCAACCATTCCATTACAACATTTATACTCTACTCCAACCTCTTCCCATCTTTCCTCATCCAACTCTCTGAAGGTGATCATTGAATAGAGTATGTCTGTGCACATGGACTAGATGGAGTTATTGACTGAAGTGTGGGGACGAGGGGGGAGAAGATTGACCGAGAAAAACAAAAATACTGCATGTGATTTGTAACGTTGCTATCTCGGACTGTGTGTGATACTTGGAGAAGCATATCATCAGTCACTTCGGAGTTACTCTGTTTTCCCCTTTATATTTGATAAACACGAAACATACAGTCTCTATTCATAACAGCCGCAATGTGGTCACAGCCCATATCATTTCCACTACACACACCTCCTCCTCTCTCAGCTAGTTACCACTGTTGCTCTTTGGTTTTCAGGTTAGCAAAATAGTACACAGCCTTGTTTTTTAGAGCCACTCAAATGATCACTCCTTCCTGTTAATGAAGGAAAGACAACCTTACAATCAGAAAGTAACAGTCCTTAACCATTACCCTGCTAGTCAAGAAATTCCTGTCTGCCTGGTCTGACTGGTGATGCTGAACTATATATCAGGGTCATGAAACTCCTATAATATTAGAATTATACTACTACTAATGTGTATGACATTAAGATAGTATTGGATAAAAATGGAAATAGTGAAACTTGCAGATAATACTAAGGCATGGTCCCACAGTTAAAAAAAATAAGGTTTGCATTCTGTCTTTCATGAAGAGTCAACTTAGTGCCCCTAACCCGGGGTGTGGGAGGAAACCGGAGCACTCGGAGGAAACCCAAGCAGACATGGGGAAAATATACAAATTCCACACCGTCACTCAAAGCCAGAATTGAACCCGGGTCCCTGGCATTGTGAGGCAGCAGTGCAAACCACTGTGCCCCCATGCCACCCAAAAATACTTCAACATCGACAACGAATCCCGGGAGAGACTGCCCGAGTCCTGTATTTGTCGGAGCGAGACTTGAGTAGAAGGTGAAACAAGTGATTGATTGTCTCCGAGTAATTTTTATTTTTTTATTTTTATTTAATGAAATGGAAATGATAAAAAGAACGTTGGAGAGATTTATTGAGCTCTTAAAAACTGTTTAAGTGAAGCTGTTATTATAGTATTTGTTGTATAATGAAATGGTATTTTCCACATCAACACTTAATTATAAGAGTTTGACATATTAGGAGCTGTCTAAAAAGCTTCTGGGACATTTTAAACCATCCACCATAACGAGAATCCACTGTGCAAGGTTTTACAATGTTTGGATTGGCAAAGGCCTAAGTGGATTGCATTTTCTTTCTCACTTTCCAATTTCTCCCACTTGCCAATCCCCAGCTTATGGTGTACCTTCTTTGTGGAGGTTCAGCACATCCAGCACCCCCACCTCCCACCACATCCCCTGCTCCCACTGACATGTGACCAACTATTCATGTATTGGCCTTTTAAATAGTAAATGTAAGTTGACTATAGGGGCGTTGCATCAGAACTCAAAGCTTGTCACTGAGCTCACCATGCTTCATTTCGTGGCACTCACACCTCTGAAGTGGTTGTCAAAGATCTCATAATATACAAGAGTAAAGAAGATCTCCCCAGTGTCCTGAGTGGTATTTATCCCTAAGCAAAACAGGTTCCTATTCATAGGGTTACAGGATATTACTGGGTAGGATCTTCTCTTGGAGATTCGGTGCATACCCGATGGACCCAAATGGCCTCGATCTGTGGGATTCTAAATTGCGTCATTTAAAAATATGGTTATCTTTAAAGGTGGCACAGTGATTAGCCCTGCTGCCTCACAGTGTCAGGGATCCAGGTTTGATTCCCGGCTTGGTTCACTGTCTTTGTGGAGCTTGCACATTCTCCTCGTGACTGTGTAGGTTTCCTTCTGGTGCTCCGGTTTCCTCCCACAGTCCAAAGATATGTGGGTTAGGTGAATTGGCCTTGCTAAATTTCCTGCCCAGCATTAGGGGGACTAGCTCAGGTAAATACATGGGATTACAATAGGGCCTGGGTGGGATTGTGGTCAGTGCAGATTTGATGAGCTGAATAATCTCTTTCTGCACTGTAGGATTCTATGATTCTATTGATGGTAAATTGATTGCTATGTTTCCCACAGCACAACAATGACTCCACTTCAAAACTACTTCATTGACTGTAAAGTTTGTGGTAATATCCTGTAGTCATGAAGGCATCGTATTAGTACACACTTTTTTTCTTTCCTTCATTGTCCTTTGCTGGGTCTCATTGAGCCAGAATTCAGTCCAAAGATGTTCAGGTGGATTGGCCATGCTAAATTGCTTCTTAGTGTACCAAGATGTGTGGGTTAGATAGATTAGCTGTTATGGGGACAGGATGGGAGAGAAGGCTGAAGTAAGTAAGATACTCTGTCATAGAGCTAGTGCAGACTCGATGGACTGAAGGGCTTCTTCTGCATTGTAGGGATTCTGTGATTCCCCCTGCACCCCCTTGCTTTCCCTCAGTACTACTCCTCAGCTCACTGTCAAAAGGTCCTCAGCTGGTTCAACCAGGTGACAGGTGCTCCCCTGGGATAGATACTCTGGCTTGGCTCAGTGTCTGCGTATAGCTGTATGACCAGGACAGAAGGTCGGCAAAGTTAGAGGAGGAGGACGACGAGGAAAAATGTGAATTTCTCCATGTAATTTCATGCCATTTCAATCTACATGAGCTGTACATGGAGTCTACATCTTGCTGAACAGCGCAGGAACAAGCATGAGAAGCTTATTATCATCAGTGCCAATGGTTTACATAACCTTGAACAATTAGCCAAGGTATTTTTGTTGCACTAATCATGTTGTGTTGCCAATTATTCACAAATAAGAGAAAATCTGCCATTTTCACATGTAGAAATAAATATTTTGCCTTCCACTTTTAAAACAAGATCTCTTATCGCTATTCTGAGCTGCTATATTGCTGGTTTCTATTTGTGGTGTTAGTAGTGTGTACAGACACCTCCACATCCTTCCCCGTGTCCCTCGTCTTCCCTCTGCCTCGAAGTTGAGAACCTTTAACTGCATTCCTTTACCTTGAGATTTTGGTGCTTGATTGATATTCAGCGTGGGCTATGCAGAATAACTGATGACAGACGATTCCGGGACTGTATTCATTGGAGTTTAGAAGGATGAGGGGAGATCTTATTGAAACTTATAGGATACTGTGAGGCCTGAATAGAGTGGACATGGAGAGGATCTTTCCACTAGTTGGAAAAAACTAGAACCAGAGGGCACAGCCTCAGGCTAACCTGTGCTAACCATTGTGCCACTGTGCTGCATATTTCACAGTTCAGGGTCGGACCATTACCAGAGAGACTCAGCTGGAACTTAAATCCAGATATCCAACTTTACACTTCAAATTATAAACTGGTGTAATCGCTTCTTGGAGTTGAGCCGAGCATTTTTGTGTCAAATTCCATTCAGGTTTTTTAGCTCAGCGCTTTCTGTAGCATACAGTCGTGTATTAATTACAGATTCTGAAATTGCTTATGCTGGCATAACATAATGAAACATGACAATTTAACCTTTCTTTCATTATGTGCAAATGTTGTTCAACTAAGGGTGCAAAATTCTTCAAAGCGCATAACCAATTCAGAGCCAGCACGTTGTATATTCCTCACACAAGACACGAGCGACTCCACATCACATGAGGACTTGGATTCCCCCTTTCAACGAACCTGAGTGTGCCACTGTGAATAATGTCACTTTTCTAATTAAATTTTCTTCTTGCGGTAAATGCCTTAAGGAGCAAGAGCCTTAAACCTTTTGAACTTTGTTTGTAGTACAAAGAGCACAATTAGATAAAACACAATAATGGGCAAATCTGTTTTCGTGGGGGATAATGAAATCCAGTCCAGAGGAATGTTCGATCAATAAATTGAAATGACAAGTTCATAAATTAATTAATTCCTCAAATGAATGGCTGGAAGTAATCAATGCCTCTTTAAAAAGATTCAAGATATGCTGGCATCCCCTGTGTAAAACAAAAGCATCAATCTTCCCATTTGGGGATTTTTCTTGGACAACGAGTCTAATTGGCTTTTGAAACTCAGATGTATTATTCATGGTTTAAGGTGATAATTGTAACAAAATAAACAGATTTGGGCCACTTAAAGATTTAAATAAGGTTGGACATATATCAAGTTTTCACTTGGTGTTTTGTCTTGAACTAGGGTGTCGCTTCAATAATTGAGTGATGTTTCCTCTGTAACCAGGAGCTTGAAGAAGAGACAACAAAAGACCATGAGGCCATTCCACCCATCGAGTCTGCTCTGTCATTCAATCACGGCTGATAAGTTTCTCATCCCCATTTTCCTGCCTTTTCTCCATAACCTTCGATCCTCTAAACAATCAAGAACTGATTTTTCTTTACATTAAATATAATCAATGACCTGGCCTCTGCAGCCTCCCATGCAATGAATTTTACAGATTCACCACTCTCTGGCTGAAGAAATTCAGTTCGAAAGGCTCATCCCTTTATTCTGAGGACTTCAGATCCAAGTCTCGCCTACTAATGAAAGCATATTCCCCATGTCCACCATATCCTTTCACTATTTGGGGATTCTCCCCAGAGATGTCTTGTCACAATATAATGGAAGGTGTAGAGAGGAGAGGAGAGTCTTGTGGTGTATTGATATTGCCCCTAACTTTAGGCCAGAAGCTTCAGTCTCAGGTCTCCAAAAGCTGGTGGCCATGAATGGTGTGTTCATAATGTAGCCAAAGAGATAGATTATCAGCCTGTAAACCCTTATAGTACGCCTGATAGTAAGATTGGGAGAGTTTCCTGGTCAGCCATATTGCAGAAGGGACTGGCAAAACACTGCAAGCAGAATCGTGGGCCAATCTAATGAAAGTCTAAGGTACCTGAGGAGAGAGATTGCTTTTGTATGAGTCTGATGATTCTCCAATATCTCTTCTTCCCCAGATGGACTTTAATTTGGGAAGCCTCTCAAACTAGGAGTCACGGGTCACAAGACGATATCTCTCAATACCTAGCCACCAGATCCAATATTTAAATTTGTCTTGGAGATGACACAGAGCAATGCCAATCAAGAATATTCTGCTGCAATGTTTCAATTAGAGATACGGTGACTGCCTTTTGGCAAAGTTAATTCTGAAAAGCGGTAATGATCTCTTAGTCCGTTCAACAACTCTGTCACTCAATGTGGAATTTTTCCTTTTATATGCAGAATGTTGCGAGAAAAATGGCTTTGAAGCCCCATACTAAAAAGTAAAAATGGGACATCACCCCGGGCACCACTGTCCCCGACCCCACAGAATTCCCTTCCCACAGTGTTCTTCCCTCACACAGCACCCCCACCATGCAGCACTCCCGTGCAAAACATTCCCATCACCATTGATGTCCAGTGCCCAAAATTCTATGTTGAGATTACATGATTGGAAGCAAGCAGCCACCATACTTAATCTCAAAGACAGAGAATGCTGCCCTTTATTTTCTAGTCAAAAGGACAGAACAGAGCTTTGAGATTTAAGGAACTAAAGGCAAGGTTTACTGGTGAAAATTGAATCCATTGAGTAAAAGGAATAAACAGACCTCTGATGATCAGTTGATTAAAGACTAACCATTTACATGTAATGTAATCTATTATCATAAACACATGTCTCCAGGACTTTCAGTGTTTGACCTGCTGATTCTGGATTGGCCATTGACCTGGGAAAAGAGAGCTTTTTGTTTGAGCCCATGTGCAAAGTTCTACTGACATCTGATAGTCTGATGCAAAAACCAGCATTGCCTGCCAAATTCACCAAGATTAACTTAACTTAGAATGAATTGGCAAAGTTCACCAAATGGCTTTCTGGATAAACACTTGCTCAGAGACATGTCCTTGTGATCTAGTTGCCATGGTTGTGGGAAAAAAAACTCAAACAAAGACCTGTTGAAATGCCAATGATAGTCTTCGCACAGTATGTCATAGTTAAAGAACAGCTGCATTTTGAGAAGCAAGTCGATAAAGAAGATACTACAATTATCAATATCATCCAAGCAGAATGCTGGTGAACATTTGGGTGGAATTCTCTTATCCTATCTATGGATTTATGGAACAGGGAGACATTAAGGTGGATCTGGCTGATGAAGTGTGAATCCAGAAAACTCAGAGAGTGGGATGAATTATTTTAGTTGGATGCTGGATGTTTCAACCCAGCGTGATGGGAGAGAAGTTACATAGGAGTAACTTTGGAACTATTCTAATGCCATGCATTTTCTATATATACAGTTCACCAAGAAAAGCGTTGTAAGTCATATGTTAATTACATTAATTATGTGCATTTTCTTTGATTTTGAGTTTGATTTGTTGATGCCTGTTAAGCACTGTTTGATGTATGTTGGTGTTAATTTATTTGTTGCAGTGAAAGCATTAACATATTAAAATTTGTCCTTCCATAATTTCTGATGGTTGCTGGAAAATTCATTTATTTTTGTAATTATCAGACTCTGTGGGGAATCATAATGATGTGGAGCAGCAAAAAAAAATTATTTATGTGATATCTTTCATGACCTTTAAATTTCTCTTATAACCAATTAAGTAATTTTTAAAAATTGCCGTTGTAATGCAGAAATGCTGCAACCAATTTTGGTCCAAGAAGCATCAACAAACATCAATGTGATAATGACCAAATAATTGTCTCAGTAATGTTGATTGAAGGACAAATACTTTTTTCTGAACTTCTGGGAGATCTCCCTCCTCTTCTTCAAAGTCCTGTCATTGGATCATCTGTAGTCATATCTGCGAACATGGATTTGGTTTAAGGTCTCATCTGAAAGAAGACACCTCCGTTATTACTTCTCTGAAGTCTCAGTCCAAATTATGTGCTCAAGTCTCTGGAGTAAAAATTGAACCCACAACTTTAATATGTACTTATTATGGACAGAGTCAGGAGAGAACTGAAAGTATTTTATTCTTTCCATTATTTTCTCTAATAGGTGTGTTTTGGAAAGGAATGTGTGTGTGTGTGTGTGTGTGTGTGTGTGTGTGTGTTTTAACCTCCTCAGGTGTGTGGGCAATTTGAATAACAGCAGCAAGCTATTGTGAGTTTAAGTAAAGAGAATATTTATTAATGTATTCACCCCAAAGTCTAAACGTTATATCACCCATATGCATATGCAGACAAGAAAGATGCACTTAAAAATGATAGCATGCTATTACAAGGGGCAAACAAAAGAATAGTAAGTAGTTCATGTACTTGACTCATCACGAAAACTCACTATTGTTGTGAGCGTGTTAAAGAAAGTGGTCTTTTTTCACTCTTAAGTTGCAGTTTATGGGTTCAAATAGCTGAGTCTGGATTATTGTATGCTTCACTCAAAGAGATGGCTATTTCAGAAGATCATGAAGTTAGGTCCTATGATTTCCTTACCAGGATGCCAAGCTTATATACTGCAGGACTTTGAGAGAAAAGGAATCAAGCTGGGAGTTCTTTTAAGATCTTACAGCTTTCATAACAGGAAACATGAGGTGCAGGAAACCTCAAAGCAATTAAGTGCTTTTAGCTCCTCTTAGAAGCTATCAGATTTTTAAAAGTCTTCAAAGGCTGGCAATGGATTTGATGTTTCTAGGAAGGCTCAGAAGTGAGAAAAATGTATGTTAAGACTTTTTTTGTAGATGCTGTTTCTTGCAGTATTAAATTCAAACTGTCCAGGTATCTTTGGGCCTTTGGATGACAAAACGCATTATCACAGGCTAGTTTCTGTCACAGGACAAATTGTGCGATTTTCAACCAGAATGATTTGGAAGTGTGAAATCATCGTTACACCACAGAAGACAGAAGATCTCCGCTTCATGCCTGCTTGTGGATAATGGGTTTTCTCAAGTTCTCCTTTTGTTAAGTTGCAAGCTTGGAGACATGATGTCTGGAGGTTTATTGATTATGAGCTTGATGTAAGTGATGAACAACTGTAGGTGTAAATTCGACAGCAATGATTGCTGCCTGGATATATCCATTCAAGGTGGAGGCCCCAGCGCAAGATGAATTCAATGAGGAATATTTTGGAAGTTTCAGGAGGTCTGATTTTGAACTTTCAAAAGTTATCTGACTCTTGCCAGGTGTCTGAGCCACTGAGTTAGTTTTGAAAAATGGAAGACAGTCCCAGAAGCTTTCATGCCTACAAAATCCATGTTTGAATTTATGAACTGAACATGTCTTCCTAGGCTCCAATGTAAAAGGACCTTTCAATGAAATGAAAGTCATTCAGGTTCTAGGAAAATGCAGCCATACGTTCAGCTAGAATCACAGCCAGAAAGGTAAGTTGGAAACCTACCTCTTCATTACTTTGATTATTATATTTATATTCCATGTTCAATGATTGAAAAAAACAAAAAAACTGCACACAATACTCTAGGAGTGGCCTCACCAACTCCCTATACAATTGCAGCAAAACATCCCAATCCCTTTTACTCAAGCCCTTTCGTTACGTAGGCCAACATACCATTTGCCTTCACCATCCAAGCTATAGCTGAAGATTTCTGATCTTGCCTGCAGTGGGATTGTCCAGTCCCGCTGCAGTGAGTGGAGTTTTGGCTAAGCTCCAAATTCTCCATTCTGGCCAGCTGCAGTGGCAGAGTGAACAAGATTGGAAAACCCCGACCTATTTTACAATCACAAAGATCATTCTTTTTACATGTCCATTTCTGAAAGGTCTCTTCTTCCCTCTGCCATCTCCTGCTCACCTTCACTCTCTTTGCCATTCCTTTCTCCCTTGGATTCCAATCCTGACATTATTGACTGATCAGGTGGTACAATATCACCAGCACATGGCAAACCCCTGTTATCTTGCACATCTGGCTGGCATGACCCAAAACAGCAAACAACTTCATCTCATTCAACAGGGGACCCTATACACATCATTGCCAAGCATTTTCCTCAGCATTGAACCTCAAAGCACACGTGCAAAGGATGCATCACTTTGTTTTCCTGTCTATAGCTATATGAAATATCTGACCTCCACATAAGCTCCTACACTCTTCTCGCTGAGAACCTGTGCCAATTTATTCTGTTCCTACCAATCCAGGGCTAAATGGACCAAAGATAATTTTCTGCTCAAAATTATTAACGATGTTGCAATCATTTAGTGCCTAATTGTGGCCAGTTCGGTGCCAAAGACTCATCTCCTCAAGAAACTAAATTGGGAATGATTAGGACATTAATGAAAGGAAAGTCATTAACCAGGATGCTCACCATCCTGATGCAATCTTCCAATTTGTAACTGTAGCCTTGGCATCTTTAATTGTTTTAGTTTAGGATTTTCTCAGCTGTCATAGGAGGGAGACTGATGGACCTTGGTCTGAAATATATTTCCATCAGTTTTTTTTCCCCTTTTCCTTTCCTAGGTTGGTCAGAAAGAAACCCTAGAATTTATAAGCTTACTTTTCACAACCTCAGGACATCCAAAAGCTGGTAAAGTGCTTTGTAAAGTGGAGTTACTTTTGTAATACAGGAAATCTGGCAGCCAGTTTGAGCAATGCAGAGTCCTACTCACTGCAATGTGATAATGATCAGATAAGCTAATTTAATGGTGTTGATTAAGAGATAAATATTGGCCAAGGACACTAGGAAGGATTTCACTGCTCTTTTTCATAATGAAGCCATGGAGGACAGGGATGAAATGCTGTCTCAGTGCACTGGGCCAACGCTCCAGAACCTTGCATCAGAGTCACGTTTCAATGTAACCTTATAAAGAATGTACCAGATCTACTCTCCATCCCGTAACTTGCCAATTCATAGAATCACACAATCCCTAGATGCAGAAGGAGGTATTACCCTTCGAGTCTGCACTGACCACAATCCCAGCCAGACCCTATCCCCACAACTGCATGTATCTAACCTTCTAATCTTCTGACACTAAGGGGTAATTTAGCATGGTCAATCTACCTAACCTGCACTTCTTTGGATTGTGGGAGGAACCCATGCAGACACGGGGAGAATGTGCAAACTCCACACAGTCACCAGAGGCTGGAATTGAACCCGGCTTCCTGGCATTGTGAGGCAGCAGTGCTAACCACTGTGTTACCCATGATAACTAATTCCAATTAGTTATCTGGCAACTTTTGAATTAGCTACTAACAATGGTGAGATTTTTCTAATCACCTTTTTAAAAAAATCATTCATAGGATATGGGTGTCACTGGCTAGGCCAGTATTTATTGCCCATCCCTGAGTGCAGTCAGAGGTCAATTGGAGAGTCACATTTAGGCCAGTCCAGGTAAGAACAGCAGATTTCCTTCCCTAAAGGACATTAATGAACCAAATGGATTTTTATGACAATCAATTCATGGTAACATTAGACTTTTAATTGAACTCGAATTTCACATCAACCATGGTGGGATTTGAATCCAGGCCCCCACAGCACTACCCTGAACCTCTTGGTTACTAGTCCATGGACAGCACCACTACACCACTGCTTGCCCCTCACAGTTTGTGACTGCCTCCATGTCTTTAACATTCAGTGAATTCGGAACACGGGAAGTGGAAATCCTACCAATATGTCAGCACTACCTTACGAGTCGGCCCTGAGGCCTTTGACCCTCCGTTACTCACTTGCTTCGCTGGGCCTGATAACAACATAGTATCAGCAAAAGGAAGAAAAACACAGCTTCACACTGAGAGGTGATGGAGATCAGAATCTCAGTGTTGCAACTACTTCCAACTCAAAACTGACAACATGATGTAACACTGAAATTGAGCTTGATACAGGGGCGGTTCTGTATCCTGTGCATATGTGTGGACAGAGGAAGAGTGGAGCAGAAAAAGAAGAGACATAAGGATGACTAAGCTGGAGGTCAAGTTTGTGCAGCAAACATTAGTAACTTATCACTTGTCATTTCTTCTCAAATGAATGACGTTTGCACTAAGCGTCAAATGCATCTAATCAAGAATCCCTCAAGAAAAAGAGTGTCTTGTGAAATCTTTTAAGTTAAGCTTATTTAATCATGACAAGTAGGCTTACATTAACACAGCAATGAAGTTACTGTGAAAATCCCCACACTCCAGCATCTATTCAGGTACACTAAGAGAAAATTAAGCATGTCAATGCACCTAAGTCTTTTGGACTGTGAGAGGAAACCAGAGCACCCAAAGGGAACCCATGCAGACACAGGGAGAATGTGCAGACTCCACACAGACAGTGACTCAAGCCAATAATAGAACCTGGGTCTCTGGCGCTGTGAGGCAGCGGTGCTAACCACTGTGCCACTGTGCCACCTGAGAACACAAACGGGGACTTGGTCAAATATGTTATGTGAAAGATTGAACTTTGACAGTGCAGCATCTCCTCAATGCTCTGTAGGCATGTCGTAAATATTGCACTAAGTGTGACTCACATCCAAAAATCCTCTGTCTCAGTGACGCGAATTTTACCAAAATGAACAACGACTGACTTTCTATGGTATGAATGCAGGGAAACTGGCAGTTTCCCAAGATTCTGACCCAGTATTCATCCTTCCAGTCGAACACCTTCACAGTGAGGGTGAGCAAGGCGTTTACCAGTAGGGAATAGGTCACCAATATTCGATCTCAGAAGAACTCGTCAGTGGAGTTTAGAAGGCAGAGGAGGGGATCTTATAGAGACTTACAAGATAATGAAGGGGCTAGATAGGGTAGAGGTAGAGAGATTCTTTCTGCTTAGAAAGAAACCCAGAACTAGAGGGCACAGCCTCAAAATAAGAGGCGGGGGGAGCGGGATGGGCAGTTTAGAACAGAGTTGAAGAGGAGCCTCTTCACTCAAAGGTTGGTGAATCTCTGGAATTCTCTGCCCATTGAAATGGTGGAAGCTATCTCGTTGAATGCATTTAAGTCACGGGTAGATAGATTTCTGATAGCCAAGGGAATTAAGGGTTATGGGGGTCAGGTGAGAATGTGGAACTGATCTGCTTCAGATCAGACATGATCTTATTGAATGGCAGGGCAGGATCAAAGGGCTAGATGGCCTACTCCTGCTCCTATTTCTTATGTTCTTATTATCTCTTCCTGTCCTTTCTACAAGGAGAGATTGGATAGGCTTGGATTGCTTTCTTTAGAGCAGAGAAGGCTGAGGGGAGACACCTCATGATTGAAGTGTATACAATTCTGAATGGTATGGAAGGGTGAATAGGAAGCAGCTGTTTCCCTTGGTTGAGGGGTCAATCACGAGAGGGTATAATTTTAGGGGAAGGGGAAGGAGATTCAGAGGGAATTCAAGAAAAATTTCCTTTACTCAGAGGGTGGTGGGAATCTAGAATGCACTGCCTGGGAATATAGTGGAGGCTGAAAACCTTTGAAGAATATGTGGATGTGCACTTGAAACATCATGATGTTCAAGGATATGGGACAAGTGCAGGAAAAATGAGATTAGGATGCTTTTAGTGGTAGATATTATAGGTGCAGATTCAATGGGGGCTTTTTCTGCATTGTCTGATTCAAAGATCTGTATTCAAGTATTTTCCCACTGGGGATAATGAATAGTAGCAGTGATTTTCCCAGCTATCACTCCCCCCACCCCCCCCCCCCCCCCCCCCCCCCCCTTGCCCCATGTACTCCCTTATCCACTTCTCCTATTCTATCTCAGCAGTTGTGCCATTTACACTCCTATCAATACATCAGAAGATTGTGACAACTGTGGCTTTCTGCAAATTTTACCAACTATCCAAAATCGATGCCTAGAAAACATATATGTCAAACAATATAATGAAATAGCAATCCTGTCAATACACACTCCTCTGGCTGCCTGAGTTTGATGTGTCTGCACGCCACTCTCACATGTTTACTTGCAGAGTGAGAAGTTGAGCCCAGTTCTTACATTGAGATCATATTAGCTGCATGAAATGTGAGCTGGAAGTAATTATTTTTTTGGTCCCTGTGAAATTCCTTTAAACGCAGAGACTAAGTCTGTTCCTGACAGGGTTCTATTCCAGACACTTGAATCCGTGTCAGTGCCTAACACGTCTCCCCGTGAACTTAAGTTAAGGCATGGACTCAGAACTCAAGCTTGAAACATTAGTTATCTTGTGGTAAAAAGACTCAAAGACTTTTTATGGGTGAAGTACTGGAACTGAAACCTAGATTCATGGGCAGAAGATAAAATGAACATATCCTGTCACTGAAGGAAATAGTTCAGCATAATTCGAAGAGAATTTCCTCAGGGAATCCTACTACACAGAAACATGGAAAATAGAAGCAGGAGTAGGCCATTCGGCCCTTCAAGCCTATGCCATCATTCGTTATAATCATGATTGATCATCAAATTCAGTATCCTGATCCCGCCTTCCTCCTTTATTCCTTGACGCCTGTAGCCCAAGAGCAATATCTAATTTCTTCCTTAAATCATACAATGTTTTGACCTCAACTATTTTCTGTAGTCAGGAAGTCCACACATTCACTACTTTTTGGGTGAAGAAATTTCTCCTCACCTCAGTTCTAAAACTTACTTCAAAGTATGACCCGTAATTCTGGACTCATCCACCATTGGGAACATTCTGAATCCATGCTATCTAACCCTATTAGAATTTTCTCAGTTTCTATGAAATCCCTCTCACTCTTCAAAATAGAGGGATTCAAAATTGAGAGGGGCTTTGCAACAGCAGTGAGGGAGAAAGAGTTTCACCTGGCAAGTGGGCAACTTAAAATAATTGAACTGGAGGGAAAATGAAGGCAGTTCTTCACTCAGAGGGTTGTTTTCAAAAAAGGAGATAGAATCAGAAACATAGGATCTTTCAAAAGACAATGGGATTTTATCATAGAATCATAGAATTCCTGCAGTGCAGAAGAATGCCATTTGGTCATTGAGTCTGCGCTGACTCTCCAATAAAGCATCTTACTCAGGGCAACCTGGGAACAAGATTGGAGATACTCACAAAGGTGAGATGGTGAGCTGTTTAAAAGGCCCACCTCTGTGCTGTAGGATGTAACCTCAATTAAAATAAAAATAAAAAGCAACCCCCTGCCCTCAGCCCTCACACCCACTCACCACCCCACCTGCCTACAAATTCTTCATGTTCCATTCATGCCACTTCTTGCCCTCACCCATCCATGCCCCTATGACAATGTATGCTCCGTATCATCCCTCATGGCCCCTCATTTTCCCATGTCAATTTATGACACATCCATGTCCATTCCCTCACTAAACACAGTAAAGAATGATTGTGTCCTATATGACAATAGGCTGTGTAAACAAACATTTTAAAAAGCAGCTATTAATTGATTACTTTTTTGATTGCCTTTCTACAGAAAAACATTTTCTTAACTACAGCCAATCAAAGTCAATCATTCTGATTGTGTAAATAAAATATCAATATCAGAAACTACTAACACCGGAGCCCCATTATCTTATGCATATAAACACTATGTAATTGACAGTATAGATCACAGAACCAGAACATCATCTGACACTTCTAACAACCTGTAACAAACAAATAAGTGTTGAGATTGTTCAGCCATACTGTGGTGAGTTTGGCATTGGTGAAACTGGAAAATGCAGCAAGTTAGGCAGAAATCCATTAACTTCAGTAGAAACTGTAAATCCTGTGGATAGATAGTACTAGATGATCCCATCAAAGTTGCTCTCATTAAGTTTAAAGTTTTTTTTACACATCCTGTTGTCAATATAAGATTCAGTGATTCCATATGGTGCCTAGTAGATGATTGGGCATGGACGTATCATAGCTTGGCAGGGGGATGGGGGAGAGCACGTTGGTCAATGATTATGAATGGGGTCATATATTGGCATGAGCAACATGAAGGGGTCATAGGGTGTTAGAGGGAACGTACCTTGGCATGGGGGCCATGAAAGACAATAGAGGATAGGCAGCACACTTCAGCAAAAGACATGAGCGGCTTAAACTGGGAGAAATTGGGATATGTGTATTCAGCATGTTGAATGTTCCTTTTCAAAAGATTCCCTCACGCAAGTCATGGTTTTTAACACTTCGGAGTTGTTGCGAATAGCAAATCACTGAGAAGCTGCTCTCTGAAAATTCCAGAGAACTAGAACATGCCTATACCACAACAGATTTGGCCAGGTCAGCAGTTCAAAGTGTAGGCCGGTGACCTTGTTTAAAAACCTTTCACTCTTTCTCAGCAGTAAGATGTCGCAATCTGGAATGCACTGGCTGTTTGACTGATGGACGCACTTGTGAAAAGGGCATTAGATTAAAAACTTGAAAGGGAAAATGATGGCAAACTAAATTGCTTTCCCAGAAGAACAACACAAGCTCAATGGGATGAACGATCTGTGCTGTAATCGTCCGATGAAGACCTATCAGTTTGTCACATCATAGTTCTTTTTGTGGGAGTTTGCTGTGTGCACATTGACTGTCTCAATTCTTACATTGCAACAGCAGGTGCAAAAGTACCTTATTCGTTGTAGAATTCTTTGGGATGTACTGAGTTATGAAAGACAATATAGAAGTTCAGTCTTCCTCGCTATTCCTTGTGGGCTTCCTTCTTGAGTTTGTGATTGCATTACACTGCCTTTTTTCACCATGAGAGCCTTGTGTCCAACTCCTTAAAGTAGGATGCTCATCTCATGTAGCACAGAACCTATGTTTGGAGTGCCTGAATCCAGTTTCTGACTGGGATTACTGCCAGGTAAGAGGAAAGTGAAGTGGAAAAAGAAATGAAGTTGAAAGACAGATGTACAACAGGAGCTAAATAAGGAGGACAGAAGCACACTGAAACTGGAGGGGCCAAAAATAAAACTTGACACCTCACATAACGTAATTTGTAAGTGGAGTTTAATGACCTTATTTAATTCTGTGATGGTCTGGATTGTGTGAGAACTTGTTAATATCCATATCCCAGGAATCATAGGGCTGCTTGCCATCTGCTGTAGTGCCTTCTGAATCCTCCATTGCTGGCTTCACTTACTGAAGAAATGAGAGATTCAAAACTTTCATGCTTGCTCTTGGTCTGGTGGGTGGTGTCTCCTGAAAGTTTGAGTTTAAAATCAAGTCATGTTGCTGCTTTATAGAATCTTAGTTAGGCCGCATTTGGAATATAGTGTTCAATTCTTGTCGCCACACTGCCAGAAGGATGTGGAGGTTTTGTAGAGGGTACAGAAAAGATTACCAGGGTGTTACCTGGAATGGAGGGCATTAGTTATGAAGAGAAGTTGGAGAAACTTGGTTTGTTCTCCCTGGAATGATGGAGGTTGAGGGGTGACTTAATAGAAGACTACAAGATTATGAGAAGCATGAACAGCGTGGATAGTCAGAAGCTTTTTCCCAGGATGGAAGAGTCAATTATTAAGGGGCACATGTTTAAGGTGCAAGGGGCAAGGTTTAAAGGAAATATATGAGGCAGATGTTTTTGCACAGGCGATGGTGGGCGGTGGGAGCCTGTAACTCACTGCTGGGGCGGGGGGCAGATCGAGGAAGCAGATACAATAGTGACATTTAACGAGCGTCATGTCAAATACGTGAATAGGATGAGAGTAGTGGGTTACAGTCCCTAGAAGGTAGGGGAGTTTAGTTCAGATGGGCAGAATGGTCGGTGCAGGCTTGAGGGCTGAAGGTTCTGTTACTGTGCAGTAATTTTCTTTTTGTTATTTGAAACAAAGGAACTTACTGCTGCTCACCTTATATGGCTGGACTTCCACTTCCTCTAATGGTGGCGCTGAGGTTGGCACTACTGCCTCACAGCATCAGAGACCTGGGTTCAAATCCTGGCAGTTTTATTAGTATCAAACAAGCGTATTCATACTGTCACTGACCAGTAGGCTGGATTCAGATTATCTACTTCCTCTAGAAACTATAATTTCACCATTTTTGACCTTCTATTTCTTGGAAGAAATATCTGCTACAACATTCAAAATTACTTGACTTGCAGAAATGCTTGAAATATCCAGCAGGCGGCACAGCGACACAGTGGTTAGCAGTGCTGCCTCAGAGCGCCAGGGACCCGCATTCAATTCCAGCCTCGTGGAGTTTGCACATTCTCCCCATCTCTGCATGGGTTTCTTCCAGGTGCGCCAGTTCCCCCACACCCCAAAGATGTGGGGGTTTGGTGGATTGGCGATGGTAAATTGACCCTAGTACCAGGGGATTAGCAGGGTAAGTACATGGGGTTATGGGAATTAGGATGGGATTGTGGTCAGTGCAGGCTCAATGGACCAACTGGCTTCCTTCTGCATTGTAGGGATTCTATGATTTTATTTTGCCAAATTGAAATCATTCCAAACCACTAATTATTGCCCAGTTAAATGCAATAATCTTGACCAGTCTCATGTGGAGGACTGCTTGATCCAAAGCAAAATCATCTCTGGTTTGCAGAAAGTTGTAGAGTTTACATTCCAGACATCCATTGCCATGTGACTGTGGATTAGTCTTTCAGCATTGGCAAGAATTAGCGAGGTGATGTGGGTCGGTTAGGGATCATTCAGTTGATTCCCCAGGTGGTTACAAACGCTAGTTGAAACATATTCATTCAATTGCTAAGTTTTGCTTCAGGCTAAAATGAGTGTCAAAGGCTTCAATATTAGAATTAAAGTCCACAATGAACTACTGTAAACCTTGCCTTCGGACAAGATTGTCTGTTACACGAAGGGTCATCTAGACTTGAAGCATTAGTTCTATTTTCTCTGCATAGGCCAGGGGTGAGATTTTCTAGCATTTTCTGATATTATCTGCTACTGGAGCTACTGGATAAAGAAATGATGTGGAGATGCTGGCATTGGCCTGAGGTGGGCACAGTAAGAAGTCTCACAACACCAGGGCAAAGTATGACAGGTTTATTTGGAATCATGAGCATTCGGAACACTGTTCCTTCATCAGGTGAGTGGAGAGGTGGGGTCACAAACATGACATACATAGGTAAAGGCACAGTTGGAAGATAATTAGCGATTCCTATTACATATTCCAATCTGTAATTATCTTGCAATAGTCTTTGCCTATATATGTCATGTTTGTGAACCTCACTTCCCAGGTTGACATCTCAACAGGCCCTCAAGATAGTCAGACATGGTACGGGGTAAAGGCAGCAATTGCTGACCAGTTATAGTCAGCCTTATCTCTCTTCAGTATTCCTCCTTCATCTGCCAAGATGTTTCAGGAGCTGCTTTCAAAGGTTTCTTCACTCTGTGGTTCCTTCGATAACGATTTCTCTTTTAAGTCGACAGCTGGAATTTTACCGTCCTGCCTGCCACGGGAATCGTAGCAAGCGAGGGGCAGACACAGAGAAGGTCCATTGACCTCAGTTAGAATTTTATGGTTTTGTGATAATCAAGGCCATAAAATCCCATCCAATGTCTTCACGGCTCCCCCGTGTTCTAAGATTGAAATTGCTATCCTGGACTCCAGACATGGGACTTGCTTCTTAGACAAACTGCAGACATTGCTATCTGCTTAACATTTGTTTATCAGTATTACATCTAAACAGCTTACACTGTAAAGGTATGTTATTCCGAGGCATGATTCCAATGTCTCAGAATGTCTACCACATGATTTACGCATGTCAGTAGATACATTATCATTATGTTGTACATTAGCTTGTTGCATCTCTTAACCTTTTGCTCAATGACTGGCTCTCACCTCTGAACCAGAAGTTGTGGGTTCAAGCCTCACTTATAAGATTTGAGCAGAAAGTCGAGGAGTGGGAGGAAACCAGAGCACTTGGAGGAAACCCACGCAGTCACACGGACAACATGCAGACTCCACACAGACAGTGACCCAAGCCGGCAGCACTGTAGCACAGTGCTTAGCGCTGCTGCTTCACAGCAGGGACTCGGGTTCAATTTCTAGCTTGGGTTTCATCCCACTGTCCGAAAGATATACTGGATTAACCATGCTAAATTCTCCCTCAGTATATCAGAACAGGTGCAGAGGCAACTAAGAGATTTTCACAGTAATTTCACTGCAGTGTCACTGTAAGCCTACTTGCGACTAACAAAATAAACTTAAGCCAAGAATTGAACCCGGGTCCTCGGCACTGTAAAGCAGCAGTGCTAACTACTGTGCCACTGTTTTAATCTCACTGACTGCTGGCAGATACCATTTGATTGTAAATATTATTGTCCTGCCAGCTTATGGTCTAACATGGTGGACTGTGGCCAAGGACTACTCCAGTGGAAATGATCGGGACCTCTCTGTATTTTGGGGCGCAAGTCATTTTCTGACAATATTCTCTGAAATGACAATGGAAATCCAGAGACCTTTGCTGTTGTAATGATGTTCTGCAGAGCACTACTACACAAATCAACTATACTCCCTTTCCCCTGGAAATCTTCTCTCACAATGTGTGAAAGAAATGAAATGCCAGTGGGATCCAGTAGATAGCTACCAAATCCCAGTCAAACATTTTAATCTCTCTAAGGCCGGATAAAAGGTCTAATGAATGAACTCTGGCTTCTTCTGGGGTGCTTTCACATACTTGCAGAAACACACACACAGATATACACGCACATACACACACAACACACACACACATACACAGAAACACACAAACACACACACGCACAAACACACACACACACACACATACAAACACACAGCCACACTCACATACACTCACAATCTTTCACATACACGCATACACAGTCTCTCACCACACCACACACCACACACACACACACACACAACACACACACACACCACACACACACACACGTACATAATCACACTTGCAAACACATAGTCACACTCACATACACTCACAATCTTTCACATACACGCACACACTCACACACACATACACACACACATACACAAACAGTCACACTCGCAAACACACAGTCATACTCAGATACACTCACAATCTTTCACATACACGCACACACACTCTCATACTCTCTCACACACACACAAAAACATAGTCACACTCACATACACTCACACTCTTACATACACACATTCACACACATACACACACACACACAATTACAAGCACACACATTAGTACTCACAGCTATTCATAAATTCACACACATACATACTTTCAGGCACACATTCATATAAGCACATATGCATACATGAACACACATTGAGAAACCAGTGACTGCACAGTTAAAGGAATGCATGAAGTAACTCAACATCTGCCCTAGCTGAGACACACTTAACACAGTGGAGAAGCCTGTACCTTTAAGGAATCTGTGCTATTGTTATCTCTTTCTCGTGCCATGAAGATCATTAACACAAAGCAGCATCTCTCTGGTGGGCCTCATGTGGGAATCCTACCTTCTGTCAAAAGTTAGTGCGCATGCCTGCCGTTGCTGGTTCAAAACCTGGCCTCCACCTGTGGCATGGCACAGACATTAACATCACATTTACCAGCATTTGAGTTGACTAAACAGTACGTTGAAATTGGAAGGCGAGGTCACGTAACAGCCCCAAAGGCCTTAAGCCCCTGTAAAGCTGCTTGCCTTCAGTAATGTGTTTATAATATGCTGCTACAGAGGGGCTGGGAGGGGCTCTCCTTCACAGCTGTTGACATTCAGCTGTACCCGCAATGGATCAATGTAACTGAAGGTGCTCTGCTGGGGTCACTCAGTGACATGGCTGCAACTAGTTATTGAGTGTGCCGTGCATGTACTTGACTATATATTCCACTTGGTTAAGATGGAGTCAGAATGTTCGCCCTGCCTTCAAGGACACAGCTCGCATTTTATGAAAACAAAGAAAACAATTTCAAGATAAACCATTTAGAAAATGAACGCCAAACCATCAGAATGTGATTTTATTGCTGTGCATCATAAAGAAGTTCTACTTTGCTCTTGTATCCTGGCTTTTGAATTCACTGGTGTGATATGGCTAGTTTGTAAAATATATACTGAAGCTCTTAATTCATCTGTAACATTGTCTTAGATCGGCAAGATATCTCCCTTGTTATATTATTTTCTGTACATCGTGTGCTGTATCAATGAATTGAGGGACTAGCTTCCTCCTCATCAATGTGATCTCAATATTACTTTTCATCACCACTCGCAATTATTTTATTTTACTGACAGTGTAATATGCAATGCAGAAGTATTATAAGATTGTATGAAGATTTGAAGCCCTGGGGGCAGCACAGTCTGTGTAGAGTGTGCATGTTTTCCCTGCATTTATTTGGGTTTCCTTAGGGTGTCTGGATTTCCTCCCACAGTCTGAAAGATGGGCTGGTTAGGTACATTAGCCATACTAAATTGTCAGGGGGACTAATAAGGCATGAGGTTATGGGATAGGACCTGGGTGGGATAGTGCTTGGTGCAGGCTCAATGGGCCGAATGGCCTCTTTCTGCACTGTAGGATTCTATGTCTCTATTTCTAGGTTTGGCTGACATGCATGAATTAATTCCACCCATCATAAACCTGAACCCATTCAAATCTCTGCTGCTGTATTCTAACTTGCATCAATCCTGTTCACACCTCACCCATTTTATTTTCTGAGCCCCATTAGCTTCTGGTCAGAAAATGTGTCAAGTTTAAAATTTCTTCCCTTGTTTTCAAATGTTCTCAAGCCTCCTCTACCACGCTACCTTTGAAAATGTCTGCAGCCCATCTCTGAGATCCCCCAGTCTTGGCATCTTAAGCTTTCTTGATTTTAGTCACTGCACTATTGGTGACCATGTCTTCAGTTGCCTGGGCCTAAAGTCTAGAATGCACTTCAATGACCCTCTGTCCTTCTGTCCTCCTTTAAGATCCTTACGGACTAAGCTTTGGATCATCTGTCTTCATAACAAAGAACAAAGAAAATTACAGCACAGGAACAGGCCCTCTGTCCCTCCAAACTTGCTCTGACCACGCTGCCCGACTGAACTAAAATCCCCTATCCAAAGAACAAAGAAAATTACAAACGCCCTTAAGTGGCCTGTACTCCTGTGAAGTGCCAAGGAATGGATTATAATGTTGAAGGTGCTACATAAATGCAACAAAAACAGAAAATGCAGGAAAATCACAGCAGGTCCGACAGTATCTGTGGTGAGAGAAAAGGGGTCAATGTCTCGATCTGGATAGAGCTGCATCAGGTATATATAAATGGAAGTTGTTTTTGAGCCATATACTCTTGACTCTTCGATCACAATGAACCGTTTTAATTCTGTTGCGGTGATTACTTTCCCTCTCATTCCTCTCTAATCTATCTTTACCTTGCTAACCAACTGGAAGCAGTGAGAAGCTTGCGTCGCCATTTAGCGGAACACCCACTAGATGGGAGTGTTTCATTTTTCAGCTCCTGACTCTGGCTTGCAATGGATCAATGTCAATGGAAGTTGCCCTGATGGGGTCAACTCATTGACATGGCCATAGCTCGCTATTGAGTGCGGTACGCTTGTAGCTGCTCAAGATGCATTTATCTTGCAAGGGACGTGTCGGGTACAATCAGCAGTGTGAACAAGGAAGGGCATAGTGACTCTTCCCACTGTCTGCATGATGTGAGCGCTCGGTGCTCTCTCTGTTACACTTGTTCAGCTCCTGCATTCACTGCCAGGGTAAAAACCTGTGAAGAATGAACACGAGAGGCTTCTCAATAGTAAATGAGCTGAATAGTTCAACGTTAGTTATTCTACGGACTAAAATGGAGGAAAAATACTGATACTGCCATGTCAGGGTGTGTGTACCTTATTGTCATAACTGATTACTTCCAAATTTCCTTTAAAATGTTCACCCACCTCCCATGCACAATTGCTAGCAAAGTAGGAGATGTGTGTTTTTATTAAGCATAAATTTCTGTGTGTATGTTACCATGTGAAAACACCACAGAAGCAGCAGTGAGGTTAAGGTTGTAATTTAATCGTGACAGGGTGTTTATTTACTGACATTTGTAAACAGCTCAGGCTTCGGTTGCCGAGAATGTAGCAAGGCTTAAGACCTCACATTGAATTACAGCCTATTAACTATCAGCTGTCCCTTGTCCTGTATCTGTAAGCGCCTTGCGACATTCTCCTGCATTATAGGCACTATATAAATGCAAGTTGTTGTTGCGATCTTATCAAACACTTTCTCATTGCATCTGCATAAGTGGCGTTTTGGAAATAGTTTCATCTTCTGACTTTTGAATCAGTTGTTCAAGGGACTCACCAGTTAGGGATTCACAGATTCATGGAAGTTTACAGCACAGAAACAGGCCCTTCAGCCCAATCTGTCCAGGCCACCCAGTTTTTACCACTAAAATATTCCCAATTTCCCAGATTTGGCCTGTATACCTCTATATCCATCTTACCTATGTAACTGTCTAAATGCTTTTTAAAAGACAAAATTGTACCTGACTCCACTACTGCCTCTGGCAGCTCGTTCCAAACATTCAACATCCTCTGTGTGAAAAAGTTGTCCTTGTGAACCCTTTTGTAGCTCTCCCCTCTCACCTTAAACCTATGCCCTCTAGTTTTAGACTCCTCTACTTCTGGGAAAAGATATCAACTATCTAGCTGATCTATGACCTTCATTATTTTATAATCCTCTATAAGATCATTCCTCAGCCTCCTATGTTTGAGGGAAAACAGTCCCAGTCTATCCAGCCTCTCCTTATAACTCAAATCACATCAAGTCCAGGTACCATCTTAGTTAATCTTTTCTGTACTCTTTCGTGTTTAATAATATCCTTTTAATAATAGGGTGACAAGAACTGTACACAATATTCCAACTTACTAAACTTTTGTACAACTTCAACATGATGTCCCAATTCCTCTATGCAATGTTCTGACCAATAAAACCAAGCACACCGAATACCTTCTTCACCGCCTGTGACTCCACTGTCAAGGAACTATGAATCTGTACCCCTAGATTTCTTTCTTCTATAACACTCTCCGACATCCTATAGTTAACCGGCACAACACCTCACTTTACTGAAGAGCAAAAAGTCTAGTTTTCCTGGTCTTTATTTCAATCTAAGTTACTTGACTTATCCCCTCAATCCATTTCGCTCTCTTTAGGAGAATATTTTGTTGTCCTTTGTGCTCACATTCCATCTCAAAGAGCTTTCCTGCACTTTATCCCAGAGCATGTATACACTTTGAATGAAATAGAACGCCCTCTGAACATCATCCTCTTAAAATCATGGTGAGTCTGGTTAGAGCAGGTTGGGAATAATTGCTCCCACTTTGAAAGGTTCGAGAACTAAAACAAAAGGCTGCATCACAACACCAGCGACCCTGGTTTGATTCTGGTCTTGGGTGACTGTGAAATTTGCAGCAATCCCTTGTCCTGTATCTGTAAGCACCTTGGAACATTTTATTGTGTTACAGAGACTATGTAAATGCAAATTGTTGTTGTGTTCTCCCTGTGTCTATATGAGTTTCCTTTGGGTGCTCTGGTTTTCTCCCACAGTCCAAAGCTGTGCAGGTTAGGTGGATTGGCCATGCTAATTGTCCCTAACTGCCCATTGAAGTTCTTTTGAAAAAGAGTGACAGTTGTATTGTCAGAACTGACCACATAGGGGCGGCATGGTGACACAGTGGTTAGCACTGCAGCCTCACAGCGCCAGGAACCTGGGTTCAATTCCTGGCTTGGGCCAATGTCTGTGTGGAGTTTGCACTTCCTCCTCGTGTCTGCATAGGTTCCTCTGGGTGTTCCAGTTTCCTCCCACAGTCTGAAAGACATGCTGGTTAGATACATTGACCCGAACAGGTGCCATAGTGTGGCAAATAGGAAAATTTCATAGTAGTTGGGCCGAAGGGCCTGTTTCTCATGCTGTTTTGTTCTTAGTTTCATTGCAGTGTTAATGCAAGCCTTACTTGTGACTAATAAATAAACTTTACTTTATGTTCCCACAAACAGCAATGGATTGATGACCAGATAATTTGTTCTTGATGTGTTGTCTGAGGGATAAATATTGACCACGAGACCAGAGAGAGAACAGACCAGTCTTCTCCAAGATAGTGCCATAAGTCCACCCTAAAGAGGACAGACAGTGCATAAGCTCAATATTCTTCAGAAAGATGTAACCCCGAACAATGCTGCACTCCTTCAGTGGGCGTGCCAGCCTGAAATATGTGCCAAGGTCATTGAAGTGGCATTGCCAATGAACCCATGTTGTTCTGACTCAAAGTGTGACCACAGCTGACAGAAGGAGAATTAGAACAGATGATGATGAAATTTGATACCAGTGGAAAACAGAACGCCAGTTCCACAGTTTGTGAATGAGTGATAATATGTTTGACTTGGTTTATGATAATGGGGTAACAATGATGATGAACGGTGTTGTCTTGAGGACAACTGCATTCACTTGGACCATTCTTTTCAGATCACTCACTCGCTGAATTAACTTTTTTTTTTAATAAGTTAATTGTAAATTCAGTAGTTGGTGGGGAATTTTACTGAGAGAGGAAGCAGAATAAAATATCTCCATGGATCAGATACGATCCCAAATTCAAATTTAAGCAGTGCATATGGCAGGGCAACATTATATTTCAGCATGTAAAGCACAGATGTTGTCCTCAGTCAGTAATCATAGAAGATGACAATCAAAGATACAGTCAGATTGCACGGTAACACATTGCTGATCTTATAATCTGCTTATAATGTCAACTACATTTGGATTGAGTTGCAAATGAAATCCAGCTGCCAGCTGCAAGTGCCAGATTGGTGATGGTTTCCATTGGATGAGAAAGTTTCATACTGGTTTTGAATTTCCTACATGCCAATTAAAGTTTTGGTCAATGGTTCACTTTATCCCTACGACACCTGATCCCCTCTTGTGGGAATCTTTTTGGGGTAATTCAATAGATTTCTGTGAGTCATTGAGCTGAAACTTCTGTGGAATGACAATCACAGTTGGAGTGGGGTGGCACGGTGGCACAGTGGATAGCACTGCTAACATTTCAGTGCCAGGAACCTGGGTTCGATCCTGATCTTGGGTCACTGTCTGTATGGAGTTTGCACATTCTCCTCGTGCCCAAGTCAGTTTCCTTTGGGTGCTATGGTTTCCTCCCATAGCCCAAAGATGGGTAGGTTATGAGGATTGGCCATGCTAAATGCACAGGGATAGGGTTGGGAGGGCTGCGTAAGATGCTCTTCAGAGAGTTAGTGCAGACTCAAGTAGTTGAATAGCCTCCTTTTATGCTTTAGGGATTCAATGCCAGTCTGTTCCTATGTTATTACTTTACATTGGAGCTCTTACCTAGATCTCTGACTTAGACCTGTGAGAAATGTTGAGCAAAACTGCTCTGTGAGCCCATCTCTCAGAGTGCAGCAGTGTTGAGGGAAGCCAGGCCATGACATGTTTTTACAGCAGTAGCTGGCGTATCCCAACATATTTAACCATTCCAGACACATTGACAAGCTAGGAAACAAGAACAAAAGAATTAGAAGCAGGAGTAGGCTATCTGGCCCCTCGAGCCAGCCCCACAATTCAACAAGATCATGGCTGATCTTTTCATGGACTCAGCTCTACCCACCTGTCCGCTCACCATAACCTTTAATTCCTGTTCAAAAATTTACATATCCTTGCCTTAAAAACATTCAATGAAGTAGCCTCAACTGGGCAGGGAATTCCACTGATTCACAATCCTTTGTGTGATGTTCCCTCTCAACTCAGTCCTAAATCTGCTTCCCCTTATTTTAAGGCCATGCCCCCAGTTCTCGTTTCACCTGCCAATGGAAACAACTTCCCTGCTTCTATCTTAACTATTCTCTTCATAATCTTGTATGTTTCTATAAGGTCTCCTCTGAGCCCCAGGCTACTCAGTCTCTCCTTATAAGCTAACTTTTGCAACTCCAGAAACAACCCAGTGAATTTCCTCTGCATCCCCTCCAGTGCTAGTGGATGAGGGTTTGACTGGTGTTAAGGGGGGTGCTGGGCTGAAGCTGATTGTTTGGGAGTTCGGCTGGTTGGGAGCATCTGATAGTTGGAAAGTCAGGTGGGCTGATTTGGCAGTCGGGGGAAATTGAAAGGTGGGAACAGTCAGAAGTGGGGGTAGTCAGGGCCAGCTGAGGATGCAGAAAGTCGGCGGGTGACATGTAGTCAAGAGTTCAGAGGGAGCCGGGATGGGTGAAGTCTGGGTTGTGGAAGGGGGATAATCAGAGGTTGGGAAGTAGTTATGGTGAATCCCCAGGCTTTTCTTCAAGACAATACCATGTGACCTGAGAGATTTATCCATTCATGCAAAGAAATGGCAACTCCATCAGTACTGCTCTGCTCATTGCCCTGCTCTGGAATTTGAACTCAGAACCTTTGAGTGTGGAGACTGCGACGCGTTGTTCGGACAGAGCAAATGGAGCTTTACTCTGCTCGCAGCCATGACTCTACCCCACTGGATGCCTGTGCTGGAAAGCATCTCAGTACCCAATAATAACAACTCTCTCTTTGAAAAGCGCTGAAATTTACACAACAAATGTTATCCTAATTGCTGCGTTGTATGTAATTACCAGTGTGACATTAAGCGTGGCTGTTTTATTGGTTTGGTGGCTAATTGGAAAGTATCAACATGGATGGGGTTTCTTTTGCATTGTATTTTCCACCAAGGTCTCGGAGAGTTGAAACTATTAACAGTTTTGTGTCCAGATTAATTTCCCTACACTTGTAACTGATCAATCTGACAGCATGAGAGACAATCAATATCTAATCAGATAATCTTGACACCAGTTAATGGGGACGTAGCTAACAGGGACGTTCATTTATAGGGGACACCTTGCCAGGCGCCAATTGATTGCTCAATGTGCAGAAGTCAGTATTAATATGTTTTGCTGAATGAGAGCGATCTAATAATGGGGACTACTTCATTTCACTGGGGAGGCGAAATTGAAATTTTCGCTGGCGCTGGTCCAGGTGGATCGGGCCAAGTTCAATAAAGTCCAGTTCTAGGAGCCAAACCCCTCAGGTCAGAGTTGAAGCCCATTAATAGCCATCACCCAGCACGTTGCTTCATTAAATCCAAACCAAACAAACGGTGGTGAGAATGATGTGATTCAAACAGGGTGAGGGGCAGATTTTTGCGCAACATTCTGAACAAGAATCATACTGTTAGGTCCAGCTCAGGCAGGCAAAGAGGAGTGACATCCACTGGGAGCCAAGAAGCAAATACGATTGGCGCCAGGACGATTGTATGCCCTGTTCCTTTTGCAGCTTGGGCCTCAGAGATGCTGGTCCTGGCACTGCTTTCTGACCTGCCCCAACTCAGGTCAGTGCCATGCTGATCCTGTTGACAAACTTGAACCTCCACTTTGATTGCTACATTTTAATCTTATCTTGAGACACGTTTCAAGAGGTGCAGAGGGAGCGCGGTGGCGCAGTGGTTAGCACTGCTGCCTCGTAGTGCCAAGGGGCCTGGGATCGATTCTGGCACTAGGGTCACCGCCTGTATGGAGTCTGCACATTCTCGCTGTGTTTGTGTGGATTTTCTCCGGGTGCTCCAGTTTCTCCCCACACTGCAAAGATACACTGGTTAGGTGAATTGGCCATGCTGAATTGCCAGTGACTATGAGGATGAGAGGGGTAAACATGTGAGGTTACGGGCCTGGGTAAGATGCTGTGTTGGAGAATTGGTACAGACTTGATGGACCGAATGGCCTCCATCTGCACTACAGGAATTCTATGATTCTATGAATGCGCCCCTCCCCGTTGTGAAACTCTTGCTGGGGATGCACCATCAACGGGACTGGATCTTCTGTAGGCACTGACACCTGGAATATTCTTCCCAATATTTAGGGCAAAATTGTACTCAACCGATACTGGATTTTGGATAGGTAGCTTGGGAAATTATAGGTGATGAGTGGGTCAAGAGAGGTCAGTAACTATCTACAATATAAACCCATATCCGTGTGCTCCAGTTCCCTCCCACAGTCCAAAGTTGTGCAGGTTAGGTGGATTGGCTTTGCTAAATTGCCCCTTTGTGTCAGGGGAACTAGCTAGGTTAAATGTATGGGCTATGGGGATAAGACCTGAGTGGGATTGCGATTGGTGCAATGGGGCTGAATGGTCTCTTTCCGCATTGTACGATTCTATAATCTGTGGTCTATATAATTCAATAAGGAATAGCATTCTCCTGGACGTACTGCTGAATACTAGAACTGTCAGTATTTTCTCTCTTGTAAACCCATGTACATTGTGCAGGGTTAAGCAAATAAATAACTCGTAGCGGCCCATCTGAAATTCAAAGCTTCAAAAATGAATTGAGACATTGGATTTCAACTGATCTGAAGGATCCGACATCAATATTCTCCAAATTTCATGAATAATTTTAATCTGAAAAAATAAACCGCCAAGGCTGATTATCATGACTTTCTCTTTTGATAAAGTAAACCTGTCCCTTTTTTCCAAACAGATTTGTTGCTTGTCTCCTTTGCACTCTTCCACCACACCCCTCTGAATATGACCAGTGACAGTAATCGCTGGAGGGTGGGGAAATGGGTTAGGACACTTTTAAGTGACAGGAGGCAGTGGATTGCAGTTTAAGACCAGTCAGGGGCAGACAGCCTCAGCTGCCGTTAGATGTGACATCCGGCTACCCCAGCAATGGGGTGTGACGAAAGCCCTTCCGACAGAAAAACTTTCTCTTGACAAGATCGCGACAGGTCCCAGCCTCAGCTGGTTCCCGAGATCTCTTGCACAACTCAGAGAAAGCCTCAGCACCCAACACTTATTGCTAATTTTAACCTCAGAACCTTGTGGAAAAAATAGAAGCAAAAATTTTTTCTAAAGAACAAAGTTTATGCGAATTATGATTTTTTGAAGAAGTTATTCTAATCTGAATGTTATTTTTATGTTCATGTTATTTCTAAATTATTTTATTTACAGTTCTATAAAATATAAAAATAGGTAGCTACTCAAGGCTAATGAAAAATATAATTGATTTATCCCTCTCAAAAGCAATAAATTTTAATGTAACTTTCCCTCATTTCCTTATGTAAGTAAAACTAAGTTATAACAATGTTAAGTACCTCATTAAAACCTTTGCAGTTTTCTAAAATCTTGCAGAAAAGAAAGATACCTTACTGAAACTTTTTGTCACAGAATCCTACCACGCAAAAGGAGACCATTTGGCCCACCCATTCTGCACGAACTATAATCCTATCCAGGTCCTGTCCCCATAACTCCACGCATTTACCCTAGTTAGTCCCCTGACACTAAAGTATAATTTATAACGGCCAATTCACCTAAGCTGCACACCTGGGCAGTACAGTAGCATAGTGGTTAGCCTTGCTGCTTCACAGTACAGGGATCTGGGTTCAATTCCCAGCTTGGGTCACTGTCTGTGTGGAGTTTACATGTTCTCCCCAAGTCTGTGTGGGTTTCCTTTGTGTGCTCTGGTTTCTTCTCACATTTTGAAAGATGTGCTGGTTAGGTGCATTGACTTGTACAAGTGGTGACTAGGGGAATTTCACAGTAACTCCATTGAAGTGTTAATATATGACTAATAAATTAACTTTATTGTTGGAGTGTGGGAGGAAGCCAGAGCGCCTAGAGGAAACCCATGCAGACACAAACAGAATGTGCAATCTCCGTGCAGACAGTGGTTCAAGTTGAGAATTGAAGCTGGGTTCCTGGTACTGTGAGGCAGGTTGTGTAACCGCTGTGCCACCGTGCTGCATTCATTTGGACAAACACAGGAATGGCAAATTTCAAACAATCGCAACAATTTATTCTTCAGGAGAAAAATTTGCAACCTTCACTCTGAGTGGTCAAGGCCGTGTTATGGGGAAAGAAAGGGGGAGCTATTTGCTATTTGATTCCCATAATCCTAAAAAGCTCCTCTGTTCCCTCATCCAATTGACCACTTTTCATGTCCGAGCCCACGAAGCAACTTCTCAATTCCTGAAGGATTTTGTTGGGCCCAGTCCTGAACTCCCCTTCATGGTGCTCCTAGGTTGACAATCAGGAGAGTGAATCTTAATAATTTTCTCCCTGTTGCAGTGGGCACTGATACCAACTGTGGTACCATTGTTACTACGTGACTGAAATCAGCTGCCAGTGCACAAAATAGACCCAACCTGGAGTAGAACATAAATCATAGAACACTACAGCACAAACAGGCCCTTCGGCCCACAAGTTACGGCGATCATACCCATACCTACTAGGCCATAGATCTCTCTCTCTGTCTCTCTAGGAGTCTTCCTAGCCTCGAGAGATAAACGTCAAACCAGTGGTCACCTTTAACCAAGTGAGAGGAAGCTCATACTGAGTTTCCTATCTGAAATACTTGATGCTCTTAAATTGTTTTGGATTAGTATTTAGCCGTTAATATTTCTGATTGTGCCAAGGCAAGATGGCAGCAGAACAGAAATTTCTGACTATGAGTGACCTGGACTGATTAACCACTGAGCCTTCTTCCACCTTCAGGTGCCTTTTCAATTCAGCATCACATCAGCTCTTTGGGATATTCAAGCAAGATCAGCTCTCATAGAATCATACGGTGCAGAAGAAGACCTTCGGCCCAACGAGTCTATACCGACAGGCAAGAACTTCCACCTAAAGCCATTACCAGCACTTGGCCCAAAGACACGTCATAATGCGCCAAATGCTCATCCAGGCATAAATGATGGCATGATTTAGAGACACTGGGGACATTTGATGTCCTTGTCAACGTTTCCTCTCAAGGCGGCTAAAAGTTATGTTACAATTAAATAAAGCTCCGGTTTTTACTGTGTTCAATGCAGGGCACAATGCATCAGGAAAATATATTGGTCTTTGGATTGGCACGATGTAAATTCACCAGGAAAGCCCAGTAATAAAAACAGAAAATGCTGGAAACACTCAGCAGCATTTGTGGAAAGAGAGGCAGACTTAACACCTCAGGTCCCTGTGACTTTTATTCAGAGCTAAAGAAAGGGAGGAATGAGATGGATTTTATATCGCCTACAACAGGGTGGAATAGATGGAGAAAATGGGAAGTCAGGGGCAGGTGGGGGCTCAGGAGAGATTTAATAAAGATATTGTGGACACAAGACAAAGGAAGTTTTAATAATAGTGTTAAAGGGAATCCCATTGCCCGAGGTAAGGAAGGTGCAGAATATGCTGTGATCCATATGCCCTGTTTCCATCATACAGCCCTTCTGAACCCTTCAATTAGAACCCAGGCTTGTGGCTCCCTTCTGAACTGTCTTGAAGTTATACTGGGTAACATTAGTATGCAACAAAGAACAAAGAAAATTACAGCACAGGAAAAGTCCTTTGGCCCTCCAAGCCTGCACCGACCATGCTGCCTGACTGAACTAAAACCCCCTACCCTTCCGGGGACCATATCTCTCTATTACCATTCTGTTTATGTATTTGCCAAATTGCCTCTCGAAAAACATATCCACTTCCATTATTTCCCCCGGCAATGAGCTTCAGGCACCCACCATCCTCTGTATAAAAAGCTTGCCTTGTACGTCTCCTTTAAACATTGCCCCTTACACCTTAAACCTATGCCCCCTAGTAATTGACTCTTCCACCCTGGGAAAAAGCTTCTGACTATCCACTCTGTCCATTCCCCTCATAATCTTGCAGACTTCTATCAGGTCAACCCTTAACCTCTGTTATTCCAGTGACAACAAATCAAGTTTCTCCAGCTTCTCCTTATCATGCAACATCCTGGTAAATCTTTTCTGTAGCCTCTCCAAAGCTTCCACATTCTTCTGGTAGTGTGGTGACCAGAATTGAACACTATATTCCAAGTGCGGCCCAACTAAGGTTCGACAAACACTTCAGAGAACTCCTTTCAACTCCTTTAGTTCACTGTTTTAAAAGAACCAATGGCGTCTTCTGTTTCAATGAGTTAACACTTCTGTGAACGTGGTGAATTAGTGAACTTAATATAAGTTTGCGATGCATTTGAAAGCTAATATTCCACAGCTTAATTTCCAGTCAAAGGTTCAAAGTGAAGTAATTTTTTTTCCCCAGTGAAAGATAGGGGTAGACTGTAAGCGCACTGTTAAAACTGGTCGGTGTTCATTTAAAGATGTTTACAGGGAACCCGAGCTACAAGACAGTAGCACCTGCTACTCACCGCCAGATGCTGAGGGCTTCAAATTACATTGGTGGTCTTCCCCGAATCCACCTGTTCTCCTGGCAGCAGTTTCTATCTCTGCTATCAGTTGTCATTCTGATATCCAATGCATTTGCACAACACTGTGGAGAAAGAGAATGAGCCACAGTGGGATTCTGGCTGCCACATAGGGCATGGCACTGATTAACTCGGTAAGGTGCATATCATTCCAACTAATTTAAGCTGCGTTTCTAGTACAGTACCGAGAGAGTGCTGCATTGTAATGTTCCCCTGAATGAGACACTAAGCTAAACACTGGTAAAAGATCCAGTTCTACTGTTCGAAGATCAAAGAATTGGTTTGGTTCACATAATACTTACAGAGTCAGAGCAGATACACCAGACAATAAAAGCACCACTTCCAATAATATTCCAGGCTATCACTTTTCTAATATACTCTTTCAGTAGCTATGTAGATTCTGGATCTAAATCATCTTGTTTTATGGAGAGTAAAACATCATTTAAGATCCAAAGATTGAAGCATTTCCAATATGGAGGGATCCTTGACTTTAAAATATCCAGCGAGAAGGTAAGATTCTTTCCAGGATGCTGTGCTCCTGCATCTTAGGGACAAAGGCTGGAAATGGAACAGTCAGAGCTTCAGAAAATCAGCTAATTGGATAAACAAACGTCTCTTCCTAATTGTTGAAAAAGAGACATGCCGTCGAAGCTTTTTGCCTTGCACTCATCAGGACAGTCCACACGATAAACCAACAATAATTTATACTGTTTGAAAAGGGTGTGCTAATTGGTTGGCAGGTGGTCTGGTAGGGTCGTTGCCATAGAAAATACAGCAGAGAAATGTTAACTGCCAAGATTTAGTTCAAATTCATACCAGGCAGCAGAATTCTGATTGGTCAAGATATTGATATGGGGAATGTACCAGGGAATGGGCTGCCCCAAACTTTCGTTTAATTGGTAAAGGTACATTGTATGGACATTTTCTTTCTGTCTGTGAAAGACAAGGCGTTGGCTTCCCTCATGCTTTGTCATAGTCAATCATGCATCTTCTTACAATACTTCCCCTCAATTTACCACTTGACTAATGTAACTCTCATTTGTTTCAGCCCTTACATATTCCATCATAGATGCAACATCTCAATCAGTGACTTCCCGACCACCCCATGCACTACCATCTTGGGAGCCTTCAGTAACTCATGCTTGGTCTTTTCCTATATCTTGTGGTATTATCCACAAACACATCACAGCAGATTCCAGATAAATGCTGAAATACTCAGCTCCTGACCACTCCGCTCTCTTCCTAGCTGGGGTTGGCCTGTCTGAGCAAAACTCAGACTTGGATGTGCATAGTGTTCTTCAGATAACTGTTGGGAACTCCAAAACAAATGTCTCCGGATACGGCCTCAAACTCTTTAACATTTGTCGTTGACTAATTCCCCTTTCCACCCACTCTCAGATAGAATTGGATTGTTTCAGGATGTTGGCACATTCTTCAACTCTGAGTTCAACACTATAGCTTCTGTTTCACAGAGAACAACTCCTGTCAAGTCTGTAAAATTGACAACTTCCACTCCTACTGAAATCCGCAAAACTGGCTGAAAGGCTTCCTTCTGTGCCATAATGGCTCAGTCCACTAAAATGATCATCTGATCACCATCACTTTCTGAAGGGCAACTAGGGTTGGGCAATCAATGCTGGCCAGCAGCGACACTTATGCCTATGAATGAATTCTTTATAAATATTGGCTGCTGTTCCATTCCCTACCCTTTGTAAGCTTCAACTCATCTGAAGCTCTGCTTATACCAGGGCGAGTTTTCCTGATCTATTACCCTAATCCTAATCATCGTACAATATAACCTGATCCCCAGTGATGCTGACCCTCTCTGTTTATGTGTTCATCTTCAGCACTACAAGTGCTCCCTACAAACTCTCTATTCCTTTGACCATTCTTCTTGCACAGCTCCTCCAACTTCTGTTGTCCTGCCATTGAAGCCCACCTTGTACTGCTGATCCCAACATCTTCAACTGCACAACATGAACTGCAGAGGTTTGAGAAGACAACTCACCACTGCCTTGAGAGGTGGGCAATGAACACTGGCCTAGTCAATGAAGCCCTCAGCCTCAAATGAGTTGGAAAAAAGTCTATCATTTTTTTATAGGAGGGCTGTTAGAAAGGGAATTCCAAGATTTTGATCCAGGGGCAATGAAGGAAGGGTGATATATTCTGAGTCAGGAAGGTGCTTGACTTCATACAATCATACGATTTCAGGATCCTATAGTGCAGAAGGAGGCTGTGCGGCCAATCCCATCCGAGCCTTATCCCCATAACACCAAGATTTCACCTTAACTACTACCCATGACACCAAGGGGAAATTCAACATGGACAATCTACTAACGTACACATCTTTGGACTGTGGGAGGAAACCGGAACACCCAGAGGAAGCCCACGCAGACATGGAGAGAACGTGCAAACTCCACACAGACAGTGACCCAAGCTAGGAATCAAACCTGGGTCCCTGACACTGTGAGGCTGTTGAGAAGATGGTGAATGGTTTGGAGGGGAATTTGCAGGTGGTGATATTCCCATGTCTCTACCCTCCTGGATGATAGAGATTGTGGATTGAGCAGTGCTGTTGAAGGAGCATTGGTGAGTTGCTGCAGAACATCTTGTAGATGGGTATCTCATATACAGTACTCCAGGTACTGTATATAAGTACAGTATCTCAGTGAGAAGCACATCACTGAGATCTCAGTGAGAAGCAACCATAGAGAATTCTCCTCAGCATCCACTGGGTTAGCGAGCAAGAAAGAATCACCGCAAAATGTTCTGGTGACCTCCATTGAAAAGTAGCGCACGGGCAGGCAACAGGTCAAATTAGGACAAGATCAGGCTGCCATGACGCCCCCACAGGCAAATAGTCTGCTGACACCAACCATCCAGGGTTGTAGCCAAGCACGAAACAGTAGCTTAGGGGCAGAAATCAGGAGATAAAGCAGTGGGCATAAGATTCCACAGCAACCCCTAAAATAGGCCTCTGACATTTGGTGAGTTCTGGCAGCAGGGACATTCCATTTAACTCACTGGAACACTGATAACTGGGAAGCTTTATACCCTTGAATCTGGATTTTCTAATTGAATATTATGCTTGGAAGTCTGCTTGTGTACAAGGGGTGTGAAGGGGAAGCGGTCTTGGGTCTCAGGAACTCATTGCTTGCAGCCGGCATAACTTTAACTGCAGCTGAACGTCACAGCCCGCCCCCTCAACCCTGCCATAGCCACGTGCCTTGTTTGTTAGTTTTATTTAGGAGCAGTGGTGAAAGGCAATATTTTTCAGCCTGTTAACAATGGAGCCAAGACAAACATCTTTTTTTTCTAAGAGAGCTCTCTCAATTTAAAACTGAATATCAACCTGCCTCTGCCCTGATAGACACATAGAGTATATCACAGTCCTGCCTCATCTAATTTCATTAATGTGATCTTGTGGCCATTTCATGGCAGTTTAACTACCATTATTTGTAGCCTCATCAAAGGCAAGTATTGGCAATAAATTCCACTCTACGGAAATTAAGGTATAAATAACGTCCCACCTTTCTGCCACATTAGCTTATTATATCTATACATTTAATTAAATGAAAGCACAATGACATTTATTTGATCCCCACTTACTTGTTAATGGCAATAAATGGCAAAGAGAAAGGAGGAAAAAACCATTATTAGGTATTAGTCATTTTACATCAATAGTTCGTAAACCATCCTGGAGCATTTGAGTTAAGAGTTCAGACAGGCCCTTCCTTATTTGTTCCTTAGTACTTGTTGAATCAGAGAACAGGCTTTATATTAATTAGAGACTTTTAATACTTCAGTTAGAGTTCAGGAGGTCCTGACTTACATCATTTATAACCTTGATTTCTCAATCCTCCATCGCAACAAAGTGATATTGATTGTCATAACGTGTGATTTTCAAATTCACACCTTTCCTTCACCACCTCCCTGACCTCTACATAAACATATAATTTGGTTACAGCCCCAACTCGAGGATCCAATTCTGGTCACCATGATTTAGAAATGATGTGAAGGGGAAAAAAAAGGGATTAGGAAGGGAAATGGAACGATGGCGGATAGATTTTACTGCCGCTGTGCAGGTCTATTGCATTCGCTGCTCCCAATGTGGTCTCCTCCATATTAGAGAGACCAAATGTAGATTGGGTGATCACTTTGCTGAGCATCTTTGGTATGTGAGCAATCAGGACCCTGACCTTTCAGTTTGCTTGCCATTTTAACACTCGATCCTGCTCCCATGTCTGCATGTCTGCAATGTTCCAGTAAAGCTCAACGCAAATTGGAGGGACAACATCTCATCTTCCAGTTAGGTACTTTACAGCCTTTCAGTCTCAGCATCAAAATCAATAATTTCAGATGATTAATTCTAGCCCACCTCGACTCCTTTGTTTACAATTTACTTTATTTTTATTTCTTTATTGTCTTTATTTTTCTTCTTTCTCCACTTTTTCCCCTATTTTATCCTTCCTTTCCTTACTTTTTCTCCCCTTTTTTCCCAAGTTTTTCTCTCTCCCAACCACCGTTCTCCTCCCCCCACATCTTCATTTGATTTCAGTTTCTCTGCTGTTTGGCCATTCATACCTTCTATTCTCTCTATAGATTGCCATTAGCAGCTTTTCTCCTGGTTCTGTGGCGTTAACTCATCTTTCATTCCATCATCCTACAGTATAAATATCTTCCACTTTCAATGCCTTTTAGCTTTGGTAAAGGTTCATCTGGATTCAAAACGTTCACTCTTTTCTCTTTATACAGATGTTTCCAGACCTGCTGGGATTTTCCAGCATTTCCTCTTTTGGTTTCAGATTCCAGCATCTGGAGTGATTTGCTTTTATTTTGTATGGGACCTTGATTGGGGGGCAGGGGGGAGGATGTGAAGAATCCACATCTGAAGTGCTGTGTACAGTTTTGGGTTCCTTATTTGAAAACAAATATAAATCAATCACAGACAGATCAGAGAAGGTTCATTCCATTCATTCCTGGGGTGAGGGGGTTATGGAAAAAAATTGAGCGCGTTGGGTCTATATCCATTGGAGTTTTGCAGAATGAAGAGTGATCTTGCTGGAACATATAAGATCTCGAGAGGACTTGATAGGATGGATATAGGGGGGATGTTTCCTCTTGAGGGGGATACTAGAATTAGGGGACACAGTCGCAGAAAAAGGGACAGTCCATTTAAGACTAAGATGAGGTTGGGGAAGATTAAAGAACAAAGAACAAAAAAAATTACAGCACAGGAACAGGTCCTTTGGCCCTTCAAGCCTGCACCAATAATGCTGCCTGACTGAACTAAAGCCCCTGACCATTCCAGGATCATATCCTTCTATTCCCATCCTCTTCATGTATTTGTCAAGATACCTCATAAAAGGCATCATTACCATGGTGACTTTTAAGTGGAGTGTGGGTGTGGGAGAGGCTGGGGAGGAGGGGCTGTGTGTATGTGTGTGTTGAGGGGTAGGGTGCTTTAGTTAAAAGGTTAGGTTGGAAAGACTATGGTTGTTTGCCTTGGACAGATTGAGGGGAGATTTGACAGAGGTATGTAAGTTTATGGCAGATGACATGGATACACCCACTGTGCTGTTAGGGAGGGAATTCCAAGATTATAACCCAATGACAATAAAGGAATGCCAATATATTTTCCAGTTAGGATGATGTATGGCTCAGAGGGAAGGCTTTAGGTGTGTAAATGTACAAAAAACATCAATTGCCAGCACTCTTTTACCCTTTTGCATAAAATTTATTCATTAGAGCCACAAGTAGGCTTACATTAACACTGCTTAAATCACTGTGAAAATTCCCTAGTTGCCACATTCCAGCATCTGTTTGGGTACACTGAGGGAGAATTTAGCATGGCCAATGTACCTAACCAGCATGTCTTTCAGACTGTAGGAGGAAACAGTAGTACTCGGAGGAAACCCACACAAACACAGGGAGAATGTGCAGACTACACACAGACAGTGACCCCAGCTGGAAATCGAACCCAGGTCCCTGGTGCTGTGAAGCAGCAGTGCTAACCGTTGTGCCATTGTGCTGCCGACTGTACATATGAAGGACTAAGAATAGAGATGATGGATGGACTGAGAAGGAGATGTATTGACCCTGGTTTGCAGCTTCTTGCTTATTGTCCTGCTGGAAAATGCTGAGATATGCATGCTCGACTGCAATTAGGGTTGGGTGACCCCCTCCCCCCTCGCGCATACACACACACAGTCGAATAGCTGACAGCTATCCACTGTCTGGATTCATACATTAAGAACGAGGGGTATTAGATGCTGCATCTTTGAGTATATTCATGACTGAGGTGGACGGCTTTTAAATCTCTCAGGGAATCAAGGCATAATAACTCTCAGAGTCAGCTGTAAAGGAACAGTATTTTATTGCACAAAGTAAACTGAAACAAAGCCGTAAGGTGAATACAAACAGACCCAAATTGGGGCAATGCAATAGTGGACCCACTTAGGGGCCTGCTTTGTCCAGATCTTGGTATACAAGCTCCATCTGGTAAGGTCATTACCAATCACCAAGCAACGCGTATTCAATAAGCCCTATAGGGAGGTCATAGAAGTCATAGAATCCTGAAAGTGCAAAGGAGGCCATTTGGCCCATTGAGTCCACATTAACTCTCTGACAGAGTGCACCTAGCACAGATATGGATGTCCAGGAGACCAGGAGCCTCCAGGACCCTGTCTTATCCTCTTAATCCCAGACATTTCCCATTGCTAATCCCTTCTAATCTGCACATCTTTGGATGCTAAGAGCCAACTTAACATGGCTATTTCACCTAAGCTGCACATCTTTGGACTGTGTGATGAAAGTGGAGAACCCAGAGGAAATCTGCGCAGAAAAGGAGAGAATAATGCAAACTCCACACAGACATTCACCCAACACTGAAACTGAACCCAGGTCCCTGGTGCTGTGAGGCAGCAGTGCTAACCCCTGTACCAGGGTGCTAACAAATTAATCTGAGAGCTCAACGCAATGGGAAGAATGAAGACCTGGAGTTATAAATTATAGATGACATGCAACTCTTCTCAGCTTGAACAAGTCTAAAATTTGGACTGTTAACCTTAAACTTTCTGACAGACTTACAATGTGTCGCAGAGCACTAAACCATCGACTATTGAATAGATCCTAAAGGAATACAAATTGGGACGGCACAGTGGCACAGTGGTTAGCACTGCTGCCTGACTGTGCCAGGAATCCGGGTTCAATTTCGGTCTCTGTTTGAGGTTTGCACATTTTCACCCTATCTGCATGGATTTCCTCTGGATGCTCCAGTTTTCTCCCGCAGTCCAATGATGTGCAGGTTAGGTTGATTGTCCATGCTAAATTGCCCCTAGGGGATTAGCAGGGTAAATATGTGGGGTTACGGGAATAGGGCCTGGCTGGGATTGTGGTTGGTGCAGATTCGATGGACCGAATGGCCTCTGGAGAGATTCTATGATTCTAAATCTATGTTTACAAAGTTTCATCTCTAAGCAGATAAGGTCAATCAATGATTCCCTTTCAAGACCTGCAGGTATAAGGAATGTAGGAAACGGGCAGGAAAGTGAAGTTGGAGCTATGACTATATGGTATAATAGGGAGCAGACTCAAGGAGGCCTGATTTCTTGTGTTCTTACGTTCAAACAGGAAAGACCTCAGTCTGAGTCAGTCCTTTTCAAAGGAAGAGGCAAGCAATAAAAGAAAAATGAGTTACCGTAGCGGCATGAAAGGAGATGAGGCATAATTTTTTTTCAACCTAGGGAATTAGCCATTTAGCTCTCATTATGTTTGGGCCTATTACCTTGGCTCACTGCCAGAGCTTCTCCTTGCATAAAACAGGTAATAGCAGATGACCAACTGCTGACTACAGAGGCTGCCTTCGTACGTGTGAAGGATCAATTAATTAAACCGGGAGGCTCCACCATCAGCAACTGATGATGCTCTTTGTTGGAAGAATTTTAATTAACTTCCACATTGTGTAAATCTGCCCACAGAAGGAAAAACCAACTAAAAATGTTCAAACCCTGGCAAAAATCAGTGTAATGTTCCTTGTTAAGCTTAAGGTTAAAGGTGGCAAAGTGGATTATCACTGCTGTCTCACAGCGGCAGAGATCCAGGTCTGATTTCGGGACTTGGATCACTGTCTGTGTGCGGTTTACACGTTCTCCCCATTTCTGCATGGGTTTCCTCTGGGTGCTCTGGTTTCTTCCCACAGTCTGCAAGACATGCTGGTTAGGTGTATTTGCCATGCTAAATTCTCCCTCAGTGTACCCAAACAGAGTGTGGTGATTAGACGATTTTCACAGTAATTTCATTGCAGCATTAATATAAGCCTACTTGAGACACTAATAAATAAACTCAATATCAGTTCAGATGCATTTTACCAGCGTCTTTGATTTCAAACTTTTATTGGCTTTCTATCTTGTTTCCTATATAGTTTTAAATTTTATACAGATATTTTTCAGTGGTGTGAATGTTAATTGGTGACAATGACATTTCAGGTTCCGGTTTCCCACACTGAGGGAGCTGAGTTAGCAGGAAGAAATGGTAAGAGCAGTGATGCATTCTCAGGTTAATGCCTTGAATCTACTGCAGCTCCTCCCCACTGTTCAATCAAAAACTACTGGGGATGCCGTTTGAGAAGCAATCACTCTTCCATGTCTCAGGCTGACTGTGGGTCCTGCTGTTTACTCCCAAACCGTGGCCCAAGGTCACAAATCCAAGGTGGTATCAAGTAGAGTCCCAGCTATTCCCATAGAGAAGGTGTGTTGTCCCTATCCCCTCTGATGGGTATCCCCACCTGACAGAAGTTAAGATATATATTGCTTTGCCTTCCTCAAGGTCATCAATAATCCTAAGAAATCATTTAGTTGGGTTAGATCACAAACTGAAACTTCTCCAATCTAGAATATCTGGAATCAAGTCTTTTCTGGATTTTGTAATTTTCTAGATTTTAGGAAGACAGAACAAAGAACAAAGAATAATACATCACAGGAACAGACCTTTTAGCCCAGCAAGTCTGCACTGACACACAACGCCTTTCTAAACTAAAGATCTTTTGCCTCAATGTAGTCCATATCTTTCTATCCCATGCCTATACATGTTTCTGTCAATATGTCTCTCAAATGTTACTATTATATCTTCTTGTGTCACCTCCTCTGTCAGCGCATTCAAGGCATCTACCACTCTGTCTAAAAAAAAACTTGCCTCTCACAGTGGCACACTGCTGCTTCATAGTGCCCAAGACCCGGGCTCGATTACCAGCTTGGATCACTCTCTGTGTGGAATTTGCACATTCTCCTTGTGTATGCGTGAGCTTCTTCTGGGTGCCAGAGTCTGAAACATGTGCTGGTTAGGTGCATTGGCCATGCTCAGTGTAGCTGAGCAGACACTGGAGTGCTGCGACTAGGGAATTTTCACAGTAACTTCATTGCAATGTTAATGTAAAATAACGTGTAAAATAAATGAAACTTTTAACTTCAAACTTTCTTTTAAACCTTCCCTTTTACCTTAAACCTACATCCCCTAGTAATTGACATTTCCAGCCCGATATTACCACCCTGGAATATATAACCATAAATTAAATATGAATATTTATCTCAAATAGTGATAAATTACTGATTAAACATTGTGAAGCAGCAATAAAAAAAGTTCTGTTTATATATGTACTGTATCTTCCGTCTTTCCAGTCTAAACAACAATGTGGTCCCACCGTTCAAGAAGGGGGAGAGAGACTTTCCGGGGAATTATAGGCCGGTGAGTCTTACTTCTGTTGTGGGCAAAGTATTGGAGAGAATTATTAGGGATAGGATTTATAGTTATTTACAGAGAAATGCATTGATTGGGGATAGTCAGCATGGTTTTGTGAAGGGTAGGTCGTGCCTTACTAACCTTATTAAGTTTTTTGAAAAAGTGGCCAAAGAGGTGGATGGGGGTAAGGCAGTTGATGTGGTATATATGGATTTTAGTAAGGCGTTCGATAAGGTGGCCCATGGAAAGCTTCTGCAGAAAATGCAGATGTATGGGATTGAGGGTGATTTAGCTAATTGGATTAGGAATTGGCTAGCAGATACAAGACTGGTGGTGGTTGATGGGAGATATTCATCGTGGAGTTCGGTTACTAGTGGCGTACCTCAGGGATCTGTTTTGGGGCCCCTGCTGTTTGTAATTTTTATAAATGATCTGGATGAGGGTATTGAAGGATGGATTAGTAAATTTGCGGATGACACCAAAGTCGGAGGAGTGGTAGATAGTGAAGAGGGGTGTTCTAGTTTGCAGAGAGACTTGGACAAGTTGCAGAGCTGGGCCAAGAGGTGGCAAATGGAGTTTAATGTGGAAAAGTGTGAGGTAATTCACTTTGGCAGGAATAACAAATGTGTAGAGTATAGGGCTAATGGTAGGACTCTTAATAGTGTTGATGAACAGAGGGATCTTGGTGTATGTGTGCATAGATCCCTGAAAGTTGGCAATCAAGTCGATAAGGTTGTTAAGAAGGCATATGGAGTCTTAGCTTTTATTGGTAGGGGGATTGAATTTCGGAGCCGCAACGTCATGTTGCAACTGTACAAAACTCTAGTGCGGCCGCACTTGGAGTATTGTGTGCAGTTCTGGTCCCCACATTATAAGAAAGATGTGGAGGCATTGGAGAGGGTACAGAGGAGGTTTACCAGGATGTTGCCTGGTATGGAGGGCAGGTCTTATGAAGAGAGGCTGAGGGATTTGAGGTTGTTTTCGTTAGAAAGGAGGAGGCTAAGAGGGGACCTTATTGAAACATATAAGATGATTAGAGGTTTAGATAGGGTGGACAGTGATAGCCTTTTTCCTAGGATGGAGAAAGCTAGCACGAGGGGACATAGCTTTAAATTAAGGGGTGGTGGTTTTAGGACAGATGTCAGAGGTAGGTTCTTTACCCAGAGGGTGGTAAGGGTATGGAATGCCTTGCCTGCGTCAGTTGTAGATGCGCCAAGTTTGGTGGCGTTTAAGAGGTTAGTAGATAAGTTTATGGATGAAAAGGGAATGGTTTAGGTTAGAGGGTCACTGCTTGTTCCTAATTAGTCGGCGCAACATCGAGGGCCGAAGGGCCTGTTCTGCGCTGTAATGTTCTATGTTCTAAGTAATGCTGAAGATGTCCAACATCTGATCAAAGTATTCCTGGACAACTCGTGCTTCTAGACAATAGATCCCTGGACTGGAGCATTCTAAGTGTAATTTGGATTCATCCCTTTGAATCAAATAAAATACTCAATGGGATTGATGAAGTAAACATTAACCAAATGTTCCCCCTTCTAGAACAGTCTAGGACAAGAGGTCATAATTGTAGAATAAGAAGGAGGAGATTCAAGACAGAGATGAGGAGCACTTACTTCTAATGGACGGTTGCAAATCTATGTGTCGGCCTCACATCCATTGACTCTGTCTACACTTCCTGCTACCTCGGCAAAACAGTCAGTATAATTAAGGACCCCACACACCCCAGAAAAACTCTCTTCCACCTTCTTCTATCAAAAATCTGAAGTCATATCCGATCAACTCACCACATCGTAGCATTCAAGGATGTGAGACAAATGCTGAAAAATGGGATTAGCGTGACTTTGATCGCAGTCATTGTCAGGGTATACTCAATAGGCTGAAGGGCCTTTTCTGCACTGTATGAGTCTATAGACAGGATTTTCTGGACAAGCTTGCCCCAAGACCAGAAATTCCTGCCCGAGATTAATGGACCTTTGCGTGGTCTGCCCCTGCCCATTATGATCCCCATGGCGGGCAGGAGAGGAAAGTTCTACCCTATGACACTCTGACTATACAGCAGAAATGGGTGGGGGGACAACACTTTAGTTCAAAATCTAAGCGAGACACCCTGGTAACCAATTAACAGACCCATCCTGTGGCTGGGAGGGGGTCCAGGGGGACGGGGTAATGGGGAAAAGAGTTCACATTCTTAAGTTACAAGATTTTAAAAATGCTGGAAGAGTAACCATTTTGAAACACCATCTCTCTCTCTTTCTTCTATCTGTACTGGCTGGTGCAGTTTCTTCTCTGCTGATTTCAATTGGACAGTAAGTGTCTTCTCTGGCCATTAGTTGATATTTTAACCAAAGATTGGCTTGAGCATCTCACGCCGATGCCATATGCAGTACAAGAGCTGGAAATTACCTCAGCGTCCTGACTCCAGAACATAGTGTAGAGATGCCGGCGTTGGACTGGGGTAAACTCAGTAAAGTTTCACAACACCAATTTTAAATCCAACCAATTTATTTGATAGTAAATTCGCGAGCTTTCGACACTATGTGCCTTCGTCAGGCAAATGCAGTGTTCTGGTCTGCAATAGCACTCACATCAACACAGACAGTCATAGATTGCTGATTAGAATGCGAATCCTTACATCTAATCTGCTATTCAAGTGTTAAAGTGGCTAACAATGTGTGTGAAGGGAATCCTGAGCATTGGTTAGAGAATTGTGTATTTTCTCCAGACAGCACAGTAAGTGAGGTTTTTGCTAACCCAGGCAAGTTACGGGGGTTACAGATAGTGTGTCATGAAGCCAAGATCCCTACTAAGACCGTCCTCATGTGTGCGGAACTTGGCTATCAGTCTCTGCTCAGCGACTCTGCGCTGTCGTGTGTCCCGAAGGCCCCCTTGAAGAACATTTACCCGCAGGTCGGAGGCCGAATGCCCATGACTGCTGAAGTGTTCGCCCACAGAAAGGGAACTGTTTTGCCTGGTGATTGTTGAGCGATGCTCATTCATCCGCTGTCGTAGTGTCTGCGTGGTCTCCCCAATGTACCATGCTTCGGGACATCCTTTCTTGCAACGTATTAGGTAGACAACGTTGGCCGAGTTGCAAGAGTATGTACCGTGTATCTGGTGAATGGTATCCTCACGTTTGATGATGTTGTCCATGTCTATGGTCTGGTATGTCTTGCAGAGGTTGCTGTGGCAGGGTTGTGTGGTATTGTGGTCACTGTTCTCCTGAAGGTTGGGTAGTTTGCTGCGAACAATGATCTGTTTGAGTTGTGTGGTTGTCTGACAGCAAGAAGTGGGGGTGTGGGGATGGCCCTAGCGAGATGTTCATCGTCATCAATGATATGTTGAAGACTCCGGAGAAGATGTCGTAGCTTCTCCGCTCCGAGGAAGAACTGGACAACAAAGGGTACTCTGTCCACCGTGTCCCATGTTCGTCTTCTGAGGAGGTCAGTGTGGTTTATCGCAGTGGCACGTCAGAACTGTCGATCGATGAGTCGAGAGCCATATCCTGTTCTCACGAGGGCATCCTTCAGCGTCTGGAGGTGTCTATCACGATCCTCCTCATCTGAGCAAATTCTGTGTATACGGAGGGCTTGTCCATAGGGAATGGCTTCTTTAACGTGTCTAGGATGGAAGCTGGAGAAGTGGAGCATTGTGAGGTTGTCTGTCGGTTTGCGGTACATTGAGGTGCTGAGGTGACCGTCCAGAACATAGAAACATAGAAGATAGGAGCAGGAGAAGGCTGTTCGGCCCTTCAAGCCTGTTCTGCCATTCATCACCATTATGGCTGATCATCCAACTCAATAGCCTAATCCTGCTTTCACCCCATAATCTTTGATCCCGTTCACGCTGTGTACTGTATCCAGCCATCTTCGGAATGCAGTCAATGTTTTGGCATCAAATATTTCCTGTGATAATGAATTCCGCAGATTCAACACTCTCTGGTGAAAAAAAAATGAACAAAATCCATGCTGTGGTACCCAGCCTCAAATCAGCTTCCTCAAATCTCAAAATAAATTGAAATTTGAATGTTCCTTCTCATTTTACACATCATGAGATGTCATTCACCTATTTTCACATTCGCTTCATTGCAGTGTTAATGTCAGCCTACTTGTGACGCTAATAAATAAACTTTATTGCGCATTGGGCACACATAGATTAGTTCATTGTCATAGTGACTTCATTTTTTTTTAAACGTGCACTTCACTTAACATTTTCCCCCTGTTCTCAACACTGATTTATTGATTCAGTCACTGTTTACACAGCAGAGAAGTGCTGGCCACTTTGAATCGCCTCATGTGGCATCATTGTGCGGCCAACTGCAACAACATGCTGGAGAAAGAACTTATAAACTCCACGACAGATATTTCAAGCATTTCTTCTGTCGGCCTCTTGCCTCTGGACAATTTTGTGTTCGCTCTGATTTATCAGAGTTGTCCTCCTCGCTCACTCTGTGCTAGTGTGCCCGTACACCAGTGTTACCATCACCGCAACACGCTGTCTGTCAGGACGTGTCACTGTGTTAACTCTGCAGGCTGCGTGTCCCAAGCAAGGCAAACTGTGACAGTGGTGTCACAAAAATTAATCGCTTGCCGAAGTCCAGGCTGAAACTTTTGAAAGCCAGTGTGTCACCTCAAAGGCAAAAATGAACAATCAAGTTCTTGGCAGTCGCTGAACTATCATGTTGAATAAATGTAAGGACGTTCTCAGCATGGACCTGGGAACAATTGGAGACATGTAAAATGAACAGAGTGGCAGTTCTGGGCTTCCATCAAATTGAAGTCTAATTCATAGGAATTCAGTAAAGTTTAACAGAGAAACTTGAGCTACTGTCATAACATCAATTTTGTAAAATAGCATTTCACGAGCTTGCAATTAAACTTGACAATGATGTTATACAACCACATTTTATACTGAGAATTACTTTGCTCATTGACTGGGCTGAAGCCATGAATAAGTTTGAAAAAGACTGAGCAACAGCATTTAAAGTAGCATAAACAGCCCTGCATAAAATTGCCAAATATCTACCCTGTCATTCACAAAACTGTCAGAATGGATTTGAGTTGTCTTAAAGTAGCCCCACCAGAGATAATCAACTTGAATGAGTACGAATGGCCCATCCCATAACCCATCCAAACATAACCTGTGTATTTAGCGGTGTATGCACCAGCTTCTCGAAATCAGGAGCAGGACCTAGATGGGATTGTGGTTGGTGCAGACTCGATGGGCCAAATGGCCTCCTTCTGCACTTTTGAGATTCTCAGCTTATAGATTCAATATCCTTGTTCTTTGGCTGCTGCAGTGGGACATTCCAGGAAAATTCCAGTGAGCATTGGAGAGGGGTTATCTTAATAGGCCCCTTAATTGGCTCAGGTACCTACCAACCTCTTGTAGACAGGTCACCATCTCTTTCCCAACTTGATTTCTTAAAAGCGGCCTGGAAGTGGGACCATGAAGTAATGGATTTGGACAGTTTAAAGTTTAATTATTATTGTCATAAGTAGGTTTACATTAACACTGCAATAAAGTTACTGTGAAAATCCTCTAGTTATCACACTCAGTGCCTGTTTGGGTACACTGAGGGAGAACTATACCTAACCAGCATGGCTTTCAGACTGTGGGAGGACACCAGAGCACCCAAAGGAAATCCATTCAGACATGGGGTGAATGTGTGGACTCTGCACATTCACCCAAGCTGGGAATCGAACTTGGGTTCCTGACACTGTGAGGCAGCAATGCTAATCACTGTGCCACTGTGCCAAGTGTCCTTGTTATCGAGGGAGTACAGTAAAGGTTTACCAGGCTGATGACTGGGATAGCATATCCGTCAATTGGTTAGCATTATATTCACTGGAGTTTGGAAGAGTGAGAGGGGATCCCACAGAAACTTATAAAATTCTAACAGGTTAGGCAAGGTAGATTCAGAAAGAATGTTCCCGATGATTGGGGAGTCTAAAACTAGGGGTCATATCTTGCGGATAAGAAGTAAACCTTTTAGGACTGAGGTAAGGAGAAATTTCTTTACCCGGATGGTGGTGAATGTGTGGAATTTACTACTGCAGAAAATAATTGGGACTAAAATGTCTGATTTCAAGAAGAAATTAAAAAGCTCTTGGGGTTAAAGGGATAAAGGGATTTGAAGTTAAGGGGGAATCAGAATATTGAATTTGATAATCAGCCATGATCATAATGAATGGCAGACAGATTTAAAGGGCAGAATGGGCTACTCGTGCTTCTAGTTTCTATGTTTCTGCCTGACTACCCCTCCCTACCCTCATTCCTTTTTCCCCTCAACCATGTAATTTAATCACTTCAAATAATAGATCTGCAATGAGGGTTCTCCAACTTCCTATGACTACAATTGGAAATGGGGAGTAGAGGTCCTGTGACAAACAAGCTGACCTTTTGTGTTTTAAGAAAGTGCTTTTTCAGGTCTGTCAAAGTGCAGAAAGATTGTACGTGGGTGTCAGCAAAATGAAGACTCATCTCTCTCTCTCTCTTTGTAGCTAATTTGCAAGTGTGTGTTCTCCCTGTATACAGAACAGTTAAACACTACAGGAAGCAGTTTAACATAAACCAAGCAGCTGCTGGCTCCAAAAGAAGAACTCAGTAAGAATTTAGCAACACCAATTTATAATCCAACCGATTTATTTGATAGTAAAAAAGCGAGCTTTCGACTCTTGTGTCTTCTTCAGGCAAATGCAGTGTTCTGGTCTGCAATAGCACACATCAGCACATCACCCTGTGCTGATGTGTGCTATTGCAGACCAGAACACTGCATTTGCCTGAAGAAGACACAAGAGTCGAAAGTTCTCTTTTTTACTATCAAATAAATCGGTTGGATTATAAATTGGTGTTGCTAAATTCTTACTGAGTTCTTACCACCCCAATCCAACGCCGGCATCTGTACATCCAAAAGAAGAGGCAGAAATTGTCCGTCAATAAATTAAATCATCCTGGTGCAGAAACCAGAAATATCTCTGAGCCCAGTTTGAAACCATCCAAGTCATCAATCTACAAGGACCATGCTTTTCCTGGAACTTTTAAATGATTTTCCTACTCACCCTCTTGTAACTTACACTCGTGTGAGTGTTTAAACTTCATGAAGGCTGACGTGGGTGAGAATTGGGAAGTTGAAAAAAACATCTTTTTAATATTGGTCAAGTACAATAAATGCTATTTCTTGTTCTGTTAAAAATTACAAGAAAAAATGTCTGTCTGCCCTTAAACTGTTAAATTATAAATATTTCAGTTGGAAAATAAATTCGTTTGAAATACCTTTTGCTGTCAATTGACAGGTGCAAACAGGGAACTGTTTTGTCACTTCTCCCCTGAACAGAACCATAACAACTTACATTTATATAAAACCTTGAAATAAATCTGGTCAAAGAGATAGATTTCCCATAGAGTCATTACAGTGCAGAAGAAGGCCATTCAGCCCATCAATCTGCACTGCCACCACCCCCTGCGTGCACCCCCCAAAATAACACTCTACCTAGACCCATTCCCCCATCCCCCACACATTTCCCATGGCTAATCCACGTATCTTGCACATCCTTGCATTCTAAGGGGCAACTTAGCATGACCAATCCACCTAACCTGCACATTTTTGCACACTAAGGGTTAATTTAACATGGTCAATTCACCTAACCTCCACAGTTTGGGAATTAAGGGGAAATTTAGCATGGTCAATCCACCTAACCGCCACATCTTTGGACACGAACAGGCAATTTATCATGGATAATTTATCTAACTTCTATACCTTTGGACTATGGGAGGAAACCACAGGGAAAATGTGCAAACTCCACACAGACAGTCACCCGAGGTTGGAATTGAACCTAGGTCCCTGGCGCTGTGAGGCAGCAATGCTCACCACTGTACCATTTTAAGACTGTCATAAAGGATGAGATGGTGTTGGCGAGACTTGAGGCTGGAGGATCTCATGTCTTAGGAGGCTAAATGGTTGTCCGTGGTGAAGCAATAAAAATCAGGGAAATGCAAAAGGCCAGAGTTGGAAGGATGCAGAATTCTTAAATAGTTAACAAACATCTCATGCCTAATTAATGTTCACATACAATTATAATACTGAGGCTATGCCTGGGATTTTCTGACCTTGACATGATAGGACTTAGTGCAGGAGATTAGGCAGCTGGTTACAAAGTCCATGGACTTGCAGTGGGATCGGATGATCCCAATGGGATGGAAAATCCAACCCCCCTTTCCCCCCACTACCCCTGTCCCCTTTAGGCCTGAATGACTTTGGAAATGGGAAAATCTCATGTACTGTCAAACGATCTGATTGGATTTATCATTACTGAATATAACATGTTGTCTGATTGGAGCATCAGCTTCATGCATGAGGAGAAGGTCACATTGTGTCCTGGCTAATTACAGGAAAAATGCGTTATCTGGTCGGAGATGTGCCTCAGCTAGAATCTCTAATCTCTCTTCAAAGTCAATCTCTGTCCATAGAATTAATAGGGTTTTGTCTCCTAGGGCTCCTGTCTAAACATTCCCCAACTGTTCCTTTTAAACAGCAAACACTCCTTCCGAGAAACTGGCCCTCCTCCCCTCCTTCCTGCAGTGTTTAAATTAAGTCTGATTGTGACAGTCTCTGATTCTGAGGGGCTATCTTACCAAAAAAATTCTAAGTGCCGACTGAACATGAAAATAGGAGAGTTTCAGACCCATTTTTTCTTGGGAGAATCAATAATCAAATCTTATCATACTTAGAGTTCGCAGCCCCCTGCCCACACCTCCCACTGTCAACCCTCCTCCATTCTGCCCCTGTTCACACACCCCTAGTCAATTGCTGCCCTTATTCATCTCCCAGTCGATCACTACCCCCATTCACTTCTTTCCCTGTTGACCATCATTTCTGTTAATGGACTCACAGTCAATCACTGCTCTTGTTCACACACTCCTAGTCAATCACCACCCCCCCCTTCACCGTCCTCCTTGTTGATCACTGCCCCTCTTCAATCATTGCTTCCAAGATTGGATTCCTCTATCTCCTAATCTTTTTGACCTCATAAACAATGCCATCATCTGTTCTGTAATATGAAATAGTAATAATAATTAATTATTATCTCTAGGGAACTATTGGCCAATCATCTTAACATTGGCGATTGGATAAGTAATGGAACCCTTACAAAACGCGAGAATAGATGAGCAAATAGGAATGAGGAAAATAATACCAAATAGTCAGGATGGATTTCAAAAAGGAAGTAACAGAGAGTGTAGACAATGGCAACTCAATAGATGTAATTTATCTGGCTTTTTAAAAAGCCTTTCAATTAGATACCGTAATTAAACTAATGGGTAAGGTCAAGACAGGCAGTGGCACAGTGCTTAGCACTGCTGTCTTACAGCACCAGGGCCCTGGGTTCAATTCCCAGCTTGGGTCACTGACAGTGTGGAGCCTGTTTATTGTTCTTGTATCGGCTTGGTTTTCCTTCAGGTTGCTCCAGTTTCCTCCTGCAGTCCGAAAGATGTGCAGGTTAGATGCATTGGCCATGCTAAATTCTTCTTCAGTGTAACCGAACAGGCGCCAGAGTGTGGCAACTAGGGGATTTTCACAATTACTTCATTGCAGTGTTAATGTGAGCCTACTTGTGACTGATAAATCAACATTTAACTTCTAACTTTAACGTTGAGGTCAGAGAAAGTGGTATCAAGACAAGTGGCCGAATGGATTGCCAATTGTCTTCAAGACAGAAGGCAGAGAATGGGAGTAATTCAGAGTGGCAAAAGATGGAAAGTGATATTCAACAAAGGTCGGTGCTGGAACCACTGCTTTTCACAATTTAAATTAATGGTTCAGGCTTGGAATCAGAAGTTTTTTTTTTAATTTGTGGATCACGCCAAGTGGGAGTGTCAAGAGAATACTCAATACTGAGGAGGACTGTGACTAACTACAGCAGGACATTATAATTAATGTGCAGAACTCGCATAATTGTCAAATAAAGTTCAATGTGAAGGAATACATTTTGCTGGGAAAGTGACTTATTTTGCGGAAGGTGCAAGCCTGGGTAGGTTGGAGGAAAAAAGGGATCTCAGGGAACCAACAGACTGATCACCATAAGACAAACCATGGTTAGCAAGAGAAAACAAAATCCAGCACTGGGCTTTATTTCTCAAGGGGTAGAACTGGAAAGTATGGAAGTTAAGCTAAACAAGTACTGAACATTGGTTAGAGCATACTTAGACTACTGCAACACAGTTCTGGTCACATTATAGTCAAGATATATAGATACCGGACAGGATGTAGAGATTTATATGTATGATCTCAGAGGTATCTGGATACACAAAGATTAGAATATAGAACAGAATAGAACAGTACAGGCCCTTTGCCCCTTGATGTTGTGCCAAGCTATGTCTGAACCTAAGATCAGCTATTCTATTCCCTATCATTCTGGTGTATTCTATGTGCCTATCCAATAACCTCTGAAAGTTCCTAAAGTGTCCAACTCCACTGTCACAGCAGGCTGTGCATTCCACATCCCAACCACTCTCTGAGTAAAGAATCAATTTCGAACATCCCTCCTGTATCCCGCACCATAAGAACATAAGAAATAGGAGCAGGAGTAGGCCATCCAGCCCCTCGAGCCTGCCCCACTATTCAATAAGATCATGGCTGATCTGTAGTGGTTCAGTACCATTTTCCCGCTTTCTCCCCATAACCCTTAATTCCCTTGTCAATTAAAAGCCTATCCACTCTTGACTTGAACATATTCAGCGAGGAAGCCTCCACCACCTCATCAGGCAGAGAATTCCAAAGATTTACCACCCTTTGCATGAAGAAACCCCTCTGCAACTCCGATCTGAACCGCACCCCCAATCTTGAGGCTGTGCCCTCTAGTCCTGCTATCTTTGCTAAGCGGGAAGAGTCTCTCAACCTCTACCCTATCCATCCCCTTTATTATCTTATACGTCTCTATAAGATCCTCTCTCAGCCTTCTAAACTCCAAAGAGTACAAACCTAGCCTATTCAGTCTCTCCTCATAATCCAATGCCCTCATCTCCGGTATCAGCCTAGTAAGCCTTCTCTGCACCCCCTCCAAGGCCAATATATTCTTCCTCGAAAGGCGACCATGAACCTTATAGTTATGTCCCCTAGTAACAGCTACATCCAGCTGAGTCAATCCTTTTCCCCTGAAAAAAGAACTGAGAGGGAATCAAATAGAGGTCTTTGAAAAAATACAGTGGGAATGTTTCCACTTTGGGGACAAGGATAACCAGAGGCCATTAATGCAAGATCATCAGTGCATCTGCCTCATTTACCTTAGTTAGTCTTTCTGACATTAAGGGGCAATTTAGCATGACCAATACACCTAACCTGGCCATTTTTAGACAGTGGGAGGAAACTAGAGCAGCCAGAGGAAACCCACACAGATATGGGGAGAATGTACAAACTCCACACAGACAATGATGCGAGGCCAGGAATCGAAGTCGGGTCCCTGATACTGCAAGGCAGCAGTGCCACTGTGCTGCCCTACCTGAGTAAGTTAGGTGGATTGACCATGCTAAATTGCTCCTAAGTGTCCAAAGACTTTAATTTAGATGATTAATTATGGCAAACACGACAGATTACTTTGATAGTGCGGAGGGGAGAGTCTAGCACAAGTGCATTCTACAATTATGATTCTCCCAATCTTATAACCTATCACTTTTGGCCTCCTGAGCATCCCAGAGTTTGATCACTCTATCAATAGTAACCATGCCTTCAGCTACTTGAATGCCAAGCTCTGAAATTCCCTCCCTGAACCTTCGCTCCCTTCTACCTTCCTCCTCTCCTTTAAGAAATTCCTTAAAAGCCGCCTGCAAATCCGGGTATTTGGTTCTAATGGTTCATGATACGTCTCTGTGTCAAATTCTATTTGATAATCACTCCTGTGAAACACTTTGGAACATTTTCCTAACAGTAAAGGTGCTGTAAATGAATCAGATTGTGGGGGTTGGGCGGGGAACACAGGTTGAATGATCAGGTTGCATTCTTCAAATTTCCTGATGATCCAAATGCTAGTCTCCCAACGCTTGCGGGGTATTCAGTCGTAAAGGAAGGTTTCCACTGTGCCTTATCCGCACTGCACCTGACATTTACACTTGCACACTTTCCAACAGCAGAGTCACAAGATAATGATCTCGAGCCATACCCCTGGAGGATTTTTTTCATCCTCTCTTCCCTCCGGGGCGCTAAGGCCAATTACATCATGCGCACCACGTTATTAATAGTCATATATTAACCAGTGGGTAAGCGCTGTCATGTTTTTTTTTAATAGGTCGCAATGCATAACAATCGTGCCTTCACTGTCCCATGTGGGAGATTCATATTCTGCTGATGAGACTAACCCAGCATAGCTCACTCACAACCTTGCTGCCCTCAGTTATGCAGTCAGACTCGCTGCACAAAATAAAGAGAACCCAAGACAAATGCTTCAGCAGTGTTTGGATTGTGCTTGGCACAAGTTGCAGAGCTCCCGTTAACTGTTTGAGCACTGTTAGCTGGCCTCTGCTTTCTCAATAGCCACCTCTCTCCTCTGGTTTCCTCCAGATGTTCTGGTTTCCTCCCACAGTCTGAAAGACGTGCTGCTTAGGTGCATTGTCCATGCTAAATTCTCCTTTAGTATACCCAAACAGGCACCAGACTACAGGATTTTCACCGTAGCTTTATTGCAGTGTTAATGTAAGCCTACTTATGACACTGATCAACTTAAAAACACTTTTCACAGGATAGAATCCTTACAGTGCAGAAGCATTCTCTACTTTCTCAGAAGACTAAGGAAAGCTGGCATGTCAACTACAGCTATCACCAACTTTTACAGATGTACCATGGAAAGGATTCTTTTTGGTTGTATCACAGCTTGGCATGACTCCTGCTCTGCCCAAAACCACAAGGAACTACATAAGTCATGAATGTAGCCCAATTCATCATGCAAACCAGCCTCCCATCCATTCACTCTATCTACACTTCCTGCTGCCTTAGCAAAGCAGCCAGCATAATTAAGGAATCCACGCACCCCAGACATTCCCTCTTCCACCTTCTTCTTTCAGGAAAAAGATGCGAAAGTCTGAGATCACGTACCAACCGACTTAAAAACAGCTTCTTCTCCACTGTCATCAGACTTTTGAATGGCCCTACCTCGCATTGAGTTAATCTTTCTCTACACCCTAACTATGGCTGTAACACTACATTCTGCACTCTCTCCTTTCCTTTTCTATGAATGGTATGCTTTGTCTGTATCGTGTGCAAGAAACAATACTTTTCACTGTATGTTAATATGTGTGAAAATAATAAATCAAATCAAATCAAAACAATTAGCCTCCAACTGATCTCAAGGTGTGCACCTATCACCTTGAATAGACTTCTACAGGTTATACGTTTGTAATTTTTATAAATGATCTGGATGAGGGTATTGAGGGATGGATCAGTAAATTTGCAGATGATACTAAAGTTGGTGGTGTGGTAGATAGTGAAGAGGGGTGTTTTAGTTTACAGAGTGACTTGGACAAGTTGCAGAGCTGGGCCGAGAGGTGGCAAATGGAGTTTAATGTGGAAAAGTGTGAGGTAATGCACTTTGGCAGGAACAATAAATGTGTAGAGTATAGGGCTAATGGTAGGGCTCTTAATAGTGTTGAGGAACAGAAGGATCTTGGTGTATGTGTCAATAGATCCCTGAAAGTAGGCAGTCAAGTGGATAAAGTTGTTAAGAAGGCTTATGGAGTCTTAGCTTTTATTGGTAGGGGGATTGAATTTAGGAGCCGCAGCATCATGTTGCAACTGTACAAAACTCTAGTGCGGCCGCACTTGGAGTATTGTGTGCAGTTCTGGTCGCCACATTATAAGAAAGATGTGGAGGCATTGGAGAGGGTACAGAGGAGGTTTACTAGGATGTTGCCTGGTATGGAGGGCAGGTCCTATGAAGAGAGGTTGAAGGATTTGAGGTTGTTTTCGTTAGAAAGGAGGCGGCTAAGAGGGGATCTTATTGAAGCATATAAGATGATTAGAGGTTTAGATAGGGTGGACAGTGATAGCCTTTTTCCTAGGATGGAGAAAGCTAGCACGAGGGGACACAGCTTTAAATTAAGGGGTATGAGTTATAGGACGGATATCAGAGGTAGGTTCTTTACTCAAAGAGTGATTAGGGAGTGGAATGCCCTGCCTGCAGCTGTTGTAGATGCGCCAAGTTTGGTGGCGTTTAAGAGGTTAGTTGATAAGTATATGGAAGAGAAGGGAATGGTTTAGTTAGGAGGGGCATTGCTTTTTATTTTGGTCGGCACAACATCGAAGGCCGAAGGGCCTGTTCTGTGCTGTATTGTTCTATGTTCTATACGTTATTTGCAGTTATTTGATTGTATCCACTCAGTAGCAGGGTGGTACATTGCGTGTTCCCGGGTTGGCTGCTCCTGCCTTTCCGTGAACAAAGGTCACCACAGATATCAGGTCATCTAAAATAGCAGAAAAGGCTGACTATTCAAAGTGGCTCCTCAGGTAACAGATAAAAGCAGAAATAGATCATCATTCAACAAATAGTTACCCAAATTCACCACTCCAAGTGGAAGCTTATTTGGCCTTCAGTTATTGGGAGATTTGCTATTTATCTTCAGCATTTTTGGGCTCCATTTTTCACCAAATCACCAATTGGCAATTCCAGTCCAATTATTCTCTCCTTCATTTAAATTTCTGCAAACTGATGCTTGGAATAGCACCATGGTTAGCACCACCGATCTCACAGCATCAGGGCTCTGGGTTCAATTCCCAGCTTAGGTCACTATCTGTGCAAAGTCTGCACGTTCTCCCCAGGTCTGCTTGGATTTCTTCCAGGTGCTCTGGTTTCCTCCCACAGTCTGAAAGAAGTGCTGGTTTAGTGCATTGGTTATGATAAATTCTCCCTCACTGTACCTGAACAGGCACACTCTGGTTGTGTCACAGCTTGAGTGTGACGACTAGGGGATTTTCACAGTAAATTCATTGCGGTGTTAATATAAGTTTGATTTGATTTGATTTATTATTGTCACATGCATTAACATACAGTGAAAAGTATTGTTTCTTGCGTGCTACAAAGCATCCCATTCATAGAGAAGGAAATGAGAGAGTGCAGAATGTAGTGTTACAGCTTACTTTTGACACTAATAAATAAACTATAAACTGAAGTATACAGTAAGCTTAACAGGTTTCCAGTCAGATTTTCCTCCTTTTAAGTATTGAAAATAGAATTAGAACCAAGACTGGCAGCAGAGGTCTCCATTAGAATGCAATTTCCCGATTCCACACCTCCAGATTCCGAGTATGTAAGCTCATTCACACGTCAGAGCTGCTGGCGCACATAGTCCATCTTTAGGTGAGACACTGAGTCCGATTCTGTCTTCCTGGGAGGACATTAAAGACCTCACACTATTTTTTCAAAAGTCAGAGGAGTTCTTTCTCTCATTGTAGAGCCATAGAATCCTAAGCGGGAAGAGGCCACTCTGTCCATCAAATCTGCATTGATACTCCAAAAGAGGATCCCATTCAGGTCTTTTTCCTGCAAACCCCTGCATTTACAATGACTAAACGCCCTAAGCACACATCTTGGAGCACTAAAGGGCAATTTAGCATGGCCAATCCACTCAACCTGCACATATTTGGACTGTGGGAGCACTGGGAGGAAACCTACACAGAGACGGGGAGAATGTGTAAACACCACACAGATGGTGATCCAAACCAGGAATCAAATCCGGATCCCTGGCACTGTGAGGTAGCAATGCTAGCCACTGTGCCATCCTGGCCAATATCTACCCCTCAACTAACGTCACTGAAAGACATTTAAGATCATAATGACATCTCAGTTTATGGGAGCTTGCATTTTGCAAATTGAATCACAGAATGGTTACAGCACAGAAGAAAGCCATTTGGCCCTTTGTATTGGCACTGATTCTCTGAGGAATCAGTTTAATTATTGTCACTGTGTGGACATGTTTCCACAGCTCTGCACATACTTTCTTTTCAAATGAAAATTCAATTCCCTCTCGATTGAACCTGTCTCCACCTCACTTTCCTGCAGTGTACTCCAGATCCTCACCACTGGCTGCGTAGATTAGTCTTTCCTCATCTCTCCCTTGCTGTTTTTATCATTTACCATAAACACGGGTCCCTGTTGTTTTCAATCCTTCCAGACTCCTCAGGATTTTAGTATACCTCCAGTAAATCTCCTCTCAAACTTCATTTCACCAAAGAAAAGGATATTGGAAGCCATTTCCCCTACGTTCCATAGCGGTGGCACAGCGGTTAGCACTGCTGCTTCAAAGCATTAGGGATCCAGATTCAATTTCCAGCTTGGGTCACTGACTATGTGGAGTCTGCACATTCTCCCCGTGTCTACGTAGGTTTCCACCGGATGCTCCAGTTTCCTCTGAAAATTGGCCTTGCTAAGTTCTCCCTCATCCAAACACATGCCAAAATGTGATGACCAGGACATTTTTGCAGCAGCTTTATTGAGGTGTCACAAGTCTACTTGTTAGTATAAGCTTATTTATTACAGTCACAAGCCTACTTGACACTAATAAATAAATAAACTCTAAAGAAAACAACACTTCAGAAAGTACTGACTGCCTGTAAAGCTTTTTGTGAGATGTCCTGAGAGATACAAGTGCAAATCGTTTCTTCTTCTCTCTTTCAAATGATTAGTCAACAGTACTATGGTTGGATTTGATAATTCATTCATCAGGGTATTATTTATTCAGCCTGTTTATTCTCTCTGGTTGGGTGCAAAAATTAAGTTTGGCTCTTTCATTTTTGTAAAACTTTGGTGCAAGCCAAAAGCAATAAAAAAGAAACAATTCAAACATCTTTTTGTCAGAATCTGTGTCACATACCAAACAAGCAGAGTCCCCGCATCCCACCACCATCATCCACAAGCACAGATACTGTGTAATTCTATACATTTGTAGTTGGTTTAATGATTCTTGACATTGTCAAGGATCCTCTTCAGAAGCCAACTCTTGAACTTAGGGGAGGCGATGGCCTAGTGGTATTATTGTTGGACTATTAATCCAGAAACTCAGCAAATGTTCTGGGAACTTGGGTTTGAATCCCACCACGGCAGATGATGGCATTTGAATTCAATGAAAAAAATTCGGAATTAAGAACCTACTGATGACCATGAAACCATTTCCAATTATCGGAAAAACCCACCTGGTTCACTAATGTCCTTTAGGGAAGGAAATCTGCCATCCTTACCTTGTCTGGCCTACATGTGACTCCAGAGCAACAGCAGTGTGGTTGAAATTCAATTTCCTTCAGAAATGGTCGAGCGAAAGACACAGTTGTATCAATCTCTATAAAGTCATACTGCATTTCAAGAAGGCAGCTCACCACCACCTTTTCAAGAGCAACTAGGAATGAGCCATAAATACTGGCCTAGCCAGTGACACCATGTCCTACAAATGAATAAAAAAAATTCTGAAACTGCTGTTAACTTCCATTTTGTTTTATAACAAGAAATAATCTTCAAAAAGTATTTCATTGGGCTAAAATCATTTGGAGATGTTCTGAGGCTGTGAAAGGTACGATATTCATCTCTTCCCTTTTATTCTTTCCCCCTTCCAGAAGAAAATCCCCTCCCTGGCCTTTCTGCACTTACCAGTTATCGCTGGAACTCGAACTTCTCTTCAGCCATCAGTGATGTTGCTATTTCCCTGTTCTGTACAGACTCCTGATTCTTCAGAATGCTTCAGTCTTGTTAGCAGATCTGCCAGGGGACTGAAATTTTATCAAAATGATGATATCCTTTATGACTGCCATTTGTTTCTTGTTTTTCTCTTTGCCCTTACTGCAGTTTGTCTCTCCGTTGTCACTGTTCATTCTTTCTAAGAGCCATTCATTTTTGCTTCTCTTCCTAAACCCTCCTCAGTACCTTTGACCTTCCAGAAGGGAACAAAACAGACCAGTATTCTTGTTTCCCTTGTCTTGAAGTCTTTTTTTGCTCCTGAAAACCATGAAAATGTGTAAGGCGTTTGGATTCCCATAAGTAAGAAATGAGACTGAAAATTCTGCAGCTGCATTGAGTTTATTCTTTGCTGCTCTCCATGTGGATGCTGGACTGATGCATTGTTTAAGGACTGCATGTGGCACAGTGGTTAACACTGCTGCCTCACAGCACCAGAGATCCGGGTTTGTTTCCGGCCTCAAGTTAACGTCTGTGTGGAGTTTGCACACTCTCCCCATGTCTGTTGGATTTCCTCCGGGTAATCCAATTTCCTCCCACATTCCAAAGATGCGCAGGTTGGAGGTATTGGCCACGTGTGGGATTACGGCGATAGAGCAGGGCAGAGAGCTGGGTAAGACACACTGTCAAAGAGTTAGCATTGTATCAATGGGCTGAGTGGCCTCCCTTGCAATCCTTTTGTATTCTATGATTGTTATTCAGCATGACTGTAGTGCAACATTGAATGTGGCACTGGGACATATATCCACATGACAATTAATTCCATTAACTGTGTTTCTATCTGCACAGATGCTGCCAGACCTGGTGGGTTTATCCACTATTTTCTGTTTTTATTTCAGATTTTCAGCATCTCTAGTGTTTTGCTTTTATGTAACAGTTCCTAACTCGTTATGAATAAAATAGCAATGCAAGCCAAGAGACTATGTGTCTCATGGAAGCCAAATACTCATTTGAACTGGTTTATTCTGGTTTGGCTAATGATCATGCATACTCAAATATCCACAAGAAGGTAACATCTCCTTCCTTAATGAGAAAGGTACACAATTTGTAACATTCATACAATATATTTACATTTCTTATTTATTGTTTATTTACAAACACAACTTAACCACGGGTTTTCTATTCATTAGAGGATAACCCCTTTCTTGATCTAAGTTCTCAGGGCTTGGGAGCAGGACTTTGGTCCATTTGGGACTGAGTCTAAGGAGAAATTTTGTTCAAAAATCACCAATTTCGATCTTGACCTTCAATTGAACTTTCCATTACTTGGCATGTCTGCCTGACTGTGACTGGGAGCTAATTAGTTTTAGGTATAACTGATGTAACTTAACAGAGTTTCATTGAATTGCTCTCGTGCAGAAGGAGGCCATTTATAGGGAGCAGGCGGGAAAGTGGAACTGATCTGCTTCAGCGGGCTAGGCTCAAAGGGCTAGATGGCCGACTCCTGCTCCTATTTCTATGTTCTTATGTTCTTATGTCCATTTGGCTCATCACGTCTGCACCACAATTCCACCCAGGCCCTATTCCCATAACCCCATATATTTACTCTGCTAATCCCCCGGCACTATGTTCAATTTATCATGGCCAATGAATCTAACCCGCAGATCTTTCGACTGTGGAGGAAACTGGAACATCTGGAAGAAATCCAGCCAGACACAGGGAGAATGTGCAGTCTCGCAGGTCTTGGCTCACAGCGAAATCAGATCAACCACCCTCGTGGGAGGCGCCAGCTTCGCTACGGGCCCATGTCCCCAGGGCCGGCCCCCGTGAGACTATCCTAGGACCCTGCAGTGCAGTCTTTGAGGATCTTTCTCAGGCCGCCCTCCAGGCGGAGTTGGCAGACCCGTTGGCAGGTTCACAGTTCGCACACGGACAGTGACCCAAGCCGGAACCGAACCTAAGCCCTTGATGCCGTGAGACAGTAGTGCTAACTACTGTGCCACCATGCTGCTAGAATCCGTTGTGATCCCTCTCACAGTCAAATAGCCTGCTGACACTCATTGTCTTGTCTTACACTTCAAGAATGCAGGCATTGGGAGTGCAGTCAGAAAATTCTGCTCCAAGAAACATAAAATAAGGGGCTGGAAATACTTAGCAGGTCTGACAGTACCTTTGGGAGAAAAACAGAGTTAGCAGTTCATCTGCAGATAGGATCATTGGTCTTAAAGGTTGGGCAGAATTCAATGCCCTCCTCTGGAGGTGGGTGATGGCATTTGGTTGGGTGGAGCACGCACAGGATGAGTACTGTGCTGCCTTACCATCCGCCCCCTTGCTTCATCAAATTTGGAGTTGGGTAGGCTTCAGGAAGAGCTTTCCACTCAAACACTAATTGAAGCTCTTTCCAGCTGAACCACTATTCAATCAATGGCGGATGGGTCTCCCCATGCAGGGAGACCAGTTGGACTTCCTTCTGGAAGAGTTGACAAAGGTGTGTGTTTCCCCATTTAAAGGGACTGACATGAGGAAAGGTGTGGGGGAGTGGAGGGGGGTGGGAGGGGGAGGTTGGAGAGCTGCTGAAGGTCACTCTCTATCCTCTTCTCTCATTCTCTTTCCCCTTTGTATGTGACCACATCCGATGACTCACACCCTGTTCTCATTCACCTGCAGCCTGAATCCCTCAGCAATCCCAGACCTCTCACTGGGTAAGTTATTGTCAGCCGCCATGATTCATGATGATGGTGACAGTATTGGAGAACTGTAGTACTCTGATTGATTGACAGCTATCAGCAGGCGGCAGTTTTACTGGCCCTGAGTCTAAGAGAAAGCCCAAAGTTAAGTGCCTGATCAGTAATTTATTTGGCCAGACCTTTTGCAATGCAGGACTTCTACCAGTCCCCCTGCCACCAGTGGTAAATTTTGTTCTTTGAGTTTGAACCATGGAAGCATAGAGTCCCTACAGTGCAGATGGAGGCCAATTGGTGCACTGAGTCTGCACCAACTCTTCTAAAGAGCACCTCACCTCGGCCTACCTCCTCTATCCCGTCTTGCAGCATTGCACATTTACCATAGCTAAGCCACCAACCTACACATTTTTAGACACCAATGCTGGAATTTTACTACCTCGCCCGCCTGAGGCCAACAGAGAATGCCATTCGGCGAGCCTTGCCCATCCTGATTCTGGTGGTAAAACCTCGGCCCAAAGGACAATTTAGCATGGCCAATCGACCTACCCACACATTTTTAGACCTTGGGAGAGAACTGGAGCACCCGGAGGAAACCCATGCTGACATGAAGAGAATGTGCAAACTCCACACAGGCATCCAAGGCTGGAATTGACCTGGGGTCCCTTGCATTATGAGGCAGCAGTGTTAACCACTGGACATGCATCCTGCATGTAGCCAGATGCAGAGTAAGGCAAATCCTCCGAACAATTATAGTTCTAGCCAGTACGATGTATTTTAAGAGTAATGTTGCACGGAATGTGCAATGATCGAGATTGCAGATTAGGGACTGGTCTTACATCCCCAATTAGAAAAAGCTTGTGCGCCATTAGTCCGTATTGGATCTGATGCCAGTGTCAAACTCACTGTGTCAGCTAGTTCCCAGCTACTTCATACGGAAGGAAGGGTTAAGTTTGCATTTATAACATTTTTCTGCTGTGGACAGTTTTGCCCACAAGCCACTCATACGGGAAAGGCTGTGAATTTGGCTTTGACAGCAAACAGCAAGGATGTTCTTTCCTAGCCTCATGCCCCATACTGTTAATTCTCTCCAACAACTTGCTCTTCAAGCAGGGTGAAGTCTTGCATTGAGGCAGTGCAAGGGATATCTCTGCAGAGCTGTACCCTTCGGAGAATTCTGTGTAAATCTTTGCTATCTAACCTGGTTAAAAAACAAAAGCCAGCTTCACTGAGGGATGGGCATTGAACCAAACTCTGCATGCATCCAAATTTCAGAGATTTGAGTCTGACTTTGTTTGTGCTTGGCTATCAGATTTTATTTAAACATCCTTCCAGGAAAGCAATGGCTATTATGAAGATATCGATACTCACCCAGGACTAAACACTGAGAAACTTTAAGGTCACAATTCAATTTTGAAAAAACTTCAGCACAAACATCACCCTAAAGGGATTCACAATTTTAATAACAAGCAGCAACCAGAGAAAGTCTTCCACGAATTTCTTTTGGAAGCAGCTCAAAGCAGCTGCCAGTTAGCTCTGAGAATAGTGAAATCTGTGGAATGTCTGGTTAGGGAGCGTTTAAAGGTCACATGTTTATTCTAACTTGATCCAAAATACATTTACAGATAATGGTCAACCCTATTCCCCGATTGGGGTCACAGCTGTGGATTTAATTGAATTACAGTAACTTCTCCTTTCAGCCTACCCAGTTGCTCAAGTTAGACATTCTTTTGGCTAATAGTTTGTGACACAACTCTTCACGTTGGAGCTGATTTGATTCAATCAGTCAGATTTCACCTCAGAACAGATTTTGAAAGCTTCAACATAAATGCAGCTCACCAAAGTAGGATTCCTGTTGCTCTTGTTTAAGTATAACAACAGTTTATCTGGTCATTTATCCCATTTACCTTTGCTAGGACTTTTCCATGTGCAATCTAACTGGTGTAATCACCTAATTAATGGTGACTGTGTTCCCTAAGGAATCCATTAGTCACTGTATCCTTTTGATACATCCCAAAGGCACAGCATTCAAATTCCAAGCCTCCTCCCGCACTAGTGGCTGCATTAAGACAAGCTTAATCTCAGTGTTCATAGCTAGCAAATCCTGGAACAGGTCACTAGTCCATCACCAGGGGCTCGTAGCCTGAGGGGCGTTGCTTCACATCAAGCATGGCTGACCTGAAGTCTCTTCCGCTTTAAAGAACAAAGAAAATTACGGCACAGGAACAGGCTCTTTGGCCCTCCAAACCTGCATCAACTATGCTGCCCAACTGAATTAAATCCCCCTATGCTTCCTGGGACCAAGCCCTTCCATTCCCATCATATTCATGTGTTTGCCAAGATGTCCCTTAAAAGTCACTATGGTATCTGCTTCCACTTCTTCCCCCAGCAGCAAGTTCCAGGCACCCACCACTCTCTGTGTCAAAAACTTGCCTCGTACATCTCCTTTAAACCTTGCACCTTAAACCTACGCCCCACAGTAATTGAATCTTCCACCCTGGGAAAAAGCTTCTGACTTTCCACTCTGCCCATGTCCCTCATAATCTTGTAGACTTCTATCAGGTCTCCCCTCAATCTCTGTCACTCCAGTGAGAACAAACCAAGTTTCTCCAATCTCTCCTCATATCCAATGCCCTCCATGCCAGGCAAGGTCTTGGTAAATCTTTTCTGTATCTTGTGTACCTTATAGTGTGGCAACCAGAATTGAACACTACATTCCAAGTGCGGCCTAATTAAGGTTCGATAAAGTTACAACACAATTTGCCAATTTTTAACTTCTTACTACCAACCATTGGCATATTTGGAAGGATTTTGTAGGCTGACACACAACCTGTTCGGCTGTGCAATAAACTTTGGTCATCAAAGTCTGGAGTGGGGCTCGAAACTGGAGCTTCTGGCTCAGAGGCAGGGACACTACCCAGCCCGCCACCAGAATTCCCACAAGGATCTAGAAGCTATCGTCTAAATGCCTGTTCTCTGTTTCCGCTATGGGTTATTGTCCTTTTCAACTGCTCCCTTAGGGACCGTGGTTCAAACACAAATGGAGAGTGACTAATATTCCAAACTTCCACAAGTTGCAGGGAACTCTGTATGTTGTGACTAAGGATTTTTAGCGTATTTGAGCATGCTGCATAATACAGCTGACCTCAACATCTAACCACTACATCTACACACAGTGCAGGTTGTTAAACATCATCTCAGAGTGAAAACAATGACTGATCTTCCCCTTTCTTGCCCCAGGCATGCAGAGGACAACGATAGAGTGGGAAGGTGGCACCATGGTTAGAATTCTTAGAATGCTGGTATTGCCACACTATACTTAAGTTGCAACCTTCTCATTCAGAAACAAAAGCACTGCCAAGTAAGCCACAGTTCACATTCAATCTATCGGATGCTGCAGATGATGGCATACTTAATCCTTTTAAGACTGGATATCTTTGGATGTCTATAAACAGGTGAATTTGGGCAGGACAATGGCACATGGTTAACATTGCTTCCACACAGCACCAGGGACTGGATTCGATTCCTGGCTTGGATCACTGTGCGGAATTTGCACTTTCCCCCGCGTATCTGTGTGGGTTTCTTCTGGGTGCTCCGGTTTCCTCCCACAGTCCAAAGACGTGCTGGTTCAGTGCATTAGCTATGCTAAATTCTCCCTCAGTGTACCCGAATCGGCGCCAGAGTGAGGCTACTAAAGGATTTTCACAGTAACGTCATTGCATTAAACTCACTTGTGACACAAATGAATAAACTTACATAATGTCTGTATTCCTGACTGGGGATAGACTTGATGGACTGAATGGCCTCTGTAAGTGCCATAAGGACCTGTAATCAAACACTCTGCTTTGTCTGCTTAATTTCAGATCGACATTGGGTTTTCATTTTCAAGGTATATGAACTTTTTGTTCAAAGTTGCCGGGGGCGATCGAATTGCAGTCATTTTTGTGTCGCATACTTGAAAGTGATGGGAAGCATTGTGATGGCAGGCTTCAGTAGCTTGTTATTGAAGAAGAAAAAAAAAACATCCAGAATGTCTTGTTTAAACGTTGGGCAAGCTGCCATGAACAAATATTCAGATGGGTCCTGCGTAACTGGTGGGTGGTTGGCAAAATTTGACAGCTTGACATTGAGGGAAATGCCTGATTTTGTTCCTAGTGCATCTTTAAATCATCAGCATTTGGCAGCCTTACGATGATGAGGGAAGCCAGATTGTCTAGCTTAAATCCCTGGTGGCTGGAGAGACTGCGGGACATCGTGTGTTTCCTGCATAATGCATGTGTGAGCTTCAAGGATTCACACTTGCCCATTATTGATGGAATCCCTTGAGGTCTTGGTGCTCCTCCAGCTCACATCCTACATGCATTCCCATTTTCAATGCCTGTATTCCGAACTGAGGATAGACTTAATGGGCTGATGTGACAAGAGCGGGAGAGATGCCTGGTCAGCCACGCTTCTTGTGGAGTGACACCCCTCAAGCTATCCTTGGTGACCAAGACTTCATCTGCCTAGCCTGGTGAACAGGAAGAACCGACTCCACAAATATCCCCATCCTCAATGATGGAGGAGCCCAGCATATCAGTGCAAAAGATGAGACTGAAGCAATCACAACAATATTCAACCAGAAGTGGGTGATCCATCACAGCGTCCTCTGGAGGTCCCCAGCATCTTAAACTTAAGGCAATACGATTCACTCTACGTGATATCAAGAAATGCTTGAAAGCACTGGATACTGTAAAGGTAACAGGCCCTGATAATATTCCAGCATTATTACTGCATTATAGTTCGGGTACACTGAGGGAAGAGTTTAACATGGCCAACGCACCTAACTAGCATGTATTCTGGACTGTTGGAGGAAACCGGAGCATCCGGAAGAAACCCATGCAGACACGAGGAGAACATGCAGACTCTGCAGTCAGTGGTCCAAGCCAGGAATTGAACCTGTGTCTCTGGCGCCGTGAGGCAGCAGTGCTAACCACTGTTCCACCATGCCCCCATCCACCCCACCCCCCAGCTTGACCTTACTATGTGGTGCGCCATTCAGAGTGATATGAAGCAGGATGTGAGGAGAAATGAATGGATTATTAACGCAATGCTGATGAATTCATGTTCAGCAAGCAATTAGGAGGACCCCCATTGGCATATTGGGGTCAAGGAATAGCCTTGAACAAGGAAGTCTCACTACAATTTTTATGGCTTTGGTGAGACAACAGCAAAGTAGCTGGGAGAACTGTGCATTGAATCGATCTCCATTTTTAAAGACAGGTAGACTTGCCTTGGAAACAAGCTTTCACTTAATTGGTCCATGAAAAGAGAGTTTTGTCCTCAGGTGACAAGCTGAGCAAACTGGGCTTATACCCCCTGGAGTTCAGAAGAATGGGAGGTGAATTCATTGAAGCATATACACGTCTGAAGGAACTCAACAGAGTAGACACTATAGGGTTGTTTTCTCTAACTGAGGCATTTAGAATATGGAGGGACAGCCTCAGGAAAAAGAGCACTGAGATGAGGAGAAATTTGTTCACTCAGAGGGTTGTGGAATTCTGTACCCTCACAGGTTTCATTGTGGAGCATATTGAAGGCTGAGATAAATCTTTGGACCCTCAAAGAATATGCGGAACATGGGTTAAAGAAGAATTGAGGTAGAGAATCAGCCATGGTCGTATTGAATAGTAGAGAAGGCTCAGATGCTGTATTGTCACCTCCTGCTGCAATTTCTTATCAATGTCCTCCTTCTATGCTGCAAACACTCTGTAATTTGACTGTTATACTGAGGCAGAATGTCATATTGGTGGAAAAACCCCATTGTTGACACCTGGGGCTGATTGCCATTTGTCCTTTTGTTGACAAACTGGAATTGTTGCGATAGGAAGCTGTTATAATTGTGTTTGTCTAACCTTATATCCAACTCTGGTTCAGTCGCTCACTTACTGTAACAGAGCTTTTCAAAAGCAGGGAGCTGAAACAAGTCCTACAAACAAGTGCCTTCGCACTTTAGATCGATGTTTTACAACTCCTGCTTATGAAGGGGCAATCTTGTTTGTTCAGTGCCCTTTGTATTTCCACTCCAGTCTAGTCAATCAATAACCAGTTCAATCAGATGCTGTATAAATACTGAATGTTACTTCAGGAGGGAACAAAAATCAATGTGTTACAAGTAGCTTCAATCTACACAAAATTACTCCAAACCTTCAAATCCCAAATAGCACTCATAGCCTTCAAAATGTCAGCATCCCAATGACACACCTTTCTGAGGATAGTATGGGGACCGTCTGCTTTCCAGTTATAATTATTTCATTTCTCAACTCATTAACCACATCTGAACTAAGTGAGGCTAACAAATGGGGAATATAGCTGGAAAAGCTTATAGAAGAATTGTCCTTGCAAACTATCATCCCAAATTCAACTGGCATGGTGGCACAGTGGTTAGCACTGCTGCCCATAGCACCAGAGACTCGGGTTCAATTCTCTGCTGAGGTGATTATCTGTATGGTGTTTGTACGTTCTCAATGTGTCTGCATGGGTTTCCTCTGGGTGCTCCGGTTTCCTCCCATAGTTCAAATATGCTAAATTGCTCTCAGGGAGATTCATAGAATGGATAGAGTCTGGATGGGATTGGTATTGCTTCAGGCTCAATGGGCTGAATGGACTCCTTCTGCACTGTCCGGATTCTATGGGTCTTTTTCCTCCAACATTCTTCAACTCATTATTGCCTCCCAAATGTGCGTGCACCTTTTTTGCAACTGCTGATGTTTGGTCACCTGTCCTGACATCTCCTTCTTTGCCCTGGGATCAGTTTTTGGCTGAGCATAGTCCAGTGAGACCACACTGTAGATTATGAATAAATCTAAGTTTGTACGAGATAGTTTGTACGAGCCTTCCAAAAAAAGGCTTCAGCAATCTTCAACAAACTCACCATTTAGTGACTTTCAGTAGTTATCGGGTCTGTTTTATACATGAGTAGAAAATTATAGCTCATGCTTAATGATTAAAGTTTAAATTTATTTATTAGTGTCACAAGTAGGCTTACATTAACACTGCAATTAAGCTACTGTGAAAATCACCTTGTCGCCACACTCCGACGCCTGTTCGGGTACATTGAGGGAGAATTTAGCATGGTCAATGCACCTAACCAGTACGTCTTTGGGCTGTGGGAGGAAATCAGAGTACCCGGAGGAAACCCACGCAGATATGGGGAGAATGTGCAGACTCCACACAGACAGTGACCCAAGTCGGGATTCAAATCTGGGTACCTGGCACTGTGAGGCAGCAGTGCTAACCACTGTGCCACTGTGCCGCCCAAACTCATTTGTTTATAGGCATCCAAAGGTGTCCAACCTTAAGACGATTAAGTGCATCATCATCTGCAGCATCAGATATATTGAATGTGAACTCTGATGTACTTAATTGCACTTTAGTCTCTGAATGAGAAGGTTGTAACTTCAAGTGTAGTGTGGCAATACCAGCATTCTAAATGGGATAAACTCTGAACAAATCTAGTAACACAAGTCTGATTATCCATGAGATAGCTGTAGACCATCAGCAGAAGAATTGTATTCAACCACAATCTGCAACCTCATGATATATTCCCAACTCGACCATTACCACCAAGTCAGGAGATCAACTTTGGTTCAATGAAGAATGTAGAAGGCCATGCTTGGAGCAACTGCCGGCATAATTAAAAATTACGTGCCAACCTGGTGATGCTACAGCAGATGATTACTTGCATGCCATTAACAGCAAGTAATAGACAGAGCTCAGTAATTCCACAACTAATGGATCACTTTCAAACTCTGCAGTAATGGCACATCCAGTCGTGAACAGTGGTGGATGATTAAACAGCTCACTAGAGCTCCAAAAATATTCCCTTGCTTGGTGATGGAGGAGCCCAGCAGATCTGCATAAAAGATAAGGCTGAAGTATTCATGACAAACTTCAGTCAGAAGTGCTGAGTGGATGATCCATCTCAGCCTTGTCTGAAGGTTCCAAGCATCACAGATGTCAGTCTTCATTCAATTTGATTGACTCCATGTGATATCAAGAAACAGCAGAAGGCACTGGATACTGCAAAAGCCCTGACAATATTCCAACAATAGTACTGAAGACTTGTGCTCCAGAATCTGTTATCGCACAGCCAAGCTGTTCCAGTACAGTTACAACACTGTCATTTACCCAGCATGATGGTTCTAAACCTAACTGTCTTCAGTTGCTTTGTCAATTACCTTACTTCCATCATAAGGTCAGAAGTGGGAATTTTTGCTGATGACTGCATAATATTCAGCACCAGTCATGATTCTCTGATATTGAAGCAGTCCATGTCCAAATGTAGCAAGATCTGGACAATATCCACCCTTAGGATAACTAGAGACAAGTAATACTTACACCATGGAAATGCCAGTTAATAATTGTTTAGAGAGAGAGAGAGTATTTAACCAAATCTTGACATTCATTGGTATTTCTGTTGCTGAATCCCCCCACTATCAACATCCTGGAGGTTATCCTTGATCAGAAACTGAATTAAACTAGCCATACAACTACTGTGGCTAATACATCAGTCAAAGGCTAGAAATCCAGTAAGAGTAACTCACCTCTGGACTCGCCAAAGCCTGTCCACCATCTAAAAGGCACAAGCTAGAATGCTATGCAATACCCTCCACTTGCCTGGATGATTGTAGGTCCAACAATACTGAAGAAACTTGACAGCATTCAGGGTATAGCAGACCATTTGATTGCTACCTTTCCACAAATATTCAATCCCTGCACAACAGGCAAAGAGTGGAAGACTTGTGTACCACCTCCAAGATGCACTGCAGGAACTCTTTAAGGCTTCAATGGAAGCACCTTCCAAATGTAAAATTGCAACCATCTAGAATGTCACTGTCACTGGATCAAAATCCTGGAAATCCTTCCCTAACAGCACTCTAGGTGTACTTACACCTCAGGGTCTGCAGCAGTTCAAGAAGGCAGCTCACCACCAACTTCTCAAGGGCAACTAGTGATGGGCAATAAATGCTGGCCCAGCGAACGCCACCCATACGTCATAAACTAATTAAGAAAATGTCTCGCCCTCGAATGCAGAAATCGAGGTTGATGCGCCTGTGCAGTACTAAAGGAGTGCTGCATCAATTTCATAGCTTGTCAGAGGCGATATCGATTGTGAAGCCAACCCAAAGTCATGTCTGGTCTCTTAGTAGCTTTTAAACATCCCATAGAGCTATTCCAAAGAAGAACAATGGAATTATCATCAATGTCAATTAGGATCACAAATACAGGTCAATGCACTGCCATTGTTGCTTGTGGGACATTCCTGTCTGTAAATTAGCTGACACATTGTGATCATTTATGGAAATCATTAGATCTTTATTATGTTAATTTATGTAGATCATTTATTAGACCCTTCATAATTTTGTAGACCTCTAGTTTAATTTTATTTATTAGTGCCGCAAGTAGGCTTACATTAACATTGCAATGAAGTTACTATGAAAATCCCCTCGTCACTACACGTTGGTGCCTGTTCAAATACACTGAGGAAGAATTGAGCATGGCCAATGCACCTAACCAGTGCATCTTTCAGACTATGGAAGAAACCAGAGCACCCAGAGGAAACCCATGCAGACACAGGGATAATGTGCAAACGACGCACAGGCAGTGACCCAAGCTGGGTATTGAACCTGGATCCGAAGCACTGTGAGGCAGTAGTGCTAACCAGAGTGCCACCCTTGATTATCGAAGGCAGACTTCCTCTATTAGGTCTCCTCTCAGCCTCTGCCTTTCCAGTGAAAACAATCTTAGTTTATTCAATCTCTCCTCAAAGCTAACACAGGAGATAGGCATCATCCTGGTGAACTTTCTTCGCACTTTCTCCAAAGCTTCCATGTCCTTCTGATGGTGAGCAGAACTGCACACAATACTCCAAATGCACCCTAATCAAGGATTTATATAGCTGCAACTCTTATTATCTTGTATTAAATGCCCTGGTTGATGAAGGCAAGCATGCCATGTGCTTTTTTAATCATTTTGGCCAACTATGTTGCCACTTTTAGGGAACTGTGGACCTGCACATCCAGATTCCTTTGTATGTTCATGTTCCTAAGAGTTCTGTCATTTACAGCATAATTCACACCTAAAGTTGATCCTCCAAATTACATCACCTCACATTTGTCTGGATTAAACTTCATCTGCTATTTCTGTGCCTAAGTCTGTAATCTATCTATATCCTATTGTGTCTTCTGACGATCCCTGGCACTGTCAGCAACTCCATCAATTTTCATACCATTCGCAAACTATATCAAAGAACAGACGTCCCAGCACTGATATCTGAAGAACACCTCTAGCTACAGATCTCCATTCTGAAAAACATGTGGCCAGCCCAACCCAAATCCCATTTGATTTTAGTTTTTATATTATTCTACTACATGGGACCTTGTCAAACACCTGACTGAAGTCCATATAAAATGCATCCACAGTCCTTCCTCATCAATTATCCTTTCACCTGTTCAAAAAATTCAATCAAGTTGGTGGGACATATCCTTCCCAACACAAAACCATGCTGCCCATCACTAACAAGTCAATTTTCTTCCAAATGTGCATATATTCTGTCCCTCAGTATTTTCTCCAAAAGCTTCCCCATCACTGACGTCAGCCTTACCAGCCTATAATTTCCTAGATTGTCCCTGCTTCTTTTCTTGAACAAAGGGTATACCCCAGTTTCTAGAACCTCCCCTGTGATCTCAGAGTAAGAGATTGCCCATTAACAACAGAGATGAGGAGGAATTTCTTCTCTCAGACGGGAATGAATCTGTCAAATTCTTTACAGTGAAGGGCTGCAGAGATTAGGTTAAGTATGTTCGAGGCTGAGAGAGATTTTTACTTAGTATGGAGATCAAAGATGATAGGATTAAGGCAGGGAAGTGGATTATCATTTCAGATCAGTCATGATCTCATTGAATAGTAAAGCAGACTTGATGGGCCAAATGGACCACATCTGCTTCTAAGTCTTAGGGCCTTTCTGATCTTCCTAGTAAACATTACAGTTGATTGGGTCCAACATTGGATTAGAAATTCGATTGTCTTTCACCAATTTTGGGTTCCAACATCCCGCATACCAAAGAATGGTAAAAGAACATCCATTCCAATATTGAGTCAGGTGATATTTCAGGTATTCCTAACACCTGCCTAAAATCTACGCAAACGAGGGCTCTTTCCTGTGTCTGCCTTCAAAATTCGATAGAGTAAGACAAAGCAACTTACTTCCCTTGGGATTCTGGAGCCATTGCCGAAACATAAGCCAACTGAGACTAACTTACCCTCCTCATCATCCATTGCTCCAGCCTAGATCTCCACATCCACCTTCACACCAACCCCACATGCCCTTCAATCCCAACCTCAACGCATTCAAAAATGAATTAAGCCATGGATACCAGCTTTATGTTGTACAGAAAGCCCCCAAGAGTGCAAATTGTACATCTTCTAGCAATCTCCATAGCTTTACTGCACTTGGAGTTGAGAATCCTGACTGACAGTTTGATGAAATGGAAAAATTCGCAAATATAATCTCAGTTGCAGTAACAATCTTGAAACTGACTGCGCACTTAGGAAAAAAGATAGTCATGTTGGAAATGTTTCCTGCAGCTAAGTGGAGTCAATGCTTTTTAAAAATGCAATTAATAGAATGATCTAGGGGTTTTCTAGCAGGAGGGATTGATTGGAGCTTTCATTATCTGTGAGTTTCATCTGACTACTCCTCATGGACTAATCAATGGAAGATTAGTGCTTTGATTTTTCACCATGAATAGGTAATAATTCTGTTAAAGCAGGATTTTTACTCCATTTAGTTGGAATGCAACTGAATTGGGACATTGACGATTTTATCATTATACCAAGTTTTACTGTGTTTCCATTCTATGTGTGAACCGATTTTTAACCTTCCTGTGGCTCACTACATTAATTCCCCTCCTTCCTATTTGATCCTCTCCACTGCTTCATCTAACTTTAATGAAAGAATCAGGAAGAACATTTCATCTTCTACCTGGATGCTTATCTGGCCTCTGGTCTGAACACTGACTTTAACATCTGCAAACCCCTCCCCCTGTATGTCTTGTGAATGATCATGGCTGATCTGATTGTAATCTCAACCCCACATCCCTGTCTACCTCTGATTACCTTTCAGTGCCTTGGTAATCAAGAATCTCTCTAGCTCTGCCTTAAAAAAAACATTCAAGGCCTTTGCTTCCACTATCTTTTGAGGAAGAGAATTCCAGAGGTCCACAATCATCTGAGAGAAAATAATTCTCCTCATCTTTGTCTTAAATGAGTGATCCATTAAACAGTGGCCCCTTAGAACATAGAACATAGAACATTACAGCGCAGAACAGGCCCTTCGGCCTTTGATGTTGCCCCGACCAATTAGGAAAAAGCAATGACCCTCTATAACCTCTTAAACGCCACCAAACTTGGCGCATCTACAACTGCAGCAGGCAGAGCATTCCATACCCTTACCACCCTCTGGGTAAAGAACCTACCTCTGACATCCATCCTATAACTACCACCCCTTAATTTAAAGCTATGTCCCCTCGTGCTAGCTTTCTCCATCCTAGGAAAAAGGCTATCACTGTCCACCCTATCTAAACCTCTAATCATCTTATATGTTTCAATAAGGTCTCCTCTTAGCCGCCTCCTTTCTAACGAAAACAACCTCAAATCCCTCAGCCTCTCTTCATAAGACCTGCCCTCCATACCAGGCAACATCCTGGTAAACCTCCTCTGTACCCTCTCCAATGCCTCCACATCTTTCTTATAATGCGAGGACCAGGACTGAACACAATACTCCAAGTGCGGCCGCACTAGAGTTTTGTACAGTTGCAACCTTGTTCTAGATTCTCTGATGAGAGGGAATAGGCTTATCACATCCACCCTGTCAACTAATATTCAGGGGTCTGGGTTCAAACCCTGCTACAGCAGATGGTAAATTTAGTCACATGAGCAGACTGGGAATGGAGGGACATGGATGAATGGTCTAGTTGGACCAATGCATGGCGCAGGCTTGAAGGGCTGAAAGGCCTGTTTCCTGTGCTGTATTGTTCTTTGTTCTTTGCTCTTTGTTCAAAGCCTCTTAGAATCTCAAAGATATTGATCAATTTGTCTCTTAGTCTTCTACAGTCCAGTAGATGCAAGTCTAATCTCTTCAACTTTTCTTCATTAAACAACCCACTCATTCCCTGTTTATGTTTAGTAAACATTCTCTAAACTATTTTATAAAGTTGCACTTCCACAGACTTCATTCGTGAAAACAAAGAATATTTATTAATGAGATTTGTGCAGCAGCCTCAAGGCTGTCACTAGCTCCCAAAATGTCTCAGCCTGCGAGACTCTCTCACTATGGGGTGATTCCACACTCTGAGTCTTGATTGTCCACTCAGGCCATGTGACCCTTACTCTGCTGTGTTGCTCTGGAAGGTCAATAATCACATGCTTCTAACTTCTTTTGTACTAATAACCAGATAACCTATTTTTTTTCTATGATATTGACTGAGGGATGAGTGTTGGATAAAATAGTTGTGATAAATCCCCTGCTCTCAGTAGTACGTACAGGGCACTTCACAATCACACAAGCAGGTTGAAGATGTCTTAATATAATATCTCCCTCATAAGACAGCACATCCAGCAATGCAATCTGGTTTACTGAGCAGCAGTGAACCCTGAGCTTGTAAAAGGAGACAGTGGTGTAGTGCTATTGTCATTGAACGAGTAATCCAAAATAATGCTCTGGGTTTGAATCCTACCATGGCAGATGGTGACATTGGAATTCAATAAAAATCTGGAATCAAAAGAAACCATTGTCAATTGCTATTAAAACCCATTGGTTCATCTGATAAATGACGTTATCCTTTAGGGAAGGAAATCTGCCATCCTTACCTGGTCTGGCCTACATGTGACTCCAGAGCCACAGCAATGTGGTTAACTCTTAAATGCGCTCAGGGATAGGCAATAAATGTTGGCCCATCCAGGGATGCCCACATCCCATGAATGAAAAAATAAAAAAAAATTCTTCAGAGACTTGGACAACCTACATCAGGCAACTGAAACACTGAATGTGTACCTTCAGTAGCTCTCTCTAAACCTTGTCACCAAAAGGCAGTACAACAGCAGCATCCTCTCCCAAACCAGCATTTGTTTATTTGTAGGATGTTAGTATCATTAGATAGGTCAACATCTAATGCTCATCCCTAGTTGCTATTGAAACTGAATGGCTTCAGAGGGCAGTTGAGAGTCAGCCATACTGCTGTGGTTCTGGAGGTCAGATCGAGTAAGGAGGACAAATTTCCTTCCCTAAAGGTCATTAGTGAACCGGATGGGTTTTTCCGACAATCAGAATTGGTTTCATGGTCATCAGTTGATTCCTAATTCCAGACACTTCCAGACATTCTTATTGACTTCAAATTTCACCATCTACTGTAGCAGGATTCGAACCCGGGTCTCTGAATGTTAGCTGAGTTTTGGGGTTAATAGTCTAGTAATAATACGAATAGGGCATCAATTGGCCATCATTGAGATGCTTATATCGGATAACCAGCTCTGATGAGAAGAACAATTCAATTGTACACCTTACACTAGAAAGCCAAAACAATTGTTCCATTTGGAACCAGGGGGCCGGGGGTGGGGGGTGTGTGGTGTGGTTTGGTGGCATGGTGACAGAATGGTTAGCATGCTGCCACACGGCACCAAGGGACCCAGTATTCCTGGAAGGACTGCATTATTTGTGGTGGTGATATGACCATAGGGACTTTAGTATTTCTGACCAACAACAGGTAGCAAATTTTCAAGTGATGACGGTGTGTGACTAGGAAGGGAACTTCGGAGTCTTTGAAGCGGAATATGCAAGTTACTTTCCTCAAAATATTGGGGAAACAGAGATGACAGTTTAAAAGCAAACACTTGTGCTGTGGCTATGGTAATTAATTAACATGCAAGATTACAAGTTCCAATCCTACTATGGTAATGTATGAAACAACACTCTAAAAATTGAGTAAATTGTGGAATAGTATCAGAAAAAAACCTAACAGAATAGATAAAGGGGAACTGCTGAATATTGTATATTTAGATTTTCAGCAAGCTTTTGATAAGGTCCCACACAAGAGGTGAGTAAGCAAACCTCAGCACAATGGAAAAGGGGAGGAATATATTGATATTGATTGAGAACTGATTTTAAGACAGAAGACAGAGAGTAGGAACAAATGAGTCATATACATGTTACTAGTCTGTGACCAGTAGGGTCCTGCAAGGATCAGTGTTTGGGCCCCAACTAGTCACAATCTGTATGAATGCTGTGGATGTGGAGATCAAAGATAATATTTCCAGTTTTACAGTTGACACAAGGCTAAGTGGAAGGGTGAGTTGTGAGGAGGATGCAAAGACACTTCAGGGGGTTCAGAAAGGTTAAATGAGTGGACAAAAATTTCACAGATGGACTACAATGTGGAGAGAAATGTGAGGTTATCTGTTTTGGAGAGTCAACCACAAATACAGAGTGTTCCTTAAATGGTGAGAGTCTGGGAAGTGTTGAACTTCAAAGGGACATTTGTTCATCAGTTACTGAAAGCTAACTTCTTTCTGTTGTATCACAGTTGGTACGGCTCCTGTTCGGCCCAAGATCACGAAAAACTACAAAAGGTTGTGAATATAGTCCAGTCTATCACGGAAACAAACCTCCCATCCATTGACTCTGTCTACACCTCCCACTGCCTCGGCAAAGCAGCCAGCATAATTAAGGACCCTGTGCACCCGGAACTTCTCTCTTCCACCTTCTTCCATCAGGAAAAAGGTGCAAAAGTCTGAAGTCATATACCAACCAACCCAAGAACAGCTTCTTCCCTGCTACTGTCAGGCTATTGAATGGACCTACCTTTCATTAAGTTGATCTTTCTCTACACCCTAGCTATGACTGTAACACTATATTCTGCACTCTCTCCTTTCCTTTTCTATGTATGGTTTGCTTTGTCTGTATAGCACGCAAGAAACAGTTCTTTTCACTGAATACTAATACATGTGACAATAATAAATGAAATCAAATAAAATCAAATCAAACTTGTAGCAATTAAGAAGACAAATACTATATTATTCTTTATTACAAGAGGATTTGAGTACAGGATTAAAGATGCTTACTGCAATTATATAGAGATTTATTGAGATTGCACCTAAAGCATTTTGTGCAGTTTAGATCTCCTTAGCTTAAGAAAGATATATTTTGCATAGAGGGAGTGCAACAAAGGTTCACTAAATTAATTCTTGGGACAGAGAGATCATCTTCTCAGGAAAAGTTAAGTTCGTTATTTCTCAAGAGTTTAGAAGGATGAGGTGATTTCATTCAAATTCTCACAGAACTTGACAGAGTAGATGCAGAAAGGATGTTTTCCCTAGTTGGGGGTCCAGGACCCAGTCTCAGAAAATGGGGCAGGCCATTTTGGTCTGAGATGGGGAGGAATGTCTTCACTCAGAGGGTCTTTGGAATTCTTGGGCCAGAGGGCAGTTGTGGTTCAGTCACTTAGTAAGTTCACGACAGGAAATTGATAGATTTTGATATGTAAAAACATTCGGGGACACAGGGATAGTGCAGGAGAGTAGAAGATGCTAACATTGAAGTAGAAGATCAGCTTTGAGCTTGATACATGGTGGAGAGGCCTCAAAGGTAGAATGGCCTCCTCTTCTCCCATGTTCCTGAATGATAATTGATGCTTCAGTTATGGTTAAAAACACAGTTTGTTATATTATGTCCTTCAGAGAAGGAAAACTGACACACATGAGACTTGTCCCATATTATATTATTGACTCTGACAGCGGGATTTTCCCATCCTGTCCGCCATAGGAATCGTAGCAGGTGGGACACGGACCATGCAAATGTCCGTTGAACTCGAGTGGGATTTTCCGGTCTTGGGCGGAAAACTCTGCCTCCAATGTCATCTGATGGGTTGTAACAAACCATTTAGTTTAATGGAAATTTAGGTAGATAATACCTTGCATAAGCATTCATTGATCATTGTTATTACGTAAGTAAGGTTACACAATCTTTTAGACAATATTCCACTTTTTTCTTCTAACCTTACATTTAGTCACATCAAAAAAAATCAATATAATTAATCTAATTTTCCCTGAAGATATGAAAGATTGTCAGCCAAATGGTCTCCTTATCCCCGGATTCCCCTTTTCTCAACAAACCTATTCTTAAATGTCAATATGGTCACTGATTCAGTCAATAAAACTGGCCGTGCATCCACAGACCGTCTAAGTCCTCAGTATTAAAAAAAAGGTTTCCATGATCTCTTTCCCGAACCATTTGATATCATTGTCCCTACATTCTGCAAATGTAGAAATGGCCTGTTTCAAGTTACTCCTATTCCTTCATTATAGTAAGCCACTTAATGTTACGGACAGGAGAGAAGTAAATTGAAACAGCACCAATTTCTCCTCTCGCTAACCACCCGTAACCATCAAGGTGTTTGAATTTGCTTCCCCCTATACTACTGCTGGCATATTTTTCAGCCTCTCAGTTTTGGTGCGATCCAGTTTCTATTAATAACTCAATCCAGATAGCATGAACTCAAAGGGTTGGTTTATTTGCACACGCTCAAACACAGAGGACACTGTCCCCCTCAATGTTCATGCAGCAAACCAGGCGTAGAGACCCTGTATTATTTTGTCTGTGTTCCAGAATCTGGAATCAAAACCCAATGAAGTATTTCTTCATGGAGTTCAGCAAATTGAAAATTAAAGCTGGTTAATTCCATTTTCCAGTGGTATTAACTTCGCATGATGAGGTGACATGTAATGTTGCAATCTTGTATGCCATGGTGCAGAGGTCCCCGAGTAGATAGAGCCAGAAATTCAATCTAGGCAGAGCTCTCTTTCTATGAGTTGATTTTGATTTGATTTGATTTATTGTTATTAACATGCAGTGAAAAGTATTGTTTCCTATGCACTGCACAGACAAAACATACCATTCATTGAAAAGGAAATGAGAGAGCGCAGAATATAGCATTCCAGTCATAGCTAGGGTGCAGAGAAAAGATCAACTTAATGGAAGGTAAGTCCATTCAAAAGTCTGATAGCAGCAGGGAAGAAACTGTTTTTGAATCAGTTGATACGTGACTTCAGGTTTTTGTATCTTTTTTCCAATGGAAGAAAGTGGAAGTGAGAATGCTGGGGTACACGGGATCCTTAATTATGCTGGCTGCTTCGCTGAGGCAGTGGGAAGTGTAGACAGATTTGAAAGGACGGGAAGTTGGTTTGCCTGATGGATTGGGCTAAATTCATAACCTTTTGTAGTTCCTTGCAGTCTTGGGCAGAGCAGGTGGCAATACAACCAGAAAGAAGACCAGTAGGGTACTGCAAGGATCAGTGTTTGGGCCCCAACTAGTCACAATCTGTATGAATGCTGTGGATGTGGAGATCAAAGATAATATTTCCAGTTTTACAGTCAACACAAGGCTAAGTGGAAGGGTGGGTTGTGAGGAGGATGCAAAGACACTTCAGGGAGTTCAGAAAGATTAAATGAGTGGACAAAAATTTCACAGATGGACTACAATGTGGAGAGAAATATGAGATTATCTGTTTTGGAGGGTCAACCACAAATACAGAGTGTTCCTTAAATGGTGAGAGTCTGGGAAGTGTTGAACTTCAAAGGGACATTTTTTCATCAGTTACTGAAAGCTAACTTCTTTCTGTTGTATCACAGTTGGTACAGCTCCTGTTCGGCCCAAGATCACAAAAAACTACAAAAGGTTGTGAATATAGTCCAGTCTATCATGGAAACAAACCTCCCATCCATTGACTCTGTCTACACTTCCCACTGCCTCGGCAAAGCAGCTAGCATAATTAAGGACTCTATGCACCCCGGAACTTCTCTCTTCCATCTTCTTCCATCAGGAAAAAGGTGCAAAAGTCTGAAGTCATATACCAACCAACCCAAGAACAGCTTCTTCCCTGCTAGAAAGCATAGAATGCTTTCTATAGTGCTTCTGTAAAAGTTGTGAGAGTTGCAGCTGACATGCCAAATTTCCTTTGTCTTCTGAGAAAGTAGAGGCCTTTTGAGCTTTTTTTATTCAGATCCAGACCTGATGTCTCTAGTTTAACCAATAGCTGATTTGTTATGTCCTCTGATAATTCATCGTTATCGCTGTAAAAGTCAAGTAACACACATTGCACTCCATTCTCAAAATGAAATTATCTCAGACGTACTGGCAAACATTTTGTTGCACCTTTGTTTGAAGCATCAGTTCCTATTGAAAAGGGCAAGCCATGTTTTTTGATATACTCCACATGCTTTTGTACAGAATACGGTGCTAGAATATTTTCACAGAGTTTTTGCTTTAGTTTTTTGACGTTATACCTTTCACTATCAATGAGTCACTGTACATTTCTTTGTCAACTATTACTCCACAATCAGCACTTCTGTATGACTGATGATGCTTCACAGCATGATACACTTTACACAGTTCTGTAGCCAAGATTTTGTTACCTTGAGTTGATCAAGCTGGGGAGAAAAATGATTACAATGATGATGTACCAGTGTTAACTTTATGTTTGTTTGTGGTAGCAGGTCGTTCAACTGCACTTTTTCCTCTACTGCCAATCTCCACATAGTGTGGAGATTGGCAGTAGAGGAAAATCTCCACATGCTTTTTGCATAGTGTGCAAAAAGCATGAAAGTCGTCTTTTCTGCTTTAAATCCAAATTCTTTGACCCATTCATGGTTAAGTATAGGGTGGAATTTTACCGGCATGTCTGTCCAAGTTTCGCATTATCCTGGTCAAGGCCAATGGAGAACGCCATTTTCCAAGCCATGCCCATCCCCGGAATCGGCATGCTGGTAAAATTCTGGCCATAGTCTTTCTTTTCAGCGTTTTTTTTAAGGGCTTGAAACAAGAACAAAAAAGTCAACCACTTTTCACCGTGGTCTTGGGTAGACTGACCCTCTCGGATGTGTTGACGTGACTCATATACTCTGGCTCATCAGTAGTGTTGACAGCAGCAACTAAATATAATAAAATTACATTAACAGTTGTTATAGTTTTCAGTTCCCACTGTTTTAAGTATATCTGAGGTGAGTTATGTAAGGTTTTTAGTCAGACACAAAAAAGGAGAAATTAACATCCGGCTCGAGGTGGTGCTGGACGGAGAGTAAAGTGCTCAAAAGCTGAGATATCTGGTCTCCCTATATGTCGGGGAAGTTTTTCCACACAGGGAGTGATGGGTGACTGGAATGCTGCTATAGGAGGTGATGGAATCAGGCACATTGGCAACACTTCACAGCAAGAGGCGGCACAGTATCACAACGGTTAGCCCTACTATTTCATAGCTCCAGGGACCTGGGTCAGTTCCCGGCTTGGGTCACTGTCTGTGTGGAGTTTGCACATTTTCCTCGTGTCTGCATGGGTTTCCTCCAGATGCTCTGGTTTCCTCTCACAGTCCAAAGATGTGCAGGTTAGGTTGATTGGCCATGCTAAAATTGCCCCTCAGTGTCCTGAGATGCATGGATTAGTGGATAAATGTGTGGGGCGTAGGGCCTGGGATGGGATTATGGTCAGTGCAGACTTGATGGGCCGAATGACCTCTTTCTGCACTGTAAGGTTTCTTTCTTTCCAGTAGGCAGCTGGATGAATAGATGAACAGGGAGAGGCTAGAGGGATACAGACCAAGTAAGGACAAAAGGTCTTTTTTAGTTTAGTTAGGGCACTGTGATTGGCATTGGATTGGAGGGCCGAAAGGCCTATTCCTGTGCTGTACTTTTCTTTATTCTTTCATAATGTCCTGATGAAGTCATAGACGGATCTTTGGAGCTGAAATTTTGATTTTCAAGGGTATGCAGCTTTTTGAATATTTAGAATGTTTTTTAAATGTTTCCATCGTTCATTTATCCTTTGTCTATTATGGTGAGCCTTTCAATAGTTTATGTTACTCTCTTTGTATGTATATCATGTGTACAGATATGTCCTGATAACGGATAAAATAAATTCAGAGCTCATTTTCAGATATGGAGCAAAAACGGTATGTTGAACATACATTAAAACCTTATTGAAAGTGTCCATGCAATACAATTAGAAAGATAATGACTGTAATTTGCAAAATAATTAGGGCTCTGAGTACTGGATCCCTCCTTTCAGCATTTCACAAACAATCCGAGTAATTTTAAACAAGCCCAAGCCACCTTTATCATGAGCATATGGTGGAAAGTTCTGCCCAGGGCGAAAGGTTATGCCCAGCGTTCTGAGTCTGATCCGCACCTTATCACAGGCGGACCAGTTGTCAGGCAGTGAGACAAGTCCACTTCCGATGCCCGGGAGGAGTTATTTGGAGTTTGTTTGAGGCAGTGGCAAGTTAGCCAGAGACCCTGGGGAAAAGGCAGCATCAGAAAGATAAAATGTGAGGCTCACACCCTCTATCTGTGTGTGAGCTCGAAAGGAGGACAAATTGACATCTGGCGCGAGATGGTGCTGGATGGAAGACAGAGTGCTCAAAAGCCCGACTGTTCAACCTAAAACTGGACATCTGGCCTCCCTACTTACATGTGACTCCAGACACTCAGCAAAGTATCTTAAAAGTCCTCTGAAGTACACTTAGGTCAAGGGCAATTAAGGATGTGCAATAAATAAGTGAAGTCACCGTAGCCCCAAATGACCATAGGCTGATTGGTGGTGATTTAACCTGTGGATGACCACACCTCAGGTGATGGGCTGACATACCAGCAAGTTCACAAGCAAATACAGAGATTGGGTTTTGCTCTTAATCACATCCACAACTGGACTATGTTTTATTTTGTCTGTTTTTGCTAGCGATATTAGGACGGCACGGTGGCACAGTAGTTAGCACTGCTGCTTCACAGCTCCAGGGACCTGAGTTCAATTCCCAGGTTGGGTCACTGTCTGTGTGGAGGTTGCACTTTCTCCTTGTGTCAGCATGGGTTTTCTCCAGGTGCTCCTGTTTCCTCCCACAGTCCAAAGATGTTAGGTTGATTGGCCAAGCTAAAATTGCCCCTGAGATGTGTAGGTTAGAGGGATTAATGGGTAAATGTATAGAGATATGGGGGTAGATAATGGATGGGGATTGCCTTAAGTGCAGACTTGATGAGCCAAATAGCCTCTTTCTGCACTCTTGGGTTTCTATGATTCTAAATGCTGGCCCAGCAAGCCATTCACATCTCCTGAACAAATAAAAAAAACTACTTTAAAGTGCTCTGAAGTCTAGGTTTCATTCCTCTCTACCCTACCCCCAATTCTATCATCCTTAATGTTCTCCAATTCTTCCTTTGGTGATATGTGGCAAACAGCTGCCTGAACGTCCATGCACACAATTGCATTGTCCTCCCACTCATTCCCCATTTCTCATATCTATCATCTCCAAGTTAGCATGCCTTGGACATTTACTGGCATTTCGTTGCTGGGTCAAAAACACCGATAGACACACTTACTATTGTTGTGGGAAATATCATCATCACGAGAGCTATAGTAGTTCAGGGAAAGGTTCACCACCATCCTCTCATTGTAGTTAGCAAGGGAAATTAAATTAGACTTTGCCGCTACTCTGAGAACATAAACTGAATATTCTAAAAGAGACAAAAGATAGGAAAAGGTGAGGGGGTTCCCTCGTGAGAGAATGAGTGGAAGCAAGAGGCTGAATCATGAGTTTTGATGCAAATGTAAAAGGACTCTCTGGTTTTCAAATCCCAAAGCAAACCAATTACCAAAGCATAAAATCAGGATTACGACTGAAAAGTTCTTAATATGACAATGTGTCTCCTTTAATCTGTTCCACTCTTTTAAAAAAAATGCATATGTGCATTTATCGTCCTCTATCTTCTGACATGCTGCCGTGTAATATTAAGTCTGAAAATTATGCAAAAACATGTTTGTGGTGCTCAGAATCAAATCTTATCGGTCAGCTTTTGAATTACTGGTCTGATTATTAATCAGTTTTCTATTAGCAGAATAACTAGATGTTGTTTCTGATCCTTCCCAGTCTGTGCCTGTTTGTTCCACGGTAATACATTTCTGGGTCATGAACATGAACCTCCGGCACTTAAGAAATCTTTGGAAGAAAGACCCGGCATCCGGACTTAATAGCATAATTGAAAATTTGCAACACATGGTCCTGTTAAAGACCACACTGAGTGCTGTAAGCTGTGTGAGAGGTCATGGTTTGCAGTCGGGCATAAGAATACTTCACCAAAAGAAAACAAAGAGGCACAAAAAGGGCATTAAGAAAGCTGTTCAAAGCCAAGTAACAAAAACATTGAAAGCGCTACAACACTGTTTCAAATAAGCTTTGTGCTCAAGCACTGTCTCTAGCTTCCTCTCAGCACCCCTGTCTGGGCAAAGACTGAAAAGCGAAGGGTTACCTTATCCAAAAGGGGTTTCTTTTTTGTCCGCATGTGATCGATGTCCACAGGAGGGAATAAAAATAATTAACAGGGGCTTAAAAAGTGCAGCGTGTTGAACCCTCTACTTGTTATTATGCCCTTCCCCGTTTTCTGCTTTAAAGATGAAGAAGCTGGTTCTTTTTCAACTCGTAGCATAAAAAAAAGTCAACGGGCCTATTCATCGGATGGTCAATAGCCACTTCAGCTTGGCTAAACTAACGGTGTAATTCTGAGATATCATCTTGGAGAATGAACCGATATTGAAAAGCAACCTCTTGTAGCAAAAGCTATTGAAGATCTTTGTGTAGCCTGGGGTATTGACAGTGAGGGAAGAAATGCACAGACGCAGGTCATCTACATTACCCTTTCTCCGTTTCTCTTTCCGGATACTCAGTGTCACTTGCTATATGCAGTGTCGCAAGGGCATGAATGGGCTTGATGCTAAAGATGTATCTTACATTTATATAGTGCCTTTACATCACTGGGAATGCTTTAAGCCAAATTTGGTCAAATAAGGGTCACCATTCTGAAATGTTAATCACTTTGTGTTCATACCTGAGAGGAGATTTGTCTGCTTCTAATTATAGCAACAGCACACAGGGTTTACTATTGATCAAGGCTCGATAAATCTCTCTTTATCCTTCCTGATCTCTCTGCAGCCTCTAACACAGTTAACCACACTATCCTCCTCCAGTGTCTATCCCCTATAGTCCAGGATCACTATCGGCTCCACTCTTATCTATTCAATCATAGCCAGGGCACCTCCAGCAATTGTTGATGTTCCCATCCCGTATCATTACTTCTGAGGTCCCACACGGATCCATCCCTAGCTTTTTTTTCCTTTCAAGCGCTGCTTTTTGACAGCTTCATCCAAAAAAAGGGAGATTGTTTTTAATCTACGTGCCAATGGAGCCCCACTCCACTGTTCAACTATCTCTCATAATCATCCCCTTCCATTTCTGTGTTATTTGACAGTTCCAGTCTTGGATGAAAATCAATTTCTTCCACTTAAACATTGGGAGTATTAAGTTCACTTCCCTCCACAAACTCTGCATCGCCAGGGACGCCCATGTTCCATGAATGAATTAAAAAAACAGGCAAGGCCAGGATTCATTGCCCGTCTTTACTGCCCTTGGTGGTGAGTTTCCCTCTTGAGCTGCCTAAGGCAGATATACACCCACAGTGCTGTTAGGGAAAGAATTTCAGGATTTTGATCCAAAGACAGTGAAGGAATGCCGATATGTTTCCAAGTTATGAGGGTGTGTCATTTGGAGTGGAACCTCTAGGAGATGGTATTCCCAGGTTTCTGCTGTCCTTGTTCTTCTGGATTGTAATGGTCGTGTTTTGGAAGATGCTGCCTAAGAAGCCTTGGTGAGTTCCTGCTGTACATCTTATAAAAACTGGAGGCAATTTTGAGCCCACACTTTCCTTCTGTGGGAATGGTGATGTGTGCACTCAAATTCCAGAAAGTCCGATTCGCACTGACAAGTTTCTGACACCAATTCAAATGTACCTCACTGGCTGTAAAATGTGACATTTTTGTGACATTTTGTTCTTTTGATCAAGTGGAACAGTTTTATGATTTTATTTGCATAGACAAAAATAGACAATGTGTGAAAAGAGGACATTTAGAAAATGGCGGACTATTTAAAGCCAGGGTGAAAATATTGATAGGTTGCAAATGAAGAGTCATTTCTCTGGAGGATACTAGAACTGAAAATTTCCTCAAGAATTTTCTTGTACCAATATAATATTTGCAAAACTTTGAAGTAAAGAAGAAAATTTGTCGGAATTGTGCAGTCTATAATGTCAGACATTTACGAGGATCTGAAGCTAAGATTCGAGAAGGCTTGGTAGGTTAGATGCAGAGAGACCATTCGATCCAGCCTGGAAAGTGTAGAACTGGAAGATCTTGTGTTAGGAAAAGAGTTGACAATTTTGACCTAGGTTGAGGAGACTTTCTTCTTTTGAGGAATATAAATCTTTGGAATTCTCTGTCCCAGGTGGCTGTGAATCTTCTGTTGTTGAGATATTCAAGACAAGAGGCCAATAGATTTTTGAATCCTTAACAGGTAGAAGGATCAGATATGAAAGTGAAATCGAGGTTGAAGATCGGTCATGATTGTATTGAATAGTGGAGCAGGTTCAAGGGCCTGAAAGCAAAATACTGCAGATGCTGGAATCTGAAACAAAAACAGAAAATGCTGGAAAATCTCAGCAGGTCTGTATTTCGAGCCAATGTTTTGTGTCTAAATGACCATTCAGGGATAAGTCATTTAGGACCGAGATGAGAAATGTCTTCACTCAGAGGGTGGTGAAATTCTCTACTACAGAAAGTGTGAGGCCAAATTACTAAATATATCTAAGGAAGAAATAGATAGGTTTGTAGACTGTAAATGTGTCCTAGGGCACGGGGAGACTGTGAGAGTATGGTGCTAAGACAGAGGATAAGTCATGCTCATGTTAAATGGCACTGAGACTTGATGGTCCAAATGGCCTACTCCAGCTTTTTATGTTTTTAAGCAGATTAAGTTGCAACTTGCAAAAAGGAATTTGATGTATACTCGGAAAACAAACTGCAGAGCCATGGAGAAAGAATGTTTTAAGTGTAAGTTTTTGAGTTTACTTTTTAGTGTCACAAGTAGATTACATTAACACTGCAACAAAGTTACTGTGAAAATTCCCCAGTCGCCACACTGTGTCACCAGTTCAGGTAGTCTGAGGGAGAATTTAGCATGGCCAATGCATTTAACCTGGGACTAGTTAGTCAAAGAGCCATCACAGATGCAGTGGGCTGAATGATCTCTGTCTATACAATGCTTTGATAACCTGCAACAGTTTGTCTTTAATAAACTTTCACACTAACCTTTAATAATTGGACTCTAATAAAGTTCCACATTAACCTTTAATAGCGAGATTGGACCCGCAAGCTTCCAAAATCTAATTTTCGATTTAATGGTAATGAGTATTTGGGCCAATTATGCATAAAAACTGCAGATGATTGTGCTCGATATTTTTACATTATCCTGCACTATCTGCTGACATCAGCTTGCATGTGTAAAAATATAAATATTATATTTGCTGTTGCAACCATCCCATGATGAGGAATCCACAACACACGGGGTGAATTGCTGTCGTTTTTGAACTTTAGAAAAAAATATTGGATTCGATTTAATTTGCACAGGGATTTGACTAATGTTGACAGCAAGCACTGACCTGGGACTGATATTGGGCCTTGATGACACCTTTAATATTGTACCATCGCTGTATTTTAATATAGCAGGAACAATAGTTAAACATAAAGGGAATATTACAAAGAATTTTATTACATTTAATTATTGTTCAAGTGCAAAAGCAGAGGGGAATGGGAACTGCATCCACTTAGTCAACAGACCTCTGTTGCTATATTCTAAATTAAGGCCACTTACCCCCAGTGAAGATTAAATTATGGACTGGCTCCAAGCTATCTGAGAAATTTCCTTTAACTACGTTTCCTTTAGTCATGTGACCCCTGCGCATACCGTACCCTTTCCTGAAAGCAGGTTACTGTTCATTCCTTATTACGCGGGTGTGAGTGACCTTTGCAATGTTCTCCCTAAATTCACTTTGCCCCAACAGTATTCTCACCTTCATCTGCATTGAAAGATCTTGCTCGTTGGTCCTGATTTTCACCCGCGTCTGACTGTCCATTCCATTACTTTGGAACCCTCCTTCTCACCTTTGTGAAGTGGGACAGGGTCTCTCTCCTTGATGTGAGCTGAGAGTGTGGGGGTGGGAGATGTGAGTGGGGGGGTCACAGAAATGTGAGCAGCAGTTGAACATTCATTGTTGGATTGAGAATTAGAAATAGTGGCATGTAGCCAGGTCAGAAAACAAAGCTGGTGCAATTTGAGTCAAGTGAGTGTGGAGAATGGGTCAGGAGAAGGTCTTGCATGAAAAGAAGGCATGCACCATTAGCTCATAGCCCACATGGTCAAATGAAAGGTGACCTGCATCGTTAGCAGAGGTTGTTTAGCTGCAGTGTCTGATGCTCTTCCCTCTTTCTTCACTGCTCTGAGAAAGCTGAAGTATCTTTTCTTTTTGATCAAACTCCACATGCCATTTGGTGGGAAATATGGTGGTGATCTGGTTGCTGACCGTCTCTTGGGACACATTGGTTTGCACTGCTGCCTCACAATGCCAGGGATCCAGGTTCAATTCTGGCTTTGGCTGACTGTGTGGAGTTAGCACATTCTTCCCATGTCTGCATGGGTTCCCTCCAAGTGCTCTGGTTTCCTCCCATAGCCCAAAAACGTGTGGGTTTGGTGGATTGGCTATGCTAAATTGTCCCTTAGTGTCAGGAGAATTAGCAGGAGCTTATGAGGATAGAGGTCATTGTCGGTGCATGCTCGATGACTTCATTCTGCACTGCAAGGATTCTATGATTCTACAACCTTACAAAATGCTGCTAATTCTTTGGCACAATTCTTAAGCCCTTCCCAGATCCCCAAGGATTTCTGCCTTCCTATTTTGCCGTATTAATCATTTAAAATTTTCACTCCAATATCAGTTTCTGCTCCCGTCATTAGTGTGCTCCCGACACTCATCCTCTCCACATCCATTCTATCCAGGCCTCTTAGTATTCTGTAAGTTTCAATTAGATCCCCCACCCTCATCTTTCTAAACTCCATTGAGTATTGTTGTCACTGGGCAACAAGGAGGAGCAGAAACCCTGGCTGAATTTCTCCTCTCTAGCTCAGGGAGGCTAAAGATGATACTGTTACTGGACTACAGGCCAAAGAAACAAGCTCAAATCCCCCCATCACTGCAGCAGCAAAGGTAATTCATATTCAGTAAGTGTGGAAAGAAATGCCTGTCTCACTAATAATAATCACAAAACATAAAAATCCCCCCCATTCACTGATGATCTTCAGGGAGGAATTCTGCTGTCTTTATGTGGTCCAACTAATAGGTAATTTCAAACCCATAGCAACAATATGGACTCTTAGCTGCTCTCTGAAATAGCCCCAGCAAACCACTCAGTTGCAAATGACTCACCATCTTAAGGAAAGGAAATGGTGGCATTGCCAGGGATTCTGATACCCTGACAATATTAATAGCATTTCAGGCAATAATTACGCATGGGAAATACTTTGAGATCTTTCAACATTGGATAAGTTTCTCATGTCGGAGAGTGCAGAAGGAGGCCATTCAGCACATTGACCCTGCACCAACAACAACCCCAACCAGGACCAATCTCCTTAACCCCACACATTTACCCTGTTGATTCCCCTGACACTAATTTAGCATGGCCAATTAACTTAACCAGCACACTTCAGACTATGGGAGGAAACCAGAGAATCTGGAGGAAACTTATGTAAAAACACAGAGGGAGAAAGTGCAAACTCCACACAGACAGTGACCCAAGGTCAGAATTGAACCTGGGTCTCTGGCACTGTGAGGTAGCAGTTTTAACCACTGTGCCACTGTACTGCCATTGAGTCATCGAGCACAGAAATGGGTCCTTTGGCCCATCATGTCTATGCCACCCATCAAATACTAACTTATACTACAAAAACAAAAAATGTTGGAAAATCTCAGGAGGTCTGACAGCATCTGTAGAAAAAGAATAGAGCCAATGTTTCAAGCCTGTTTGATCCTTCAGGATCGTTCTCCACCTATTCTGTATTCTCTCTCCATAGATGCTGTCAGACTGCTTGAGGTTTTTCAGCATTTTCTGTTTTTTGTTACAGATTCCAGCGTCTGCAGTAATTTGCTTTTAACCAGCCTATCCTAATCCCATTTATCATCATTTGTTCCATAGACTGGGTGACATAGTGGCACAGTGGTTAGCATTGCTGCCTCACGGTACCAGGGAACTGAGTTTGATTCCTGGTTTGGATCACTGTCTGTGTGGAGTTTGCACACATTCTCTCTGTGTCTGTGTGGGTTTCCTGTGAGTACTCCAGTTTCCTCCCACATTCTGAGAAACATACTGGTTTGGTGCATTGACCTAAACAGGTGCCGGACTGTGGCGACTAGGGGAATTTCACAGTAACTTCATACCAGTGTTAATGTAAAACCTTCCTTGTGACTAATAAATAGATTTTAAACTTTATACCTTGGTGATTTACTGCTCATCCAGACGCTTCTTAAATATTGTGAGAGTCCCTGCCTTCACCACCCACTCAGGCAGTACCTTTTATATTTCCTCACAGCTGAAACTTTCCATTCCAGGCCAAATTCTGGTGAATCTCCTCCGTCCCCTCTCCAGTGCAATCGCATCCTTCCAATAGTGCGGCGACCAGAATTGCCAACTCCATCTGTAGCTGAACAAATGTTCAGGTTACTGCAACTTGGTTACGTAGGAGATGGTATTCCTGCTGCGCTAATGAACCAATCCTTGAAATGATTTCACACATGTATTTTTCAATCTTTAGTGCGATACGTTCTTTTTTTTTCATTTTTAAGCTCAGATATGTCAGAATGCCCGGGAATTAATGCTCTGGAATTAAACAGAGAGTTGGGAACAATTAGTATCAGAGTCAGAGAGAATATTCACATGATAGAATAGGACAGATTAATCATTACTTAACAGGACCATATAACCAACATGATAAGATATGAAATGGCAGATTCCTGGCTTACGTTTTACATTTAACACAGGATCTGTGTACTGAATGTTATTCTGAAAGCACAAAGCACAATTAGTTCATGGGGTCAGGGTGGGGTGAGGTGGGGGAGATAGGGGAGGTGGAAGGAAGGGGGTTGGGTTGAAGGGATCAGAAGGAGGTGAGGGGCAGGAGATATGGGAGGGCAGGAGAGGACAGGGAGAGTGGAGAGAGAAGAGAGGAGACAGGAGAGAGGAAAGGGGAAAAGTGGAAAGGGTGGTGAGTTTTCCAGATCCTAAGAGGCTACCAATGGAGCCCCCCCAATCTTCCATCACCATATCCTCTCCATTTTTTCTATGGGACATGGGCATGACTGTCTGTCCAGCATTTATTGCATGTCCTTAATTGCTCTTGAGAAGGTGATGGTGACCTGCCTTGTTGAATCACTGCAGCCTGTGTGTTGTGGACTGACCAACAATGCAGTTAGGGAGGGAATTTCAGAACTTTGATGCAGCAATTGCTTAAAGGCATACTATTGTCACATAAAATATTGGATAAAATAAGTCCTACTTTCTCAGTAGGAAGTATACAACTTCAAATGATTTAGGAAAGTGTAATTCTTAAGATGACATATGTAAGCCTTCTATAAGCTGATGTGAACTATCTCTCTGATAGGTATTACACAATCCGGTGCAGAGAGAAAACCTGGAGTCATATTCCGTCACCACTAGTACATTACACTTTTAGCTTGGCAGTTCTTTTGAGGATCTGATATAGGTGCAAATATAATGAGTGAAGAGCTAGCTGAGATATAAAATGCACAATCAATATGTCCAAACCCTCCTCTTCCTTCTCCTTCCCCTCCTCTTCCCTCACCTCCTATCCCTCCTGGCCCCTGCTCTTTCCTCCTTATAGCCCTCCCTCCCTCTTTGCGTTCTTGTTTACAGAAAGATGATAGAATCATTGGCCGGAACCCTATCACCTTGCCAGCAACGGAATTGCAGTGGGCAAGGGTCTGACAACGGAAACCTCCGTTGACCATGTGTGAGAGTTTACCATCTCGTCCAAGCAAAGCTGTAAAATCCCGGCCAATGTGTTTACAGTAGAAAAATATTTTGGTGCAAGAAATTTGGAACGGAGGAGGTAATTAAACAAAATGTCCAATTGCAGGTGTTAAAGTTAAAAGTTTCGATGAATGTTAACATGGTCATAAAGATTTGTATTTTTATTTTTATTCGTTTGTAGGACATGGGCATTACTGACTGGCCAACATTTATTGCCCATCCCTAGTTGCCTTTGAGAAGGTGGTGGTAAGCTGCCTTCTTGGATCACTGCAGTCCATGTGTTGTGAGTTGACTCGCAATACTATTAGGGAAGGAATTCCATGATTTTGACCAGTGACTGTGAAGGAACAACAATATATTTCCAAATCAGAATGATGAGTGGCTTTAAATTTTAAATTTTATTTATTAGTGAGTAGGGTATAACAAGTAGGGTTACATTAACACTACAATGAAGTTGCTGTGAAAATCCCCTAGTCGCCATACTCTTGCGACAGTTTGGCTACACTGGGGGAGAATTTAGCTTGGCTAATGCACCTAACCAGCACAACTTTTGGATTGTGAGAGGAAACTGGAGCACCCAGAGGTGGTGGCACAGTAGTTAGCACTGCTGGACAGAACATGCAAACTCCACACACAGTGACCCAAGCCTAGAACTGAACTTGGGTCTCTAGTGCTGTGAGGCAGCAGTGCGAACCACGGTGCCACTCTTGGAAGGGGACTTGCATGTGGTGGTGTTCCCAAGTATCCGTTGTCCTTCTCCTTCTAGATGGAAGTGATTGTGAGTTTGGAAGATGCTACCTAAGGGTCTTTGGCATAGATAGCACACACTGCTGCTACTGAGTGTATTTTGATGTTATTTTTGTTAATGAATGTTTTTATAAAATTCTACAAATTCTTCATTGAAATATCAAAATACCACATTTAAATATGAGATAATTACAAATGAAAAACAAATCTGAAGTAAACAAGGCAGAAGAACACTAAAGATAAACATCTTTGAACTTTTCATGGCCCAAAAAACTCTCTTTTGTTCAACCTCATGCCATAAAGTTCATGGTCCCAGAAGTTTTGACCTCTTTTCATCTCAATTACATTTTCAGTTTCCATTTCCAAATTAAAATATACAAACATTTAGAATCCATTGCAGAAGAGGCCATTCGGCTCACTGGGTCTGCACCAGCCACAATCCCATCTGGGCTCTATCCCCATATATTCACCCTAGTTAGTCTACCTGACATTAAGGGGCAATTTAGCATGGCCAGTGCACCTAACCTGAATACCTTTAGACTGTGTAAGGAAACTAGTCCAAATTGTACTTTAAATGAGGGGCAGATGATGGCTTGATGGTATTATCGTTAGGTTATTAATCCAGAAACTTGGGTGCAAATCCTGCCATGGCAGATGGTAAAATTTGAATTCAATTTTAAAAATATCTGCAATTAAGAATCTACTGATGACCATGAAACCATTATCGATTGTTATGAAAACTCATCTAGTTCATTAATGTCCTTTAGGGAAGGAAATCTGCCATCATTCCCTGGTCTGGCCTACATATGACTCCAGTGCAGACATGATGGACCATCCATTGACTCTGTCTACACTTGCTGCTGTCTTGGAAAAGCAACCAGCATAATTAAGGACCCCACATACCCTGGATATTCTCTCTTCCACCTTCTTCCATCGGGAAAAAAAACACAGAAGTCTAAGGTCACGTACGAACTGACCCAAGAACAGCTTCTTTCCTGTTGCCACCAGACTTTTGAATGGACCTACCTTGCATTAAGTTGATCTTTCTCTACACCCCAGCTGTTACTGCAACACTACATTCTGCACCATTTCCTTTCTTTCCCTAAGAATGTTATACTTTGTCTATATTGCGCAAGAAAAAATACTTTTTTATTGTATGCCAATAGGTGTAACTATAATAAATCAAATTTTAAAAAATCAAATGAAAAAAATCATCCTTTTCTTTCCAGAGGAAAGAGCACCAGCACATCCAAACTTCCCTGATATTTGCAGAATTGCCAAATCATCATCCCCATTAATTATGTTTTATTTCTATCTTGCTTTGCATCCTGTAAAATCAATAGAACTTTTAATAACACAAAACTGCTGAAAATCTGCAGATGACAATTGCTGCTGTAATGCGCTTTACAACTGTGGTTCACAAAGAAACAAATTATAACCAAAAATAAGAAAATGATCAGTGTTGCTGTATCTCTCAGCAATTAATATTTTTAAATCAATTCCCCTCACCCAAACCAGAGAGGTTGCCCTGAGCTTTGGTGAACCCAAGTGGTTGTATCATCTCCATTTCTTTATTCATTCATCCCAATCCAATTAAGTCATCCATTTTCATTCATTGAGAGCAAAAGAATAGAAGAAACTTGCATTTGTACAACATCGTTCGCAACTTCAGGATGCTCCAGACCTTTAAATACATCTCTCAAGGCCACTAAAAATATATCAGCAACTTTTTAGTATGTATTTTGTGAAGTCTGGAATCACAACTCTGCTCCAGCCCATGCTTGTAGCCTCACTGTTCCATCCCACCCATCCAAGATCTTTTTTTCCCTTTTTTAAGAATGTTTTTATTAAATTTTATTTCCATTTTACAGAACAGTGATCAAGTTACACAATGTTTGGGATCCCTTAAGGGGAAAAAAGCAACCAACTGGTAAGTTTATTTATTAGTGTCACAAGTAGACCTACATTAACACCGTAATGAAGTTACTATAAAAAAAATCCCCTTGTCGCCACACCTGTTTACGTACATCGAGGGAGAATTTAGCTTGGCCAATGCAATCAACCAGCACGTCTTTCAGACTGTGGGAGAAACCAGAGCAGCTGGATGAAACCCATGTAGACACAAGGAGAATGTGCAGACTCTGCACAGTGACCCAAGCCAGGAATCGAACCCAGATCCCTGGTGCTGTGAGACAGCCATGCTAACCTCTGTGCCCCCATCTGTCTGATTATGTTCAGAATCTACATTTGGTAGATGTCCTCTTCTTACCCACCACAGGCCATTCAGAAATAAAAGCACAAAACGCAGGAAAATCTCAGCAGGTCTGGCAGCAGGAAGAGAATAGTTTTGAGTCTAGATGATCATTCGTCAGAGCTGACCGGGCAGACTGCGAGGAAGACATAGATATCATGACATTAGAGATGCTATCCCCTCATCCAGTTCAGGAACCCAAAGGTGCCTTACAGGTGGACAGCACATGCGGACAACTGTATGATGTCTTCATGAGAGGCTGACATGAGTCTTCAAAAAGCTTCCATATGGCCTCCACATATTCTTCTGCATCAGAGATGAACTAGAGAATGGATTGATATTGAGTGGCCAGTAATTCATCATCCCTACTCCTCTTCAGAGACAATGCATCCAAAAATGTAACTTGTGGCACCCAGTGTTGGAAGTTATACAGATACAGGGTCAAGGAACCACTGTACTGGTCTTCCATGTATATGGTCAAGGAAAGGGGGGTTTCCAGATGTGCACCATGCCATGCATTCAAGCTGCATCAGGCAAAAACACTGTTCTACTTATATGAGATCCCAGATATCCCATGGTCATTTACAGCAACTGAAACCTTTGAATTAAATATCATTTTGTCAAAGTTAATTCATATATTGGGTGGTTTGAATTCAAACATGATCAGTAACACAGTCATCATCAAGCTCGAGAGACACTAGCCTACACACAGCTTCTCACAGAAACTCATGATAGATAAATTTCACCAACTCATCTCCAGTAAATTTAGAAACTCACATGCGACTTTGAGCATGTCATGAGCAGCCCTCTTGAGCCACAGTCAAATAGCTTGGTGAAATGGGTGAAAACATAGTGAAGCACCTTTGAGAGAAATGTGCTTGGGATCACACAGATTAATTCCTATTCTGCATTCCTCAGCTTGTGAAATCGGCCACAACAGGGCCTGCTCTCGTCAGCACACTGGCTCTTTTCTCAGCGCACTCGGATCATGATTCCTATTGCTCAGCTCTGTCCTAGCTGAAACGTAAATGATGCTCTCATTCAGAAGCATCTGATTGAGATGTCCACAGACTCGACTCTCTAACAGCTGGTCAGTCAATACCCAGGCTGTCTGTGGCCGTGGCCAGCTGGCGATGGTACACAGCCAAGCCCCACAACTGAACAATCACATGATAGCCTCAGATTGTGCCCACTATATATGTAATGGCTGTCACCTCCTAGGGTTATTGGAAGCAGCACCAACAGATAACACAACACTCCAGTCATTGGCCTATGCATATGCTGTCTACAGCAGTGGACATGCAAACTTTTCTAGAGGCCAACTCACAGACAGAACACTCCAGGTCATCGACATTGAAAAAGATTACAACACTGCCAACTGGTATAACCACACCTCAGAGTGCTGGGCAAACACAATTCATTTTTCCAGGAGTATATTATGACCTAGTCTTTCAATCCTCATCTTTCTATAATGAAAAGCATGAGGGAGAAGATGTGATAAGCTATGTACCAGCTGCAACTGCTTAATCCAGGGGCCTCATTTTAGATATGTAAATAGTTCTGCATTAGGAGCCTGTTTAATTTGTATGTTACACATGGTCTGTACATAACTTTCATGTTGGGTAAACTGATTTGATTTGATTTGATTTATTATTGTCACATGTATTGTATACAGTTAAAACTATTGTTTCTTGCGTGCTATGCAGATAAAACATACCGTTCATAGGGAAGGAAATGAGAGTGCAGAATGTAGTGTTACTGTCATAGCTAGGGTGTAGAGAAAAATCAACTTAATGATTGAATTAAAGCATTGTTAAAGAGTTTAAAAGAGTTAGAATAAAATTTTAGTTGCATAGAACAAGTGTACATCGAACATAAAACATAGACCAGTACAGCACAGTAAAGGCCCTTCGGCCCTCGATGTTTTGCCGAGCTATGTCCAAAACCAAGATTAAGCTATCCCACTCTCTACCATTCTGGTGTGCTCCATATGCCTTCCCAATAAACGCTTGAAAGTTCCTAAAGTGTCCAACTCCACTATCACAGAGGCAGTGTACTCCACATCCCAACCACATTCTGAGTATTCCACACTTCCAGCCACTCTACCTTGGAGATCCCCCCTATATCTCCCACCATGAACCTTATTGAGACTTGGACAAGTTGCAGAGTTGGGCCGAGAGGTGGCAAATGGAGTTTAATGCGGAAAAGTGTGAGGTAATTCACTTTGGCAGGAATAACAAATGTGTAGAGTATAGGGCTAATGGTAGGACTCTTAATAGTGTTGATGAACAGAGGGATCTTGGTGTATATGTGCATAGATCCCTGAAAGTTGGCAATCAAGTCGATAAGGTTGTTAAGAAGGCATACGGAGTCTTAGCTTTCATTGGTAGGGGGATTGAATTTCGGAGCCGCAACGTCATGTTGCAACTGTACAAAACTCTAGTGCGGCCGCACTTGGAGTATTGTGTGCAGTTCTGGTCCCCACATTATAAGAAAGATGTGGAGGCATTGGAGAGGGTACAGAGGAGGTTTACCAGGATGTTGCCTGGTATGGAGGGCAGGTCTTATGAAGAGAGGCTGAGGGATTTGAGGTTGTTTTCGTTAGAAAGGAGGCGGCTAAGAGGGGACCTTATTGAAACATATAAGATGATTAGAGGTTTAGATAGGGTGGACAGTGATAGCCTTTTTCCTAGGATGGAGAAAGCTAGCACGAGGGGACATAGCTTTAAATTAAGGGGTGGTGGTTTTAGGACAGATGTCAGAGGTAGGTTCTTTACCCAGAGGGTGGTAAGGGTATGGAATGCCCTGCCTGCGGCAGTTGTAGATGCGCCAAGTTTGGTGGCGTTTAAGAGGTTAGTAGATAAGTTTATGGATGAAAAGGGAATGGTTTAGGTTAGAGGGTCACTGCCTGTTCCTAATTGGTTGGCGCAACATCGAGGCCGAAGGGCCTGTTCTCCACTGTAATGTTCTATGTTCTATGTTATAGTTAAGCCCCCTAGTAACAGGTGAAGAAATAGTCTCTGCATGTCCACTCTATCAATCCCCCTCATCATCTTATAAACCTTTATTAAGTTGCCTCTTATCCTCCTCGAAAGTGATAAGCCCCAGCTCCCTCAACCTTTCCTCATAAAACCTACTCTCCATACCAGGCAGCATCCTGGTAAATTTCCTCTGCACTCTCTCCAATGCTACCACATCTTTCTTATAATGAGGTGACCAAAACTGAACACAACATTCCAAATGTGATCTCACCAACATCTGGTATAGTTGCAGCATAACCCCACAGCTCTTAAACTCAAATCCTCTGTTAATGAATGCTAATATACTATAAGCTTTCTTTACGGCTCAATCCACTTGAATGGCAATCTTCAGAGATCTATGATTATGAACCCCAAGATCTCTCTGTTTCTCCACATTCCTCAGAACCCTATGAATAAAAGATGGAATTAGAAAGTATGCTGGGCACAGCTTGCAAGAAATCGCCTCACTCTGGCACCATCTTGGATGAAAAATGCTACACCTTACACTACTGGATGTTCGAATTAAACAGGAAGCTGTAGGCCGAGTGGTACATGTTGACAGGGCTACGAAAAGGAAGGGTGAGAACCACAGGCCAGGTACAAGCATGCAGTCGCTGTTAAGCCAATGAATAAACTATTGTTGGTTATAAGCCCTCGTAGTCCATGTTTCGGTAACCAAACACATTTGCAAGTGGAAGGAAATCGGGAAACACTTGCATAAGCATAACTTTCTGAATGAAATTTGCAGTGATACCCATCATCCTGTATTGCTTCTTTGCACAGAATCTATCATATCTGCAGGGCAGTGCCTTGCACTGTTAAACAGTATTGAGGCTATGCAGTGATGATGGCGATTGTGCCTTTACGATGCTGCGTGTTTCGTTTTCCCTACTCGGGGAGAAGATAAAAGTCAACTCTGCACCTGTTCTACAGAGTCTTTGGTTTTTCCTTCCTGTCGAGTCAGCAGATTTGGATGAATGTCAGGGATACTGAGAAGGAATGAATGCATGTTATGTAATTGGGTCCAGGGAGTGTATTGCATAAACAGCTTGCAAAGTAACAGAGCAGTGAGTGAGGTTTATAGCCCTCATCGCTAAAGGTAGGAGCGAGAGCAATCGTAGGCATCCAAGGAGAGTAATATAATATCTTTGCTAACAAGTTTTCCAATTTGCATTTCACACATTTGAACAATGCATGCTAACTGTTAATTCTGTCAGTAATTAATAGCCAGCGCTGTAACTTTAAGTTCAGTTAAAATCAAGGTAATTTTGGATCCTTGCCAACTCCCCAGATCCTACTGTTCGGTCTTTCTCGAGTTACCACAACTTCTTTTCTATTCACCAGAGACCTGTAATCTTCACCAAAAATAAAGCTTAAGTGATGTTGTCAACTAACCTGTATTAAATTAAAGTGGAAAAAAAAAACTCTCCATAGAATTGATGGTTAATTGCAACTTAATTAGCATAATTATGCATGCTAATAGCATCTCAAATGAATAGTACTTACCATGAGGTTTTAAACTTATTAACACAGGCAGATTAAAACATCATTTTTCATGTTTAAACACACATAATTGTAGCTTAAAAGTGATATTTCATGATTCAGAACCTTTCTTTTTGGTTAAACCATCATTTATAAAAATGGGGAGGCATTTTGCCTACGGAAAGATGAGTGAGGTTCCTCTGCTGACTGATATGAACTATCAAGTTCTAGGTGGGATTGGCGTTGCACTCATTCCCCAGTTAATAGGTACCCTGCTAAATGAAAATGCTCCTTTAAAGAGAGAAACTTGACCTGACAGTAAATTATTGTAATTGTCCTTAAATGGAGTGGTGGATAAAGTGGGAATTTCTCAGGCAAGTTCTTTCAGCTAAAAGATCTCCGAGAGTTGGTTTATAATGAGTTATGAAGGCAGGTTGCCGAGGAGTGGGAAGAATTGGGAGCGCAGTTAATTAGCAGGGGAACATTTGAAAATAATTGTTGCTGACCCAACAATACGTTTGACGGAAGCTTACAAATTGTAGATGCTGGGACTCTGAAATGAAAACAGAAAGTGCTGGAATCAGACAGCAGGTCAGACCGCTTCAGTGGAAGGAGTGGTGGAGAGAGTCAATGGGCTGGATTTTTGTCTCAGGTTAGGGAAACGCAATTCAGGGCAGTTCCTGACTTTGCCAATCCAAACTTACTCCCACATCTTACAGATGCAGACAGGCAAGATTTGAATCTACAACTTCCTCAAGCAAGTCCAAGGCAATGTCAAAGAAGTCTGGGTTCAGAGGCAGACTGGCTTTTTTAATTCATTCATAGGGTGTGGGTATCTCTGACTCTCAAGCATTTATTGCCCATTCCTAGTTGCCCTTGAACAGAGTGGCTTGCTAGGCCATTTCAGAGGGCCGTTGAGAGGATGTACTGTGGCTATAGTCACATGTAGACCAGTTCAGGTATGGGGACAGATTTCCTTCCCTAGACGACATTAATGAACCAGATGAGTTTTTTTTTCCAACAATTGACAAAGGTTCAATGATTATCAGTGATTCTTAATTCCAGATTTTTTTCTTTGAATTCAAATTCCACCATCTGCCATGGCGGGATTCTAACACGGGTCCCCAGAATATCAGCAGAGTTCCTGAATTATTAGTCCTGCGCTAATACCACTAGGCCATCACCTCCCCTACTTAGAAGGTTTTCCTCAATTCCTGGGAATGGTCTAGCTCGACATAACTTTCCTACAAGCTCTAATGCTTCCCTCTCATCCCCTCACACCCCTGCCCCCAACCCCTCCATGCCCTCATGTATACTCCATAACCACTTAGTTAATATTCTTTATGGGCAATCTTTAGGAGCCATGTTATAGCAATGGGATGCAGTATGAACCCATCCCACAATCAGTTCGACTGCACAGAAAAAATACTTCAGTCTCACCGAAAGATAGGTAGTCATTAGGTTGTGAAAACAAACTTCTACTCTGAATCCACATCAAAGAGAGAAAGTTTTATTGTAACTTTGTTTAAAACTGCCGATCAAATCATACTCTCAGTCTCATGAGCTACTGTGTATACTAAGATCCTTTTGAACTAAGTGTTTCCTTTAGCATTTGATACTCATTCAAACATTCATAATGGGCTCAACTGTCAAAGCATACCACTGCAGCTCCAGACAATGGAACCAACTGAAAATGAAAGATACATTTTGTTAAATAAGGAGATCAATATTATACACAATGCCCCAATGCGGTCTCATCAATGCCCTGTACAACTGAAGCATAATCTCCTACTTTTGTACTTAATTCCTCCCCCCCCGTGATAAACATTAACATTCTAATAGCTTTTTTAATTGATTGCTGAATCTATATCCTAATGTTCTGTGATTTATGCACTAAGACATCCAGATCCCTCTGCATTTCTGAGTGGTGCAACCTTTTAACATCTAAATAAATTGTTTATTTCCTTTGCTTCCTTCCAAAATGAAGAATTTCATATTTTCCCACATTATACTTCATATGCCAGAAAATTATCCACTCACTTAATTTATCCATGTCTCTTTGCAGCCTCCCAACTACTGTACCCATTATTCTGTCACTATTCTACTCATAAATGTCTGGATATGAAGTTGTATTTTTAAAATAATGGATATATATGAAAGATGTCTAAAATCTTTTAATGAGGCTGATTCCGGCTAAAAGTTACACTAATCCGGATGCCTCCTCTGCACTCATCTCTGATATCCTCCTAGAAGGTGAGGTCACCAGGTTCTTGTTTTCATAAATCTGTTGGAAATTGTCACACTGGCACCCGCTGAATATTCAGTAATGCAAGAGGTCCCAGTGGAAGGGCTCGCTAATAATATACAAAGATATTTAAATGAGGTTCCTCATCTTCCATGGCAGGATTCTTGTTACGCCATTGGCAACAGGTCTGGAAAATTGGAAAATGTGATCTCGCTTGTGAGAATCAGATAAGTACACGGATGGGAAAGGATTAGAAGAATATGGGCCAAATGAAGGCAATTGGGACTAGCTGGGAGAGCATTATAGTCAATATGGATTGGTTGAGCCAAAGGGCCTTTTTCCATGCTGGATTGTTGTGTGACTCTCTGACACAAATAAGGTTGTGAAGAATTCTTGAATACGCATTTCCAATGCTTTCAATGGGTCAATTGCAGGGAGAACCAGAAGTGTAGTCAGTAGCAGAGTCCATGCTGCAGCTACCTACCACTTTTCTCAAGCATCCTCATTATTGCTGCCAGCTTGTGAAGGTCTTTCAGACAGCTTGGCCTAAAAAATTGCTGCAAGCCCCACCATTCAAAATGATCACGGATGATCTATGCAGGACTCAGCTCCTTTTCTGTGCCATTTCCCCATGGCCCTCTATTCCTCAATCTATCAAATACTATTCATCTCCATTTTAAATAATTCTAATGATCCAGCCTCCATCGTCATTTGGGATGGAGAAGCACAAAAATTTACCACCCTCTGTGAGAAGAAATTTCTACACACCTTTCAGTTTTAAATGGCAGACCCTTTATCTTGGGGTTATCCTTGTTTGAGTCTCTCCCACTGGTGGAAACATCTCACCATCTACCTTTTCAAGCTCCCACAGGATCTTATATGTTTGAAGGAGGTCAACCCCTCACCCTACTAAACTTCAAGGAATGCAGACGCAGTCTGGAGTCTCTTTTGTTCCTGCCTGGTTCAGGAAATTGTTGAGCCATGGTTCAGTAGATAGCACTCCTAATTCTGAATAAGAATCTTTTGGAATCAACACCAACTCCAGCATAGCAAAGCCCATGTTGATATATCAGGTGCAGTACTGAGAGAATGCTGCACTGTTGAACATTCTGCATTTCAGGTGATATGTTAAGTGGAAGGCTTATCTGCCTTCTCAAGTGGATATGAAAGATTTAATGGCATTATTTTGAGGACGAGCATGGGTGTATCACTGGTTCCCTTGTCAATATCTATCCAAAGGAAGTTTATTTATTGGTGTCACATTAACACTGCAATGAAGTTACTGTGAAAATCCCCTAGCCACCATACCTGTTTGGATACACTGATGGGGGAATTTCCCATGGACAATGCATCTAGCCAGCACATCATTTGGAAGGAAACAGAAACACACAGAGAAAACTCAGCAGACATGGGGAGAATTTGCAGACTCCTCACAGACAGTGACCCAAGCCGGGAATCAAACTCAGGTCCCTGGCATTATGAGGCAGCAGTACTAACCACTGTCACACTGTTCCAACCCACTACCAGTTAAAAAAACAATTATTTGATATTTATCTTCATGTTGTTGTTTATGAGATCTTATTTTGTTCAATGTAACTGGTACATAGAAACGGAGAAACTAGAAGCAGGAGTAGGCCATTTGGCCCTTTGAGCCTGCTCCAACATTCATCTTGATCATGGCAGATCATCGAATTTAACATCCTGATTCCCCCACCCCCCCCACCCCCGTATTCCTTGCTCCCTTTAACCTTAAAAGCTAAAGCTAATTTCTTCTTTAAATCACTCAACATTTTGGCCTCAACTATTTTCTGAGGTAGTGAATTCCACATATTCACGACCCTCTGAGTGAAGAAATTTGTCTTCACCTCAATTCTAAAAGATTTGCCCTTATCCTCAAACTGTGCCTCTTCATTCTGGACTCACTCACCATTGGGAAAATTCTTTCTGAATCTGCCATGTCTAGTCCTGTTAGAATTTTATAAGTTTCTGTAAGATCCCCTCTCACTGTTCTAAACTCCAACGAATATCATTACAACAACTTCTCAAATTCATTGGATGCAAAGAACTTTGGTGTGTCATGAAAGGCACTATATAAATACAATTCATATTATTAATTATGTATCATTCATGAAATTATCCGATTTGTGCACTTGGCATGCAGATTTCACATTGGATCACCATCCTATTAAATCCTTCCCATAAATGGCAATTAATTCCCTTGAAAGAAAAATATTCTAAAAATCAATTGTTTATAATTGATTTTAGAGAGGGTGAGATTTCCTATGAATTGATTGGGAGAGAATCGTGCATTTGCAGCATGGTGGCACAATGGTTAGTGTTGCTGCCTCACAGCACCAGGGATCCAGGTTCGATTCCTAGCTTGAGTCACTATCTGTGCAGAGTTTGCACATTCTCCCTGTGTCTGCATGGGTTCCTTCTGGGTGCTCTGGTTTTCTCCCATAGTCCAAAAGACATGTTGGTTAGCTGCATTGACTATGCTAAATTCTTCCTCAGTGTACCTGAATAGGAGCCGGAGTGTGGCAACTGGGGGATTTTCACATTAACTTCATTGCAGTGTTAATGTAAGCTTAGTTATGACATTAATAAATAAACATAGAACATAATTACTCACTCAAAAAAAATATTGTAAACACAGTGGCCTTGTTAGATCTGCTGTTAGGAATGGTAGGGCAGTGGCAACGGGGTCATTCATCTGCCCAACTAGTTTATGAACAGAGGAAATTTTCCTTTTTAATAAAGTGAAGGTCTGAGGACTAAAGTGCAACATACCACCAAATATTTAATATGGTCAATGAGGTAGTGATATTCAGGAGAATGGATTTGAAAATCCGTTAGTTCATAGAATCCCTACAGTACAGAAGGAGATCATTCAGCCCATCAAGTCTGCACTGACAACAATTCCACCCTAACTCCATAACCCCATATATTTACTCTGCGAATCCCCCTGAAACTAGGATCAATTTAACATGGCCAATCAACCTAACCAACACATCTTTGGATTGTAGGAGGAAACTGGACATCTAGAGGAAACTCATGCAGATATAGGGCAAACATGCAAACTTCAAACAGCCAGTGACCCAAGCCGTGAATTGAGCCCGGGTCCCTGGCACTGTGAGGCAGTACTCATAACCACTGTGCCCACTGTACTGCCCGAGTTAAAGGAAAGTTTGAAGGTGTCCAGCAGTTCAAGTTTTGTGATTCTTCAACAACCTTTCAAAAAGTCAGATGTGAACTTGGTTTAATAAGGCATCTGAAAACGGTGTGGGGAGAGAATAGAGCCAGACTCAAAACATTAACTTTATTCTGTCTTCACAGATGATGTCAGACCTGCTGAAATTTTCCAGCATTTTCTGTTTTATTTTCATATTGCCTTCATCTGGAAGTGGTACCACTTTTTAACTGGATATTTATTGGGTGTTTCATTGTCTTCAGCTGGTTGTCATCAACTGGAGATTATTTATATGCTCCAATAAGTACATGCTTCTGGCCACCGTGGGGGATTAGAGTGTTTCACTGATCCCTTTAATTGCATCTTGTTTTAATGTTTTGAATACCTTTGAGTTTTGTTTCTTATTTGATGGAGTATCCCTTTAAGAGGCTGCCTTTTTATTTGCCCCTTAATTTGTTAATTTAGTTTGCCCATTTTGCCCAAAATTGTACGGACAGAAAGTATGATGATTGGATTTGGAGCTGCATGTCTGTAATGCATGTCTCTGTAAGTGAAGGCTTATGTGTGTAAATATTAGGTTCCAGTTCTACCTGGCTGGTTATCTTAAATAGAGCAGCTGTGGCAATGTTGCACTACCTCAGCATTGTGTAATATAAACGCAAAATACAATGGATGCTGGAATTTGAAACAAAAAATAGAAAATATTGCAATATTAGCATCTGTGAAGAGAGAATAAAACTAATGTTTCAAGTCTGGATGACCCTGCGTTAGAGCTGACGCGAAGGAAAATTGGATAATATTTATACTATGAGGGTGAGTGGTGGGGTGGGGTGGAGGGACATCGGGTGGTTGTAATTAATAGGACTGGCTTCAGAAGCGTGTGTCATCTTAATGCACTAGGATGTCAACCTAGAATATGCATTCAAAAAACTCACACAAGGCTACAACTTCCTGACTCAGAGGTGATATCGCTGGACTAAGAAGTCTCACAATACCAGATTCAAGTCCAACAGTTTTATTTGGAATCACAAGCTTTCGGAGCACTACTCCTTCATCAGGTTGAGAGAGTTCTGACTGTACCCACCCCTGTCCAATGCCGGCATCTCCATATCACTGGACTAAGATATTTTGAATGGCAGAGTATTGTTAGATTTGCAATGCACTGGAGGCAGAAGGAGGAAAGGCCTGTGTGAGAAACTAATCACAACAGTCATTATCATCTTTTCAACACTCGATTCTCCTACACAATTATGGCAATGCACACAACCAGTCTGAAACTCTGCAAATTCCAAACTAAGCATTGCCCATTACAGAAAACGATAAGAGACAGGAAAGCAATTAAAGACTGAAATTTTGCTGCATGCACCCATCTTGCTTCAATATCCTCTTACAGATCAGCATGTCACTAGAGAACTCCATTTCAATTAAATCTTTATGACTCTCTCAGTGGTATCTTTTTTTTTTGATTTGATTCGACATCAGATCAGCTCTGAAGCTCTGTCTTTGAAGTTTTAGCTATCTAATGGGCTACTTCCACAAATAAACAATACTTCTGGAAAAAGTCTATCACAACCCTATTATTTAGACAGTCAAAATATATGCTTTTGGACTGATCCAATATTATTCTTGATGCTGTTGGCAGTTTTAATTTGCCAAAACTATGGCCTTGATACTTTCAGAATGTTGGACATGTATGGGGATGGCTTGTTTTAATGGCAGTACCTCATTATCATTTTTTGGCTTGGTTTCCAGCCTTATGGCTGTCCAATTCGACAGCAGCACTATCAGAAAGGTAGAACTGTGGGAAGGAGCCCTGGTAATATGTGGGACAGTGGCAGATGGAAAGAGAGATGCTGGAAAGGGGCGGAAAGGTCAGATGAAAGCAGGAGTGGTAAAAACTCAGCAGGTCAGGCAGCACCTGTGGACAGCAAGTTTCTTTTTATTCATTTGGAGGTCATGTGGTGTTGCTAGCTGGCCAGCAGTTATTGCCCCAAGCCTACTTGCCCTCAGAGGGCAGTTGACAGTCAACCACATTGCTGTAGCTCTGGAGTCACATGTAGACTTGACCAGGTAAGGATGGCAGATTTCCTTCCCTAAAGGACATCAGGGAACCAGATGGATTTTTCCAAGGTTTCGTGGTCACCAGAAGATTCTTAATTCCAGATATTTTTCATTGAATCCAAATTCCACCAACTGCTGTGGCGAGATTTGAACTTTGGCCCTCAGAACATTAGCAAAGATTTTGGATTAATAATCTTGCGATATTACCCATTGCCTCCCCAAGTTGATGTTCAAGTCGAATCTGACTATTTTCCAGTAGGAGCTCTTCAAATGTTGCACAGTGAGTTCTGAAGGCGAATCCTATTTGAATTGAAACATTTACTATGGCCAGAATTTACCAACCGTTCACGCTACCAGAATTATCCAGTCCCACTGCAGTGAGTGGCGATTTGACTGAGGGCCAAATTCTCCATCCTCGCTGTCCAGCAAGCAGTGAATAACTGGAAAATTCTGGTATACGTGTTTTTTCACCACAGACACAGTCGAACCTTCTGTCCATCTCCAGAATTTTCTATTTCTATTTCAGATTTCTAACATTTGGAATATTTTGCCTTTATTCCAGTGGAGAGAGGAACAAATTTTCCGGTTCTACTCACCACAGGAATTGTAGAGGATGGAACAGAAAATTCTCAGGCCCTTTAAAGGTTCATTGAACCCAGGTGGGAATTTTTGAAGTTGCGGATGCTCAGCCGGAAAATCCCACTCAGAGTCTACGACCAACCAAAGACTACCAACTTTCTCAGAAGACTATGCAAATTTGGCATGTCAGCTATGACTCTCACCAACATTCACAGATGCACCATAGAAAGCATTCTTTCTGGTTATATCACAGCTTGGTATGGCTCCTGCTCTGCATAAGAAACTACAAAAGATCACAAATGTAGTCCAATCCACCACGCAAATCAGCCTCCCATCCATTGACTCTGTCCACATTTCCCATTGCCTCGACAAAGCAGCCAGCATAATTAAGGACCCCACACACCCCGGACACACTATCTTCCACCTTCCTCCATCAGGGAAAGGATAATTAGTGAGGTCATGCACTAACCAACTCAAGAATAGCTTCTTCCTTGTTGTCATCAAACTTCTTAATGGATTTACCTTGCATTAAGTTGATCCTTCTCTACACCCTAACTGTGACCGTAACACTACATTCTGCACTCTCTCCTTTCCTTCTCTGTGAACGGTTTGTTTTACCTGTATAGCGTGCATGAAACAATGCTTTTCACTGTATGCTAATATATGTGACAATAATAAATCAAATCAGATCAAATCAAAACCACAAAGAGGCTGAAGACTTCCTTGCAGAACGTGGGGGTTTACTCCTGCTTCTCCTGGTAGATGAAGTGTGCTGGAAAAAGTTATTTCCTTTCTGAAACTGATAGCCCTTTTTCACTGCTATGCTTCCTGCCTTCTACGAATAGCCTATTCAATAGCTGGAGCTCCAGATACTGAGTTTCAGAGCTGACTCATTAGCATATTGAAACAAAACTGCCTCCGTCAGGGAAGTCATAAAGGGCAGAATTATACGTTCTCGAAACTAAGTGCCGTAAAGGGTAAAGTAGTTTATTTATTAGTCACAAGTAAGTCTTATATTAACATTGCAATGAAGTTACTGTGAATTTCTCCGAGTCACCGCATTCTGCCGCCTGTTCTATCGGAGAGTTGGTACAGACCCGATGGTACAGACTTTTTCTGCACTATAGGAATTGTGTGTTAGCCAATTCACTATGACAGCATAGTTTATTTTTCTTTTCACATTTAACACTCCAAAGATCTGTGGGTTAAATTAATTGGCTCTGTAAACTGACCCTTAGTGTCAGGGCAGTTAGCAGGGTAAATGCATGGAGTTATGGGGATTGAGCCTGAGTAAGGTTGTTGTCAGATCAGATTCAATGGGCTGAATGGCCTCCTTCAGGACTGTAGGGATTCTATGATTTGGTGTTTCTATTTGTATCCATCACTAGCAACAGATGCTAGATTTTGGAATAATAATCGGAATTAAAAAAAAATATACATTTACTCACATTCTTAAAATGTATATTCTGCTGACTTATTTTCTTTTAACTAATGAGTGTTATTTTTCAACTTGTAGCTGTAGCACCGAAGATTGCATTGTGACTAGCATCTACTTGCCTCTGCAGATACAATCTGTCCTCGGATTTCAACACTACACAGTCAACATTTCAGAAGAATGTTGTCAACTTTGGAGAATGATGGGAATTTCTCTATTGTTTCCTCAGTGAATGAAAGACATTCAGGATTTATTCTCCAAAATTGGAGCTAATTGGAAGTTTGGAAGGGCAGAAGCAATAATTACAAGCGGGCATAAATTCAAGGTAAAGGTGGGGAAAGATTCAGTGGAGATGTGCAGGGGAAGTTTTTTACATAGAGGATAGTGGGGGTCTGGAATGCACTGCCAAGTGAAGTGGTTCAAGTAGACATCTTAGTGGCATTCAAAACTCAAAAAATTGGGACTAACTTCAGGGTTTACCAAAAAAGGACAGCATAGAGGAGTTGGGCCGAAGGGGCCATTTCCATGCTGTAAACCTCTATGACTCTGTGACTCTATGACTTGATGTGGATAGACACATGAACAGGCAGGAAAGAGAGGGATACAACAGTTGGTTTAGATCGGACAATGTGATCAGCGCAGGCTTGGTGGGCCGAAGGGCCTGTTCCTGTGCTGTACTGTTCTTTGTTCTTAGTTCTTTGTAATTGTCTTGGGAATCCAATCACGTTTTCTACCCCAGTGACCTTCCCTGATTACTTATTTAACAATTCTATTACCAATTGGGTGACAAGTTCCATCTGACTTATCTTCTTCCCCGTTGTTAACTGCTGGTCTCCAATCTTTGAACCCTTCATCATAGTTAACCATTTTCCCGAATCTGATTCTATGAGTCCCATGCAAGCACAAATATGATGAACTGACTGACTGACCCTGAGCACTGTCAGCTTTATCCTCAACACCTTAGAATATCCCGTCGTCCAGAAGAAACCTCTCCTCACCTCTCTTCATGGGTCTCATTGACTAAAAGTGTAGTGCCAACAGGAAAGGAATTTACCATCACACTGATGTTAGAAGATAGCATAAGACTTCCATGCAAGGAATTCTAGGTCAGAAATCAGATTTTGTATAATAGTAAAGGATAAGAAAAGCATAAAGAAAGACCAAGCAACAATAACAATTTGCACTTAAACAGTACCTTTAATACAGTAATAACTTCCAAGATCCTTCACAGAAATGTAATTGGATGCAGATGTGGCACCAAGCCAAAATTGGGGACATCAGGACAAAAGCTTAGTCAAAGAAGCAGTTTCTGAGGCTTGGATTTTGTGAAGGTGGGAGGCTTTGTGGGCCTTTAAAAATGACAGCCAGGAACTGGTTCTAGACCCTTACTTGGTCTGGCCTGCATTTGACTCCAGATCCACAGCAATATGGTTGACTCTTAAATGCCCACTGAAATGGCTGAGCGAATCACTCAGTTTAGGGCAATTCGGAAGGGGTAATAAATGCTGGCCCACCCAATGACAGTCATGTCCCATGAACAAATATAAAAAAAAACAGAACATGGTGATCAGGGGTGGCGAGACAGATAGCAGCAAGACAAAATATGGACACGAACAACATGGTGAAGAATCTCAAATTGTGCTGCATCGCAACCCTTTGATGCTTTGTTCAGGTGGCAACAAAGTTAGTGCATCAGAGAATGTTGAAAACTTTGATGACACATCGCCGAGATAGTGAGGCAAAGAGTTGTAGGCAAACCGACCCCCATCATGGCAGGGTGCAGCACATCATCAATCAGTTCTGTGAACTGGACAGTGGGTTGAGAGGACCAGTACCAGCCAGGAAAGAAGAGCGAGCAGGTTGTTAGGGGCTGATCGATAACGAACAAAGGAGAGTCAGACTAAAAATTGCCTTTATAAAAATCGGCCGGAGAAGTCTGCAATTATAACGGGCGGCTTAGGCATTAGCTGAATTTAAGTTGGATAATTCATTATACCATTGTGCAACTCATCTTCATGGGCAGAGCTTCATGGAATTAGTCACAGCGACAATCATCCCTGGTATTACAGAAGAAAGAAGGTCACAAGGATATTTTCTGAATGTCTACAAAATTCTCCAATTTGAATCAGGATAAAACTGACCAACCATCCACATTCAAAGTGTATGAGTAGTGTGATTCAAGTAACCTGAACCAGACAAGCAATTCATAAAAAATTGATATTTTGATTTGATTTATTATTTTCACATATATTAATATACCGTGAAAAGTATTGTTTCTTACACACTATACAAAGCATATCAATCATAGAGATGGAAACAAGAGAGTGCAGAATGTAGTGTTACAGTGATAGCTAGGATATAGAGAAAGATCAACTTTATATAAGGTAGGTCCATTCAAAACTCTGATGGCAGCAGGGAAGAAGCTGTTCTTGAGTCAGTTGGTATGTGACTTCAGACTTTTGTATCTTTTTGTTGAAGGAAGAAGCTGGAAGAGAATGTGTCTGGGATGTGTGGGGCCTTTAATTATGCTGAAAATTATAATTTTCCAGGGCAGCAGAAGTATAACTTTCAGCATGTACTGCTTCACTAATTCCATGTGCAGGATCCATAGTCCTGGAGTGCAATCAATCCTATCGGGCATCACAGAGGTTCTACCTTGTGGAATCTAAAGGCCCTGCAATTGCATGTCCACTATCATGTTGGTGATCTCATGGTAATAACACTCCTTGCGATCAGCCAGATATCACAAGGCAAAGCAACCTCTAAATTTATTCCAATTGCCTCAATTCATGAGAAACATAAATTTCCAGACTTCTTTTTGAATAAAACTGGTAATTTCATGGGAGTTGCAATGTTACACTTGCAGGAGAATGCAAGTTTGTCAATTAATCCACACAATTGATTCACACCCACAGACAAATCGAAGGGCAAACCGGGACAAAATGGGATAGAAAGGAATCATTGGAAGAATACAAGAGCATACAGAAATGGTACAGCTCAATCACATATGTCATCGAGAAATGTGCATCATTGAGCACATGTCTCAATCTATGATATTTAAACACAACCTTAAAAAGTCGTCCTTTCAAAATATTCACATTTGAAGAATTCTGAGATTTGCAGATCCAAAATTCTTCTTGAAACTTGATGTCAATCATAATTACTGGTCAATATATCTCAGGAAGAGGCCCCAAGAGCTTTATTTTAAATTCATTCATGGGATGTGGACATTTAAGAGTCAACCACATTACTGATGGTTTGAAGTCACGTTAAGGCCAGGCCAGGTGAGGACAGCAGATTTTTTTCCCTAAAAGATATTAGTGAACCAGGTGGGTTTTTCCGACAATCAACAATGGTTTCATGGTTATCATTACATTGTTGCCTCACAGCGCCAGGGACCCTGATCTGATTCTTAGCCAGAATCACTGTCTGCGTGGCATTTGCATGTCCTCTCCATGTCTGCGTGGATTTCCTCTGGATGCTCCGGTTTCCTGCCATTGTCCAAAGATGCGTGGGTTAGGTTGATTGGCCACGCTAAATTGACACTAGTATTGGCGGGATTAGCAGGGTTAAAATGAGGGGTTATGATAATAGAGTGGGATTGATGTGCAGGTCGATGGGCTGAATGGTCTCCTTTTGTTTTGTAAAGATTCTATGATTACACTTTTGATCCCAGATTTTTGATTATTGAATTCAAATATCACCACCTGCCATGGTGGAATTCGAACCCATGTCCTCAGAGCATAACTTTGTGTCTCTGGTTTACGAGTCCAGTGATAATACCATTGCCTCCTAATATTATATTTTATACCCCATTTGCTGCATTTTGTAACCCATTTGGAAAGTACAGTCTTTGGACATTCTTCCCGACTATCTGTTAACCAGGATCTCATTCAAGCACACATTGACTGCATTACATGTACTGTAAGAAATCTGACAACACCAAGTTAAGTCCAACCAATTCATTTGATAGTAAACTCGCAAAGTTCTGACAGTGGAGGGTTAAAATAAGGATGAAGTATTTTGGTTCCCAATGTATCTCCTTCCATTGCCATTCTACAGATCATGCCACGCTGGTGGCACACAGTGGGCATGAGCCCCATTAATATGAAAACAAGGCTCCATCTGCCCTCTGAAAGGGTTGTAAACAATCCCACTACACCACTTTGGCAAAAAGTGGCACAGTGCTTAGCACTGCTGCCTCACAGCACAAGACACCCGGGTTCGATTCCCATCTTGGGTTACTGTCTGCTCTTTCTCCCTGTGTCTGCATGGATTTCCTCCAGGTGCTCAGGTTTCCTCCCACAGTCCAAAGTGAGGATTAAGTTGATTGGCCATAGTAAAATTGTCCTTTGGTGTACTGAGATACGTACATTAGAGGGATTAGCAGGTAAAATGTGTGGGGATATGGGGGTAGGACCTGGTTGGGATTGTGGTCAGTGCAGATTCAATGGGCCAAATGGCCTCTTTCTGCATTGTAGGGTTTTTATTTCAATTTCTATGAAAAGGTCTGAGGTTACAAGCCAACTGACTTCAGAACAACTTCTTCTCCATTGCCATCAGACTTTTGAATAGTCCTGTTACATATTAAACTGATCTTTCTCTTCATCATGTCTTAGCTGCACCACTACATTCTGCATCCTCTCCTTTCTTTCTCCCTATGTACTCTATGAACGGTACAGCACACAAGAAATAATACTTTTTACCATATCCCAATAAATGTAACAACAAATCAAATCAAGTGGTTGAGTTGTCTATGGATTTTCACCATTTGTGATCTGAAGATAGACAATTCTTGTATCTTTTTCTCAATGGAATAAAGTTGTTGGGTGTGTGGGTCCATGATTATGTCAGCTACTTTTCTAGTGAAATGGGAGGTATAGAAGGAGTCAATGGATGTAAGGCTGGTTTTGCGTGATGAATTGGGCTATATGATGCACTGTCCCTGAACATTTGCTCATTTGATAGCTCCGTATGACCTCTGGCACTGTCATAAATTTTAGATGTCCAGATCACCAACAACCTGTCCTGGTCCCCCCATGCTGACACTATAGTTAAGAAAGCCTACTAATGCCCCTACTTTCTCAGATGACTAAGGAAATTCGGTACGTCAGCTACGATTCCCACCAATTTTTACAGATGCACAATAAAAAACATTCTTTCTGGTTGTATTAGTTTGGTATGACTCCTGTTCTGCCCAAGACTGCAAGAAACCGCAAGAAAAGTTTATGAATTTAGCTCAATCCATCACACAAGCCAGCCTCCCATCCATGGACTGTGTCTACACTTCCTGCTGTCTCGGCAAAGCGGCCAGCATAATTAAGGACTCCCACGCGCACTGAACAGTCTCTCTTCCACCTTCTTCCATCAGGCAAAAGATACAGAAGTCTGAGGTCATGTCCCAATTGATTCAAGAAAAGCTTCTTCCCTGCTGCTGTCAGACTTTTGAATGAACCGTGCTTTAAGTTGATCTTTCTCTACACCCTAGCTATGACTGTAACACTACATTCTGCACTCTCTTGATTTCTTCTCTATGAATGGTGTGCTTTGTCTACATCATGCGCAAAAACAATATTTTTCACTGTATGTTAATACATGTGACAATAATAAATCAAATCAAATCAAACCAAAATCAACCCTCTACACTCCTCCTAACCATCTGCCCTTCTCCAATCTTACTGGAGATTAACAAGCAGGGGATGACCAGGGGACTTGCTTTTTCAGGTCTGAACAGTTGCTTACACATCAGGCAGTGAATTTACCCACACAACCCTCGAGAGAGTTTATAATCTGCCTGTTGACCACAAAAGATGCCTTAAGGACATGTTCTCCTCAAGTTGAGTCGCCAGGCATTTGGACAGCTGTTGATGCCTGACCTCTGCTGATCTAATCGATGGCCAGTCCTGAACCTGACAACTACTTATTGAACTCCTCTGCTCATGTTAATGAGAATTGAACAAGTTTGTCACTCAAGTTCCCCTCCAGTGAAGGAACAATGAGAAACCACATATGCGCTCAAATAAAAATGTGGCAACTGCAGTAAAGTCTCCCTGTCTGAAGGGGGCGCTTCTGCTCTTTCTAGAGGCTGCATCTCCAGCTCTCTCTGAACAGGCCTGGCCCCTGGAAAAGAAATATGAAAATCGTTAGGGGGCAAGTGGATGAAAAAAAAACCTGCAATAAAATGAATGAAATGAAAATTAAAAAGTTATTTATGTGATGCTGTAAAGCTTTACTTCCTGAAGAAAAACGAATAATCCAAATGGATTGCTGAAATTTGTCTCAATATTCTGTTCAGCCAATAGTCCTGTAAAATGATTATTGACCCATTTTTTTTAACATAATTGTTCTTGTACAATGAAAAGGAGTAACGCAAAGTGGAACTGACATGCCGACTGAGATTTGGTTTTTGTGTAATAGCTCTATCGATTGTTTGGAAGGTCCAATAGTTGCTGCATGGTTTCAGGCTGAATTTCATATGCAGCAGGTACTTGAAGCACCGTTGCTTAATTTGCCATTTTGCGAGCAGAAAATTCTGATTAAAATAAGTTCCCGTCAGAATGGGCTGGGTTGCCTTCCGAGGCGATTTCTGCGGGTAACTGTCCATCTGATGCAGCAAAGTAAGAGTTTGCATTCACGTAAGGGTGGACAGACAGAGGCTTTTTCCCAGCGTGGGACACAGTATCAATTATAATGGGACACAGGTTCAAACTGCAAGGGGGCAAATTTAAGGAAGATATACAGGGAAGGGGGGGGAAAGCTTTTCTGTGCAGAGATTGGTGGGGGCCTGGAATGTGCTGTCAGAGGAGGTGGTGGAAGTTGGCACAACAGTAAGATTTAAGAGGCATTTGGATCCGTACATGAATAAGGAGGGAATAGAGGCTGAGTAAGGACAGAAGATTTTTTTTCGTTTAGTTGGGACATTAAGATCAGCACAAGCTCGGAGGCCAAAGGGCCTGTTCGTGTGCTGTATTTTTTTTTGTTTTTTAAGTCAGAAAATCCATAATTTATCTCAGATATTCAAAATCACTTATGTTTTATAGACCAGTGCACCAGTCTGTTTTCACACAAAAAGGTCCCAAAACAACATAACTAATGGAAACATTTGTTTTAATCGTGTCGAATGAGGAGCAAATGCCGATTAGTGGTTTGTAATCTTGTTGCCAGAAATTTGAGACAATCACACAGAATACTGGAACTCGATCGAGTACTGGGGTGGAGCCTACTGGGGGCAGGGCCTGCTGGGGGTGGGGTTGGGGGGCTCCCGCTGCCACTCCGCCATTGCAATCGATGTGGACTGGAGGGAGGTCAGTAATCGGGGCGGGTGAGGGAGGCGGGGGGGGGGTCCTACCTCCCGGGGTTTGAGAGGGCATCTACCTCCTGAGGATGGTTCTGCCGGTGATGGGGGTGGGGGGGTGGGGGGTGACTTGTCACTGCTGGGTAGGGGTGGTGTTCGGGGCTGGCCCGTGAATGGACGGGGGGGGCCATGATTGGACTGTTGTGGGGATAGGTGTTGAGATGCAGTACTGTGAGAGTTTCAAGTTGGCCAGCCAACTGCATATTGACAAATAGGAGCCTCTGCACGTGCGCAGGGTCCCGGGACAGTCAGCCTCGGGCATGAAAAGGCACTCCACCCTCCCCAAGCTTTTAATGATATTCCCGCTTGTGAGCTCTGCATTGCACAGAGTGTGGAAGATTCTTGGCTGAAGTCACACTGAAAAAAAACCAGTGTGATTTACAACAGTTTTCTGGTGAATTTAACACTCAGAACTTTTTTGGCAGAATCGCTGCCAATGTTTCTCTTTGATCTAGTATCAATGTTCAGCTCCAGATTTATGGTAATTGGCTATTTTTTCACCCTCTTCCTGATATGAGATTGGGCAGCATGAATTTATTTTCTCTGGAGCTGTTGTATCCAAACAGTTTTGCATTTGTACAATTCCTCTGCCTATTGTGTTCTCACGTTCAGCATAATCTTCCAGGATATATGGATGCCCTGGTTTAACTCCCATCCCATTTACCCTGTGACAATGTTCCTGATAACTTGTTTACCATCTTCTTTCTTTGTTCTACATGTCTTTTCTCAGTGATTGGGTTGGGCTCCCCATAAACTCCACAACTTGATCCTTATGTAGGATATTTGATTTCAATTTGATTTGATTTATTATTGTCACACGCATTAACATTGAGTGAAAAGTATTGTTTCTTGCATGCTTTACAGACAAAGCATTCATTCATAGAGAAGGAACTGAGAGAGTGCAGAATGTAGTGTCACAGTCATAGCTAAGGTGTAAAGAAAGATCAACTTAGTGTGACGCAGATCCATTCAAAAGAAGAAGCTGTTCTTAAGTCGATTGGTACGTAATTTCAGAATTGTTTGTATCTTTTTCCCGACGGAAGAAGCTGGAAGAGAGAATGTCGGGGGTGGGATCCTTGATTATGCTGGCTGCTTTATCGGGTCACTAGGGAATATAGACAGAGTCAATGGATGGGAGGCTGATTTGTTTGCGTGATGGACTGGGCTTCGTTCACAACTCTTTGTAGCTTCTTGCGGTCTTGGGCAGGGCAGGAGACATACCATATTTCTTCCTACTCGGAACTGATGTGTTTGTCCACACCTCCTGTGAAACTTTCTCTCTCTGACAAACATTATTTTGTTGTTGTTTCAACCCTGCTTATTTTCTCTTGACTCAACTGAAGGCTGCCCATTGGACAGTTGGCATCTTTATCTGGCCACTCATGGTTTCATGTGTTTTGGCAGCATTTATGGCTTGCAAATTTATGAGCTTGTCCTTTCTAATTAAATTCGTTTTGTACTTAGGGATGAGCAGAGTTCCAAAATGGAGGGTTTGTCTGACTTCCATCTATTTCCCGGAATTTATATTTTCTGAGGATATATTTCAATGAGATTGTGAGCAGGTTTCCCACAGGGAATATTTCACAGCCCCCTCCTGCTGTCAGAGTGGACAGCCCACCTGTAATCCCCACCACTCCACCCGAACTCGTTCTTTATATTACAGGCACGTAAAATCCAATGTACCCGGTCCTGATGAGCTCAATGCATTCTTTGCCTGTTTTGGGCAAGAGGTCAGTGGGAGCATGCCCTCCACCTGGGAAATCTCGGATGAACCTGTATCTGGATTCACCATTGCAGATGTCAGAGCAGCTTTCTGAAAGATCAATTCATGGAAAGCAACTGACCCAGATGAGATACCCAGGCGCGCACTCAGATCCTGCACGGACCAGCTGGCGGGAGTATTCATACACATAATCAGTTTCTTTACATCAATCTGAGATCCCTATCTGCTTCAAGAAGATGACCATCATCCCAGTGCCAAAGAAAACCAAGCAGCGTGCCTTAATGACTATTGGCCGGTGCCTCTGATATCCATCATTATGAATTGCTTTGAAAGGTTAGTCATGGCACAAGTCAATTCCAACCTCCTGGACTGACTGCCTTCACTGCCGCTGCAACAGGTCCACAGCAGACGCCATCTCCCTGTTCTTGCATTCAATCCTGGAACACCTAGGTAACAAAGACACCCATGTCAGATTCCTATTTATTGACTAAAGCTCAGCCTTCAACACTATTATTTCTACAAAACTCATCCCCAAACTCCATGACCTCGTTCTCAGCACCTTCCTTTGTGACTAGATCCTCAACTTCCTAACTCGCAAACCACAATCAGTAAGGATAGACAGCAACACCTACCCCATGATCATCCTCAACATCAGTGCCCCACAAGCCTGTGTTCTCAGCTCCCTACTGTACTCCTCATACATCTATGACTCTGTGGCTAAACTCCCTCCAATTCAATTTTCAAGTTTACTGATGACAACACTGTAGTGGGTCAGATATCAAACAATGACAAGCCAGAGTACAAGGATGACACAGAGAATCTGGTGAAGTGGCACGGTTATAATAATCTCTCCCTCAATGTCAACAAAATGAAGGAGACTGTCATTGACTTCAGGAAGCTGGACACGAAAAGGATGTTTCCTCTTGTGGGCAAATCCAGAACAACAAAGAACAATACAGTAGAGGAACAGGCTCTCCAGTCCACCAAACTATCCATCCCTCCGTTCACCTCCCGGTTATGTGTCCATCGAACTACACCTTTGGATGTTACTAACGTGCCTGCTTCCACTGCCATCATTGGACGACATTGCAGGCAACCTCACCTCTGTGTGAAAAACTTTCACTGTCCCCTAAACTTTCCACCTCTCATGCCCTTCTATAATCAACTCTTGCACCCTGGGAAAAAGTCTCTGACTATCCACCCTATATGTGCCTCTCATAATTTTGTAGACTTCTCTCAGGTCCTCCCTCAGCCTCTGCCTTTCCAAAGAAAACAATCCTAGTTTATCCAACATTTCTTATACCTAAAATTCTCCTGACCAGCCAACAACCAGAACTGCACATAATATTCCAAATGTAGCCTCACTGAAGTTTTATATAGCTACAGCATAACATGCCAATATTTGTACTCAAAGCCTTGGCTGATGAAGACAGACATGCTGTATGCCTTATTCCCCACTTTATCCGCTTGTGTTGCTACTTTCAGGGATCCATGGACCTGTATATCCAGATCCCTCTGTATGTCAATGTTCCTCAGGTTCTTCCATTAACTATGTAATTTGCACCTTAGTTTTATCTTCCAAAATTCATCACCTCACATTTGTCTGGAATAAACGCCAACTGCCATTTCTCTGCCCAAGTTTGCAAATCTATCTATATCCAAATGTATCTATTGACAATTCTAGCCACTGTCTGCAACTCTGCAAATTTTTGTGTCAAGGGGCATTGCTTTAAAATCCTAAAATTAGGACACAAACGCAGAGAATAATTTTTCTCAGAGGGTTGTGTGACTTTGGAACTCTTTGCCTCAGGAGGTGTTGGAGGCAGATTCACTGAATATTTTGAAGGCAGAAATGGATAGATTTTTGTTAGGCAAGAGAATCAGAAGTTATCAAGGTTAGATGGAAACGTAGAAATGAAACATAAACAGATCGGCTATAATCTTTTTGAGCAGAGTAAGAATCTTCACAACACCAGGTTAAAGTCCAACAGGTTTATTTGGAATCACGAGCTTTTGGAACACTGTTCCTTCATCAAAAGCACGTTGGACCTATTGAACTCAAACCTGGCATTGTGAAACCTCTTACTGTGCCAATTCCAGTCCAATGTGGGATCTCTACCTCATGATCTTTTTGAATGGTGGAGCAGGCCCAAGGGACAGAATCTGCTCCTATTTCATATATTCACATTTTTCTTTGGAGAGACCATTTGAATGACTGGTGTGGGATATGTTTTGTTCAATATGGGAGTGTCAAAATGACAGAAAGCTTTTCTTTACATAGAATCCATGCATCAATGCCATGCTGTACCTGAAGTAGCTGAAAGAAATGTGGGAATATTGGTGTAGTATGGTGGAGCACAACGAATTGATAATACAACAACGCAGGTTTGATCTTCCAACCCTGCTAAGTCCGTAGCTTACAGGAAAAGAAAATCTTATGTCCCATTTCCTTTGTCCCATTTCCCATGTCCAAGTCCATTTACTTTGAAGGCTGAACAGCACCAAAAAACTGGGATACAACATCAAAAGAAAAAAGAAATTTTAAAGTTTATGTATTAGTGTAACAATTAACTCACATTAACTCTGCGATGAATTTACAGTGAAAGCCCCCAATTCATCACAGTCTGATGTCTGTTCGGGTACTCGGAAGGAGAATTTAGCATGGCCAATGCACCTAACCAGCACATCTTTCGGAGGAAACCAGAGCACCTGCAGACACGGGGAGAATGTGCAGACTCTACACAAGCAGTAACCCAAGCTGGGAATCAAGCCCAGGTTCCTGGTGCTATGAGGCAGCAGTGCTGATCACTGTGCCGCTGCACCTGTGTTGATATAGGACCTGTCATGATCTTAGGGATCCCAAAATGCTTAATAGATAATGGAATATTTTTTGAAGTGTAGTTTCTTTTGTAACATGGGCATATGCACTAATCCATATCTGCACAACAAGGTCCCTCAAATAGTATGTTATAATGATCAAGTGATGTGTTTCAATAATGTTCCACTTGGCTATTCAGAATAAAAGTTTTACAGAAAGAAGAAAGGCATTGAGAGTATTTCACAGTCTTGTTTGCCTCTTTAGAAAGGTTGGCATCTCTCACTTTGGTATGCACAAAAAGAAAAATACCCCAGGGCCACGATTTTACAATCACACTTCACAGTTCTGGAATATGTATTCTTGAATTCATACTTATATTTGGTCAAAATGAAAGATTTAATTTAAGTTTTAATAAGGGGATGAAAACATAATTTGTTCAAGGATAAATCTAAACAAGGATCTTATCAATGACAGAGTCATGAACAAGTTAGAATAGGAATGGAAGTATAACATTGTTAATAAAAATGCTGCAAAGCTGTCCCAGGTCTCACTGAATTCCAGAAAGTGCCTTGATTGATGTTTAGTAATCTCACATTCTAAACATTCACCTTTATTCCAGATGTACAAAAATTGAACTCAGATTAAGACAACCAGCAGTATACATACAATATCTAATCATATATGGATATAAGTAAAACAGCATATTTATAATATCTCCAAAAATCTCTCAATGTTGATGCCACAAAGCAGTACAGCTTTACAGATGAAACTGTTGCAGTTCTATAGTGTATGCCATAGAAGTTGAAAGTCCTCTGGTGACCACGTGTTGGGATTCAGCACAAGTTCCCTGGCAATCTGGTGGCTGGTATCTACTCAAGTTCAGCAATGAGTTAGCAAAGCAGGATTGTATAGCTTAGCTCCCTTGGTGATTCTGGAAACTGCACTACTGATTTTATGATGGAGGGAAGGTCATTGATGAGACAAATGAAGATTATTAGAGCACTGATCTCAGGTATTGGTGCAATGATGTTTTGTGACTGAGATGATTGGCGTCCAACAGCCACAACTATCTCCCTTTGTACCAGATTTGCTGAAAGGACAGCCTCATCCTAATTGTAACCAATCACTTTCCAAATTTGCCTTCACTGTGGCCAGTTTGTAGGTCAATCATCAATCTCGAATAAATAATGATCATATTTGTCAGTCTTTGTAGGACTCTGTTTATCCTGCAGAATTGAACCATTCTCAATGCAACAATTAAGATCTATTGGTTGTCTGTTCATCAGCGCTACCACACTCACTCTGCTCCTTCCCTTCATTGGCCTCCAATGGATGCGATATCTTGTTGGATGGTTACAGAATCATAGCATCCCAACAGTGTAGAAACCAGCCTCTCTAGTAGGAATAAGCTTCACCCACTGATTTTTTTGCGTGATTCATGCTGGGACCCTCTGTGATACATAGAGTGTGCAAGGTTTCATTTTCAAAGTCTCACAGAAGAAAACAGTGGGATTTATTCGATACAGAATTTTTTTGGAAGAATCCCACCCAACATGTTTGAAAGCTGAAAAAATAAGAAATAGTGGAAATTTCCGGTCCCTCTATGTGAAAAAAGAAAAGTGAAGTTTACATATTGAATGCAGATGTTTCATAAATGCTAATAATTTGGGTGAGCCTCTGTGTCTTATTTTGCCGTACTTCTTCCTTCCAGAGTAAATGAAGAATCTACACTTAAAATAATCATCCACTTCTTTTTCCAATTACTGCCAGGCTAGCATTTCCATTTTTTATTTGTTTGCTGATTGGAAACATAGAAGGAAATCTTTCAGTCCCTCTAGGTTGTTCTGCCTTTCAATTAGAGATTAATTGTAGGGCAGCACAGTGGCGCATTGGTTAGCACTGCTGCCTCTCAGCACAAGATTAGCACTGCTACCCCACAGCTCCAGGGATCCGAGTTCGATTCCAGTCTCGGGTGACTGTCTGAGTGGAATTTTCCAACTATGCTCGCCACAAGACCAGAAAATCTTGCCTAAGGTCAAAGGACCTTTGCATGATCCAGTCCCACCCGTTACAATTCCCATGAATGGGAAAATTCCACCTTCTGCATGGAGTTTGCACATTCTTCCCGTGGCTGTGTTTCTCTGAATGCTATACTTTTCTCCCTCAGTTCAAAGATGTGCAGATTTGGTGAATTGGCCATGCTAAATTCCTTTAATGTCCAAAGATGTATAAATTAGGCAGATTGGCCATGGTAAAATTGCCCTTTAGATGTCCCAAGATGCATGAATTAGATGGATTATCTATAGTAAATGCGTGGGGTTACAGGAATTGGGTAGAGTAGAGAGTCTGGGTAAAATATTTTGTCAGAAAGTCAGCACAGTCTTGATGGACCAAATGGCCTATTCTACATTATAGGGATTCTATGATCTACGTTTTAACTGCATCTACCTATTTTGCTACTGCATTCAGAAATAATCTTGACTGATCAAAATCTACCAATGTTAATTTTAAAATTGTCATTTCAGGGAGGCTCAACAGATTTTTGGGGAATAACTGGGGAGGAATAATGGAAATTGTTGTTTGCAATGACACTGAATAAGTGCCACAAGACTAAATCCATCAAGCAAACCAACTTCTCATCCATTACCTCTGTTTACTGTTGCCGCCACCTCGGCAAAGCAATCAGTATTATTAAAGACCCCACGCACCCTGGACATTCTCTTTTCCACTTTCTTCCATCAGGAAAAAGGTACAAAAGTCTGAGATCACGTACCAATCACGTGCCAAGAACTTTCTGCAACTCGACTTTTGAATGGACCTCCGTCACATTAAATTGATCTTTCTCTATACCGTAGCTATGATTGTAACACTACATTCTTCACTACCTCTTTTCCTTCTCTGTGAACAGTATGCTCTGTCTGTACAGCGCACAAGAAACAATACTTTTCACAGTATACTAATATATGTGACGATAATAAATCAAATTAATCCTTATTATTTGTTGGTTTCAGATTATAAATACAAATGACTTTTACTTCCTCTAACCCCTTCGTCTTGCCGTAGGCCACGGGGTGAAACCGAAGACAAATGTTTCTCTATTGTCTTTGAATGCTGGCATTGAACTGCTGAGTTCTGGAAAAATTGTGAGTGTGCGGAGGAGGATGATTGCCAGTATTAGAAATAACAACATTCCCAAGGAAGCTGGGGCATGCTTACTGTTCATAGCAAGTTATCTGCTGTCCCTGCTGTGGATTGAATCTGCCTCACACACAGTGTGTTGGCTGACTTGCTAAAGTATCACACTTTCACGAATTGTTCTGCCTGGGTAGGTTGATAGCAGGCTTCTAATGGGTGCTTAGAAAAGCTCTGTCTGCGCTGGGCTTCGACCAACATCCCTGAACCACACAAATTGGTTTGACCCCTAAACCTGCACAGCTTCCACTACAGTGACACCAGTGTAGTCAATGCGTTCTCCCATGAGTACCAAGACCCTGCAGGATATGGATCCATTCCACAACAGTCTAAAATATAAGCCCACATTGAAACTTTACTCTTTTCCTTAGAAATAAAATTACATTGCAATGACCCACTTCTGGGATAAAAGAGACCATGGGTAACAGAACAAAATGAGGTGCAGTAAATTGGCAACCTATTATCCAGCCTGTGTTCTTATTTCTAATGGAAAAGAATATCAAGCAGGGAGTAAACAAGGCATCAATTCATTTTGGTTTTAATATCTTGCTTTTCATTGTTTTTTTCCTTTTGGACAGAAGCGGTTCATTATACTGCCACTCATATCTCCTTGAGGTATGCTTATTTGTTTCTTCATTTGCTGGCATGGTGACATAGTTGTTAATACTGCTGCCTCACAACACTAGAGACTCGGGGATCGATTCCAATCTTGAGTGACTATCTGTGTGGAGTCTCCCTGTGTCTGTGCGGGTTTCCTCCGGGTACTCTGGTTTCTCCCCACAATCCAAAGTTGTGTAGGCTAGATGGATTGGCCATGCTCAATTGCCCCTTAGTGTCCAAAGATGTGGAGGTTAGATAGATTAGTAGGGTAAATATATAGGATTACGGGGAGCAGGTGGGGGAAAGGTCTTGCGTAAGGTATTCTGTTAGAGAGATTGGTGCAGACTCAATAGGCCAAAAAACCTCTTTCAGCACTGTAGGGATTCTACATGTCTTTGGCCTTGTGCCATGAGCATTTTTGTATTTTAATTTTTCTTGTTCTCCACTCCACTTCCTTTTACTTCTTTTCCCTTTCTGTTTTTTCTAATGCAGAGTTCCGATAAAAGATCATCAACCTGGAATGTTAATTCTGTTTGGCTCTCTGCGGATTCTTCTGGGCCAACTAGCTGGAATTTTATGGCTCCCTGGGAATGGGTTGTGAGGTGGGTAGGAGTACAACAAGTGGGAACTGTGGCAGCTGCAAAAAGCTCAATGCCTACTTGCCTCCACCGAGGTTTCACCCACTGTGGGAGGCATCAGGCAGCCTGCTTGTTCATGCAGCAATAAAAATATAAGAACTAGGAGCACGAGTAGGCCATCTGTCCCCTTGAGCCTGCTGCGCCATTCAATAAAATCATGGCTGATGTTTTCTTGGACTCAGGTCCACTTACCTATCCATTCACCATAACTTTTAATTTCTTCATTGTTCAAAAATGTATCTATTCTTGCCTTAAAACATTAGCTGAGGTAACCTCAACTGCTTCACTGGGCAGGGAATTCCACAGATTCACAACCTTTAGGTGAAGAAATTCTTCCTCAACTCATCCTAAATTCCTTATTTTGAAGCCATGCCTCCTAATTCTAGTTTCACCCGCCAGTGGAAACAACTTTCCTGCTTCTATTCCCTTCCTACTCCCTTCATAATTTTATATGTTTCTATAAGATTCCCTCCTCATTCTTCTGAATTCTAATGATTATACTCCCAGTTTACTCTGTCTGTCCTCATAAGTCAACCCTCTCAATTCTGGTCTAGTTGTAACCCTTAGGTGGCAATAAATGGCTTGCTCTTGCCACTGAAGGTATTCCAGCTACATGTGGTGAGACAACCCAGTGAAATCTTTCCATCATTATGCGGGTTAAAGGGGAGAATGGGAGTGGATCTCTTTTGTTCAGACAGGCTGTGCTCAACAGATGACTCCTGTAAGGTAAGATGCCCTGCTGCATCTCCCCCTCTCTTGACAATCTGTACCCATTACCCAAGTCTGCGAATTTGCTCGTGATGAAGCTTCAGATTTACCTTGAAACCCAAGTCCATTTTGTCTCTTTTTGCTTGGGTTGGGGGGACTCCAGGGGAACCTCCCAATGTTTATTAAATAGTGCCATGGGAAATGTTATGCCTATCTGAGAGAACAGAGGGTCTCGCTGTAATGGCTGGTCTATTAGCTGGCACCTGTGACAGCTTAGCATTCTATCAGTACTCCACTGAGGTGTTAGCATAGATTACCTGCCCTAGTCAATAATTATCCCCCTACCAATATCACAATACACAATTATCAGCTCATCACCACATAAAGTTTAAAGTTTATTTATTAGTGGCACAAGTCAGCTTACATTAACAATGCAATGAAGTTACTGTGAAAATCTCCTTGTTACCACAGTCCGGCGCCTGTTCAGATACATCAAGGGATAATTCAGCATGCCCAATGCACCTAATCAGCATGATTTTTGGACTGCGGGAGGAAACCAGAGCACCAGAAGGAAACCCATGCAGACACAGGGAGAATGTGCAGACTTTGCACAGAAAGGGACCCAAAGCGGGAATCAAACAACGTTCCCTGGGGCTGTGAGGCAACAGTGCTAACCACTGTGCCAACGTGCCACCTGTATTGCTATTCTTGGGATTTTGATGCGCTCAAAATAGGCTGACACTTTTACCGCATTAAAATAATGATGACACAGCAACAGTACTTCATGCGGTCTTTAGGACATTCTGAGGTCATGTTAGATGATATACAAATGTGAGTCTTTTTTCCAGCTTTAACTATCTCTTTATTATCGATGAGCTGTGATCTAAGTTGATATGAACCCATATCTCTTGTACATTAATCATTAACTTGCTTAAGCATTGGTGCATGTGGTGAAGTTAACGGACTAGTGATCCAAAGGTGGATGATCATGTGACATTGGTTCAAACTCCACCACAGCAATGGGAACTTTGAAGTCAATTAATTGAATTAAAAAAAAATTGGTAGTCATGGTGACAGAAACCGATTGTCGTAAAAATCCCAACTGATTCATTAATATTCTTGAGAGCAGAAATCTGCCACTCTTACCCTATCTGGTCTAGGAACAGCAATATGGTTGAGTTGTAAGTCCCCGCTGAAAGAGATTACCAAGCCACATATTTGTAGTTACAATGGCAGATCACCATCACCTTCCCAGGGGCAAATAAGAATGGGTAATAAAATTTGCCTTCTCCAGCGATGCCCATGCATCATAACGAATTTTTTAAAAGTAAACTTTTACCATAATCTGAAGGAAAGCAGGACCAAGAAAATCATTGTACATTGAAAGGGTTAACCCACAAAAATATGTCAGGGACACTGCCCTCTGCTTTACATTAACATAACTTTCAGGAATTTTCACTTTGTATGCATGTGATTGATTCCCAGCATTGTGCTCCATCGCCCTTTATGCCTTGACACAAAGCTTAGCATTGTCTAACCACCGCATTCAAATTGGAAATGTGAAAGTAGACCTACAGTCTGGTGGGAAAGTAAGGTCTCGGTGCCAATATCCGAGTCCTCACCCTCCCAAATGCTGGGAGGTCTCCTGTGATTTGGGTTCAGTGACAGAGCTGATTGTTAGGGTTTAGCAGAAGTGAAGAAGGATCAGTATTATTTGTTGATGTTCAAGATCCATATTTATGTGCTTTTATTTATTTAGCAGCAGTTTTCCCTGTGAATCAGATTCACCTTTTGTGCATTGGTCAATAAGACCATTCAGCTATTGTATTAAACATACAAAACAATCTATCTGGACATAGAATCATGTGATACAGAACTATATTCTGCTTATCCAGTCAGTGCTGTCTATTTTGTTGAGCTATCTAGTTAGTTCCTTAGTTTTCCTCAGAACATGAGAGGTAGATCTAATTGAGGTGTACAAAATTATGGTTGACAGGAAAGATTTGTTTCTCCTAGCTGAAGGGTCAATTTCTAAGGGGCATAGGTGTATGGCGATTGGGAGAAGGATTAAAGGAGACATGAGAAAAAATCTGTTCACTCAAAGGGTGGTGGGTGTCTCCAATTCACTGCCTAAGTAGGTGATTGAGGTTGAAATACTCATTTAAAAGCTACCTGGACCTGCACCTATGGTACTGCAATCTGTAAAGCCCTAGACCAGCTGCTGGCAAATGAATGGCTATTGTCTTTTCCCTCTTTGTTGGTCAGTGCAGACATGATGGGCCGAATGGCCTCCTTCTGCACCATAACTGTTCCATGGTTCTGCTGAGCATGTCAACCTTGGTTATGTGCTCAAATTTAGGGAGTGGAACTTCAACCTGCAACTATTTGACCTTGGAGGCTGCCTGAGTACAACCAATGAGGCCATATCTGGTGCTTACGTAGTAACATTCTATTTATGAGGGCCAGTCCCCATCCAGGAGTGCAGTCAAGGTTTGCCAGACTGATTCCTGGGATGGCAGGATTGACGAATGTGGAGAGATTGAATCGGTTAGGGTTATATTCGCTGGAGTTCAGAAGAGTGAAGCAGGGGGATCTCATAGACAACTAAAAAATTCGAACAGGACTAGACAGGGTAGATGCAGGAAGAATGTTCCTGATGGCTGGGGAGTCCAGAACCAGAGGTTACAGTCTGAAGACACAGCGTGAGACCAGTTAAGATGGAAATGAGGAGAAATTTCTTCATCCAGAGAGTTGTGAGCCACAGAAAGCAGTTGAGGGTAAGATATTGTATGTTTTCCAGAATGAGTTAGATAATTCTTGGGGGAAAGGTGGACACTGGAGGAAAATACTGATAGTTTACTGCACTGGATGATCAGCCATGATCATAATGAAAGGTGGAACAGGCTGAAAGGGTCAAATAGCCCACTCCTGCTCCCATTGTCCATATTTCTATGTTTTTAAATCTTAGATTTGGAAGTAGAATCTTTGAACACAGTTCTTTTGCACAGTTGCCAGGGCAGGTGTGTCAGTGATGGGGCAGCACCTTGAAGAATGAAGTGTGATAATTGAAACAGTGCAGGTTGACTTTCAGCAAAATAGCCGGCATGATCCAGGACCCCATGCACCGTGGGCATACTCTCTTCCACTTTTTTCCTTGGGGAAAAGGATTTTGAAGTCTAAGATCACATACCAAGAACAGCTTCTTCTCTGCTGCCATCAGACTGTTGATTGGCCCTATCACACATTAAGCTGATCTTTCTCTTTACCCTATCTGTAACAGCAACATTATATTCTACACACTATCCTTTCCTCCTTCCCTATGTATTCTATGAATGATATGCTTTGTCTGTAACAGCTCGCAAGAAATGAGATGATAATAAATCAATTGAATTCAATGTAACCCATGGATATGCATTGATGAATAACCCAGGCTAAGGAGAAATTATTTTGCATTTCTAAAATAGAGAGAATGTATGAATCCAATGTACATTTCAATGAAGCAGCACAATAGGGTAAAGGGTTAATATTATTTCAATGTACTTAAGCAGTCACAAAGTAGAAATGGTCAAGAGCTTCAAGCTCTCAAGTGTCCTGATCACCAATAACTTGTCCTGGACCCCTATGCCGACCATGTAGTTAAGAAAGCCCACCAAGGCCTCTACTTTCTTAGAAGACTAAGGAAGTTTTACCATAGAAATTCTTTCTGGTTATATCACAGCTTGGTATGGCTCCTGCTCTGCCCAAAACTGTATGAAAGTACAAAAGGTCATGAATGTAGCCCAATCCATCAATGCAAACCAGCCTCCCATCCATTGACTCTGTCCACACTTCCTGCTACCTCAGCAAAGCAGTCAGAATAATTAAGGACCCCTGCATCCCGGATATTCTCTCTTCTACCTTCTTCTGTCAGGGAAAATATACACAAGTCTGAGGTCACATATGAACCGACTCAAGAACAGCTTCTTCCCTGCTACATCAGACTTTTGAATGATCTTACCCTGCATTAAGTTGCTCTTTCTCTACCTCTAGCTATGAATGTAACACCACATTCGGGACTCTCTCCTTTCCTTCTCTATATCTGTACAGCATGCAAGAAACAGTACTTTTCACTGTATACTAATAAATGTGACAACAATAAAACAAATCAAATCAAAAGCATTGAAATATCTGCTCTTGCAAAATTGTCAACTGCAATAACAAGTCAAAATGTTAATATGAAATGGGGCTTGGGAACTGACAAGCGATCAGATAACATTGAGTAAGTGTCCTTTTTACCTGTACGGAAACTCTTGAATATTCCCTGTGTCATTGCTGTTACACTGAGATAATGCCTTTACGTCTCACTATGTGCACTGACACTATTTGGGAAATAGCTTAACTGATAAGCAAAGTTAAATGGAGACACGCTAGCCAGTTGTGATACATGCCCCCAGGCTCACTGGGATCAGCAGACTTGGGTGACCTACCACAGTGACGTCATGAAAATCTCTTGAGTGTGTTACAACCTTGCAGCACACTCTAAACCAGCTGTTATTCCATTTATCATTGTAATATCGACATGGGTGACTAAAGGCACTGCATCATTGGACACACATTTCACAAGTGTATACATCCCATACCTAATGCATTGGGGAAGGTATGTTGTTGATTTAACATTGGTGGAGGTGGGCTTTGCTTTTTATATACTGGAGAGACAGAGGGCGATTGGAGTGCATGTCCATAGAACCTTGAAGGTGGCTGGGCTGACAGCTAAAGTGCTGAAGAAGGTCTAAAAGATGTTTCTTTTTATCAGCTAGGACATTGAATATATCGGCAGGGAGATTTTGCTGGAATTTTAGTTGGACCACAGCTGGAGCACTGCGTAGAGTTCTGATCACCGCATTATAGGAAAGCTTTAATTGTACTAGGGAGGGTACAAAGGGGAGTCGTGAAGACATTGTCAGGGCCTTGTCTGTATAGTGTGAGAGAAACAATACCTTTCGCTGTGAAATATTGAATGTGACAACAATAAATCAACTCAAATCAAGGGCTGGAGAATTTTAATTGTGAGGTAAGATTGGATAAGCTGAGATTGTTTTCTTTAGTACAGAAAAAGCTGAGAGGAAATCAGCTAAAATGTGTAAAATTATCTGGGGGCTAGAGAGGGTAAAAAGGAAAGCTGTTCTCTCTTGGCTGACGGGTCCATCACCCAATCTTTTTGATTTGATTTAATTTGATTTATTATTGTTACAAGTATTAACATACAGTGAAAAACATTGCTTCTTGCGCACTATACAAACAGAGCATACTGTTCATAGAGAAGGAAATGAGAGAGTGTAGAATGTAGTGTTACAGTTATAGATAGGATGTAGAGAAAGATCAACATAATGCAAGTAAGTCTATTCAAAAGTCTGGCAGCAGCAGGGAAGAAGCTATTCTTGAGTTGGTTGATATGTCACCTCAGATTTTTGTATCTTTTACCCGAAAAAGGCAAGATAGAATCCTACAGTGCAGAAGAAGGCCATTTGATCCATTGAGCCAGTACTGAGCATAATCCCAATCATAATCCCACCCAGTTCCTATCCACGTAACCCCATGTATTTACCCTAGCTAATCCCACTGACACTAAGGGGCAATTTAGCATTGCCAATCCACCTAACTTGCATATCTTTGGACTATGAGAGGAAACTGTAGCATCCTGAGAAAACCCATCCAGACATGGGGAGGATGTGCAAACTCCACACAGACAATGGCCCAAGCTGGGAATTGAACCCAGGTCCATAGTGTTGTGAGGCAGCAGTGCTAACCACTGTGCCACCTTACCGGCCTTCACTGTGCCACTGTGCCACCCTGATCTTTCAGTCCTTCCAAAGTCTATGGTGCTTTGTGTGGTTTGCCTGTCCCATTATCTGGGGGACGGATAGTGGATGTTGACTTTGTTGACTACAAGATCCTGTGGGCAGGAAAGACCAGAAAATCCCATTCCAAGATTATATGGATATTTCAGATGATATGCAAAGCCTGGCTTGTTTGAACTGGTCACTCAATCACTTCATCAAGCTTTTCAAAGGGATATCATCTCAAAGATGCATCTTCCCAGTAATCTCATCTCAGCAGGAACCAGCGAATTACAACTGGACCTAATGCCACTGGTCAGGACAGAATTCCCACTCCTGATTGTCATCTTACTGGAAGGAGCATGTGTAAATGTCAGGGGGGAGCAGTGAATTCACATGCATGGTCAAAGTGGCAATCCTTGTCTTGGGTCATACATAAAGAGTGATCATATGGAAGAGAATGATTTGAGCGTATGAAGCCCCTACATCCCTTATATTGGGCCGGCACAGTGGCACATGATTAGAACTCCTGGCAAAGGTTCAATTCCCAATTTGGGTCACTGTCTGTGTGGAGTATGCACATTTACCTGTGTCTGCATGGGTTTCCACTGGGTGCTCTGATTTCCTTGCACAATCCAAAGGTGTGTAGGTTAGGTTGATTGACCATGCGAATTGACCCCTTAGTGTCAGGGTGACTAGTTAGGGTAAATAAATGGGATTATGAGATAAGGCCCGGGTGGGATTGTGATCGGTGCAGACCCGATGGGCCAAATAGTCTCCATCTGCACTGTAGGCATTAGTGATTCTATCCATGCATGCAGTAAGCAGACCATAACACTGAGGGTAGAGAAAGTGTTCTTCAAATGTGCTCATGCAGTTTCCTTTCTCTGACCAATATATATCATTTAATTCACGTCCCTGACGTGGATTATCTGGGCACGTACTTCATTGTTCTTTGTAGAAGCTTACTGTGTTCAAACTCACTGCCTACATTACAACATTGACCACAGAGGGAGCAGAGTTTTCTGGCTGCATTCATCCCGAAACCAGAAAATCCCATCTGAAATCAACAGACTTTCAATGACCTACCCCTCTCATCCTCGATGTTCGCTGTGGCGAGCAGAACGGGAAGATTTGCCCCCGTGTTTCAAAAGTTAAAGTTGGAAAATTCTTCGAGGGATCCTGAAGGTTCTGAATAAATGTGAGTTTTTTTTTCCTCTCTCTTTTTTAGTTGGTGCTTGAGAGAATCAGGTATAAGTACCCTCAGCCTGGCAGTACGAGGGGGTTAAATTAACCTCAATCATGTCATTAATGCAAGTTGTGGACCCGAAACTCAATGGCTTCCCCAGCCCAATTCACCTGCCCCATGTAGAATCTGTCTTTGGGACTTTCTCTCAAGGACTTAACCTTTCAGTTGGAGGGAAAATGGTTAGTTACTTTGTTTGCTCTATTAAAAAAAAACTTGTCACATCAATCCAACTGCACTAATTGCAGATGTGCGTTCTTAAATTCACTTGCTGAATACTTCCATGGCATTGCAGCCTCTCACGGTCTTACGCGAGTGAAAAGACTCAGGGATTATAACCTAGTCTTGAGCATGACACCGCTTGAATTTCTATAGGCTGTCCTTCTCATTTCCGAGCACTTAAATCCAAATTTGCATTATTGATGAGGTAACCATGTCAGCTGAAACGTGGAGTCCTTAAAGAGGATAATTTTATGCAAATTAGATATTGATGTTCTGATGATTAATTGGCTGGTGGCCTGCATTAATATGCGACCGCCATAACATATTATGCAAGTCTAATTATTTCCCTGATATTAACCTCTACAAACCAACAGTAGATATTTCTTGTGTTATGTAAATCACTTTATCATTTTCAAGAACATTTAATGATTTGACAGCTCTTTGTCAATGAATATATTAATTACGGGTTGCGTGTTCACATTATAAAAGGCGCACTATCAGCGACCAGCAATGTTCTGTTTGGATCTTTACTTGTTTGTGCATCCCTTTGTTGTTTTAATATCATCACCACAACACCATTTTGATTGGTTACAAGAAAAATGAATACTTAAGTTGTGTGGATGAAAGCTAAAATGATTTTTTTTTCTTTAACCTATACCTCTATCATAAGGAATTGTTCTAGTTACATTAGCAATAGGTTGCTTGTATTGCTAATTGTAACTGTGCCTTCACATAACCCCTGGTTCTGTACCATGCGGTCTGATCCCAGCTATGGTCATGGTACAAATGTCTCATTGGCTTCTGTTCCCTGCAGCTGAGGAGGGTCAAACGCAGTGAGGTTGACCTTCTTTGGGAGGCAGATGGATATTGGGGAAAGCTTGTACTACATCAAATAATCTGTTAACACACTGTCACCTTGCTCATGTGAAGTAGTGAAGTAGAAATGATCGAGAGCTTCAGATTTCTAAGTGTCCAGATCACCAATAACCTGTCCTGATTCCTTCATGCTGGTGCTATAGTTAAGAAAGCCTACCAAAGTCTCTACTTCCTCAGGAGGTGAAGGAAATTTGGCATGACTGCTATGACTCTCACCAACTTTTACAGATGCATCATGCAAAGCATTCATTCCAGATGTATCACAGGTTAGTATGGCTCCTACTCTGATCAAGACTGCAAGAAACTGAAAGGGGACGTAACGTACCCCAGCCCATCATGCAAAACAGCCTCCCATCCAGTGACACTTCCTGCTGCCTCAGAAAAGCAGCCAGCATAATCAAGGATCCCACACATCCCGGACATGCTGTGTTCCACCTTCTTCTGTCAGGAAAAAGATACAAAAGTCTGAAAACACATCTCAACTGACTCAAAAACAATTCCTTCCCTACTACCATCAAACTTTAAAATGGAGCTACCAGATATTAAGTTGATCTTTCTTTACACCCTAGCTATGATTGTAACACTGCATGCTGCATGTTCTCCTTTCCTTCTTTCCTATGTACTCTATGAATGGTATATTTTGGCTGTAGAGTACACAAGAAATAATACTTTTCACTGTATCATAATACATGTGACAATAGTAAATCAAATCAGATCAAATCAGGATAGCAGGGTAAAATACATAGGGTTACATATCTATAAGGGATATGCGGGTGAGGTCTGGATGGAATTGTGGTTCGTGCAGACTTGATGGGCTGAATGGCCTCTTTCTATACAGTGGGGTTTCTACGGGTTTTATAATTTCTATGAAATCTAATCAAACTATACTTTTATCCAAGTAGTGAGATGACAAAAGACATTTGACGGGCTTTACTCAGGAGAGGTCTGTGCCTTCAAGAGAGGAGCAGAAAGAGGTTGAGAGTGGAAGAAATTCATAGAATCATAGAAGCCCCATAGTAAAGAAGGAGGCTATTTGACTCATCGAACCTGCCTCAACAAAAATCCCACACTATGTAAATTGTAAACAATTGCGGTCCCAGCACAGATCCTTGAGGCACACCACTAGTCACTGATCGTCAACTAGAAAAACACTCATTTACCCCCATTCTTTGCTCTTTGTTAGTTAACCAATTCTCTATCCATGCTAATACATTACCTGTAACACCATGCACTTTTACCTTATGCAGCAGTCTTTGGAGCGGTACCTTGTGAAATGCCTTCTGGAAATCCAGATCCACCACACCCACAGGTTCTCCATTGTCCACTGTGCATATAGTGTTCTCAAAGAATTCCGCCAAATTAGTCAAACATGACCAGCCCTTCATGAACACATGCTTCTTACAAATGGGACAACTTATGTCCAGATGTCTCATTATTTCTTCCTCAAAGCTCAAAGCTTTGACAAAGGGTCATCTGGACTCAAAACATCAGCTCCTTTCTCTCCTCATAGATGCTGCCAGACCTGCTGAGATTTTCCTGTATTTTCTCTTCTGTTTTTTTTTATTGCCCATTTGCCAGCTTCATGGACATAAATCTCTCCATGGATCATAATTACTCAACAGTTAAGGGGGCTAATCCACCACTGGTACATGTAGTTCTACCATTGAGACGCAACTTGCAGAATATAAACTGGGCACCACATTGAACTCAAGATAGAATGGATTGGGGCTACTTCAAACTCTGCTGCAAACTAGGACCCTCTCTCCATAGTCAGATTGCATTCACATAAATGAAATCCCTTTCCACCATAATTGTGATGTGAATGAACATCCTAGGAGATTTCCCAAATGTGTGGTAACAAGATCACAAAGTCACAGGTTGAGATAGGAGAAGGAAAAGTTAAAGAAGAAAGATAAAGATGCTGAACTTCAGTAATCAGATGCAATCTTTGACCAAATGGTTGATAAAGAACAGGAATGGGTTTGTTTAGTGAAGGAAATCTGCCATCTTTACCCAGTCTGACCTACATGCAGTCCAGACCCTCGGTAAAGTGGTTTATTTTAATTGCCTTCTGAAATGGTTTCAAATGCCATGACAAGGCCAATTAAGGATTCCATCGTTATCCACATCCCAACAATCAACAAAAAGAGGGAGGTAAGTGCAGGGATTCTCAGGGATTGAATGAATTCCATTGTATGCTTGGAGGAATTATGAATTTAGCATTTAAGGTTCCATTGAAGTTAATTGAAAATCGGTGAGACGCCCAGTGATGTCCATTTTGCATTATCGGCCGATAGTAAAATTATTGCCACCACCATCAACCCCCCGTCACTGTACTCTCCTCCCACACCCATCTCATCCCGCAGCATCTGATACCTTGAAGTCCACCATTGTCCTTTAAAGTTTCCTGGTTTTGATTCCAATTTGCAGCCTCTCAGGATTTAAAGGGTATAAAATGTGTGAGATTACATCATTAGCATTGCAAAGCTGTGCCAGGGTATGCCAGGTCATTCTGTGCTAATGCATCACCGCGCTGAGACACTTTTACTGTATATGTTGCACCCTGAGCAGATTTAAAAGTGTATGAAACTATCATTTGCATCATTATTTTAAACTCCTGCAGTCAATCAGCTGTTTCGCTGGACGCCGTGTGTGAATAAATGGAGGATAACATTTAGATACCAATCAGGGAGGCTGCTACACCAAATGCAAGATAGCATTACACAGAATACATAGTAGTTTCAGTTTTTTATTAGGCTATTACAGCTGTTACCAGAATATGAGCAGAGGTAGCTTCTTCAGAGACCTCCAATTTGCATTGTTTGCGAAAACTTTGCTTCAAGTTTCCAGTTAAGTAATATCTTAGCTGCCAACAACTTCACAGGATGGGCCAACCTATGCTGTTCTCACAAACTGCCAAGGGTTTGGTGGCGCCAAGTTTGGTGGCGTTTAAGAGGTTAGTTGATAAGTATATGGATGAGAAGGGAATGGTTTAGTTAGGAGGGGCATTGCTTTTTATTTTGGTCGGCACAACATCGAAGGCCGAAGGGCCTGTTCTGTGCTGTATTGTTCTATGTTCTATGTTCTATGTCACTCGGCAAAATGTCATATCCATTGTCAAACACGTTGGGAGGCTTTTACAGCCTCAATCATCCTAAAACTGTAAAATCCACATCCCCCTGAGGTGAATGGACCTTTCCATGGTCCACCTCTCGCCTGCTCCAATACCCGTGGTGGAAAGGACAGTAAAATTCCAACCATTGTGGGTCATGTTAGTTGAGCAACTGTCTACTTGATCCATTTTGGACCTACAAGTGGACCTTATATTTTTTCTTCATTCAAGTGGATTCATTCTTCAGTCAAGTGGATAAAGTTGTTAAGAAGGCATATGGAGTCTTAGCTTTTATTGGTAGGGGGATTGAATTTAGGAGCCGCAGCATCATGTTGCAGCTGTACAAAACTCTAGTGCGGCCGCACTTGGAGTATTGTGTGCAGTTCTGGTCGCCACATTATAAGAAAGATGTGGAGGCATTGGAGAGGGTACAGAGGAGGTTTACTAGGATGTTGCCTGGTATGGAGGGCAGGTCCTATGAAGAGAGGTTGAAGGATTTGAGGTTGTTTTCGTTAGAAAGGAGGCGGCTAAGAGGGGATCTTATTGAAGCATATAAGATGATTAGAGGTTTAGATAGGGTGGACAGTGATAGCCTTTTTCCTAGGATGGAGAAAGCTAGCACGAGGGGACACAGCTTTAAATTAAGGGGTATGAGTTATAGGACGGATATCAGAGGTAGGTTCTTTACTCAAAGAGTGATTAGGGAGTGGAATGCCCTGCCTGCAGCTGTTGTAGATGCGCCAAGTTTGGTGGCGTTTAAGAGGTTAATTGATAAGTATATGGAAGAGAAGGGAATGGTTTAGTTTGGAGGGGCATTGCTTTTTATTTTGGTCGGCACAACATCGAAGGCCGAAGGGCCTGTTCTGTGCTGTATTGTTCTATGTTCTATGTTCTATATTCATGGGACATAGGTGTTGCTGGCTGACCAGCATTTATTATCCATCCCTGGTTATCCTTGAAACTAGGCCATTTCAGAAGGCAGTTGAGAGTCAACCACATTATTTCTGACTCTGGAGTCACATGTAAGCCAAACCAGATAGGGATAACGGATTTCCTTCCCCAGAGAGACATTAGTGAACCAGATGATTTTTGAACAATCAAAAATGGTTTCATGGTTATCAGTAGATTCTTAATTTTGGATATATATTTTATTGAATTCAAATTCTACCAGTGGCGGGATTCGAACCTGAGTCTCCAGAACGTGAACAGAAACTGAACATGAGCAGACTCCAGCATCTGTAGTATTTTGCTTTTATCTCCAGAGCATTAGCTGTGCTAGACATGACCTGTCATAAGAGGTGGGTGAGAATTGACAAGAGAAAATATTGAATCTAACAGTGGGTCACAACTGGGAGCCAGCAGATAATTAGCTTATGATACAGTTTGCATTTCTGTGGAGTAATATGCTTTTCAGGTAGCAACAACTTTCTGAAGATATTTCACAGATGTATTGTCTGAAAAAAATGTATTGCCACATAAAGAGATATTAGAATTGAGAATCAAAAACTAGGCAAAATAGGTCATTTTTAGGGAGGAACTTAAAGGGGGTGAGATAGGTGGAGAGGTTGAGCAGTTTACTGAGGGAATCCCAAAGCCAATAATGCTGGAGTGATGAACATCAGCAATGTGCTCGAGGTGAGAGTTACAAAAGGTCAGGCATCTGAAGAGGATTGTCAGAGTGAAGAAAATCACTGATATCAGGAGGGTAAGGCCATGCAAAGATTTGAAGAAAGAGTTTGAAGAGGACATAAAAGGGATAACAACATTTAGTTACGGAGGACCAACATTTGGACACAGGCAAAATGACATGCTGACTTTTAAGCATTTGCCTTTTACTCTTTGCCCACATACAAAGCCTAATATTGGACATAACATCACACTGCCCAACTGAATCAGGCTTGAATTAATGCTGAACAGAATGTGCATGCTGTCCTTAAATGACTAGACAGTAACAGGGAGCTTGCTTCAGAGGAAGAACAGCCTGTCACCGGGCAGAATTGTCAATAAGTAAATTAGAAAGAAGACAGTTGTCCAATACTATGACAACCACTTTTTCAAAATTAGCCAGTTACGAAGGATCTTTATTTACTTGCATATCCCTTTTGTTGATGTTCTTGTTTTTTTTCACCAACATTGTCTGCTCTTTTCTCCCTGGCAGGTGTCGATTCACGGATTGGGTTGGGTTTTGATGGCTGCCAGGCGCACTCCGATACTTTGCCCGTTGTTCACACAGGAACCAAGACAGTAAATGTCAACAAGATATTTAGCCCCACAGGCAAGTTCCCTGGTCCCAGAGGAAGGTTTCCTCTGTTGCACTTGAATAACAAGGTTAAAAATGAATGTTTTACAAAATCCTTTTCCTCGTCCCTGATGCATCCACGCAAATAATTTCTGGCAATTCTTTCTGGATTAGGGTTCAGTACCAATCCTCCAAACTGATTTGCCTCTTTTTCCCTTGTTCACTTGAAATTAATGCCTTGCTGTGTCTTTAACTAGAGCCAACTATCCTGAGGCATTTGAAAAATAGGCTCAATGCCACTTAATTTACCCGTTTCCACTATTTAATTTATTTTATTGAACTATATTCTTGTAGAATTGCATGGGCGTATGAGAACAGAATGAGTTACACATGCAAACATACAAATTAAGAGTAGGAAAAGGCCATTTGATCCTTCGATAATTCAATAAATTCATGACCGATCCAGTGTGGCCTCATTTTCTGCCTACCCCTGATAAACTTTGATTCCCTTACTAGTCCAGAATCTCTCAACATCTGCCTTAAAAATATTCAGTGATCCAGCCTCCACTGCTCTCCTGGGATGAGAGTTCCAAAGATTCATAACCCTCTGTGAGAGAAAAAAAACTTGTCATCTCTGTCTTAAATGCAAGGTTCCTTATTTTTGTTCTGTCCACTAGTTCTACTCTCTCCCACAAAGAGAAACACCCTTCTTCCTATCTTTCAGGATCAGGGGTAGAATTATAGGATTTTGAATGGACCTACCTCGCATTAAGTTGATCTTCCTCTACACCCTAACTATGACTGTAACACTACATTCTGCACTCTCTCCTTTCATTCTCTATGAGCAGTATGCATTGTCCATACAGCGCACAAGAAACAATACTTTTCACTGTATACTAATGCATGTGACAGTAATAAATCAAATTAAATCAAGTCTGTGTGGAATCCACTTGTTCTCCCTGTGTCTGCATGAGTTTTCTCCAAGTGCTCTGGTTTCCTCCTACAGTCCAAAAGACATGCTGGTTAGGCGCATTGGCCATGCTAAATTCTCCCTCCAAACAGGCGCTGGCGTGTGGCAACAAGGGGATTTTCATAGTAACTTCATTGCAGTGTGAATGGAAGCCTACTTGTAACACTAATAAATAAACTTTGGGTTTATGCTCGATATCATTGAGATTGTACAGACTTATTTTACTTGGTGCATTACAGTTGCCAGAGGGGGAACCTCCGACTGAGCATGTTGAATTGGATTCAGGCTAACTTCCAAGAAGCGGGGCAGAGAGCTTATCTACTGCAACACCTTTCCCCAAAAGAAGGAATTGGTTTGGTAATCACAGTTGTTTTAAAACACAACCACTAATCACAAACAGCGCAACATTACAGTCGTACAGCCTCAAGATGGGCAGCATTAATCTAGTTCCTATGATTTGAGCCTATGTTGCCTCTAAGAAAAGAAGTTGTTTAAAAGTTATTCCTGGGTGACTGTCTGGATTAATCTTACGTGGAATGAAGAATGCCTCGGGCTCAGGAACTTGTACTGTGTTTCATTATATAGCGTTGATGTTACCTCTATTCTCCCCAGACCTGCGCTCAGTGCTTCTGGCTGTACATCTGAGCATTTTGTTTGGTTTATTAATTGCTGTGTCACACTGTGGAAACAGTTTCAATGACTGGTCACCCGTGACCTCCAAATCATTTTCCTGTTCCATTCCCTGCAAGGTTTGTCCCTCGCTGCTCGGTCACACTTAATGATGTTAACTTCCAAGTGGTTTGCAGTCGCACTATTAAAGACCATTTGGCAGTCACCTGTCCAATCATTTCCAGATCACATTGAAACTTAACTGCTTTCTTGATATGCTTTACCTTCCGACATAATTTAGGTTTGTATGCAAATTTATGCAACTGATTTATAATCCCCTCATGAAGGTCATTGAGGAAAATGGTAAAGAAGAACAGTCCTTACTTCCCAGAATGGAAAACGCCCCCTGGATAACATTCATTGCCAAACTCTCAAATCCCAGAATTTAAGAAAGCCCACTAACGTCTCTACTTTCTTAGGAGGTTATGTAATTTTGACATGTCTGCTACAACTCTCATCAACTTTTACAGATACACCAGAGAAAGTATCCTTTCCAGATGTATCACAGCTTGGTATGGCTCCTGCTCTGTTCAAGACTGCAAGAAAGCTCAAAGAGTTGTGAACATAGCCCAGTCCATCACACAAACTAGTCTCCCATGCATTGACTCTGCCTACACTTCCTGCTGTCCCGGAAAAGCAGCCAGCATAATTAGGGGCCTCACGCACCCTGGACACTCTCTCTTCCACATTTTCCATCAGGAAAAAGAAAGAAAAGTCTGAAAACATATACCAACCAAATCATGAACAACTTCTTCCTTGCTGTCATCAAACTTTTGAATGGCCCCATCACATACTAAGCTGATCTTTCTCTACACCCTAGCTATGACTGTAAAACCACATTCTGTGCCCTCTCCTTTCCTTCTCCCCAATGTACTCTATGAACAGTATGTTTTGCCTCTATCATTTAAGAAACAATACTTTTCACTGTATCCCAATACATGCGACAATAATAAATCAAATTCAATTCAGTTTCCCATTAATTCCTAATTCCATTGCTTGTCTTCTGTCTCTAAAGCGAACCTTGTCGAGCCTTATTAACACTTACGGTCCAGTTAGATTTTTAAATTTTTAAGTTTAAAGTTTATTTATTATTGTCACAAATAGGCTTACATTAACACTGAAATGAAGTTACTGTGAAAATCCCTTAATCGCCACCCTCTGATGCCTGTTCGGAAAGGGAGAATTTAGCATGACCAATACACCTAGCCAGCATGTCTTTCAGTCTGTGGGTGGAAACCAGAACACCTAGCATAAACCCATGCAAACATGGGGAGAATGTATAGATTCCACACAGACAGTGATCCTAGCAGGGAATTGAACCCGGGCTTCTGTTTCTGTGAGACAACAGTGCTAACCACTATGCCAACATACTGTCCTATTTGTGCTGCTGTAGATGGAAGTCTCTTTTTTGCTTGTAATGTTAACTAGCACACATGCGCATGCTTATATAAAGGCACAAATGAATGCAGCAGAGTGTGACGTTAACTTAGAAATTGTGAATGAGAATACTGGTGAGCGGGTTCACACATTTGAATGACATTCCTTGATTTTAGTAGAGGCATTAATCTGTTTGTTGTAAATAAGTTAATGAGGTGTACTTAAATAACTAGAGAACTACCATGTGAAATGACTCATAATGTCAAAAGCAAAGCAGAGGCTGCTCTTTTATTTAACTGACTGTGTTAGAATTACTCTATTGGAAAAAGAGCAACCCTGGAAAAGATTAACAAATCCACAGCTGACGAGTCAACGTCTAGAAAGGAAAGATCAAAATTTTAAGGTGACATCTTCCAATCATTTGCTCCTCAGTGCTTTCATTTGGATGATGACTGACTTGTTGCGCATTTCCAGCATTCGTTGTCAGTAAATCTTGATTAACATGATTTTTCAGTAGATGAAAGAATGGCAATACAATGAGAACAACAACATTTATTAAGCCCACAAGGCTGTGTTCTCAGCCTCCTACTATATTCCTTATACACCTATGACTGTGTGGTCAAATTCTCCTCCAATTCAATTTTCAAGTTTGCTCACAACACCGTGCCAGTGGGTCAAATCTCAAACAATGATGAGGCAGAGTACAGGAATGAGATAGAGTCATAGAGTCATAAACTTTTACAGCATGGAAACAGGTCCTTCAGCCCAATTTGTCCATGCCACCCTTTTTTTTGAACTCCTAAGCTAATCCCAAATTGCCTGCATTTGGCCCATATCCCCCTATACCCATCTTATCCATGTAACTATCTAAATGCTTTTTTAAAAGACAAAAGCCTCTACCTCTGGCAACTTGTTCCAGACACTCACTACCCTCTGAGTGAAAAAGTTGCCCTTTAGACATTTTTGTATCTCTCCCCTCTCACCTTAAACCTATGCTCTCTAGTTTTAGACTCCCCTACCTTTGGGAAAAGATATTGACTATCTAGCTGATCTATGCCCCTCATTATTTTATAGACGTCTATTAGATCACCCCTCAGCCTCCTACGCTCTAGAGAAAGAACTCCCAGTCTATCCAGCCTCTCCTTATAATTCATCCATCAAGCCCTAGTAGCATCCTAATAAGTCTTTTCTGCAGTCTTTCGAGTTTAATAATATCCTTTCTATAATAGGGTGAGCAGAACTGCACGCAGTGTTCTATGAGTGGCTTTACCAATGTCTTGTATAACATCAACAAGATGTCCCAACTCCTGTATTCCATGTTCTGATCAATGAAACCAAGCATGTCAAATGCCTCCTTCATCGCTCTGTCCACCTGTGACTCCACTTTTAGTGAATATGTACCCCTAGACCTCTTTCTTCTGTAATTCTCCCCAGCGCCCTATCATTAACTGAGTAAGTCCTGCTCTGATTCAATCTATCAAAATGCATCACCTCACATTTATCTAAATTAAACTCCATCTGCCGTTTGTCAGTCCACTGGCCTAATTGGTCAAGATCCCATTGCAATCGGAGATAACTTTCTTCACTGTTCACTATGCCGCTAATCTTGGTGTCATCTGCAAACTTATTAACTAGGTCTCCTATACTCTCATCCAAATCATTCATAAAAATGACAAATAACAGTGGGCCCAGCACTGATCACTGAGGTACATCGCTGGAAACAGGCCTCCAGTTTGAAAAACAACCCTCTCCAATTGCCCTCTGGCTTTTTTCAAAAAACGAATTTTGTCTCCATTTAGATATTTCATCCTGGATCCCATGAGATTTAACTTTATGCAACAACCTATCATGCGGTACCTTGTCAAAGGCCTTGCTAAAGTCCATGTAGCCAACATCAACCACACTGCCCTCATCTACCTTCTTGGTTATCTCTTCAAAAGACTGAATCGAATTTGTGAGACATGATTTTCCACTCACAAAGCCATGCTGACTGTCCCTAATCAGTTCTTGCATCTCTAAATAACTGTAGATCCTATCTCTCAAAATACCTTCCAACAACTTACCTACCACAGATGTGAGGCTCACTGGCCTGTATTTTTTAAACAAAGACACAACATTTGCCACTCTTCAGTCTTCAGGTACTTCGTCCATGACTACTGATGATTCAAATATCTCGGCTAGGGCTCCACAATTTCCTCCCTAGCCTTCCACAATGTCCTAGGATATACTTCATCAGGTCTTTGGGATTTATCTACTTTGATGCGCTTTAAGACTTCCAGCACCTTCTTTTCTGTAATATGTACAATCCTTAAGGCGTCAGTATTTATTTCCCCAAGTTCCTTAACATCCATTCTTTTCTCAATAGTAAATACTGATGAAAAATATTCATTTAAGATTTCACCCATCTCTTGTGGATCCACATACAGATGACCTTATTGATCCTTATGAGGTTCTATTCTCTCCGTTGTTACTCCTTTGCCCTTGATGAAAGAGAGGATCTGCTGAACTGGTACAGGAATGATCTTGCCCTCAATGTCAACAAAATGAAAGAGATTGTCATCAACTTCAGGAAGCCTAAATGAGAACAAGTCCCTGTCTATATCAACTGGGATGAAGTAGAAAGGGTCGAGAACTTCAAGTTTTTAGGTCTCCAGATCACCAACAATCTATCCTGTCTCCCGATACCGACGCTATAATTAAGAAAGTGTACTGACGCCTTTACTTTCCCAGAAGACTAAGGAAATTTGGCACGTCAGCTACGATTCTCATGGTGCACCATAAAAAATATTCTTTCTTGTTGAATCACAGTTTGGTATGACTCCTGTTCTGCCCAAGACTGCAAGAAAGTACAAAAGGTTGTGAATGTAGTCCAATCCATCACGCAGAACAGCTTCCCATCCATTGACTCTGTCGACACTTTCCGCTGTCTCAGCAAAGCAGCCAGAATAATTAAGGTCCCCATGCACCCCCGGCATTCTCTTTTCCATCTTCTTCCTTTGGGAAAGAGATGCAAAAGACGGAGGTCATGTACCAACCAACTCAAGAACAGCTTCCTGCCTTCTGGTGTCAGGCTTTTGAATGGACTTACCTACCATTAAGTTGATCTTTCTGTACACCCTAGCTATGACCATAACAGTACATTCTGCACTCCTTTGTTTCCTTATCTATGAACGCTATGGTTTATTTGTATAGCACAAGAAACATTATTTTTCACGGTACGTTAACAAAAGCAACAACAATAAATCAAATCAAAATCAAGCTACTGTAACAAAATCACAGGATCAAGATATCTTTATGCCTCTACTGCAGCTTCAGTCCAGCTGAGTGACCTGTTGCTGATTCTCCCACCAGTGTTTAATTTTTCAATTGTTCTGTGTCTGATTACAGTGGACAGTGGTTAGCACTGGGGCTTCCCAGAGCCAGGGACCAGGGTTCAATTCCAACCCCGGGTGATTGCCTATGTGAAGTTTGCGCATTCTTCCGTGCCTGTGTGGTTTTCCTCCAGGTGCTCCAGCTTCCTCCCCTACTCCAAAGATATGCAAGTTAGGTGGATTGGCCTTGCTAAATTGCCCCTTCATGTCAGAAAGATCTAGCAAGGTAAATGCATGGTGCTCTAATGATAGGGCCTGACTGGGATTGTTGTCAGTGCATACTCGATGAGCTGAATGGTCTATTTCTGAACAGTTGGAATTGCATGAAAGTCTGGCTACTATTGATGCTCACAGTGCTTGATTAGTTAAACCTGGCTGTGGACTCTGTGAACAAACTATAGAAGTTGCTAGAAGCAAAGATTCTCCTGTAAATAAAGTTACAACATAGAGAGAAACTGATATACCATCTGGTTGGTACGGTAGCACAATTGTTAGCATGCTTTCTCATCGCTCCAGGGACCTGGTTCTATTCCTGGCTTGGGTCACTATCTGTGCAGTGTCTGCACGTTCTCCCTATGTCTGTGTGGGTTTCCTCTGGGTGCTCCAATTTCCTCCCACGGTCCAAAGATATGCGGGTTAGGTGCATTGGCCATGATAAATTGCCTCTTAGTGTCCTGGGATGCATAGATAAGAGGAATTAGTGGGATTGTGGGAATAGGGGCCTGGGCAAGATTTGATGGGCCCAAAGGCCTCCTTCTGCATTGTTAGGTTTCCAAGATTCTGTGATCTTTGCAGAGATATGAAATATACAACACTCCCCAGCAGTCCTATGATAATCTTCACTCCGTTTGTGTACAGCTGCAGATTCCATGTCAAAATGTGGCTCAATCTTCCATCTCTTGAATGTGCCACCTCTCAATGATGGCTGATTTCCTCTCCTAAATCTTATTTTCTCAGGCCGCACCTGTGTAAAAAGGTGCTACATTTCTTGTGTTATCCAACCAGCTTTTATTGTGCACAGTCTTACATTAAAACAAGAGACATTTTTAGATTTTGGCACGAACAGCCTGTTTTGATTGTGCTTATGTGCAATGTAACTAATGGCACCATAAATCATGTGAAAACTGTACACGTTCAACACAATTTGGATTAATGACTGAGCATTACTAAATTGCCAATCATCAATGTAGTTATTATTTTTGTACATTACTCACATGGTTTGAATGCATCAGTCGTGTCAGTGGCAATGAAAGCTCCCGCATATTTATACATCATTATACATGTCAATCATACCATATGGCAAAAAAAAATGCACCGACTGCAGAAGAGGGACAGAGTTATTAGCAGGTTTCAGCTGGGAACACAAGTGCTAAGACGCAGAACCATATGTCGGAATTCCACATTTAAATCTGATGTCAAGAATATGAAGGCAAAGCCTTTATAATGTGCTGATAACTGCAAGACTTTTTTAATAGAATCGCTACAATGCAGAAGGAGGCCATTTGAGCCTTCACCAACAACCATCCTGCTAATTTCCCTGACACTAAGGACTGGATTTTCCAGCCACGCTCCTCCCAAGCCAGAAATTCCCACCGAAGTTCAACAGACCTTTGCATGATCCATGTCTCGCCTGCTACTCTGGGTGGACTCTCAGAGACTATTTCCCAGGGCTGAAATGGTCGCGACGAGAGGGCACAGATTTAAGGTGCAGGGAAGCAAGTACAGAGGGGATGCTAGGGGAAAGTTTTTCACTCAGAGGGTGGTGAGTGAATGGAATCGGCTGCCGTCGGTGGTGGTCGAGGCGAACTCGCTGGGGTCTTTTAAAAGACTTCTGGATGAGTATATGGGATCCAATGGGATTGGGGGTTATAGATAGGTCTATGGCTGGGTAGGTTTTGATGTGTTCGGCACAACTTGTGGGCCGAAGGGCCTGTTTGTGCTGTAGTGTTCTATGTTCTATGTTCTATGTTCTACAATTCCCATGGCACATGGGACAGAAAATTCCGTCCTAAGGATCAATGTAACACAGCAAACCAAACTGAGCTGCACGCCCCTGCAGTGTGGAAGGAAATGGGAGCACGCAAAGAAAACTCACGCAGCCACTTGAAGAACATGCAAATTCCGCATAGACAGCAATCCAAGGCCAGAATCGAACCCAGGCCCCTGGCATTGTGAGGCAGCATACCACTATGCAGAGGACAACTTATTCTGCCAAAAAATAAAACTCTTTCCATGTTTGTAAGTACATTGTAAAATGTATTTTTTTTTCTTGATGGATCTCCTCTGTGTTCACCAAGTTAATGTACTGGAGAATCAGACTTTTTCCACAGTAGGTGCTCAGTGAGTGGCACACAGGCAGATGCACACAATAAATGCGTTGCAATGTGACTTAAGCTTAGAAATTGACAATTAGAATCATCATGTATATTGTGGATTAGCATGCTTGTTAGACATCTGGCACTCAAAAGTCGGACGTCACTTGGGCAGGATGCTTTTAGATTGTCATTATGCCGCATACTGTCTGCAGCAAAGGGAAAAAATCACATTCTTTTCAAGGTCTGTGGTCCAAAAGATATTTTTGAACTGGTTTTCCTCACTGCTGCATCTTTTGGATCAATAATGGCATTGCTCGGAAGGTGAGACTCTAATCCCTGGGGGCGATGTCATGATGTTGTACATATAGAGTAATTTTCTTGCATGGGATCATTTATTGCTAATATCATGAAGGCAGAGTTCACACATGGGATTGGCCCAGAATTGCACTCAGAATGCATGCATGGGGGATATTTGGAAATACACAAACAATAAATGCAGATTCAATTCACTTCACTGGTCTTTGTTTTTGATTCATTCATGGGCTATCTATGCAAAGGAGAAAGGGATTTACCTGTCGAGAAACTTTTGTGACTTCTGGAATTGCAATAAACAGAAAAAGGTTGGATTTATATTGCAACTTCCATGGTCACAGGTACATGCCTTACAACCAGAGGGATATACTAGATTTTGTTACTGCTTGCTATGGTCCTGTTAATGAGTTTTGAAGGAAAGATGAGACAACTTCAACCTGAGCTCAGTAAAATGATCAGCTGAGAAGTTAGTTTACAGTTGGAGTTGGTTCAATGATGGAAAAGCTAAAGAAGCTTGGACCCGTGATCAATTCCCAGCTTCGATAACTGTCTATGCAGAGTCTGTACATTCTCCCCATAACTGCGTGGGTTTCCTCAGGATGGTCCATTTTCCTCCCACAGTCCAAAATGCTTAGATGTGTTGGCCATGCTAAATTCTCCCTCAGCGCATTCGAACAGGCACTGGAGTGTGGTGACTAGGGGATTTTCACAATAACATCACTGCAATGTTAATGTAAACCTACTTGTGACGCTGGTAAATAAATAAAATTTCGCATTTTCAAAGTGAAAATTGTCAGTTATTACAGTAACGCGGTTCAATTGGTAGGAATGAACTTCCTGGAAATGCCCAGTGTAGGAGACAAAGTACTCACTTATTCACTATCACCAGTCTTTTAAATGGTTGCCCTATCCTCATTGGCAATTCACCAAGCAGATAACCCTGAAATATGTTGGGTAGCAGGCCACTGAAAAGCCTCAACATTCTGTTGAGTTACTCCAGGAATAGGAACAAAGATCCCACAACTTGAAACATAGAAACTAGAAGCAGGAGTGGCCCATTTGGCCCTCACAGCCTGCTCCACCATTCATTTTGATCATGGCTAATCATCAAAGTCAATATCCTGATCCTCCCCTTCCCCCCATATCCCTTGATCCCTTTAATTCCAACAGCTATATTTAATTTCTTCTTGCAATCACACAACATTTTGGCCTCAACTACTTTTTGTGGTAGTGAATTCCGCACATTCAGCACCCTCTGAATGAAGAAATTTCTCCTCACCACAGTCCTAAAAGATTTACCCCTTATCCTCAAACTATGACCCCGAGTTCTGGGCTCCCCCACCATTGGGAACATTGTTTTTGAAACTACCTTGTCTTATCCTGTTAGAGTTTTATAAGTTCCTATGAGATCCCCTCTCATACGGCTTGAATTATCTCTAAACTGACATTACAAAGCAAGTTATTTGATCGTGATCACATAGCTGTTAGTGGGAGCTTGCTGTACACAAATTGATAGCTTTGTTTCTCAATATTATAATGACCAGGAGCAGGTGAGGCCATCCACCATCAAGCCTGCTCCGGCATTCGGTAGGATCATGGAGAGTGGCACAGTGGCTAGTATTTCTGCCTCACAATGCTAGGAAGCTGAGTTTACTTTTGGTCTTGGGTCTGTGTAGAGTCTGCATGTTCTCCTCGAGTCTGCGTGGGTTTCCTCCAGGTGCTCAGTTTTGTCTCACAGTCTAAAGATAAGACCATAAAGATCTTAAAACTTAGGAGCAGAATTAGGCCACTCAACCCATCAAGTTTGCTCTGCCATTCAATCATGGCTGATATTTTTCTCATTCCTACTCTCCTGCCTTTTCCCCATAACTCTTGAGCCCCTTATTAACCAAGAACTTATCTATCTCTATCTTAAAGACATTCAATGATCTGGCCTCCACAGCCTTCTGCAGCAATAAGTTCCATAGATTCACCACTTTCTGGATGAAGAAATTCCCCCTCATTTCTGTGTTAAAGGATTGTCCCTTCAGTCTGAGGTTGTAGCCTCTGGTTCTAGATTTTCCTACCAGTGGAAACATCCTCTCTGCATCCATTCTATGCAGGCCTCACAGTATCCTGTAAGTTTCAATAACCTCCCCGCTCATCTTTTTAATCTCCAATCCACATTTAGCATGGTGGATTGGCCGGGTTCCATTGCCCCATTAGTGTCCGAAGATGTGTGGAAGATTAGCTGGGTAATTATGTAGGGTTACAGGGATAGCACCTGGGTGGGATGTTGGGTGAGAATTCCACAGACTAACAGTACTCTCTCAGCAAAGAAATTCCTCCTCATCTCCATTTTAAATCGGAGACTCCTTACTTTTTAAAATAGTGGTGAATATGCTTCATAAACATTTCACTGACTGCTCTGACAAAGGGTCATCCAGACTCAAAACATTAGCTCTGTTCTCGCTCTCTCTCTGAGCAAGACAAATTCTGACTTCAGCTGAGAAAGGGGCAAAGCTCCAAAAGCTTGTGATTTCAAATAAAGGTGCTGGACTATAACTTGGTGTCATGTGACCTCACTTCATGTCAACAGATGCTGTCAGACCCGCTGAGATTTTCCAGCATTTTCTGCTTTTGTTTGGTGCCAAAAACTTTAGCTTGTCTTGGGATTGTGAAAAGTGCTCGCCTTAATTTATTTTCTAAATTAGTCATTCTGGACGGGCTATTGCCCACTCGAGTCAGCTGGGGTTAAAAGGTGCAAATATAAGGAAAAGGCCAGAATCAATCGACAATTTTGAATCTAATTTTCAATTCAGGCAGAATTTTCACTGCTCAAAAAGGATTAATTTTCCAATATTGCTCTCCCAAAAAAGAGACTTACCCCTAGGAGCACTCACTGCATGCTTAAATATTAACATTGATTTGATTTATTATTGTCACATGTGCACAGTTAAAAGTGCAAGCTACACAGACAGAACATACCATTCATAGAGTATGTAAGGCAGAAAAAAGGAGAGGATGTGGTGTAGTGTTGCTATTACAGTTAGAGTGAAGAGAAACATCAGCTTAATATGTGATAGGACCATTCAAAAGTCTGACAGCAGCAGGGAAGAAGCTGTCCTTGAGTCAGTTGGTACGTGACCTCAGACTTTTTCCTGACAGATGAAGGTGGAAGAGTGTAGATCCTGGATTACCATCCAATGGTAATGTTATTGGACTGGTAATCCAGAGGCTCAGCCTGATGCGATGGGTTCAAATCCCACCACTGCAACAGTTGCCCAATCTTAAATTCATTAATAAAAAAATCTGGAAACTGGTCTCGTTAATATTGCCATGAAAAATATTGTTAATTGTCCTTAAATCCCACCTGGTTCCTGAATACACCGTAGGGAAGGAATTCCAATCCTTACCTGGTAAGGGGTCCTTGATTATGCTGATTGCTTTTCCTGAGGCAGTGGGAAAGGATTCACTGTTCTGCCTCATCTCGCAGTGTTTTCCAATCTCTGGAGCAGGTTTGAAATCCGTGACCATCTAATCAGCTGCAAAAAGAGTCAGAGTCATTCGAAATGTGTATTGTATCAGCCTTGTGCCAATTGGTCAGATTTCTCGCACAGTAAGCAGAATCCAGCAGAAATCTGAATCAATTAGCATTTCGAATCAATCCCATTAAAATAACAATGCGCAACAAATACAGCATCTTGGCTTTTAAAATCAGAAAATGTCTCCAAAGGTACTGTTTTCTTGAAGAACAACCATCACTGGTGTTTCCATTTCTTATGCCAGTCATCTTATGTAACATAGCGGGACATGGTGGTGTAGTGGGAATGTTATTAATTAATCAACCCAATTTGATGCTCTGGGGATATGTGTTCTAACCCCACAACCACAGCAGTTGCTGGAACCTAAATTCAATTAATAAAATCTGCAAGCCAGTCTCGTTAATATTGCCACAAAACTATTGTTGATTGCCCTAAAATCCCATCAGGTTCTCCTTGGGGAAGGAAATCTAATCCTTGCATAGTCTGATTTGGCTTCCATGTGACTCCAGACTCACAGTAATCCAGATGACTCTTAATTTGTCTTCTGTAATGGTTTAGCAAGTCACTCACTTTTTGTATATTCATTTGTGGGATGTGGGTGTCGCTGACTGGCCAGCATTTATTCCCCATCCCTCGTTGCTCTTGAGAAGGTGGTGGTGAGCTGCCTTCTTGAATCACTGCAGTCCATGTTCACTGGGTTGACCCACAATGCCATTAAGAACAGGATTCCAGGATTTTGACTGAACAACTATGAAGTCAGGATGGTGAATGACTTGGAGGAGAACTTGCAAGTGGTGGTGTTCCCACACATCTGCTGCTTTTGTCCTTCTAGATGGAAGTGGTCGTGGATTTGGAAGGTGCTGTCTAAGTACCTTTGATGAGTTACTGCAGTGCGTCGTGTAGATAACACACACTGCTGTTGCTGATCATCGGTGGTGGTGGGATTGAATGTTTATGGATGTGGTGCCAATCAAGTAAGCTGCTTTGTCCTGGATGGTGTCAAACTTCTTGAGTGTGATTGAAACTGCTCCTGCCCAGGGGAAGTGGGGACTATTCCATCATGCTCCTTACTTGTGCCTTGATGGTAAACAGGCTTTGGGCAGTTAGAGATGGGCAACAAATTCTGCCATTGCCAGTGACATCCACATCACATGAGTGAAATAGCAATATGGGCCCAGAAAATAAGTCATAGAATCACAGCAGATAACAGCAGAACTTATCTATGCTGTCCTTTTTTTTAAAACCCCTAAGCTAGTCCCAATTGTCCACATTTAGCTCATATCCCTTTATACCCACCTTACCCATGTAACTGTCTAAATGCTTTTTAAAAGACAAAATTTTGTCATCCTCTACTACCACCTCTGGCAGCTCGTTCCCAGATATTTGCCACCCGCTGTGTGAATCAATTATCGCGGTAAATGTTTGCATCGCTCCCCTCTCACCTTTCACCTATGCCATCTAGTTTTAGACTCCCTACCTTTCGGAAAAGATATTGAGTACCTAGCTGATCTATGCCCCTTATTATTTTATAGATCTCTATAAAATCATCCCTAAGCCTCCTATGCTCCAGAGAAAAAAGTCCCAGTCTATCCAGCCTCTCCTTATCACTCAAACCATCAAGTCCTTGTAGCATCCTAGTAAATCTTTTCTGCACGCTTTCTAATTTAATAATATCTTTTCTATAATAGGGTGACCAGAAGTGACCCTATTCTGTCTTTCTGTCAGAAAGACAGCTCACCCATCTTTTGGTTGAAGGTACCACCTGAAAACACCAACCTGGAAGTTGGCAACCTGTCAGGCCTCCAGTGAATTAGTCACACTGCAACAGGTCAGGTGCATCAGTAAGATAGGGTTGAATTTTTCTGCATACTTATGTTTAAGCATTTGTGGGGTTCAAAACTTTATGAACATAATTTAATGAAAATCACCAATCCTCCACATGCTTCCACTGCCACTGGGGTGCCTGGTTGACTTCCAGTGAGTAAACAGGTTCCGAAGCGAGGACACCAGAAGTGGATGCAAACTGATTCGCCAACAAGCAATAGATGCAAAAGAATTTTACCCCAATTGGTCTTCTGCAAATGTCTGCACCATTTGGGTTCCACAGAGAAACTGGGGAAGCTCCTCAAAGCAGAAAAGCAAAGGGCAGATTAAATGGGGATGCAGAAAATAAAGCAAAGTTTCGATAGCATAAAGAAGTATAAACTGATTCCATTGGCAAGGAAGTCAGTAAACAGAAGACACGTGTTTAAGATGATTGTCAAAAGATATAAGGAGCAGGAAAAGAAGGAAAATTTATTTTACACAAGTTATTTTGTGCATATCACTGAAGGATGTGAGAAGTAGTTCCATAGTAACTTTCCAAAGGAACTGAACATATAAACATTTAGTTTAAAGTTTTTTTATTAATGTAAGTAAGCTTACATTAACACTGCAATGAAATTATTGTGAAAATCCCCTAGTCGCCACACTCTGGCACCTGTTCAGGTACACTGAGGGAGCATTTAGCATGGCTGATGCATCAACCCAGCGCATCTTTCAGATTGTGGGAGGGGACAGGAGCACTCAGAGATGTGGGAGGAACATGCAGACTCCGCACAGCCAGTGACCCAAGCCAGGAGTCGAACCTGAGGCCTTGGCTCTGTGAGGCAGCAGTGCTAACCATTGTGCCACCGTACCATTATGTGGAGATGCCGGCGTTGGACTGGGGTAAAAACTGAAAAAAGTCTCACAACACCAGCTTAAAGTCCAACAGGTTCATTTGAAGCAAACACCACAAGCTTTCGGAACAGATGAAGGGATAGCCTGTTCTGAAAGCTTGTGGCGTTTACTACAAATAAACCTGTTCCACCATGCCACTCACAGGACTACGGAGAAAGGGCAAGTGATTGGGGTGAATTAACTATTTCATTGAAAGGGCTAGTATATGCACGATTGTCTGAATGGTTTCTTACTGTACTGTATGGCTCTGTAAAGCAACTCAACCTCCAACACTCTGTGTTGAGATAGTAGGGATCCTTTAAGAAATGAATGAACTAAAGTAAAAAGTTGGAATTATAAACACATTTGCCAGCTCAATCCTTTTGGGAAAAATTACTCTGTTCCTTCCAAGATGGCCAATTGCTCTCCCCAAAAGTATCTTTGCAGCTTTTTGTTTCCCTCCCTCCACTGGTAAGTTATTTCAAAGCATGGATTCAAAAGGTCACCATGATTTACTCGGCGCTGCCGCAATGATACATGTCTGTGCATTGACTGGCTCCACAATGCTGAAGGGTTAAGCAGGCCCGACCAGGCTGAGGACTGACAGAGATTAATGACACCTCGTTTCCTCAGACAGTTTGAAGTGGCCGGTTTTGGCCTTTTGATTCACAGATGGAGCATAGATGGCAGCAGTTTAAATTTTAAATTGACTGAGCTATAAAGCTGCTCCACACTGATGTACTCAATCATTAACTGAGTGCCTGTCCCGAGCAATCAAAAAAAAACTGGAATGAACGGGAGTATGTTTCAAATGAACTAACGCCTATCCAATTAATACTTGTAATTGTGCTGACTTTGATCATAGGGAAATTCGACTGCCTCTTCCTCTTGGCTGATTTTACCAAAGATTTAATACTGTTACTTTGAAAAGAGACCATGCTACTTTAATGTCCTGCGCCAACTTTGTTTAATGCTACTCAAAACCATTGGAAGGACGCGTGCGCTGATGAATTATTTGATGGTTAACATTATAGTTCTGTAACAGTAATAATATGTGATCACGCTGAATAAATTTGTGTAATTAATAGTGATATAAATATGATATATTTACATCCATTAAACCACAGAAAAATACCTCTCCAACATTCAAAAATGAATAGCTCAACTCCAGTGCCTCAAATTGGTTGAGTTTTGTGTTGAAAAACCAGCAAAGCATGTTTGAGGAAAGGTCAAAACTAATGTCAGTGCCGAGGTTCTCACATTACTCCTAGAGCCAGGATTATGATTTTTCGAGTCCCACACAAAAAAAATCTAAATAGTGATTCGAGAGGTAGTGTGACATCTAATTTTATGGTACCTTCGCTCACAGGAAATTGCTCCTTTCAAGCTAAGTAACTCACACTTTTAAAACATACTCAGAATAGTTACTGTGCTAAAATATTTATTAAATTCTACGTCTGGAGACATGGCGATACAATGGATTAACTCACTCTCCTTCCTCTCTAGGGACCTGAGTTCGAATCTGTGGTGAAAGCTGCAGTGAAAGTCTCCTCCCTGCCTTCAGATGTCCTACTGCTAAATGGGCCTGGGCTTCGTTTGACACCAACTATAATAACTTGTATTTGTACAGCATCTTTATTGCAATGAAATACTCCAAGGTGCTTCATAAGAGATATCATCAAACAAAATTCGATTGTGTGTCACTTAAGGACTGGTGACCAAAGGCTTGCTCAAAGGGAGAGGTCTTGGCTTCAAGGAGCGTGGTCAAGTAGGAGAAGAAAGAGAATGTACTTAAGGTGAGAGGCAGAAAGGAGATTTGAGGGGCATGCTTTTTTACATAGAGATTGGTAGGTGGCTGGAATGCATTGCCAGGTGTGTTGGTGAAGGCAGATGCAATTGGGTGTTTAAGAGGCTTTTAAATAAGCACATGAATATGCAAGTAATAGAGAGTTATGGATTAAGGGCAGGTAGAAGGGAATTGATTTAATTTGGTATCATGTTCAGCACAAAATTGTGAGCCAAAAATAGTTTATTTCTTAGTCACAAGTAAGGCTTACATTAACACTGCAATGAAGTTACTGTGAAATTCCACCAGTCGCCACAATCCAGCTTCTGTTCAGATCAATGCACCTAACAAGCAAGTCTTTCAGAATGTGGGAAGAAACTGGAGCATCCGGAGGAAACCCACACAGACACAGGGAGAACACGCAAACTCCACATAAGTAGTGACTAGAGGGAGTTTTTTCACACAGAGGGAGATGGGGCTTTGGAATGCGCTCCCAAGTAAAGTGGTGGAGGCAGGCACTCCTGAGTTATTTAAGAAATACTGAGATGGGCACATGAACAGAATGGGAATGGAGGGGTATAGAAAACTGATTTAAAATAGGGATCATGAATCTTGGGAGTCCCTGGGAAGTGTGTAAATAGATGATGATATTGATGTACTTGTTTTTATCCTACAGGTGCTTTGGTCCACCTAACAAGGGGCATACACGCGATGAGTCGAGAGAGGACTGCTCTTGGATTTTTTTTCGAGAGTATCCTAGTGCTTCACGTCGTTAGTGTACACTTGACCTGGACCATTTGATGGGCAACACGACAGCACAGTGACTATCGCTGTGCTGTGTAGATACATGGATTTGGGCCTGTGTCTGTGGGAGTTTGCGCATTCTCCCCGTGCTTGCGTGAGTTTTCTCTGGGTGTTCCGGTTTCCTCCCACATCCCAAAGATGTGCTCTTTGGCTAATTGGCAAAACAAATTCTCCCTAAATTGTCTCAAATTTGGTTTTTAATCCATAGATCTATAAACATAGACAGGGATCACGGGTAGAGGTGGGAACGTCGGGGTGGTGGTGCAGGCTCGATGGGCCAAGGGCCTGTTTCCCCTGCTGTTTTATTCTTTGTAACCCAAGCTGGGAATCAAACCAGGGCCCTGGTGCTATGAAGCAGCAGTGCTAACCACTGTGCTACCGTACCGTCCCAGCTGGATCTGTTCCTGTGCTGTACTGTTCTGTGGTCTAGAATTTCTGCATGAACATGAGCATATTGCACAAACCCTTGGTCCTTTAGTATTTATCAATGCTCAATAACCCACAGGATTTCTAATGTGGGAAGAGGAAAAGCACGCTGGTAAAAGAAGGATCATTTGTCTTAAGCTCCATTGCCACTCAAAGTGGCCAAAGTGCCACTGAGGCACACAGTTACAACAGAGAGGAAGGAGTTATCAACCTATGTGACCTGGGATTGTTCGTTGTTGATATTGGATTCCAATGTAGAAAATTATTTCATTCTTCAACATGAACATGCTTTGCTTTAGAAATGCAAAATACCCATAAAAAAAGTCTTGCTACCAGAATATTGTTTAATGGGGCAACCTACTGGGTGAATGGAATTGCCTTACGATCTCATCTCATAGACAGATAAGCTATATTTAATCATCTGATAGGGTCGACCCTCAGTTTAGATCTGATGATCTAGGCTATAGCAAATAGTCAAAAATATACATTTTTTAGTTTTGATGCTAATATGATTGTTTAATCTTATAATTATGTCAACACTAGGGTGACAGTAAAATATTAGGACGACTAATGCAAGTCACCAAAGTCCCAGAAGTGCCTTTCCCATTTTTGAGAGAGGGAAAACTGACTGGTGGTGAACACCACTCCTCAGGTGAGGGGCAAGGTTGAGAAGTCAGATGGAGAGGGACCTTCATGAATAACCCCAGCCACTATGGGAATTGAACCCACATTGTTGGCCTCGCTCCACATCATGAACCAACTGTCCAGTCAATTTAACTAACATGAGTTCAAATCCCACTGCAGGAGACGAGGAATTAAGATTCAATTAATTAAATTAATGAGGAAAAAAATGCCAGTAATGATGGCCATGAAACCATTGCCAATTGTTGTAAAAGTCTGCCTGTTTCAATAATGTTCTTTAGGGAAGGAAATCTGTTATCCTTACCTGGTCTGGCCAACGTGTGACTTTAGAGCCACAGCAACCCTCTGAAAAGAACAGTAAGATCATCATTAGAATTCAAGAGGGTATATCTGAGATATTGAGTCTATTTTAGATGGCACAGTGGCACAGTGGTTAGCAATGCTATCACACGGTGCCAGTGACCTGGTTCGATTCTGGCTTTGGGTGGCTGTCTGTATGGAGTTTGCATATCCTCCCATATGTGTGTGGATTTCCTTCGGGTGCACCAGTTTCCTCTCACAGTCCAGAGATGCATTCACCATAATAAATTGTCCCTTAGTGTCCAAAGATGTGCAGGTTAGTTGAATTAGCCATAGTAAATTAGCAGGGCTATGGGCATACAGCAGGGAACTGGACCTGGATAAGATGCTCTTCCAGAGAGTCGAAGCACACTCAATGGGCCAAATGGCCTCTTTCTCCATTGTAGGTGTTCTATCATTCTTCAATGGCTCAATGGAACAGTGAAGAATCAAATAATTTAATTTAATAGTTTATTTAAAAGTAGAGGATTTTTACAGTGTGGAAGATAAACACTTTTTATGATTGGGAATTTATGATGAGGAAACATCATTAAAATTGCTGGGAAGAGAATGAGAAAAATCAGAGAATTGTCTTCACTCCAAGAGTTGCTTTAAATGTCACCTTATTCTATGCTGTAAAGGTTATTGTTCCTTTAAGAATTGATCTGCAGAGTAAAGGTCACATGACCCAGGATACAGACCAGGAAATCACTGGCGTGTTGATTGCAGCTATGAGGCTATAAGTCTCTATATATCTTAACCTAGAATCACAGAACCCTACAGTGCAGGAAGAAGCCCTTTGGCCCATCAAGCCTGCACCGAACACAATCCTATCCAGGCCTACCCTTATATATTATACCCATTAATCCCTCTAACCTACACATCCCTGGACACTAACGGGCAATTTCTTAGCATGGTCAATCAACCTAACCTGCACATCTTTGGACTGTGGGAAGAAACCAGAGTACCCAGAGGAAACCCACACAGTCACAAGGAGAATGTGCAAACTCCACACAGATAGTGACCGGAGCTGGGAATCGAACCCAGGACCCTGAAGCTGTGAAGCAACAATGCTAACCACTGTGCTACCGTGCTGCCCATGACCTGTGAACAAACGAGTTGTGATTATCCTAAACTGGGGAAACACAAGAACATGGGAACAAGTAAAGGCCATTCAGCCCCTCAAGATTGTTCTGCGGTAAAGTAGCTGATCTATACCTTAAAACACCCCTTCATTTTCATATAATTTCTTAAAAAGAGCTACCAGGCTGTCAACATTTATTGTTCTAAACCCTTTGTCTTTAAATCTTTCTTGAAATTTACTTCCGTGATTCTTATTTGAATCTCTTCCCGAAATCACCTCCAGTTCCTGCTTGGTGGCCAGTAGTATTTTTTGTAAACATCCAGAGAGGTCAAAGTGCCAAAAAGTCACGGATCCCGTTTTTGAAAATGAGTTTTAAAATGTTTCTCAAATAAACTTATTAAATGGTCTTTCTTTTGACAATAAAAGTATGATATAAACTGAATATTTTAGTGAAAATTAGCACCGCCCTTCTCCACCTAGATCTCGATACTGTACTCGACAAGAAAACTCTCCTGCTTACTACCTATTCTGGTGTTTGAGAGACAGGTGTTGTAATATTGGTTTCTAGCTCAGCTTAATCAAACCAACATTAAGCAATCCAATGACAGCCTCACCTTACTCGGAGCAAGACAATGGCACAGTCATTAGCACTACTGCCGAGGTTTGATTTCTGTGCTTTCGTCACTGCATGAAGTATGCACATTCTGCATAGATTTTCTCCGAATGCTCTGATTTCCTCTCATGATCCAAAGATGTGTGCGTTAGATGGATTGACCATGCTAAATTGTCCATTAGTATCAGGGGGATTAGCAGGGTAAATATGTGGCATTTTGGGGATAGAATGTGGGTGCGATTGTTGTTGGTGCAGACTCAAAGGGCTGAATGGTCTCCTGCATTTAAGGATTCTATGATTCTATTTCATGAGACAAAAATCAGCAGCAGAAATTTATCCATCACTCTTTGCTCATTAGCATAGGATAGCCTGATTATAGGCAGACACAAGGATAGTTTTCCTAAGCATATGTGTCAAAGTGGATCTCCCGATGTATTTTCTGTTAGCTCTCCAGCAAAGGAGTTAACATTGAAGGACTGTTAAAACTCCATATAGTACAGTGGTTGGAGAAATACTCATAGATGTAGCAAAAGATAAAGGACTCACTTTTGTCACAATATTATCATGGACAAGTGATGAACTGGTGCATTTTAGTGAGATTTATGTTCCTGCCAAACATTACTTTTGGCATAGACAATGCAGTGTTTCTGGAACAGATTGCTAACAAAAGCAGTTAAAGTTTCTTCAATTAACTCTTGCACAAAAGAACTGGATAAATGTCTAGTTACTGATGGAACAGAAGGCAGCTCGAGGAGTATAGATGGACTAATTAATGGGTCTGGCACTGCAGGGATTTTGTAATTGTCATCTTGCAGAGAGAAACTGCCTGGGAGAGAGAACAGAAGAACATAAGAACTAGGAGCAGGAGTAGGCCATCTGACCCCTCGAGCCCACTCTGTCATTCAATAAGATCATGGCTGATCTTTTTGTGAACTGAGCTCCACTTACCCACCCGCTCACTATTCCTTAATTCCTTTACTGTTCAAAAATGTAAGTGTCCTTGCCTTAAAACCATTCCTCGAGATAACCTCGACTGCTTCACTGGCGAGGAATTCCACAGATTCACAGCCCTTTTGGTGAAGAAGTCTCTCCTCAACCCAGTCCTAAATCTGCTCCCCCTTATTTTGAGGCTATACCCTTTAGTTCTAATTTCACCCACCAGTGCAAACAACCTTCCTGCTTCTATCTTATCTATTCCCTTCATAATCTTATGTGTTTCTATAAATGCCCCCCTCGCTCTTCTGAATCCCAATGAGTATGGTTTCCGTCTACTCTGTCTTCCTCAGAAGCCAACCCTCTCGACTCTGATGAGAGTGAGTGAGATAAGGATTGACACAGCATCAGCAAGAAGTGAAGGGATGTGGGATTGGGTGGAAGATACTGGCAAGGAACATTTATATCAAAGGAAAAATGCATTGCTGGAAATTCGCCAAGGCTTCTTTGAACAATATCTCCCAAACCTGTGACTCTAATTATCTAGAAGGCCAAGAACAGCAAACCCAAGGGAGTACAAAAATAAAAAAATGTTGTTGCAATTAGATAAGGTGTTGGTGAGATCCGATCTAGAAAACTATGTCCAGTTTTATTTTCCTTATTTGAGGAAAAATGTGATGGCATTGGCAGCAGTTCAGAGTAGTTTCACAAATTTGTTTCCAGCAATGAAAGGGAGAGATTAAACATTTGGACTTATATGTGCTGGAGTTTAGAAGGACAGGTGGGGGGAGGGAATGGAATCTGATCAAGATACATTAAATTTTAAAAGGGTTTGATAAAGTAAATGTCGACTAAATATTTCCTTTTAAGGGGCAATCTAGAACAATCTAGAACAATCTAGAACCTCACAGGTAGAGGTTGAGAGGTTGTTGTATAGGGCTAATGGTAGGATTCTTAATAGTGTTGATGAACAGAGGGATCTTGGTGTATATGTGCATAGATCCCTGAAAGTAGGCAGTCAAGTCGATAAGGTTGTTAAGAAGGCAAATGGAGTCTTATCTTTTATTGGTAGGGGGATTGAATTTCGGAGTCACAACGTCATGTTGCAACTGTACAAAACCCTAGTGCGGCCGCACTTGGAGTATTGTGTGCAGTTCTGGTCCCCACATTATAAGAAAGGTGTGGAGGCATTGGAGAGGGTACAGAGGAGGTTTACCAGGATGTTGCCTGGTATGGAGGGCAGGTCTTATGAAGAGAGGCTGAGGGATTTGAGGTTGTTTTCGTTAGAAAGGAGGCGGCTAAGAGGGGACCTTATTGAAACATATAAGATGATTAGAGGTTTAGATAGGGTGGACAGTGATAGCCTTTTTCCTAGGATGGAAAAAGCTAGCACGAGGGGACACAGCTTTAAATTAAGGGGTGATAGTTATAGGACGGATATCAGAGGTAGGTTCTTTACCCAAAGGGTGGTTCGGGAGTGGAATGCCCTGCCTGCAGCAGTTGTAGATGCGCCAAGTTTGGTGGCGTTTAAGAGGTTAGTTGATAAGTATATGGAAGAGAAGGGAATGGTTTAGTTTGGAGGGGCATTGCTTTTTATATTGGTTGGCGCAACATCGAAGGCCGAAGGGCCTGTTCTGTGCTGTAATGTTCTATGTTCTATGTTGTAAGTTTAAAACTGAGGTGAGGAGGAGCTACTTCTTGCAGAAGGTGCTGAATTTGTGGAACTCTCTGCCCCATAGCACGATGGCGTCTGAATCATTGAATGCTTTCAAGTAGGAGATAAGTATATTTCTAATAAAAAAGGGAACAGATGAGGAAGTGGATTTGAGACCCGAGAGGGATCAGCCATGATCTGTTTGAATAGTGGAGCAGACTCCAAAAGGCTGAATTTATCCACTTCTGCTCTTAATTCATATGTTCCTATAAATAATAAACCTTCAAGTTATCCTCCAAATCATCCACCACTAAAACTTAGAACGATCTCCAGGTCCAAATCCTAGAAATTTCTATCAAACAGCACTGATTAGTTTAAGAGTAAAACTCAAAACACATTTGCATGGCCAACTAAAGAGAGACAATAAATTTCGCTATTGCCAGTGATAGTCATAAAGTGAGAATTCATTAGAAATAAGAGGTGGTCAGAGATGTTGCAACCCGGATTAATGACCATCGTGGTAACAAATAACTGAGCTCATAATTAATAGAGGCAAAAGATGGTACTATGAATGTCAGTCGCTAATGGAATGCCAACATTAAGACTGCTTGCACAGAATAGCATTGTAACAAAGCTGGTTGATGTCAGATATTTGATGCTAACTATGTCTTACACATACTAATATAAGATAAAAAAAACATGAAAGCATATTGCACTGTCCCAACATTGGGTGTCTCAAAGTGCTTTAAAGCCAGTTAAGTACTTTTGAAGAGTAGTCACTGTTATAATGTGGGGAAAGTGGCAGACAATGCGTGCACAGCAATAGAAATGTGAAATTGATATTTAGTCTGGTTTTGTGATATTGATTGTGGGGCAAGTATTGTCCAGGACAAAAGAGATAATTTCCCAAATCTTCAAAATAGTGCCATGGGATCTTTTTACATCCACCTATAAGGGTTTCAGTTCAACACCTTATCTGAAAGACAGTACCTCTGACAGTTCAGCACACCCTTGATACTGTAATAGAGTTTCTGCCTTGATCTTTGTGCCAGTTCCAGTCCTGGAGTCGTACTGCTATTCTGATGCTTGTAAAGCAGACGCAAAACCACTGGTAATAAAGCCAGGCTGACTTTATCAATTGTAACCTGTGCAACAGACCTCACACATCAGTTTTAACCTGCAAAATAATAGTGAATTATTCTATGACTGATCATAGGTCGTCAAACCCAACTAACGTTAATTTTCACTCTTCATTCCACCAAGCTTGTTACACATGCTGACTCCCCTCCGTCAGTATCTGTGTGCTCCACTAGCCCATTGGGTGACATGGTAGCACAGTGCCAGGGCTTTTTTTTTTCCATTTAAATAATACCCTGTTCTTTTGTTCTCCCTTCCAAAATGAACAACTTCATATTTTCTCACATGATACTCCTTTTGCCAACTTCTCCTTCTGAATTATCTGTATCCCTCTCATTCTGGCCTCCTATGCGTTCCCAAATATAATTGCTCCAACACTACAGGCTGTGTCTTCAGTTGTCTGAACTCTGAACTCAGGAATTGTTTCGCTACGCTTTTCCACCTTTCTACCTTGCTTTCCTCCCTGAAAACATCTTTAAAACCCATTTCTTTGACCATTTTTTTGGTAATTTCAACTATATGTCTAGATGTTAGACTTTTTTGTGTAATGTTTCTATTAAGTTTCCTCGGCTGTTTCATTATATTAAAGGCACCATGTCACTACATTGTGGGAAGTTCTGAGGTTGGGTTGGTTGCCATATAAATGCAAACTCTTTCTTTATCCCCTTCTCTTTCAATGAATATTGACATGGGGATGTTAATGTATGTCCATACATTAACACAAACTGTCACAAAATGGTCATCCTTCCTCAGTTATATGGCACAGATGATTGATCTGGGAATGGAACTACCACATTTTCAGGGTGTGGTTAAGTTGGGGCAGCGCAGAAGGAAGAAAGCTCTTCACGCGGCAATTAGCATGACCACAGAATGGCTGGTGTAGCATTCAATTGTTCAGTTTTTCAGTGTTTGATTATGTGGCTCTGGTATCTTTCTCTATGTGTGATTAATTAAAACCTAAGTGTGATTGGACTGAGGCTGGTTACTGTAAGCATGAGAGCAGATATTTTAAGTCATCAGTCAAAACTGTTGCCCACATGCAAGCTGATGGGTGTCATGTTGAAGAATTTCCAAGGCATAAAACATAGCAGTTATGCTATGCTGATAGAAGGTTCAAAAGATAAAATTTAAAATGATTTAGCAGCTATATTAAGGTTGAAGCATTCTATCATCCCAAACAATTTTTGGAGCATTTCACTAGTTCTTTTTTGATGATAGTAATCCTAATTCATAAAGACCATTGTGCAAGCGTTTCTATCCCACCCACCACAGAATTTGGAGTGGGCGACAGATGAACCATAGAAATGTCCGTTCACTTCAGGTGGGATTTTATGTTTTACAGTGAGCACAGCTGGAAAATTCCACCCAGAAGATCTCTTAAATTTACTATAATTTTTTTTATTACCATGAAACTTGATGAAGATTTTATTATCTTGCAACAGATCATCAGCATTGTCACAGTGAATAAGAGAATAAGTGAATAAGATAAATCAAGAGGTAGTTGATTAATCATAAAATCCCTCCTTTATTAATCATAAAATCTATACCAACCACAATCCCACCCAGACCATATTCTTATAACCCCACACATTTGACCTGCTAATTTCCCTGATGCTAGGGTCAATTTAGCATGGCCAATCAACCTAACCCATACATCTTTGGACTGTGTGAGGAAACTGGAATACCCAGAGGAAGCCCACTCTGGCACAGGGAGATCATGCAGATTCTGCACAGACAATGACCTGAGGCAGGAATTAAAGTTAAAATTTGCTTAGTAAGGCTTACATTAACACTGCAATGAAGTTACTGTGAAATTCCCCTAGTCGCCACAGTCCGGCGCCTGTTCTGGTCATTGCACCTCACCAGCACGTCTTTCAGGCTGTGGAAGGAAACTGGAGTGTCCGGAGGAAACCCACGCAGACATGGGAAGAATGTGCAAATTCCAAACAGGCAGTCACCCAAGCCAGGAGTTGAACCCAAGTCCCTGATGCTGTGAGGCAGGAGTGCTAACCACTGTGCCACCATGCTACTTTGATTTTTAAATGCTGTCGTTCGTATGTGGATGAGAGGACCAAAGCAAATAGAAAGATGTTAACAAGTACTAAAATGTTGAGGCAGGGATAGGGAATGAAAGAGTTAAAAAGAAAGACTGGGAATCAATGCAGATAAGGAGACATCCTTGTGTTACTTTGCCAGAGAATGGTGAAAGCAGCGCTATCGAGGATATCAAAGAAAGTTTAATCCCATTGTCTAGCATAAATGTGCAGTCATCTGGGTGAAGAATCATTTCAGCACTCCAACTCTGTGTTAGTGTCGAACACTGATGTGACACTGGTCAGACCTGTGATCCACACTGGAGGGGAACCGTCTCTTTCTTATATCCCAGATAAACCTCAAGCTTTTGACAAAATTGACTACACAAATATTGTCACGCTGATAAAATAGGATCATGAGTGATGTGCAGGCTCAAAGCTCCATCGTCAGTATGGCTGTCATCAAAATCTTATCGTTCAATGACTGTTTGGACTCCTGAGTGTGGAGACTGTGCCACTGTATTGTCAGCGATTGTGATAGAGTTGGTACTGGCATGTGCTGTCAACAGCCATCCAGGGTTGAGATTTAAGCAGCAGACAGTGATATAGTGACAGCTGAGATAAGACGTCAAGTGGGGGGCAATAGGAGTGAAGGCTTCCCGATATATATACCCTGGGAGGTAACATCCTCTTCCAAACAATGAATATTATGTTTCATGTCAACTTTGCTGTCATTAGGTAGGGAGAGATCTCAAACAGATAAACTCCTGTGGGATAGTGAATGCACTGGAAGCCCAATTTTTGCATTTTGTTGATTGATAAATCCTTTGTGACAAGTGAGAATATAAGAGAGCTCTAGTTTTGTACATACAAATTGGAAATTAGCTGGCAAAGTTGTCAGAGATAATTAACTCTCTAAGTCTGGGTGTCTATTCTATTTGACGTGCCATTATTACTTAGAAATACACATGCCAGCTTTCTGACAGTCCTCCATAGCGATCAGATAAACAGTCACTGAGGTGTTTGATTACAAAACGATATGGCCATTTAAACAGCTTTTAATCATTTTATTGCCTTGTTCTTTGTGTATGGAAGCTGGGACGCCAATTATTTCATCTGGAGTCAAGGATCAACTTTTCTTGCATTATGAACAATATAGAATTTTATATAGATATATTACATAGTGTTGAGAAAGGTTAAATTGTTTCAGTTTTACATACAGTGTTTATGAGTCTCGGTGCTTGGGAAACTGGGTTGTTGCTGAAAGGTTTCAGGTTTTTGGGTTTGTTTGAATATATACATTTTTAATGATGTTTTATAACAGGGGCCTCATGGTGGTACAGTGGTTAGTGCTGCTGCTTCACAGCTCCAGGGACTTGGATTTGATTCCTGGCTTGTGTCACTGTCTGTGTGGAGTTTGCACATTCTCCACATGTCTGGGTGGGTTTCCTCTGGGTGCTCCGGTTCCTTCCCTTGCAGTCCAAAAGGTATGCAGGTCGGGTTGATTGGTCATGCTAAATTGCCCTCAGTATCCTGGGACGTGCATGTTAGAAAGATTAATGGGATAAATATGTGGGGTTAGAAGGATAGAACCTGGGTGGAATTGTTGTTGGTGCAAACTCAATGGGCCAAATGGCCTCCTTCTGTACTTTAGCGATCCTATGATTCTAACCCCTCAAGTGAAAGAGATGGGTTAAAGAGATTAAAAGTTTGGTGATTTCAGAAATATGACAAAAAGCAGGAAGAGCTTCACTATTATCTAAGGGATAGTGACACAGAGACAGGAGTGGGGAGAGAACAGGGGGGTCAGAGAGAACAGACCTGCATTTTTAATATGAGAAGAAAAAAACTGCAATGTTATTGGGACAGTGGTTAACTGAATAATCAGCTATCGGGCTCAGAAACATGATCAGATCAGCAGAGATGCTACTGGAAGATTCAGTGTGGGAAGTCATTTGTTTGAAGATCACTGAGACGATTCTCCCAACCTGCTGAAAGTTGGGAGATTTTTGCGGGGCCGGATTCACACAATCCACACTAGGCATCCAGGCCCGCGCATCTCCCCCAGCGCCAAATTCCTGACACTGTCAGCTCCATGCCAGAAATTGGTTGAGAAACCCGGAGGAGGATGGTTAATGCCACAGCTGAACTAAAGAACATGGCAAAGCCTTATTTGTTTAAAAACAGGTTCCCAACTGTGACATCCATGAGTGAAATTGCCTGAGTAGAGAATTTGCCACAATGCACTGAGTACTTAAAGTATATTTATTAATCACCGCAATGAAGTTACTGTGAAAATCCCCTAGTTGCCACACTCCAGCGCCTATTCAGGTACATTGAGGGAGAATTTAGCATGGCCAATGCACCTAACCAGCACATCCTTTGGACTATGGGAGGAAACTGGAACATCTAGAAGAAATCCATGCAAACTCCACACATACAATGACCCAAGCCAGGTATCGAGCTTAGGATCTTGGCACTGTGAGGAAGCAGTGCTAAACACTGTGCCACCATGCCACACTCTTGAGAGCAGGATAGTTAGTTGGGTGGTTACATTTGGAGAAATCTTTTCAATAACTGGGATACCTACATGTGGCCATATATCAAATTTACTAATTATTTAATTTCAATATTTCAAAAATATACCAACCAGAAACATTCCCAGGCCTCTTAACACTTCTCCCTCCTGTTGGAATTCAATGTAGTTTGGTTATGTTCATTTAACAGAGGTAAGGTCGATGTAATTTACGTGAACTCTGAGGCTTTATAAGTCATGATTACAAAATCTCATAAATGTTTGACATTTTTTTTTGAAGGAATGTCCGCTGTTTGTAAACCAGTTAAGGTGGTATCATTATAAAGTTTCCTCAAAGGGACATCAGTGAATATTAAATTAATAAAACCCATGCTCCATCCATCTATTTTTATGAACAATCTGCAAATGTAGAAACCCAGGGAATAAAAACACAGTAGCTTTGCCAGAGCATGGCTAAAATTAATATACATTGCAGGGCCACATCTGAGCAATTACTCCACAATTTTACATTAGCTATATTTTGAAATTACAACTTGTTTTGCTGCACTGGGACCTGATAATTTTGAAATGTCACTCAAACAAGCATCTGAGGTAATAAAATGTGTTTCTTTTTTATTTGGAAAATCTTTGATGAGAATGGATAGATTATATTTTCACAAACTGTCTTTGCAACAAAGCATCAAACACTTGTTGAAATGACAATCATGGATCAAGGATTCCCTGCTGAGATTCACGGTATGTCTTATACAAGGCCAATAAGATGGTCATTGAGGAGCGGTTCAGGTGAAGCAGAATAATTAGCACCAATCTGCTGTGTTACCGATATCCAGACAATTTATACAGCTACACGGATAAACCTAATTGTGTAACCAATGTGAGCAATGGCAAAATCAGACCCTTCCCAATGCCTATAGTTTTGCATCTTTGCATCTGTGGGCGGGATCTTCCAGCCACGCTCACCACAAGGTCAAATATTCCTGCCTGAGGTCAATGGACCTTTGTACAGTCTGCACTCACCTGCTACAAATCCTGGGGCGGGCAGGATGAGAAAATTCCATCCTGTGTATGTTGTGTAGGTGTTTGAGGTGTGTGATTGTCTGTGTTTATGTGTGCTTGTGTGTGCATGTGCATGTGTGTGTACGTGCATGTTTATGTAATTTGTGTGTGCGTGTTTGCATGTATGTATGAGCGTGTGTGTGTATGTGTGTGAATGAATGTGTGTGTGAGCATGTGTGGGTGTGTGTATGTGTGCGTGTGTGTGTGTGTGTGGGTGTCAGTGCATGTGTATGTGTGTGTGCACACCTATGTGTGTGAATGTGTGTGTGCGCGCCAGTGTGTGTGAGTGTATATGGATATAAGTGTGAATGTGTGTGTGTGTATGTGGCATGTGTGTGTGAAAGAGAGAGACTGTGTGTGAGTGTGTGTGTGTGTGTGTGTGTGTGTGTGTGTGTGTGTGTGTGTGTGTGTGTGTGTGTGTGTGTGTGTATGAAAGGCTTGGATTGAGGAAGCAGCTCCTTCTAGATCACTTCATGTTTTGCAAAAGTATCAACCTGTTCCCAGTCTGTATCTGTATTCAGACCAGGATAGAACGGAAAAATAAACTTGTGGAGGGACCTTAAGCATGCTCCCTCTGTCTGGGGGAATAGCAGTGAGAGATCAAGATCCGGTGAAATGTGGAAATCTGGTGGGCTGGAGGCCACAGGGCCGGTTCACAGCTCCATGGGTCCCCGTCCGCACCCACTCTTTTTTTTTTGCAGTAAAATGACAACTGGAGAGAAAACAGACAAGTGGACCTGGAGAATGACACGCCAGCTTTCACATCACATCTGGCTCTTTGCCAAATTCTTGGAAGCATCTACCAATTGGATTGGATTTTGTACCCCCTACCACATCCCCACCCCTGCTGCCACATGTTTAGCTGTAGCAAAGGCATCCCACATTTGGCTGGGAATGGGATCATCTGGTGTCACCGCTGTCAAGAGGTATTCCCATTGTCTGGAATAGCCCAACGGGTGGAATGGCCAGAGAATTCTGACCAATAAATCAATCAAATTCTGTCAGCGTATTTTAGGAAAGATGTGATTGTCCTTCAGAGGACACTTCTCAGAGTACCGATCGTGATGTAGGATTTTAACTAGAAGGTTGGGGTTGCAGAAGTTGTGATTGTGATTCCCTTGGAATTAGGGAAATTTAGTGGGCCATTTGATTGGATGCATAAGATTATGAAAGGTTTAGATAAGGAAGGCAAAGAAAATCTGTTCCCACGAGAGAAGGACTAGCTGAATTAAAGTTCTGAACAAGAGATGCAGAAGGAATGTGAAGAAGAACATACTTCACTCAGCAAGAGGGACAATAACTTGAAAGTTATTGCCCCTGAGCATAATGGAAAGAAAGTTAATGAGTTATTTGAAAAGGAAATTGGATGGGCATTTGGAGGAATTAAATTTACAGAAGGATGTGGATAGAGTTGGGGAATGGAACTGATTTGAATTGCTCTCCAGGAAGCTAGTACAATCTTGATGGATCAAACAGCCTTATGCTGTGCCATAATAATGACTGTCTGAATCAATTGCCAAGACAAAGAAAAAAGAACAAAGAAAATTACAGCACAGGAAAAGGCCCTTCGGCCCTCCAAGCCTACACCGACCATGCTGCCCATCTGAACTAAAACCCCCTATTCTTCCAGGGATCATACTCCTTCATTTCCATCCTATTCATTTATTTGTCTGAATGTTCCATAAAACTCACTATCGTATCCGCTTCCATTATTTCCCCAGATGGCAGCGAATTCCAGTTACGTGTCACCCTTTGTGTAAAAGACTTACTCGCCTCTTACATCTTCTTCAAACCCTCCCTTGTATCTTAAAGACATTTTAGCCTTACTGCATGGCCTTTTCTGCAGCAGATCAGAGATGCATTAAAATCCTCAGTGACCCCAATAGGAATGGAAGATCTAATAAGTGGGAATATTCCACCCAATAAATGAATGAATCAACCTAGCATGACATCAGTTCTCTCTGAAAGTATTTTAATTTATGGATATTTAACTCATGGGATGGCACAGTGGTTAGCACTGCTACCTCGCAATGCCAGAGACCCAGATTCGATTCCTAGCTTTGTTCACTGTCTGTGCAGAGTCTGCACATTCTCCCCCAATGTCTGAGTGGGTTTCCTCTGGGTGCTCCTGTTTCCTCCCAGAGTCGGAAAGACGTGCTGGTTAGGTGCGTTGGCCATGCTAAATTTTCCCTCAATGTGTTCAAACATGTGTCGGAGTATAGCAAGTACGAGATTTTCACAATAACTTCATTGCGGTATTAATGTAAGTCTACTTGTGACATCAGTAAATAAATAAATAAATAATGAACAAAATAAAATGTAGCAGTTAACATGTGCACAAACAGCAGTGAGCCAAAAATATGTCTCTTTAGCGATGTTTGTTGAAGGATACAGTCCGGGATTATGTGCTCAACACTCTGGAGTAGGATTTGAATCCCACAGTATTCAGCCTCAGAGAAAAGAATGGTGCTCACAGAGCAAACTATCAGTTATCTGTGAAAGTCTGATTGTTGACATCTAATTATGGAAAGTGATGATGTTCCCTGACTTTTCCTTGCTTCTTTCACAGTCCTAAATGGGTGACTACCCTGAGGCTGTGCCTTTGGATTCTCAGCTGTCCAGCCCGGGGGAAAATGGCCTATTAGAATCCATTCTATCAAACATCCTCAGAGTTGTTTCGATTTTAATGATATCATTTTGAGTGAAAGCCCATTCTACGCAACACGATAGGTCAATCTTCAGATCCCAGGAATTAATCTAGTGAATCTTTTCTTCACCCTCTTCAAGTCATTTGGAAATCCTTCCTTAGATAAGGTGATCAAAGTTGCAATTTTCCATTCCGTAGAATCCATGTGATGGTATGTGGGAGAGGTTTACTTACCTGAGTCCAGGGATGAGGAACTGATTTATGAGGACAGATTGAGTCAGTTCGGATTATATTTGCTGGAATTTCGAAGAATGAGGTGAGATCACATAGAAACCCCTAAAATTTTCTAACAGGATTGGACAGGGTAGATGCAGGAAGGATGTTCCCGATGGTGAGGATGTAGAGAACCAGGGGTCACAGTCCAAGGATACAAGGTAAGGCTTTTGGGACAGAAATAAGGAGAAATTTCTTCACCCCGAGAGTGGTGAACCTGTGGAATTCATTACCACAGAAAGTAGTTCTCTGATTGCAAGAAAAAATTAGTAGCAGGGCTTGGGGTCAAGGGGATCAAAAGATATGGGGGGAAGGGGATTCAGGCTATTGAGTTGGATGATAAGCCATGGTCTTGATGAATGGTGGAATAGGCTTGAAGGGCCAAATGGTCTACTCCTGCTTCTATTTTCTGTAGTTCTGTGTAAGATGTCCCTTCTGGATGAGTATATGGAAAAGAATAGGGTAGGGGGTTATAGATAGGTCTGTGGATTGGTAGATGTGATTGGTGCAACTCGTGGGCCGAAGGGCCTGTTTGTGCTGTATTGTTCTATGTCCTATGTCCCTATACTTGGTATATTCCCATAGTGTGCTTCAGATCTATACTGTCTCATTCTATCTCACTACAGTGTGTCAACTTCCTGTTCACATCAGGAACATGAGCTAGGGCTTTAGATCCTGCAAAGTGGTGTTTGGGCGATACATATCTGAGACTTGCATCAGAGGACCATATCATAGAGTCATAAAATCCCTACAGTACACAAAGGAGGCCATTCAGCCCATTGAGTCTGCATCTACCACAATCCCACCCAGGCTTTATTCCCGTAATCCCATATATTTACCCTGTTAATCCCCTGACACTAGGGTCAATTTAACATGTCCAATGCACCTAGCCTGCACATCTTTGGACTGTGGGAAGAAACTAGAGCACCCAGAGGAAACTCATACAGACCTGGGATAAATACGCAAACTCCACACAGAAAGTGATCCAAGGTTAGAATTGAACCCGGGTCGCTGGCGCTGTTAGAGTGCTAACCACTGTGCCGTCTGTGTGGCCTTGTGAGAATAGATATCGCTGTCTAGGTTTATTCATCTGAGCTCCAAGTGCTCCTCATGGGCTTCACTGAAAAATGAGTCAATCTCACCTGATGCATCTTTCAATGAGCTCCACATAATGACTGTCTGGTTTGAGTGTGGGTTCCACATTCACCAATATCCAGGGCTCTCATTCACACCTTGTGACCTGCAGCACAATATTATATCTGCAGCTCGCCATCAAACCCAGAGGCAACCCTACTTCACCACCTGCATAATGCAGAGCAATGGACCTCACTAACACCTGGGGACTGAAAGGTCTGCCAGAGGGCAATGACTATACAAAACCAGAGATGTGCATCAAGGTCTCAGAAACTAGGCCATTACATGGGAAGATGTTGCTTGGACCTTGGACCTTGGGGAAATTAGCTCATCTGGGCAATCGCCGAGTAAACCTTTACCTGGGAACTTCCTGGAGAGATACTTTGGAATATCCCCGTTCAAATATGCCAGGGGATTTGAGGAATCTCTGAGGAACCTGGAAATTATGGGCCTCCTTCAAAACTGGGAAGTGGAAAAGATAGGAATTGCTGGTTGAAAGTGGTATGTGAGATTTATTTATTAGTGTCACAACTAGGCTTACAATAATATCACAATGAAGGTACTGTGAAAATCCCCCAGTCGCCACACTCTGGCGCCTGTTTGGGTACACTGAGGGAGAATTTAGCATGGCCAATTCATAAACCAGCACATCTTTTGAACTGTGGGAGGAAACCAGAACACCCAGAAGAAACCCACACAGACACAGGGAGAATGTGCAGACTCTGCACAAACGGTGACCCAAGTCAGGAATTGAACCCAAGTCCAAGGTGCTGTGAGGCAGCAGTGATAATGGCATGGTGGCACAGTGGTTAGCACTGCTGCCTCACAGCACCAGAAACCCAGGTTCAATTCTAGCCTTGTTCACTGTCTATGTGGAGTTTACATGTTCTCCCTGTGTCTATGTGGGTTTCTTCTGGGTGCTCTGGTTTCTTCCCACAGTCCAAAGATGCATGGGTAAGATGGTTTGGTAATGCTAAATTGATCCTAGAATCAGGGTGATTAGCATGGTAAATGTAAACGGGAATAGGGCCTGGATGCCATTATGATTGGTACAGACTTGATGGGCCAAATGGCCTCCTTCTGAACTGTATGGATTCTATGATTTGACCACAGATCCACTACCTCTCCCTACTTTATCTTGATTCCATTTTCCCCATTGTCATTCCTAACAGAAGCCAAATGATAAGAAGACTGATCAGGTCTGGATTAAAATGAATGCGGAGGAAGGGGCAAATTGAACAAATGCCCACCATTACATAATCTGCACGATTGCACTTTCATATTACAGCACCAAGCAGGTCTTATGTTACCATTTGTAACTGAAACACATTAAAATTTGACCAACCACCTTAAATATCATTTCTGTTAAACTGCCGCATAAAAGTAGCAATTGAAAATGGTAGGCTGGATCGCTCTTGGAAGCGACATTGTATAAATAAGTCAATGTCAAACAGTGGGCAGTTTGCGAGGCTAGTGTGGTGCATGCCAGTTAGTGGTCATCTTGTTAATGAGAAGGTTCATTTAAAGGGAACATTTACTCAGGCACGGATTCAGTTCCCCCTACACACTCTGCTGTGTTTGCTTTAGAAAAGCATTGCGGTGTGTTAAAGTGCCTTTCCTTAGTCTGCAAACAGCAGCTAGTGCAAGGTCCCGCACCCTAATGATTCATACACTCCCAGGTGGAAAGCTAGCTTCGTCACATACAGGGGCAACTTTCCAAAGCATGGGCTATTATTGACATATTGTAGATAAGTAAGATAAGCTCATTAGCCAGAGACCACAAAACAAAACATTAGAGAGGGAAATAACTGGATACATGAAGAGTTCCGCTAGCATGAGGAGCACCATTCTGCAGGTGTGGGGAAAGGTAGGGAAGTGACACCCATGGACCACCACAGCCCTCGTGGGATTTGAAGCCATGCTCTTTCTGTTGTTCTGCATCATAGTCTAATTGTCTAACCAACTGACTTAACCAACCTACCCCACAGACAAACAAAACATTAACGGCCACATAAATTGACTTAATGGGCTGGGTGCCCAAACTTAGCAGCACTTCCCCCTTTATCACTATGTCCACCCATCCAGGTTTGGCACGAAACAGAGATGCTCGGCAAAGATCCGATTCGGACACTCCAGCTTCTGAGGCGGTAAGTTCAGAGCTTCCGGTGGCTCTCTGACTCAGTTAGTGGTTGGGTAGGGAGATGGGTGGGGTGTGGGGGTGTGGCAGCGGGTCAGACGGGGTCTCTGGTGGGGAAGTGGGAGGCAGGGACGGTTGAGGAGGGGGCGTGCGGGTTCTGCTCCACTCCACATGCGATCGGTGGAGGGGATGGAAGGATCCACTGCCATTCTGCATGCAATTGGTGGTTGGGGTGGGGGGGGTGCCTGCTGCCACTTTGCATGCCATCAGTGGGGTGGGGTGGGGGGGGTGGGGGGGGGGGGGGAGGAGTGTCCACTCCGAGTGCAATTGATGGAGGGAAGGGTCAGAGGTCAGGGATCGGCCTGGGGGGAGGGGGTGGGGGCTGGGGTGGGATAAGGGGGTCAGTTATGTTGTGAGAGTGGAGCAATGTCTGTGCAGACCAGAGAGAAGTCTGACAACACCAGGTTTGAGTCCAATTGATTTATTTGATAGTAAGCTGACAAGCTTTCGAGGTGTTCCTTCATTCACCTGAAGGTGAAGAGGTTTTCTATATTTTTTTGCACATGCATATTTGGAGGCTCCAGTCAGAGGTGCAGTGTTTTGGGTGCAATAAGCCCCACCCACAGGCTTGTGCAGCGTGATTCAGAATTTCCGCTATCTTTCTCAGGTAGTGTGCATATGGGGGTACCTGAGAACGGGTTTAAAAGTCAGATCTGAAACACGCCTAGTTTCAAGTCCACCCAGCATTTAGAATTAAAATGGTAAAATAGGATCCTATGATCTGCCCGTCTCCCCTTTGCTAAATGCCCACCACGTCCAACCCCAGCCGGTGAATTTCCTTTCACTAACAGGAATGCTTTGAAAGTCATGATTTGGTTAACATTCTTGGGCTGCACTGGGAGCAGAGAAATGGAGGAATTACTCAAATGACTTTGGGCTCAAATTTCAAAACAACCTTTCATTTCCTTGGCACTCCTGCATGTCACTTTAAATCTGCATATTAAAAGAAAACTATACTAAGAAAAATTATACTAAAAAAAATCTTTTTCTCAAAGCCAGTTCATCAGTTGGTCCAAAAGCCGAAACCCTGGGCAGATTTTAATGCCCTCCCTTTGGCGGGTTTGATGGGGATGGAGGTATTTAATGAGGTTAGTGGGCGGTAACTGGAGGAACCACTGCCACTTTTCCCTGATTTAGTCTGGGGCAGAAAGTCTCACACACAACCTTCCCACCCTGCTGTTGATTGTGGCCCTTAAATTACTTGGTTTGATTTATTATTGGTGCATGTATTAGTATACAGTGAAAAGTATTGTTTCTTGCACACTATACAGACAAATTATACCGTTCATAGAGAAAAAAAGGAGACAGTGCAGAATGTAGTGTTACAGACATAAGTGTAGAAAAAGAACAACTTAATGCTGCATAGATCCATTTAAAAGTATTACAGCAACAGGAAAAAAATCTGTTCTTGAGTCAGTTGGCCCGTGACCTCATACTTTTGTATCTTTTTCCTGACGGAAGAAGGTGGAAGAGAGAATGTTCGGAGTGCATGGGGTCCTTGATTATGCTGGCTGCTTTTCTGAGGCAGTGGGAAGTGTAGACAGAGTCAATGGATGGGAGGCTGGTTTGAATAATGGACTTAACCATTTCCATTACATCCCTGTTGATGTTGACAGGAGCATGTCCTCCATTACGTTTTGTGTAGTCGATGACTAACTCCTTCACTTTGTTGATATTGAGGGAGAGATTGTTGTCATTGCATCAGCAAATGGGCAATGAATCCTCTCTTAAAGGCTTCATTCCACCAGCCCCATTATTTATCGAGAGGGAGGCAGGTACTAACCATTCAGGGAGCTATATATGCAAATCCTATCGGGGGTTTCTTCAATGCTCCTATGGGATGGAGAAGTGGACATTCCTCAAAGTTCAGGTTTGACTCAGATAGAGATGTTATGAGGACAGAGTCAATAAACACTGAAGGAGAAAGAAAGAGAAAGAAATTTGATAGATTCATTGAAAGCATTGAGCAAGGAAGAAGAAATAAGTGTTACTTTCATTGCTTCTTTTCAAATGTTGATTTTTGTTGTTAAGTTGAAACAGGGCCAAATAGGGGGATATTCTGGTGAGGCTATGTAGTGATAAATTGCCCAAAATGAACCAGACCTAAACAATTACACATGAAAGACAGTAAAAAGTCTCACAACACCAGGTTAATGGATGGCATGGCGGCATAGTGGTTAGCACACTGCTTCATAGTGCCAGGGACCAAGTTGCAATTCCCGGGCTTGGGACGTTGTCTGTGTGAAGTTTGCACATTCTCCCCGTGTCTGCGTGGGTTTCCTCCAGGCACTCCGGTTTCCTCTCCCAGTCTGAAAGACCTGCTCGTTACATTCATTTTCCCAAACAAGCGCTGGGAGTGTGAAAACTAGGGGAATTTCACAGTAACTTCATTGCAGTGTTAATGTAAGCCATACATGCGAGTAATAAATAAAAATAAAGTCCAACAGGTTTATTTGGAATCACTTTTGGAACACTTTCAGAGCGCCATTCCTTCATTTCATGAAAGAAAGTGGCATGGATGCGATGGTGCCAAATTGTGACGCTCACTCTGCCATGTCAGGAGCAGTACCAGTTGCTACAGACATTCTGAGGTGCAGGCGGATGTTATTATTGTGATTCTGCTATACCTCCTGACCTCCCCAATACACAAAACCATCTTGGCCTGCGTTCCATTCGACAGACGCAGGACAGAAAGAGAGAGAGAGCACACACTGTTAAAACCATGGAGGAGCCACTCACCTCACACTGCCTGCTACCCCTCCAATCTCTCCTTCACTTGTTGCTGGTAGGCTCGCTAGTGAGCCTATCAGTAGCAAGTACTGGAGGAAAATGGCTTGTGATTGGAGGAGTAGCTGCACTCAGATCTTCTTTCGAGCTCGCCTGCAGGCTATTGCAAAGTTTTCAGAATAGTACAATGGCACTGTAGTTCGCACTGCAGCCTCGTAGCACCAAGGACCTGGGTTCAATTTGGACCTTGGGTGACTTTATAGCGTTTGCAAGTTCTTCCCATATCCGTGTGGGTTCCCTCCAGATGTTCCAGTTCCTTTCCACAGTCCAATGATGTGTAGGTTAGATGGATTGACCATGATAAATGCCGAGGGTTATGGGTATGTGGGGGTGGTAGATCTGGGTAACATGCTCTTTCGGAGTGTCCGTGCAGACTCAACGTTCGGAATTTTACCACCTCGCCTGTCCAAGGATCGTAAAACTCCGTCCGAGGCCAACAGAGAATGCTGTTCTGTGAGCCTTACCCACTCCAGAATTGGGCAGGCAAGCTCGCAGTTCGGGATTTTCCATTAACCTTGATGGGATTTTATAAGCCTTGGACAGGTGATACAGTAAAGTTCAGGCCTGTGGATCTTGATCTACACAGGAGGGATTTTATGGTTCTATGGTTCTTTGGGCCAGGTTGCACCATAGGGGCTGAGAGCTGGACTGGCCTGGTTTATTCAGAATGCTAGAAAAGCCTCTAGATTCCTTTCCCTTTCAGTGAAGGCATAACAGTGGCATTAACAGATCAGAGGGACAGACTAACTTTCTGGGGATGTACTGAGTAAAAGGTTATATTCATTTTCCTCAGAACATAATGGCTGGTACTGGGAATAAGTTGACCTGCCAACCAATCAATTTCCCTTTCTCCTGCAGTATTAATTGTAGCAAAGGTTTGAAATTTGACATTCTTTTACTTACCCTGATGAGTGCAAGACAAAAAACTTTGGCTGGTCTCTCTTTCAGAAATATTAATGGGGAGGGAGATCCTTCATGGAGCTAGGCAGAAAGATTACTGAGAGGGGAAAATTGAATGACACTTCAAGAAGCTGTCATAAACATAATGGGCTGAATGGCCTCCCATGCAGTGTGATTCTATGATTCTCTCCTCTTTCCAATTTTGATGGAGTTCTGAACAAGGCGTTTTGGCCTCTGGCTTATGTTCGTCAATAAAACAAACTGCTCGTCTCTTATTCCCTCATACATTTAAGAGAATATTGAATTCTAATTCCTTAGAAACATATTGATTTAGAATTTAGATAACACAACGTCTTATTGTAAATCAAAAATAACTCTTTAAACAAAAAATTGTAAAAATTCACATTATACCACCAGTCATTTTCTCCCTGCAGTGTTGCAAAAGTTTCATTATATACACACACACATACTGAATTCCCATTCTCTGGCCAAAGTTTATTGAGTTACTCAGTTAGTAAGTCATGGCTTCAAGTACCACACCAGAACCTTAAGCACGCCTCAGGTGACATTGCAGCTAGTAATGCTTTGAGAATTTCAGGAAAGTTCACATCAGGGAATCCCTAGAAGAGACCAGAAGAGGTCATCTGGCCCATCAAATCTGCACTGACTCTCTGTCAGACTATCTTACCCCAACCCTGCCCCACCCTACTAACTCTACACATTTACTATGACTTTTCCATCAAACTTACACATCTTGGGACACGGAGAGAAATTTAGCATGACCAATCTATCCAACCTGCACATCTTTGGAACATGGGAGGAAATCGGAGCACCAGGAGGAAATCCACGCAGATACAGAGGATATACAAACTCCACACTGACAGTAACCCAAGGCTGGAATTGAACCCATGAACCAATAGTGCTTTTCAAGGGGGAGTTTGCTTCTTTGACCAAGCAACATTGACGCAAATGGGAAAACGCTGGAAATAAAAGCGTGTTTGTCGCCATGTTTAAAGCAGAAAAGAGAGGCAGAGAGATTGAGAGAGAGAATCCCAAAGTTTAGGATCTAGGCAGCTGAAGCACAGCCGCTTGTGATGAAATGATTAAAATTGAGTATGCTCAAGACATCTGAATTTGAGGAACTTACTGCTTGAAAGGGCAGTAGAGTCAATAAAACTCAACACACTGAAAATAGAATTTGATATGCACTTAAGCACTATAATTTACAATGAGCATGCAACAAGCTGAAAAGGCAGATTAGGACAAGTAGCGCTTTCTTGATTAACATGGTTGTGAAGTTGAGTAGAGTAATTGTAGGTTGGTGTCTATAAAATTGTAAAATGCTAAAGACCATTATGAGGTCCCTTTAAAAGGTGATACTTTTCCTGTGCTTAAAGACTTAAAAAAATGCAAGTATACAGAGAGCCCAAACTGAAACATTTGTATTGAGAGGCCAAGCAGCAGTTTTTTTTAACAAGATAACAGGCTTTTGAATTTAACCAATCAGTTTGAATTAGGCACTTAGATACTAAGAACGTATTCAGTTTAAATCTGATAGTTTTGACAACATAGGTCCAATCCTATTGTGAGAAATATTGATATGCCATCACTGGTATAAAAGAGGAAAGTAATGGGACAAAAAAGGGGGAGCAACTGCCACCCGCCACAGCTCACAGCACCATCTAGATAGCAAACGGACCAAAGAAGGAAGAAGATCAGAGTTCTAGACAGAAAAATCAACAGAGAAGCCCCAGAATAGTCCGAAAGACACAAAAACCTGGTTGTAATATAAAGAGTAACTAAATTTTGTTTTTTGTTAATGAGTCAAAATTGCATTTCTTGGAATAAGATACATAAAATTCTTGTTTTATTTGGGAATAGTTAATAGAAGGTATTTATTCATTTTATTAATTCAGTTTATTAATAGTTTAGTTAATTTGTTCTCTGTTTGATAAATAAATTGTTATGTGTTGATTTTAGAGAGAGTGTCAGGGAGTTATTTTGTATTTAACCATGAGAAGTTACTAAAGAGTAGGACACACCATTTCACACACACTTTATACAGTTATAACGTGCAGTACTCCCCTTTGGGTCTTTTGGTGTTAGTTATCAGAGGGGGGTCAATCTCCATTTTATAACAGCATATATGGATATGATGAGTCAAATGGCCTGCTTCTGTGCCATAGATTTTCAATATTCCCATCCTTCCAATGTTTCCATGTTTCTAGCCAAATGTTTTAAAATTTGCGTTACGCAACAAATGTTTCATTCAGTGACTGCCTGCGTGGAAAGGTGTAATGCTCTGACAATGTTAGGGATTGTGGGTTTTAAACAAAAAGAAGATATGTGCTTTGTATACTTAAATTCAAACCAACAATAACAAATTTATTGAAGGGATGGTTGCCTGTGCAGAAGACAAATAGCAGACTGTGCAACACCCTAAAGATATCACCATCAAATCACTTGATCAGCTCGTAAAGCAATATGCAACCATTTAAATGTATTACAAAAGTGCAGAATAACGTACAAAAACAACTCTTACCCTTTCTTCTGCAGTACTGCTGATTTTATTAGGTAACATTGTTGTATAAAGTGACTATCATGATGTAGAGATGTTGGTGTTAGACTGGAGTAAATACAGTAAGAAGTCTCATAACACCAGGTTAAAGTCCAACTAGTTTATTTGATAGAATATCAATGTCACTACTATCAAATAAACTTGTTGGACTTTAATGTGGAGTTGTGAGATTGCTTAAAATGACTGTAGCAGTGATCAGTTAACAGTAAATGGGGAACTGTAGGGACTTTAGTCTGAATTTGGGATTTTAAAGTAAATATGATAGCAGCTGTATAGATTCATGGTGTGTGAATGAAAATTATTAAAGAAAATTCATCCTGATTTGAATAATTTTGAAATAAATTGTAATGTTCCCTTAACTTGATGCAAGGTTTGAAAAGCTGGTGGAGCCCTTAAAGGATAAATGCTTCATCTCAAAGCCATAAGAACAAGAGATCATCAGAGATGTTGAAGGAATCAATGAATACAATGGTGAAATGGCTCCAAGTGTCTTTGTGAATTGAGCCTTATGTTTTAATTCTGGAAAAATATTTTCCTTTGGCTTTGTAGAGCAAGATTATAAATGCATTCTTTCGAGTGGCTTTATTATTTTGATGCAGCAAATGATACCTTGTGATAATATTATTGGCCTGGTAATATATAGCCCCGGTAATGCTCCAGGGACATGACTTCATATTTCACCATAGTGGAATTTAAATTTAACTAATTTACAGATCGGGAATAGTCTCTCAGTAATAGTGAACATGAAAATATAATTGATTATCGTAAAAGCCCATCTGGTTCACTAATACGCTATGGGGACGGAAATCCTTACTCAGTCTGGCCTACATGTGACTCCTGTTGGGGTGCAGGACCATCATCCCAAATTACACCAGGAAGACAGACTAGACCCCAACAATCACATTGTTTTCTCTGCTACATTTTTCTATCCCTGGGGTGCACTTGTAAGTTGTTTTAGCACAGCCATTGTTCATTATTCCATCAGGGTTTCCGATTCACCAGAAAGTTCACCTTATCAAAGTTTGCCCACTTCAGGCTTTGCTAGTCACTAACTGTGTTTGGGTGGCAGGTTTGTAGCTGATGAGATTGGATTGCGTGCATTGGAAGTGTTCTTGAAAGATTATTTCATTTCCAGCTCACTGCAAATTAAAGAGAGGAATAAATTTGCATCCGTCGCAGTGTTCAGTGAGGCAGCTTTCATAGCATTTGTATTTGCTCTCCTGTAGTACTAAACACCAAGGGTAAGCTCAAGATGGCAGTGTATTAGCAGGAGAAGATCAGCCGAAGGATGTGATGGTATTATGAAGTGTGTGATGCCACTTCCTGAGCCTTCATATCTTCAATGATTCAGTTTTCAATCTCACATTGATGTCTTGATGTTGCCGTTTGGGATGTCTCGTCCTCAAACATCTTCCTTACTCTCCCTTGAAGTAATGCTACTGGCCTAGGAATCTAAAAGCCCAGTTTAATGCCCTAAGGGCATGGGTTCAAATCCTAAATTTAGTTGGTGGAATTTAACTTAAGTTAATAAAATCTTGGAAATGAATCTAGTTGATCAAAACAACTAACACCGACTGCTGTAAAAAAAACCTTCACTAATATTCTTGAGTGAAGGAAATCTTCCATCCTTACCTAGTCTGGCTTACAAACTCATTGAGATGTGGTTAACTGCTCTCTGAAAAAGGCTGGGAAGCCTTTCTTTTCAAGGACAATTAGGAATGCGGAGCACAGTGGTTAACAGTGTTGTCTCACAGTGTCAGTGACCTGGGTTCGAATCCTGGCTTGGGTCACTATCTGTGTGGAGTCCAAACAGAAAGAAGTCTCACAACACCAGTTTAAAGTCCAAAACTGGTGTTGTGAGACTTCTTTCTGTCTTTATCCCATTCCAATGCTGGCATCTCCATATCATGACTATGTGGAGTCCACAAATTCTCCCCATGTCTGTGTGGATTTCCTCCGAGTGCCCTGGTTTCTTTCCACAGTCCAAAGATGTGATGGTTAGATGTATTGGCCATGTTAAATTCACCCTCAGTGTACCCAAACAGGTGCCAGAGTGTGGCAGCTAGGGGATTTTCACAATAATTTCATTGCAGTGTTAATGTAAGCCTACTTGTGACACTAAAAGTAAATAAATTATTTGCACAGCTTGCAGGGTGAGTATGACGTTGATACAATGGATGATCAGTTAAAATGAGAAAAGGATCCTCCAAAAACAGAGGGTCCTCATTTAAATATATTATCTGTGTTTCCAAAGTGTGATGTTAGTATAGCTTTAAGAACTTTTAAAATTTATATTCACAGCCTTAGGGAATGTCATTGTTGGGCAGAGAAAAAAAACTGTAGGCAGCTCAAGTAACAGGGATCATTTTCAGTTTCAGTTTCAAGCTATAGGTTTGAGTTTAGGTTTTAGGAGGGACAGCAAGCTAAAAATGTTTTCCCTCTCTCCATTGTTTTGAAAATTCTGTTGGTTGGCTGAAAACATGAACTTGTTTTCCTGAAGAATGAAAATCTGCTGTTGTTGTGGACTGAAGCAGAGTCTCTCTGGTGTTTGGAGAAGCTGTCATGTCTTCAAACTGTTCTGAGTCTCAAGAGCATTTGACTGCTGAATTCAACTAATGGCCTCGATCCCAGTATCACGTGAGCATTTGTATGTGTTGTGTTAAACCTGTGAAAATGGTCTTTAGTCTACGGCATGTTTGAGATTTGATTGGGACAGCTTCTTTCCATCCATTATCATGATTATTTGTTTCTTGATTATAATTGATTAAAGGTCTTGCTAATTTTCTTACTATACATGTTAACAATATTCTTAAATAAACTTTGTTTAGTGAAAGCTCCTTAATGGGTCACTTGGATCATACCTGAAGTGAAACCTATCATGCTTAGCCTAGCCAAATTCAAGATGCAAAATTAATGATTCAGGCGGGCTTCAGAAAACACTTTGAAGTTTCCAACCTGAACCGTAACAATAATTTAGGCAATGCATCTACAGAGAAGCCTGGTCCAAGTTGGAGGGCAATGCAATCCTATCTTCTAATGTGTGGGCATTTCCTGCCCACCAGGATGCCCATTTTGCACCCAGAAAACTAGCCACCTATGTGATCAAAATCCCAGCCTCTTGTCCCTTAGAAATAAATTAAAAATTGAATCAGTTCCTGGGTACCTTTAAAACAGGGGACAGAATTTTCTTGTTCCAGCCATAGAATTCGTAGCAGGACCGTGCAAAGGCCATTGATCTCGTGCGGAATTTTCTTGTCTTGGGCCAAATAAATCCCGCCTAGGGTGTGAGAAGGACAGTAGGTCTTAGGGTAAATGTTACATGCCCCCAGTGAATCTTCCAGCTCATTCAGCGAACCCCATGTGTATAACTTACATGAGTCACCCAAACTTCCCTCAACATAGATCTCAGAACTGGGCAGAACATCTGCTACAATCAGCTGCTGCCTAGCAAGAGCAATGTGTCCACTGACCTCTATTTTACCTACACACTGTAATGTTCCCTTCTTTTCTGATAATGGCTGTCCCATAAATCTACAACATTATTGATTGTGTGTATATGTGTGTGTGTGTGTGTGTGTGCGTGTGCGTATGTGTGTGCATATTACTGCAGATCCATTGTACTCATAGATGACAAGTAAGCCACAAAGATGTATATTATTTTTAAGTGTAATAATGTCCTGCTTATCATTATGTGAGTGATTTTGTGGATGTGTCTGTTACACATTTATTTTCCCACTCTTCAATCCAGTCATAATTTACTCTATGAGGAACACATACTCCAAACAAATGGGTGTTCTGAGGAATGGTTTTCATGCACAATTACACAATTCTTTGCATCAAGTTTAGAGCTTAACCATAAAAAATGTTCACAGAATCATAAAATCCCTACAGTGCAGAAGAAGGCCATTCAGCCCATATGAGATAGGAGTGTATTACCCTCCAAAGTGGACCAGGCTTCTCCGTAGATGCATTGCCTAAACTATTATAATGGTACAGGTTGGAAACTTCAAAGTCTTTTCCGAAGCCCGCCTGAATCATAAATTTTTCATGACCGTAATCCCCACCAGGCCCTATTCCTGTAACCCCTCACATCATAACCCTGCTAATGCCCCTGATACTAGTGTCAATTTAGCATGGTCAATCAACACAATTAGCACATCTTTGGACTGTAGGAGGAAACCAGAGCACTTGGAGGAAACCCACAAAGACATGGAGAGAGCATGCAGATTTGCCAGAGACAGTGACCCAAGCCAGGAATCCAACCCAGGTCCCTGGCGCTGTGAGGCAGCAGCAGTAACCACTGTGCCACCATGACCCTTCCTATTTTCCTTTTTTAGTGGTGTGTATTAAATTGAATGTAAGCTCTACTTCCAAAATTTTACTTGGACCAAAAATGGCAATCCTTAGGATTATATCTTTTTTTAAGTCATGAAATTATTGGGTGGGATTTCACAGCTTGCTTGAGCAAGACCAGAAATCCCCACCTGAGGTCAATGGGGATTTCCACTGTTCGAAGAGTCCCAGCCAATGATTTATACTAGTTTAAAGCTGTGCTTTTGTGATTTGTTATAAGAAAAATTGGATAACGTCACCCCATCCCCCTATAATTCACAGTAAATCCATGATTGTTGCACATGATGTGGGAAGCGTACAAATTTCTACTACCCGTTCAATTAAATGGTTGCAGTGTGTGGCCACAGTGCAAAATGCACCGTTAACTGGCTGCATGTTTTAAAGTTTCAAGCTTATTTATTAGTCACAAATAAGGCTCAGATTAACACTTCAGTGAAGCTACTGTGAAATTCCCCTAGTCGCCACACTCTGGCGGCTGTTCAGGTCGATGTACCTAACCAGCATGTCTTTCAGAATGTGAGAGGAAACTGGAGTACCCTGAGGAAACCCACGCGGACATGGGGAAAATGTACAGACAGTGACCCAAGCCGGGAATCCAAACAGGGTCCCTGGCACTATGAGGCAGCAATATCAACTATTGTGCTACCATACTGTTAGCAATAGTGCTAACCACTGTGCCACTGTGCCATTTTAACTGTGCGCCTAAGTCTGTGTGAGCTTTGCATCACTTAAAGCTATTCTAAATGCAAAATATCGAAGCTGAAGAAAATCCGAATTAGAAACGGAGAATGGTGGAGACACTCAGCAGATCAGACAGGGTCTGTGGAAGAAGATTGTGAATGTAGCCCAGTCCATCACACAAACTCTCATCCATTGATTCTGTCTTCACTTCCCACTGCCTCAGAATAGCAGTCAGCATAGTAGGGACACCATTCCCTCTTCCACCTTATCCCGTCAGGAAAACGATACAAGAATCTGCATCAACCAGCTCAAGAACAGCTTCTTCCATGCTGCCACCAGACTTTGGTTGATCTTTCTCTACACCTTAGCTATGACGATAACATTATATTCTGCACCCTCTCCTTTCCTTCTCTCCAAGCACTCTATGAACGGTATGTTTTGCCTATACAGCACACAAGAAATAATACTTTTCACTGTATCCTAATACATGTGACAATAAATCAAATACTTTACCTTCTCTCCTCTGTACCCTATGAACGGTATACCTTATATGCATAGCGTGCAAGAAACAATACGTTTCACGGTATCCCAATACATGTGACAGTAATAAATCAAATCCTTTTCCTTCTCCCCTCTATACTCTGTGAATGGCATGCTTTGTCTGCATAGTGCACAAGAAACATCACTGTATCCCAATACATGTGACAATAATAAACCAAATCAAATCAAATCAAAACATGCTTCAACATTCTCAGATGTTGTACTGGTGACTTTGGTACAGGAGGGCTGGAGAAATGTTACGGATTCACTGCAGACTAGGGATCTGACAGACATTCAATATCATAGCCAATGCCAGCAGTCTAATGGAAGGACCTAGATTCAATACCACAAGGATTTCAATGACCTCGCATGAGTAATCAAGATTAGTGAACGTAACGTCAAATGCCACATCCTATTAACTGAGTCACTAACCTCAGAGACTGTTCAGTTGAACAATTAGTAATCTCTCTCAATAAGAAATTATACCTAATATTTGTAGCAAGAACAGAGAATGCTGATAAAACCCAGCCAGTCTGGCAGCATCTGTAGGGAGAGAAAACAGAGTCAACGTTTTGAATCTATTTGGCTCTTGATCAGAACAGAGGTGACACACTGGCATAGTGCTTAGCACTGCTGCCTCACAGCGCCAGAAACCCGGGTTCAATTCCAGACCTGGGTCACTGTCTGAATGGAGTCTATATGTTTTCCCCGTGTCTGCATGAGTTTCCTTCGGGTGCTCCAGCTTTCTCCCAGAGTCCGAAAGATGTGCTGAACAGGCACCGGACTGGGAGAATTTCACAGTAACTTCATTGCAATGTTAATGTAAGCCTACTTGTGATGCTAATAAATATAAATTAATAAAAAAACTAAAGAGAGGGAGAAATTTGTTAAGTATTGAACCGTAACTATGAGAGATTGCAACAAGATGTAACAACCTTAAGAACAAAACACAGATGACATGGTGTTGGGGGTGAGGGTAAGGGAGAGTTATTGCATTCAGGCAATGAACCTATGAATTATCCCGAATAAAGGGTTTGAGATGGAGAAGAGAAAGGTCACAACTGAAAGTCGTTGCACTTAATGAACTCAAAGAGCCAAACTGAATTGAAACATCTACCATGAATCATGAAACATGGTAGACTGATAGAGAAGGTGAAGGCGCATGGGATACAGGGTCGGGTATGTAGATGGGTCGAGAACTGGCTCGGGAGGAGGAGACAGAGGGTAGTAGTGGAAGGCTCTTTTTCCGGCTGGAAGCCTGTCACTTGTGGAGTGCCACAAGGCTCAGTACTAGGTCCTCTTCTATTTGTGGTCTACATAAACGACTTGGAAGTAGGGGTAGGTGGTGAGATCAGCAAATTTGCTGATGACACCAAGATGCTTGGATTGGCGGGTACAGAGGAGCAGTGTCAGGCAATACAACATGACATAGACAGGTTGGTAGACTGGGCAGATAGATGGCAAATGGAATTTAATCTGGATAAATGCGAGGTGATGCATTTTGGCCATAAAAATGTAGAAGAGAGTTATAGGATAAAAGGTAAAACTATACGGAGCATAGAGACGCAGAGAGACTTGGGGGTGCAGGTTCACAAGTCTCTGAAGGTGTCCTCACAGGTGGAGAAGGTGATAAAGAAGGCGTATAGTATGTTAGCTTTCCTAGAAAAGGGTATAGAATACAAGAGTAGGAGTTTGATGTTGCAGTTGTATAGAACTTTGGTTAGGCCTCACTTGGAATACTGCGCCCAGTTCTGGTCTCCGTACTATCGGAAGGATGTGGAGTCCTTGGAGAGAGTGCAGAGGAGGGTTACCAGGATGCTGCCTGGTATGGAAGGACTGTCCTATGAGGAACGATTAGATAGACTGGGGTTGTTGTCCCTTGAAAGACGTCGGCTTAGAGGGGATCTCATAGAGGTGTATAAGATTATAAGGGGTATAGATAGAGTAAATGGAGGTAAACTTTTTCCACCTTTAGAAATGGATAGGACGAGAGGTCATGGCCATAGGGTGAGGGGGGCTATGTATAGGACGAATATTAGAGGGCAGTGTTTCACACAAAGGGTAGTGGGGGTGTGGAATGCACTGCCGAGTAAGGTGGTGGGAGCAGGCACGCTGGGGCTGTTTAAGGGTCTCTTGGACAGCCACATGAGCGGTATGCAGATAGAGGGATATATTAGGACTGTTTATCTACGGCTTTTTTCCACAGGTAATTCGGTCCATAATTTGAGCACGCATTCGGCAGGTGGTGCGGGTACAGCTCTTGGATGTTGATTCATGGGTTGCCTGGTACCTCATGTCGTATATGAGTGCTTTATGTGGACCATCTGAAGGGCACCATGACAGCTCAGAGACTATCGATGTGGCTGTGCGGACACTTGGAATTGGGCCGGTGTCTGCGGGAGTTTGCGCGTTCTCCCCGTGGTTGCGTGGGTTTTCTCCGGGCACTCCGGTTTCCTCCCACAACCCAAAAAATTCGCTCTTAGGCTGATTGGGAAACAAATTGTCCCTATGGTGAAAATTTTCCATATTAGGAATAATATATATATTATTATATAGGAATATTAAAATAGGATAATGTATTTGCTACTATATAGTTATGACGGCGGCGCAGGCTCGTTGGGCCGAAGGGCCTGTTTCCCGTGCTGTGTTGCTCTTTAAAAAAAAATCAAAGAATGGGATTAAGAGTTCCATTCACTGGTCCTCCTTGAGTCAGAATGCCAGGCTAGAAAGGTTGTTTCCCCCTTTCTTCTTCTCCCTCTTTCTCTTCCACCCTCAGCTTCCTCTTCCTCTTTAATCTCCTGTGTTATGAAGGGAGAGGTTGATCTCCTCTCTGAGAACTAATACTCAAAGAGAAGTATTTCCCCTCAAGGGGGATTATCTGCATTTTAGCAATTTAATCAAAATAACTACTGTTTCTGTAAAATCAACAAGAAACGCTTAATTCTTCTAAGAGCGAACAGGTTAACTGAACTATTAACTAACCCAATAAAACACTATCCTAATGGAATGCTGTTTAGATAATTACAATTCTCACTTATTAACAAATAAAGTATGTAGTAGAATTTTTTAGTCACGCTCAAAATGCAGTCAGGTTTGTCATCTTCTTGAATATTCTTTCTTCCTTGCTGATTTCTTCTGCCTTCTATTGTTCTGTTCTTCTGAGATGAGATGAGATCCATTGAGGTACTACAGTGCTTCTCCACAATGGTAAGACTGCAGAAAATCATGGAAGTATTCCTGCTGCCCAAGTCTGTGTGTGTGTGTGTGTGCGTGTATGGTCGGGGCGAATGGTCAATAAATAGCCCTTGTTCACCATCCTCTGGTTTTTTTGCGAGAGCTGAAATACAGATTGCCACACAATACTGTATCACTACTGCTGCAGGATACTGAGCATCGAGCAGCATGATGTTCATTGAAAACATTGAATGTATTCAAGAGGCAGCTGGACATAGTACTTGGGGCGAATGGGATCAAAGGTTATCGGGAGAAAGTAGGATTAGGCCATTGAGTTGCATGATCAACCATGATCGTGATGAATAGTAGAGCAGGCTCAATGGGTCACATGGCCTCCTCCTGCTCCTATCTTATGTGTTTTTGTGTTTCTATGTTCCAAAAATGCTGCACGCCAGTTGAAAGTTGAGCGACGATGTTGTGCTATGTTCTCAGGGTTGACATATAGCACTTGCGATGTGTTAGAACATAGAACATAGAACATTACAGCACAGAACAGGCCCTTCGGCCTTCGATGTTGTGCCGACCAAAATAAAAAGCAATGCCCCTCCAAACTAAACCATTCCCTTCTCTTCCATATACTTATCAATTAACCTCTTAAATGCCACCAAACTTGGCGCATCTACAACAGCTGCAGGCAAGGCATTCCACTCCCTAATCACTCTTTGAGTAAAGAACCTACCTCTGCTATCCGTCCTATAACTCATACCCCTTAATTTAAAGCTGTGTCCCCTCGTGCTAGCTTTCTCCATCCTAGGAAAAAGGCTATCACTGTCCACCCTATCTAAACCTCTAATCATCTTATATGCTTCAATAAGATCCCCTCTAGCCGCCTCCTTTCTAACGAAAACAACCTCAAATCCTTCAACCTCTCTTCATAGGACCTGCCCTCCATACCAGGCAACATCCTGGTAAACCTCCTCTGTACCCTCTCCAATGCCTCAACATCTTTCTTATAATGTGGCGACCAGAACTGCACACAATACTCCAAGTGCGGCCGCACTAGAGTTTTGTACAGCTGCAACATGATGCTGCGGCTCCTAAATTCAATCCCCCTACCAATAAAAGCTAAGACTCCATAAGCCTCCTTAACAACTTTATCCACTTGACTGCCTACTTTCAGGGATCTATTGACACATACACCAAGATCCTTCTGTTCCTCAACACTATTAAGAGCCCTACCATTAGCCCTATACTCTACACATTTATTGTTCCTGCCAAAGTGCATTACCTCACTGTGTTATACCTACAGTGACAGAGTTGGGAAAGACTTATACATCGGCACCAGTCAGTGGCTGGACTCTGAACCATATTGTCACACGGAAGTGTTTACATATAGAATTTCAATTCTGAATGTTTGCATAGGAGATTTCGATGTTAAATCCTGATACCAAAGGAGGACCAATAAACATACTAAAGAATGTTATTCAAGAAAGTTCACACATGCAACGATCATATGAAATTGGGTCAAGGACATTTCGTTTGGGTAAATTATATGAAACAATCTAGCTAAAGGACTAATGGGTGTTACTTCACACCTTTGTAACTGTGATAAGTTTGCTTGGAAGGATACATGATGGAACAGTAAGATTCAAAGCACAGGCAGGCAGAATTGTTCCACTACTCAATGCTATATTTTGTGTTGTGAAGTATCTGCATACTGCCTGATAGTGATCAGATGAACCAAGGTCCATGAAAGTGTTCTATTCTGAGAATGTTATTCTATCCCCATTAACACTGTGCATAAGGCGTGAACTAAATTTATAGTTACTGGATTCAGGTATATTTGCTTTATTTCAGTTGACCCATACAGCTAAAACATGATTAAGGAAAAGTAAGCTTGGCACCTTCTTCACTAGGCATTGATTACACAGGTATCCAGGGTTCCAATACCCCTGACTTCTAACTCAGAATGTTCCCTCGAATGGCATTGTCCCATCTGTAATACTCAAACGAAAACAGAAAATGCTGGAAAATCTCAGAAGGTCTGGCAGCATCTGTAACGAGAAAAAGAGCTGACGTTTCAAGTCCAGATGACCCTTTGTCAACGCTCTATTTTGCTTTTTGCAATACTCAAAGGCAGATTTGATTAATTTCAGGCAGCTATCTCTTACCAAAAACCCCTGTCAATGTGCGTGGAGCAGCGATGAATTAGAAATTGCCACAGTGTCAACAACATGCTGTCTGGTCAATAGTTCATCTTCAGGTGGAAAGAAACTGACTTTTGACCTTTTTAATGATATGCTGTACAGAATAGATAAGTATTTGAATACCCAGTAGCAAGCAGGAAATGTTGGAAATTCTTAGCGCATCAAGTGTCACCTGCGAAAAGTGAAGCAGACTTAATATTTCAGATTGGTGACCAGTAGCATTTTGCTTCTCCATAGATGCTGCCTGTTTTGTTGAGAATTACCAGCATTTACCCTTCTAATTCCAGATTTTAAGCAACTGTAGCATTCAGCTTTCACTCAGACGAAAGCTGTCAACCTCAACATTTCTAGACTCCTTGATAAGTCATGACCCATGGCCTCATTAAGATGTCAGCACTCTGTAGTTTATCTACATGAGACATCCTCAAAGCTTATCCTGTACAGTGCAAGTTTCTTGTTTCAATTACCATCATTTCTTCTTTCAATTATCATCATCATAGACATAGAAACCTACAGCACAGAAAGAGGCCATTCAGCCCAATCACAATCCCACCCAGGCCCTACACCTATATCCCTACATATTTACCCATTAATCCCTCTAACTTATGCATCTCAGGCCACTAAGGGCAATTTTAGCATGACCAATCAATTTAACCCACACATCTTTGGACTGCGGGAGGAAAATGGAGTACTCTGAGGAAACCCACACAGACATGAGGAGAACATGCAAAATCCACACGGACAGTGACCCAAGCCAGGAGCTGTGAAGCAACAGTGCTAACTACTGTGCTACTGTGCCGCCATCTGTAGTGACTCATTCAGGAACTACATTCTCACAATGGATATGTGATGGTATAGTGCCATTATCATTGTATTAGAAATCCAGATACCTAACCTCTGAGGACACAGGTTTGGATCCCACATGGAAGATCGTGGAATTTAATTAAATTAAAAGTCTAATGGAGACCATGAAATCATTGTTGATTGTCAAAAAAACCCATTTGGTTCACTCATGTCTTTTAGGGAAGGAAATTTGTTCTCCTTATCTGATTTGGCCTAAAGCAATGTGGTTATTCTTAAATGCCCTCAGGGGTGGAAAATAAATGATTGTCCCATCAGTGATGATCACATCCCATGAATGAATAAAAATAAATTGGGAAATATCTACGTAGAATGGTACCAGAAACCATCTTTTCCATCCAACAGGTCAATTGTTGATTTCCTGCCTGAATGCCATCACTTTGCATAGAGTCCCCACAATGCAGAAGGAAGCCATTTGATCCATCAATTCTGAACCGACTACAATCCCTTCCAGGCTCTATTGCCATAATCCCGTGTACTGACTCTAACGAGACCCCCTGACATTACAGGGCAATTTAGCATGTCCAGTCCATCTAACTCACACATTTTTGGATTGTGGGTGGAAAATCATGCAGGCACAGGGAGAACATGCAAACTCCACACAGACACTGAATTGAACCTGGGTTCCTGGTGCTGAGAGGCAGCAGTGCTAACCACTGTATGACCAACACACCCGTATCACTCAATTCACAGAGTAACCAAAAATCTGTTGACATTGTCTTGGATACAACTGAGCATCCACAAATCACTGGGATAGAGAATTCTAAAGATTTGCAATCCTTTTGGTGAAGAAAGTTCTACTAATCTCAGTCCTAAATGATCAGCCACTTATTCTGAGGATGTGACCCTGTGTTTCTATTTCTTTAGTTGTGTCGGTATCAGAGATTATTCTCTGCTTTCTGCCAACATTCCTGTGGGTGGCGCTGGCTTGATCTACTGAAATGGGAGCTCCCGATAATGAAAACTCATCAAATGGAAACAATCTGAAGATGGGTCTTGAAGATTTCCAACAACGTGGGGTGTGATTACTTTCTTTGGCAGCTTGTTCTCTCAGAGGGTCGTGAATGTCTGGAATTCTCTGCCTGTTGAAGTGGTGGAGACTACCTCGTTGAATATGTTTAAATCATGGGTAGATAGATTTCTAATCGATAAGAGAATTAAGGACTTTGGGGAGCAGGCAGGTAAGGGGAACTGATCCACTATCAGATCAGCCATGATCTTATTGAATTTGAGGGCAGGCTTGAGGGGTTAATTGGCCTTCTCCTGCTCCTATTTCTTATGTTCTTATGTTCTATTGTGGGATTGTCCTCAGGTAAAAAGTCTATGGAACCAACTCTGTTCTTTGTAGTTTTCGTGGACGGCTATCCCATGTTTTGTCCTTTTCAAAGAACACCAGGTGTTAGATTTCCCAACCTAGGGGCACATCTTCCCAGGACGGAAATGAAGAGACATTTCTTCACCCAAAGAATGATGAGTCTGTATTCAAGAGGCAGCTGGATATAGCACTTGGGGCGAATGGGATTCAAATAAAATTCACCTCTCTATTTTCTGATTGTTATCAGCAGTATTTTTAAAGATTTATTCTTTCATGAGGTGTGGCCTCATTGGCAAGGCAAACATTTGTTGCCCATCCCTAACCATCTTTAAACCAAATGGCTTGCTAAACATTATCAGAGGGCAGATGTGAGTCAATTCTGTGGGTCTAAAGTCACATTTAGGCCAGACCAGGTAAAGATGGCAGATTTCCTTCCCTTAACAGCGATTGATGATAGTCATTATTACTGAGAGTAGCTTTCAAATCCAAATTTATTAATTGAATTTAAATTCCACCAGCTGCCATTGTGGGATTTGAACTCTTGTCCGTAGAGCATTAATCTGGGTTCCTGGATTATCAGTCGAGTGACATTACTGTTATGTCTCCATCTACCCCCAATTGCACATTTGTGGCACATTTACCTACCTCAAAGAAAATCAGGTCATTTTAGATATCCCTGTATCATAAGCAAGAAATGGGAATGAGTCTCTTCCTTTTCAGTGTAAAGTCACCCTGGACATCTCTAGACTCCATTATTATGGGCAGCACGGTGGCACAGTGGTTAGCACTGCTGTCTCACAGCATTAGAGGCCTGAGTTCGATTCCTGGTTTTGGTCACTCTGTGGAGTTTGCACATTCTCAGCGTGGGTTTCCTTTGGGTGCTCCGGTTTCCTTCCACAGTCCAAAGATTTGTGGATTAAGTGGATTGGCAATGTTAAATTAACCCTTAGTGTCAGGGAGGCTAACTAGGGTAAATACATGGAATTACAGAGATCAGTTTAAAGTTTATTGATTAGTCACAAGTAAGACTTACTTTAATGTGCAATGAAGTTACTGTGAAATTTCCTCCAGTCGTCACATTTCTGCACCTGTTTGGGTCAATGCTCCTAACCAGCACATCTTTCAGACTATGGGAGGAAACCGGAGCATTAGAAGGGAACCCACGCAGACATGGGGAGAATGTGCAAAACTCCATACAGACATTGACCCAAATCAGAATTGAACCCAAGTCTCTGGAGCTATGAGGCAGTAATGCTAACCATTCTGCCATTTTGCCGCCCATAAGATCGGGGTGGGATTGTGGTCAGTGTAGACTTGATGGGCCGAATGGTCTCCTTCTGCACTGCAGGGACTCTATGGATAAACAAGGAACATAACTTCCATGAAGAGTTGATTCCTTGCAACATATTTGCTCAGTTCGAAGAGAGAAGGCCAAAATAGGTCTGTGAAAAATGTATTTCATATTTACGTTTTTAGTCATCCTATCTCCCACTTGCCCAAATTCAATGATAATTCACTCACTGCTCATTGTTAACGTACATTGGCAATGCTACTTCTGAATGGCTCCATTCATATTAATGATTGGTCTTGCTATTGTGTCACTCCTGTGCATAAGTTATGAGATGCTCATGAATAATGTATGAGCCCTGTACGGACCTATGAAATACTTAACTGGCAATGCTTAAAGGAATTGAAACAAATTGGTCTCCAAAGCGGCTGGAGTCTAATTCTTTCATCGCGCAGAATTTGCTGAGCTGGAAAGTAATGTGTGCACTGGGAAAAGTTAAAATGAGGGGATTGTAGGTCAGAAGAGAGGTCGAAAGAGCAGAAGAAAGATTGACCAAGTTGCCTGGTATGCCATTAAAGCTCATTCAGACAGTTTGGGGGAGAGAAGATTGAGGTAGGTACAAAGAAGGTGAGAACTGAAACTGATTTGTGAAACTGGGGACATTGCTGGGGTCTAGTGATGATTTAATGGTCTTAATGCATTTGCATACTTATGTACCTATATCTCAAAGAAATTATTATCTTAGAAATAAAATGGCGGTGAAATGCATTTCTAAAACATTTATACAATTGAAGATAACTGATTAACCATACCATACTTTACCAGATAACCTATAGAAAAACTTCAACCTCTTGTTATTAGGATTACTGTAATCATAGAATCCCTACAGTGCAGAATGAGGCCATTTGGCACATCAAGTTTGCACTGACTGCAATCCCACCCAGGCCCAATCCTCATAATCAAAAGAGAAAATGCCAGAAAATCTCAGCACGTCTGCTGCATCTGAAAGAAGAGAAAAGAGCTGACATTTTGAATCCAGATGACCCTTTGACAAAGCCTTTCCCCATGACCCTAGCTAGTCTTCCTGATACCAAAGGGCTATTTATCACAGCCAATCTACCGAATCCCGCACATTTTTGGACTGTGGGAGGAAACCAGAGCACCTGGGGGAAACACAGACACAAAGAGAATGTCCACACAGACTGTGACCCAAGCTGGGAATCGAACCCAGGTTTCTGGTGCTGTGAGGCAGCAGTGCTACCATGCCACCGCCTGTAAGAAGTGATGAAAGGCTATTTCCTGTTTTCATGCATGTGAAAACCTAAACAATCGCCTCTGATCCATTTCAATTTTCCATGGATATTGGACTGAGTTTTCAGGCTTTGTGCAATATCACTGGTGTCATTCCCTGTCCCATTCTGGTGTAACACAATTGATATGTAGGTCAGGTATTTACAGCCTCACCATGGCATCCCTCCCACCAGCAGTTCTGATGCACCATTTAAATTACCATACACTTTGTCAGGACTGTAATATCCCACTGAACAGGAGGATCTGTAAGATCTTGGCAATCATCAACAACACATCCTAAGGGCGCTGTTGCACTCTTCACTTAGGCTATTACTGTCATTTTTTTATACATAGGAATATATCTGGAAAAAAACAAAGACGTCATACCTGCGTCTCAGTCATAACTTTTGATTGACAAGGGAATTAAGGGTTACGGGGAGAAAGGGGGAAAGTGGTACTGAACCACTGCAGATCAGCCATGATCTTATTGAATGGCGGGGCAGGCTCAAGGGGCTGGATGGCCCACTCCTGTTCCTATTTCTTATGTTCTTATGTTCTTATAACTGGGATCGGAATTCAGATTTCCTGGTTGAACCTGTAACCCTAGGTCACAGTAGGAGCTCAAGGAGCAAACTATTGCAAATGCTGAAAATCAGAAATGGAAATGTGGAACGTTGGAAGTACTCAGCAATGTCTGGTGACATCTCTGGAGAGAGAGAAACGAACCTAATATTTCGGGTCAATCACATTTCATCAAATCATTTGGGTTACTATGCACAGCCAAGGCGGCACAGTAGCACAGTGGTTAGCACTACTGCCTCACAGAGCCAGGGACCTGACTTGCGTCATAGTCCGTGTGAAGTCTGCATGTTTACCCTGCGTCTGTGTGAGTTTCCTCTAGTCTCCTCCCACATTCTGAAAGACATGCTGATTAGGCACATTGACCCGAACAGGGGTCAGACAGTAGTGGCTGAGAGATAACTTCATTACAGCGTTAATGTAAGGCTCACTTGTGGTGAATTAATAAACTTGAACTTTAGGGAAGGTAATGGCGTGGTAGTATTATTGCTAACCTATTAATTCAGAAACTCAGCTAATGCTCTGGGGGACCTGGATTCGAATCCCGACGCAGCACATATTGGAATTTAAAATCAATAAATAAAATTTGGAATTAAGAATCTACTGATGATCATGAAACAATTGTCAATTATCATTAAAAACCCATTTGGTCTATTAATGCCCTTTAGGGAAGGAAAGCTGTCATCGCTACCCAGTCTGGTCTACATGTCACTCCAGAGCCACAGCAATGTGATTGACTCTCAACTGCCCTTGAGCACCTAGAGATGGGCAATAAAAGCTGACCAGCCACTGATGCCCATGTCCCACGAACGAATAAAAAGAATCGCTACTTTGGAAAATTAATAATACCACGAAGCCAGCATTTTTGCAGGTTGCAACTAATTTTCCAAAATCAAGTTTATTCCTTAGAGCCACAAGTATATTAACACTGTAATGAGGTTACTCTGAAAATCCCCTAGCTGACACACTCCGGCACCTGTTCAGGTACACTGAGCGACAATTTAGCATAATCAATGCATCTAACTAGCATGTCTTTTGGATTGTGAGAAGAAATTGGAGCATCCGGAGGAAACCCATGCAGACATGGGGAAAATGTGCAGACTCTGCACTGACAGTGACCCAAGCTCGAAATGGAACCCAATTCCTTGGTGCTAACCACTGTGCCAACGTGCTACCCATAGCATTACAGATAATGTTATCGACATTAATGTTATCAATGTTATGATGTGCATTAACGTCAAAATGTTACAACTTCATGCTGCATTCTAAGACTTGAGCATAAATGTGGGCAGTCATTGTACGGCAGGTCTTCACTGTTTTAAGGTGAAAATATTTGAGAAAGATGTTAAATAAAGACTCCACTGTCTTCTTCTAATGCTTTGGATCAATGTTCAAGATCCTATATTAGTATTGCAGAGAGTATATTGGAATTTAGACCACATAAAATGTAATTTAACCCAAATGGTCAATGATATCCTGGCAAACTTACAACAAAAATACACCGACAGATGAAGTTATCTTTGCAATTGTGGAATCTTGCTGTATAACAACCAATGATTGCAATCCAAAATCATATCTCCTTCCTTCGCTCTGACGGATAATGACACAACAGTTTCGGAGATTGCAAATAGTGATTTTAAAAAATTCTTTCATAGGATGTGAACATCGCTGGGAGGGTCAATATTTATTGCTCATCCCTAATTGTATTTGAGAAGGTGGTTGTGAGCTGCCTGCGTGAACCACTGCAGCGTTACAGCAGGAGGGAGGTACACCCACAGTGCTGTTAGAAAGGGAGTTACAGGGTTTTGACACAGTGACAGTGAAGAAACAGTGATACTTTTCCAAGTCAGGATAGTGGGTGACTTATCAAACTTGCTCATGGTTGTGTTCTCATGCATCTGCTGGCCTTCTCCTCCTAAGTGTTAGAAGTAGCGGATTTGGAAAGTGCTGTTGAAGGAAACTTGAAGAGTTCCTGCAGTGCATCTTGTAGATCTAGAATCATAGAATCCGAACAGTGTAGAATGAGGCCATTTGGCCCATTGAGTCTGAATCTACTGTCTGATAGAGACGATACACGCTGTGCATCGGTGATGGAAGGATGGATGCAGAAGGTTGTAAATGGAGAGCCAATCAAGCAGGCTGCTCCGTCCTGAATACTTGCAGCTTATATAGCCATTGAACCATCCAATAGCACTTCACAATTAATTATTTTTGGAGTGCAGTGACTTTTATGTCAGCTATATGAAAGTCTTAGAGTAAGAATGAAATCAATTTAGCTCTTTCATTTTTAAATAGTAGTTGAATTAAATACATGTACTTTCCTCTGACAGCCCAATTAAATAATTAGTCAGTTTGAAGAGCTTCAGTTGTGCTCTACCCTCTAGTGGCATTGCTGTAATGTAAATGAGGCAGGGAACTTTACAAATTGCTTTCATTTTTGCTTCCCATGGGCAGAGTGCTATTGGTAAGTGTACACATTCAGTGTCATTTTGTTCTGGCTTTGAGAAAGTAGAGACCTCAATCCGCCCTTGTAGACCAGCATCCATTTAGGATTTCCACACTGCATCAGGGGAGGTTGGGAATCAGAATGGAAGGTCACAACCACTCCACGGGTGAAGGGTCATCTGATTGCTGAAGACATTCTCGTGTTCATAGAATCCCTACAGTACGGAAGGAGGTCATTCAGCCCATCGAGCCTGCACTAACAACAATCCTATCTAGGCCCTTTCCCTGTAACACCCCTGTTAATTCCCCCAACACTGAGGGAGAATCCGTACATTTCTAGACTGTGGAAGGAAACAGGAGTAAACCCATGCAGACTTGGGGAGAACGTACAAACTCCACAGAGACCCTTGGCCTGAATTGAACACAAGTCCCTGGTTCTGTAAGATAGCAGTGCTAATCACTGTGCCACCGTGATGCCTGTGTTGTAGGCAGTCTTCAATTCTTCATAGTCAACGGGACAAATTCAGGACATGTACCACCACTACCATAGTCAACCTGTCAATTAGTTCATGTTCATTGGCTATCGCTAGTCATTTTGCATTCAATGGCATTTGAAAGTTCTGCATAAACTTTTATGTCAATTACCCATCATTCCCAGTGAGCCTGCACACTGTGTAGATCTTATCATTGATTAAGATTTAGTTTATCTAATTGGGCATCCACTTCGTCTCATTTGTTCAAACAAGAGATGGAGATGCCAGCACTATACTGGGGTGGGCACAGTAAGAAGTCTCACAATACCAGGTTAAAGTCCAGATGAAGTCCAGTTTATCACCAGATGAAGGAGCAGTGCTCCGAAAGCTCATGATTTCAAATAAACCTGTTGGGTTTTAATCTGGTGTTGTTCAGATAATGCTTTAGAACCTTAACTTTGTAGATGTGAGTTGCCTGATTCAGTTTAAATGGTCATCCATGGGATTCTGGGTCTGGATCAAAACCCTTAATGAGTGGAAGTTATTCTTCATGATTCTCATTAATTTACAGATGTCTCCAAGTTAGCTCAGCTAATTTTTCATAGAATCCTGACAGTGTAAAAAGAGGCCATTTGGCCCATAGAGTTTGCACTGACTCTCTGAGAGAGCATTCCACACAGGTCTTACCTCTGTAATCCCACATATTTATCCTGCTAATCCCCCTAATGTCCAGTATATCTATGGACATTAAAGGGTAATTTAGCATGGCCAATCCACCTAACCAGCACATCTTTAGACTGTAGGAAGAAACTGGAATGACCCGGAGGAAACCTATGCAGATAAGGGGGCAATGTGCAAACTCCACACAGGCAGTGTGAAGAGGCCGGAATCAAACCTTGGAACTTGGCATTGTGAGGCAGCAGTGCTAACCACTGTGCCACCGTACAGTGGCAAGAATCATTAAGTCACGTCTTAAGAAGTTAAGGACTGACTTAGTAGAGGCATATAAGATGATCAGAGGATTAGATAGGGTGGACAGTGAGAGCCTTTTTCCTCAGAAGGAGATGGCTAGCATGAGGGGGCATAGCTTTAAATTAAGGGGTGATAGATATAGGATAGATGTCAGAAGGAGGTTCTTTACTCAGAAAGTAATAAGAGTGTGGAATGCCCTGCCTGCAACAATAACATACGTTCATCAATATGAAAGGCATTTAAATGATCATTGGATAAACATATGGATGATATTGGAATAATGTAGGTTGGATGGGCTTCAGATTGGTTTCACAAATCAGCGCAACATCGAGGACCAAAGAGCTTGTACTGCGCTGTAATGTTCTATATTCTATGTACTGCCCAAGGCCAATTTTTTAAAAATGAGATGGGGAAAGATAGTGAACCAATGACCAGGTCTGCTATTCCCAGCTATTATTTCTGATATCTGAATTTTCTATTCTATTCTATACTCCTCTCGTGCAGACATATTCACATTATACAGGGAGGGGCAGAGATAATGTAAGTGCACAGAGCTGCTAAAATAAGTGAAAGCCCGTTACGACTAATTCAATTCTTATTGACCGGCACTTGGAGAATTTTCTTTCCGATGCTCACCCTTTTGGGATGGAGAGGGAGAGCTCAGTATCGCTGAAATGCCTCTGAAACCCCACCCAATGCTTCCAGCAAAACTTTGCACATCCTGCAAATCTGAAATAATACTGAAAATAGCCAATCTATTTTGTGTGTCAGACAGTACCTCTGCAGAGAAACAGAATTAATGGGGTCGATTCTCCCATTGTGACCTGCAAATTCTCTGTCAGGTCGCGATGGAAGATGCGCATCTTCAGCCTTTATTCAGGATTTGTGCATACATCAGGGAATGCATGCGCATCTCCCACAGCTGACAAACAGTCGGAGTCCAGATCACACTGGAAAGCGGCGGACAGACAAGTAAGTCATTTTTTACCTTGCAATTATTGGAAACTTGCCAGGCCCGATTGAATTTCCCATCCTGCCAGGAGTATTTCATCCCAGTGGTGTTTAGAGTAGCTTCTCATGTTCAGGGAATTAGCGGGAATGAAGAGAGGGCAATCAGGGCCCCGACAAGGGGTCAGATGGCAGGTGGGTGGTGTCCCCAAACATGGGCGTCCAGGCAATGCCAGCCTATCACCCTGGCATTGCCCAAGAGACAAAGTGCCCATGCTCCTTGGGCATCAGGCAGTGACATGAGTGTGGGGCCTCTTGTGGGCAGGGCCTGAGGCAATCAGTGGAGGTGGGGAGGGGGTATTCTGCAGCCAGGATTGGTCTGGGATGAAGGGAGGCCAACGATCAAAGCTGGCTAGGGGCTGGCAGGGGCAGGGGAGAGAAGGTGGTCTGCCAGGGTGATAGTGGGGGGCTGCATCCTTGGGGTTCTGACCCCAGGAGTATCAGCACAGGGATTCTGCCGGGGTGAAGGGATGGGCGAACATCAATGCTGGGGTGCGGGAGAGCTGAACATCAGAGCTCTCTGGGACAGGGGGTCAGGGCTGACTCAGGAATTGCTGCGGGGGATAGGATTGGGCCCTGGGGGGGGAGGAAGAGGGTGCTGGAGGGGTAGCACTGCGGGACTTTCGGGCTGGCCAGCAAATGGGGAGTCTGACAGATCGGAGCCACTGTGCATGCACAGAGTTTCAGAACTGTCAAACTCTGGTACAAATAATCCCCGCTCCTCCTGGGTTTTTAATGAGATTCATGACTGGGACCTCTGCATTGCAGAGTGAGGAGATTCGAGTGTGAAGTTGAAGTGAGAAAAAAGTCATGATCTAGAACCATTTTCCCACCAATTCAGCACCTTTGGAGAATCGCCACCCAGGTTTCAGACCCGTGACTATTTATTCTTCCTTCCAGATGCTGTCACTGATTGGTATCAAGTCAGTGATGAAGAATATGGAATCCCAGGGACTAATCCTTCTTCAACAGCACCTTTAATCCCAACCTCCATGACTAGGAAAGACAAGGATAGCAGATATCTGGGAACAAAAAAGAACTGTAATGTTTATGTGTTAGTCACAAGTAAGGCTTACATTAACACTGCAATGAAGTTATTGTGAAATTCCCCGATTTGCCACACTCTGATGCCTGTTTGAGTCAACATGCCTAACCAGCACATTTTTCAGAGGAAACTGGAGCGCCCAGAGGAAACCCACGCAGACATGGGAAGAATGTGCAAAAACCTATATAAACAATGATGCAAGCCAGGAATTGAACCTGGGTCCCTGGTGCTATGACGCAATAGTGCTAACCACTGTGTCACCGTGCCACCCTCAGCAACACCACCCACGAATTTCTCTCCACATCATTCATCATCCTGATTTGGAATTATATCATCATTCCACTACTGTCACTGGGTCAAACTGCTGGAACATTCTTCCTGACTATACTTTTTCAGGAGACCAAGGAATTTGTCAAATTTTACAGCATAGAAAGCATTCTTTTAGGTTGTATCACAGCTTGGTGTGGCTACTGCTCTGCCCAAAACTGCAAGAAACTACAAAGATTTGTAAATGAAGTACAGTCCATTACACAAACCAACCTCGCATCCACTGATTCTGTTGACGCTGCCTTGGAAAAGTAACCGGCATAATTAAGGGTCCCACACATCCCGAACATTCTTTCTTTCACCTTCTTCTGTTTGGAAAAAGATACAAAAGTCTGAACTGATTCAAGAACAGCTTCTTTCCTGTTGCCATCAGACTTTTGAATGGACCTACCTTATATCAAGCTGATCTTTCTCTACACCCTAGCTATTACTATAACACTACATTCTGCACTCTCTCCTTTCCTTCTCAATGAATAGTATGCTTTGTCTGTATAGCGTGCAAGAAACAATACCTTTTACTGTATACCAACACATGTGACAATCATAAATCAAATCAACTTAAATCTTACATTGGGAAACAGATCAAAAGTTTGAGTTCGTATACCAGCCGATTCAAGAACAGCTTTTTCCCAGATACCATCAACCTTTTGAAAGGACTTACCTTGCATTAAGTTGATCTTTCTCTGCACCCTAGCTATGACAGTAACACAACATTTTACACTCTCTTCTTTCCTTCTCTGTATGGGATGCTTTGTCTGTATAGTGCAGAAGAAATTATACTTTTCAATACATACCATACCCTGGTGCTATGTAATCAATTGTAGCAGGAGTGCTCACCCCCTTCCATTCCTTTCAGGACCATCACTCCCTCCCAGGAGTTGCTTGGGAATCTCGACAGACCCAAATTGGCTAGATGCACTCCATTGCTGATCTTTTAACTGTGTAAATCAACGGTGGGCAATTTTTGTGCTGATGTGCGCCCAGATTCCTGGTCTGCACAGCCAGTGGCAATGTAATGGTTTTGTTGAAGCAAGTTGGAATGGAATCAGGCAGGATACTGTCACAAAGATGAAGTGTGGAAGAGAGACATTGAAGATGTTTGGACTGGTAGACAAAAGCACTTGAGATGGTTGCAGTCTCAGAAGGTCTCTGAATTGATTTTAGCTAGCATCAATTGATTTAGACTACCATTCTCGCCATATACTGAGTGGGAAGGGCCTACTTAAAAGGCTTTGAACAAAGAGCGTTGGGTCAAGCGGAAGTGACACAATGAGTCAACTTCATGCTCCAAATGGGGGGATAGTTGCAGATTTTGGAAGGGTCAACAGGACATTCTTTCGAGGAATAATGGAATCTAGCTCATCTCAGGCTCAAAAGAAGTAGGAAAGAAAAGCGTCAAATTCATGGGGTTATGTCCCATGTCCAAATTAATACCTTCAATATCATATTGGCTCAGGTGATATATAAGCATCCCTGACAGTTGCCTATTTTGGGACTGCTGAGCGATCTAAAATTTATTAGGACACAGTCCAGCATGTACCAAACTTGCTCCACTTTGTTTCTTGATGCCTCTGCAATCTCTGCACAAGCCTTTAAACATAGCCCAGGAGACCATCAACAGAAATGTTATACTTTGGGTTTTATAGAATTATAGAATCCTGCAGTGTAGAAGGAGGCCATTTGACCCATTGAATCTGCACCAACCCAGAATCCCATCCAGATCCTATCCCTGTAACCCCATGCATTTACCCTAGCTAATCCCTCTGACACTAAGGGGCAATTTAACACGACCAATCCACCTAACCCAGTCTTTGGACTGTGGGAGGAAACAAGAGCACGTGGAGGAAACAAACACAGACTTGGAGAGAACGTGCAAACTTCACACAGACGAACCGGGAATTGAACCTGGGTCCCTGGTGCTGTGTAGTCAGTTGTAGCAGGAGTGCTCCTCCACACGATTACTCTCTGCCAGGAGTTGCTTGGGAATCTCAGCAGACTCAAATTGGCTAGATGCACTCCATCGCTGATCATTCAACTCCATAAATCAATGGTGGGAAATTTGTGTGCTGATATGTGCCCAGATTCCCGCTCTGCATTGCCAATGGCTCAAGTTCCAAAGCATGAATGCAAATTTAAAAGATTGTCCCTGCCAGAAAGCAATTCCTTCTTTTCCTACATTCAAGAATTCTTCTCCACTTTGCAGATACTTAGTCTGGGGATTAAATATTAAGGTTGAGAAACAGTATTAAATTAATTAAGGCGCTGTGTTGGGCAAAGTTCAAGACATGTCAGTGTGTTTTTTTCCACTTCAGTTGACACAAATATCAGCAGATCTATGTATTACTGCTCACTATGTTACTTAATTAAGCAGCAGGAATTGTAAATGAATACGAACATTAACTTTAGACTCAGAGCCAAGCACTGCAAATTACATTAGGCCAAACAATTTGTACGATTCACTGATTAGAAATATGTCCCTGATGGACTGATGATAACTCTAAATAACTCCAAAGCAAAGACCTTTAAACTGTGGTTAAGCATGCTGCTCTGTAATCAGGATTCCAAGGTGGTTCTTGCATGGGAATGCACTAAAATTTTTTAACGCACCGTGATTCCATTTAGAAACTCAATCTTTGTAATAAAAGAAAAGCAAATGAGTTACAGTGAAGGAAAAAATTGTTTTTCTACCTGAAATAGCTTTTTGTAAACTTTATTTTTTGGGATGTAGTGGCACTTTCAAGGTTTTTTTTAATGTGTGTTTCAATAATAATATAAAGGCACCAATCATTCTGATGGGATTGAGCAAACACATTATCGGTTCATGTATTTAAATGAAGCATGTGAGAACATAGGGGCAATTCTCTGACCTTACCATGCCATCATTAGATCGCGCCAGTCCCCGGGCCTAACAAATTGTTTCACACCCAATGCCAAACAATTTACAATACTCTGTGTCGCTTCCTAACGGCACAAACTGGATTGCGCCCAGGAAAGGCGCAAACGCAATTAGCATATTTAAAGTTTATTTATATATTTGAAAATGCATAGACCATTCATATCCCAGAATGGTGGTGTGGTGGTTAGCACTGCTGCCTCACAGTGTCAGAAACCCGGGTTCAATTCATGGCTTGGGTAACTGTCTGAGTGGAGTTTGCATGTTCTTCCTGCATATGCACTTATTTCCTCCAGGTGCTCCAGTTTCCTCTCAGAGTCCAAAGATGTGCAGATTAGATTGATTGGCCATGCTAAATTGACTCTAGTGTCAGGGGGATTAGGAGGATAAATATGTGGGGTTATGGGCATAGGATGAGATTGTTGTCAATGCAGACTCAATGGGCCAATTGGACTTCTGTACTGCAGGGATTCTATTCCATGATCTCAGCACATGGTTTTCATCAGGCTTTGGATGGGACATGATGAAGGCAAGAATTGCTGCTGGCCTCCACTAGCAGAGACCCGATGCAATGGTTACACTGGTGGGCTCAGTGGCCCATAGGACAGTGCCCACCTAGCACACTGGCAATGCCCAACTGGCACATCAGCAGTGCATGGCTGTGGCCACCAGACAAACCGGCCATGCCATTTGGGATTGGCCACTTTGCCACAGGAATGCCAGGGAGTGGGAGTTGAGTAGGGGGCCATAATGGGGCGAAGTGTACGCCAGTACACTGTGAAGACCACAAAGCCAGTCTTGATGGGGATAAATCAGGGGGTCCTAATGGAGGAATATGTTGTGGGTCAGGCAGGGAGACACTTTGGGTGGACCTAACACCCTAATGCTGGCAACCTGTATCAAGGAGGGGCTGGATGTACAATTGGCTGATGTAGGGGGGGGTGTATTCCCGATGTCCATGGAGTGAGGGAAGGGTCTCGCAATGCACTCTGAGATTGGGGCATCATTGTAAAATGGCACTTGAATGTTCAGAAGCCAAGTTCACCAGCGTATTTACGTTCCACTGCCTCCAGTACTGGCAAAAAATGTCCTACTCTCCAAAAAAGAATGTGGGAGGATTACAGTTGGAATGTGTCTGAGAGACTACCCTGAATCACTCCATTATTCACACAGTTAAGACATTTAGAAATTTTTTGAGAGAATTTCGCACCATCTTGGCATACATTCCACCAACTAGAGAAGTATAACTATTTGCAATATAGGTTCACGTTTAGTTATCATGACATAAGTGTATCAGACCGGTGAATCTCTGAGACTCTAAAGCATAGAGGCTATCTGATGGTAGACCAACACCTTTTAATGATCACCTTGTTGGGAGATATTTTTATTGCTCAGAGTGATATGTGGGATTTTATTATTCAATGCTGTACTTGGTTGCATTGGGATTTCTAACAGAGATGACAGAGGACCATTCTGGGAGAAACTGCCTCAGTCACCATGACAGAACAGGCTTTGTTTCTGAACCAACGCATTAAATACCCACTGACATTTTTCACTATTTTTGCATTACTGCAATTGACCAATTTCATCGCATAATATCCAGCCTTGGATTTATACGCTAGAATTTTACCGCCTTGCCATCTCTGGAATCAGAGCAGGCAAGGTTCGCAGGACAGAATTCTCCATTGACCTTGGGTGAGATTTTATGTGCCTCAGAGGTCATAAAACCCTATCCATAGTCTCAATTTTTAAACAAACTATGTATTTTTTAAAAAACAGACTGATTGCAATCTAGAATGCAGAATTATAATACACTCAGACCATACCTTGAACATGGTGCACAGTTCTGGCTACCGATATATCATAGACATTGAGGCATTGTGGGTAGTTCAGGAGAACCACAAAGCTGATTCCTCCCAGTAAAAGTCTGCTGGGTTTTTGATCACACACAAGAAGAACCAATTGGATCTGAACTTCAGAACATTAAATAATATAAACAATAGTTGAGAGGCAGATCAAAACCTATCTCCAATAGGTCTGGGACAGCAGGATTAAAACAGAAAAAAATCAAGACTCAAAATATTATAGATTTTAAAAAAGGAAGACTTGTATCAATATAACACTTCATTGGGCGCTGGATGTCTCAAAGTATTTTACAGTCAATGAAATATTGGAGTCACTGTTGGTATTGGAGGAATTATGGCAGCCAATTTGCACACAGCAAACTCCTGCAGTCGTCTTAATGACTACATCGTCTGTTTTTGTGTAATGTTGATTAAGTGATAAATATTGTCCAGGACATCAGGTTAAATTACCTGCTTTTCTTAGAAATAGTGCCATGCGACCTTTTATATCCACCTCAGCGAGGTCCTCAGATCAATGTTCCATTCAAAAGGCAGTCAGTCCATCAGTGCAGAGGTCCCTCAGTGCTGTAGAGAAGTGTCATCCCTGATTTTCACATTCAAATCCTGGAATGCGACTTCAACCGAGAACTTTCTGACTCAGAGAGGGAGGAATGCTCCTAACTCAGCCCCGAGAAGCATATCATTAAAGATGCATACAGCTCTACATGTCCTGATTTTGAACTTTGGTATTGCGGCCAAATAGTCTCTTTGGGTTCTGTGGGTCCTCATGATCTCACAAGATAGGTTCAAATTAATGAGAGGGAAATCTAAAATGAACATTTAGGAATCCCTCATAACATGAAGAGAAATCAACATATGGGAACTGCGTCTCTGCATATATGGAAATTATTTTATTAGTTGCATGCCTTAATAAGAAACATTTTCTTAGTCCTTTCCTGAACTTATGTTGATAAAACAGCATTTAACTGTTTGCTGGCAATATTTAGACATTCTTCCAGTTTTGTTGTCATCATTTAGTTCATCATCTGAGCTTACTTAGGTTGTTGTTTTGCAATAACTCCCACCATTTATCCTTTGCGATACAATCTGTCTTTTTCCTGGAATAAATCCCGACTGCAACTTGCCCTCCACTGTTCTTTGGTTAACTAATAGGGTGGAAATATTAGGGGAATTTGAGGAAAAACTTTTTTTACCTGGAGAGTGGTAAGGGTCTGGAATGCACTGCCTCACATCCTTTAAAAAGTACCTGCATGAGTACTTGGCATGTCTTAACATCCAAGGCTGTGGGCCAAATGCTGGCAAGTGGGATTAGGTGGATAGGCCAGTGCTTTTCATGCAGATTCGATGGGCTGAAAGGCTTCTTCTGCATTGTAGTATTCTATCATTCTGTGATTCTGTGACTCTTTTATTGCATTGCAATTTGTAGGAGGTTCTGAGGAATCCATTATTCTATACCTAAGCTCCTCACTTAGATTCCTGTCTCTGGCCCTTCCCAAGCATCCAATATTTGATTCCAATCTATTTAAACTTGAAACTAATCACTCACTTCTCAGAAACTGTTCTTTTATATACAAAGCAGCTTTATTCCTCCATTAGATTGCAGATTTTACTTCACACCCACATGCCTGGGAAAGATTTTCTGAGGTTTTATGTCCTTCTTCAGGTTCTCACACGTATCAATGTTCTTGTTGCCAAATGGTAAATGTCCTGTTTGTGACTTTGCAGCGAACCACAGACTCCATTCAGCATCAATAACTCGGGGACCTCCAAAAATGCAAAAATGTCATCCTCCATACCTAAACCATCTGTCGCCCTGTCCTCCTGAACTAAATCATCCTAAATGCCATTGATGTATTCGTGACTAAGCAATGTTTTGGTCTGAAAGCAAATTACTGTGGATTTTGGAATCTGAAACAAAAAGAGTAAATGCTGGAAAATCTCAGCAGGTCTGGCAGTATCTGTAAGGAGAACCATAGAATTCTACAGTGCAGAAAGAGGCCCTTTGGCCCATCGAGTCTGCACCGAACACAATTCCACCCAGGGCCTACTCCCATATCCTTACATATTATACCCACTAATCCTCTAACCTACACATCCCTGGACACAAAGGGGCAATTTCTTAGCATGGCCAATCAACTTAACCCGCACATCTTTAGACTGTGGGAGGAAACCGGAGCAGGCAGAGGAAATCCACACAGACACAAGGAGAATGTGCAAATTCCACACAGACCAAGTTCGAGTTCAGATGTCCCTTTGTCAAAGCTAAAAGACATAGAAAGTGAGAGATATTTATACGAAAATCCTGTCGGACAGAAGAACAGTACATCTTCACGGTAGGATTTCTACTTTGCTATGAGTTTGATCCATTATTTATTTGTAATGGCTAGCACTATGTTCTTGAAGCAAACATCACCTCACTTGTATACCCTGAATTTGAGTCTTCAGCAAGCCCCAAGTGCAAAAGGCTGGTCTCACACTGGGCGAACCCTCTATCTGATCATGGTCTGTCCGTGACAGAGTATTCTCCTGATTACCATCCCTCCAGAGATGTTGATAGAATTGCCAGCTCTTGTGGCAAATTGATTGTGCTTCACAATGAGGGAGAGTGGTAGAAGACGGAAGTTAATTGATGTAATAAAAAGGAAAGGGTTATACACAAGTAATAAAGTAAAGTTAATTATTATTTCAACAGCATAGCAATTGATTTATGGCCATGACTACTCAATTAGAATGTCCTGCATTCATTAGTCTTTATTGTGTTGCTATCTTAATTTAAAGTATATTTGTGAATTAACGATTCATGTTTTCATGATTGATGAATAATTTCCACTAAAGGATGTCCTTTTTTTTCTTTCAGAATAGCCTATTAATTCTGAACATTGTTTGTTACATTTTCCTCTGCTGGGTCATAGTGTTGAAGACAGAGTAACAGGCAGCTGGATGGATGCCGGAATCATGCCTGCTTTGCAAAGCTGTTTGGAACTCTTAACAGTAGGCGAGGTTTTTTTTTATTCATTCATGGAATAAGACCATACACTATACGAGCAGAATTAGGCCACTCAGCCCATCGTGTATGCTCCACCAATCAATCATGGCTAATATTTTTCTCATCCTTTGCCCCATAAACCCTGATCCCCTTATTAATCAAGAATCTATCTATCTCTGTCTTAAAGACACTCAATAGTCTCCAGTTTTCTGCGGCAAAGAGTTCCATTCACCACTCTCTGGCTGAAAAAATTCCTCCTCGTCTCTGTTTTAAAAGATCGTTTCTTTAGCGTGAGGTCGTGCCTTCTGCTTTTCCTACTAGTGGAAACATTTTCTCCACATCCACACTATCCAAGCCTCGCAGTATTCCATAAGTTTCAATAAGATCCCCCCTCATCTTTCTAAATTCTAATGAGTACAGACCAAAATCCTCAACAGTTCCTCATACAACAAGCGCTTTATTCCCCTGGGCCCTTTCCAAGGCCAGCACATCCTTCCTTAGATATGGGGACAAAAACTGCTCACAATATTCCGAATGGGATTTGACCACGGCATAATACAGCCTCAGAAATACATCCCTGCTCTTGCACTCTAACTGTATTGACATGAATGCTAATATTGCATCTACCTTCCTAACTGTTGGCTGAATCTGCACTTTAACTTTGAGAGAATCTTGAACAATGGTTCCTAAGTCCCTTTGTGTTTCTGATTTCCTAAGCATTTTCCCATTTAGAAAATATTGTAAGCCATCATTCCTCCCTTCAAAGTGCATAACCTCACACTTTTCCACATTGTACTCTATCTGTAACTTCTTTGCCCACTCTGCTAACCTGTCCAAGTCCTTCTGCAGCCCCCGCTTGCTCAATAATACCTGTCCCTCTACATATCTTTGTATGATCTGCAAATTTAGCAACAGTCCTTCAGTTCCTTCCTCCAAATGGTTCATATATATTGTGAAAAGGCACTGACCCCTGAGACACACCACTAGTTACGGGCTGCCGTCCTGAGAAATACCCCCTTTATTTCCACTCTCTGCCTTCTGTCAGTCAGCCAATCCTCTATCCATGCCAGGATTTTATCTTCAACGCTAAGGACATTTAACTTATTTAATTGCCTCCTACGCGGCACCTTGTCAAAGGCCATTTGGATATCTAAATAAATCACATCCGCTGGTTCTCCTTTATCTATCTTCCTTGTTATTGTCAGATATGACCTCCCCTTGGCAAAGCCTTGCTGATGTGAATGTCACTGGCTGGGCCAGTATTTATGGCTCATTCCTGAAGGCACTTAAGCATCAACATATTGCTGTGGGCCTAGAGTCACATGTTGGCCAGACCAGGTAAGGATGGCAGATTTCTTTCCCTAAAGGACATTAGTGAACTAGATGTGTCTTTGTGATAATTGACAATGTTTTTCTGGTTACCATTAGACTTTTAATTTCAAATTTTTATTGAACTCAAATTTCACTATCTGCCATGGTGGGATTTGAACCTTGGTTTCTAAATCATTGCCCTAGGTCTCTTGTGTCCTAGTCCAGTGACAATTCCACTATGCCACTGCCTCCCATTTCCCTCCACTTCCCCTCCACACCCACAATGGCTGGTATTCCAGCAGTGGCTCACCATTGGCTACTAACGGGATCTTCCAATCTCACAAAAGTCAATATCCATTTGCATTGTCTTGCGGCCACAGCTCTGGGAAGCCCGCTGACCAATGGTGACCCATCCCTGCATCACTGGAGAACCCAAGCTGGGAGAGCTAACAAAGACCCAGACATTGTGCTTCACTTTTGAATAAAGTCTTTTTGGATCCTAGCTCACTATTTACCCACCCTCTCCCATCCACTCCTCACCGTTCACCACTGTCAGTGCACTGTAGGGACATAGCAAGAAGAAAGAACTGGTGGCATTATGGCCACAGTGGAAGGGACCAGGTTCAATTCCTGGCTTGGGTCTCTACTTGTGTGGAGTTCGTATGTTCTCCCCATGTCTGCGTGAGTTTCCTCCGGGTGCTGCAGTTTCCTCCCACAGTCCGAAAAACTAGTTAGGTACTTTGGCCATGCTAAATTCTCCCTCAGTGTACCTGAACAAGTGCCAGAGTATGGCAACTCGGGCATTTTCACAGTAACTTCACTGTACTGTTAATTTAAGCCTATTTGTGACAAAAATAAATAAGACAGCAGGTGGATGATGTGTCAAATCTTCAAAAGAAGGATTTCTGATTAAAGAGCTGAATTCATGAAATTCATCTTGATTCACGAGGCTGCAGCAATGGCGCGAATGAAGAGGACATCTGGAAAAATTGACCATGCCTCCCTCCCCCATTCCTCAGCTCTCTCTTACTCTCACCCCAGGTCCAGCCGGGTGAACCGAGGGTTCTGGTATTTCCCAAGTTTGGGAAGAGACCTCAATCCACACAGATGTGAATGAAAGTGGCCTGATATATTCCTCTTCTTTGATTTAAATGTACCAATGATACACAAGGATTAGTGAAACAATAATGTGGGTTGAAGAGGTTAGTTGATAAGTATATGGATGAGAAGGGAATGGTTTAGTTAGGAGGGGCATTGCTTTTTATTTTGGTCGGCACAACATCGAAGGCCGAAGGGCCTGTTCTGTGCTGTATTGTTCTATGTTCTATGAAGATAAGACTACATACAGATAAATCATTGGGAGGCTCAGAAATGGTACATCTTATCTCTACCCTGCTCCTTGCTGACTAACTGACTACAATTCACAGGACAAATGCATCACATCCTGTCAAGGTACGCAATGATTTATTTAAAAATTAACTGACGGGATGTGGATGTCACTGGCTAGGCCAGCGTTTAGCGCCCATCTCTAATTATCCTGCAGAAGATGGCAATGATGAACTGCCTTTTTGGACTGTTGCAGTCCCTGAGGTGTAGGTTCACTCACAGTGCTGCCAGGGAGGAAATTGCAGGAGTTTAACCCAGGGACAGTGAAGGGAGGTTTTTCTGTGGGTTTGGAAGATGCTGCCTAAGGAACCTTGGTGAGTTCCTGCAGAGCGGCTGTCATTGTTCATCAGCGGAAATGGAATTGTTTTTGTTAAAAGGAGTCATAATTAAGTGGGCGGCTTTGTCCTACATGGTATCAAGCTTCTTAAGTGTTATTGGAGCTGCATTCACCTCGGCAAGTGGATAGTATTCCATTACATTCCTGATTTGTGACTTGTAGATGATGGGCCAGCTTTTGGGGGTCAGAAGGTGAGTTACTCACTTGCGAAAAAAGCATTCCTCGCTTTTGACCTGCTTTGCCAGCCAGTGTATTTATAATGCTTGCCCAGTTCAGTTTCTGGTCAATGGTAACCCCCAGAATGTTGATAGTGGAACATTCAACGATGGTGGCACCATTGAATGTCAAAGTATGGTGGTTAGAGTGCCCCTTATTAGTGATGGTCATTGCCTGGCATTTGTATGGCACAAATGTTACTTACCCCTTGTCAGCTCAAAACTGAATATTGCCCATATCTTGCTGTATTTGAACATGGACTGCTTCAGTATCTGAGGAGTCGTGAACAGTGCTGAACATTGTGCAATCATCAACAAGCATCCCCGCTTCTGACTTTGTAATGGAAGGAAAGTCATTGATGAAGCAATTGAAGATGGTTGGGCTTAAGACACCATCCTGAGGGATTTCTGCAGTGATTCCTGTAACTGAGAAGATTGACCTTCTGTCACCACATCTATCTTCTTTCGTGCCAGGTATGACTCCAACAGCAGAGAGTTTTCCCTGATTCCCATTGAGTCCAGTTCTGCTGGGATTCCCTGATGTCACACACAGTCAAATTTGTCTTGATGTTAAGAACAGTCACCTCACTTCTGAACTTCAATTCTTTTGTCCATGTCCACGTTTTAACTAAGGCTGCGATGAGTTCAGAGCTGAGTGACCCTAGCAAACTGAGCATCTAAGAGCAGGTTGTTGCTGAGTATGTGCTATTTGATAGGCAAGTTCTGGAGTACAAATCTTCTTTTGCTGGAATATTGTCAGGGCCTTTGCAATATTCTCTGCCTTCAGCTGTCGCTTGATATCATGCGGAGAAATTGAATTGACTGAAGTCTGATATCTGAGATGCTGGAGGGCCTCTGGAGGAGATCGGGATTAATCATCCACTCAGCACTTCTGGCTGAAGATTGTTGCAAATGCTTCAGTCTCATGTTATACCTCAATATGCTGGGCTCCTCCATCATTGAGGATGGGGATCGCTTAGCTTTGTCTATTACATGCTACTTACGTTGTTTGGCACACAAAAATTGTAACTTCGTCAGGTTAACACTCATATTTTAGTATGCCTGGTTGCCCTCCTGCATTCTTCATTGCACTAGGGTTAATCCCCTGGCTTGAGGCAATGGTAGAATGGGGGATATACTGGGTCATAAGGTTACAGATTCTGGTTGAGTACAATTCTGCTGCTGAAGATGACCCACTGCATCTCATGGATGCCAAGTCTTGAGTTGTTATACCCATTTGAAGTCTATTCCATATAACACAGCAGTAGTGCCACACAACAGGATGGATGATATCCTCAAGGAAAAGACAAGATTTCATCTCCACAAGAAGTGGGTGGTGGCCACTCCTACAGATACTGTCATGGCTACGAGTACTGGCATGGACAGTCCATCTGTGGCAGGCAGGTTGAATTCCAGTATGTTTTCCCTTCTTACTGGTTCGCTCGTCACTTGCTACAGTCATAGCCTAGCAGTTAGGACCCGTTAGCTCAATACTGAGCCACTCTATGGTTAGACATTGAAGCCTCCATCCAGAGTACACTCTGCATCTTTGCCACCAGCAGAGTTTTCTCCAAGTAGTATTCAACATGGAGGAGCATTGATTCATCAAATGAGGGAGGCAGTTTGTGTAATCAATAAGAGGTTTCCTTGCCCATGTTTGACCTGGTGCCATGAAACCCTATAGGATCCAGAATCAAAGTTGAGGACTTCCAGGGCAACTCTCTCCCAACTGTCTCCCATTGTGTAGTCACCACTGCTGGGTTTGACCTGCCAATGAAACAGGATGTACTCAGGAATGGTGATGGTGGTGTTGGGGAAATGATCTATAAGGTATGATTCCATGATTATAACAATGTTAGAACCATAAAGCACAAACATGCCCCTTGTGTCTGCATCTATGTATGATTTACTGGTCTCTGTTAGTTGTTGGCTAAAAGACATGAATTACGAGTAGTGCATTCTGAAGTTGAGTTTTACTCCTAATTGATTTTCGAATGTTGACCATATATATTTTTCAGATGGTCATCACACAGACTGGATGCATTCAGTCTGAGGAGGCTTTCATTGCTGATGACAATTTTAATTTTCATGACTTGCTTATTTAATTTGGATGAGACCTAGAGAAAAAAGCTTAATGTGTTTTGCAACAAAGTAAATTCAATTAGAAGATCCATTGCCCTTCTAACTATACATTAGAAATTTTGGGGTCACCTTCCAGACATTTGCAAGATTTTTAATACAATTCGGGGGTTTTGACAGCTTTGCAAGGATAACACAAGTTTCAAAATGTATTTTATGCTCTAATATTCTCAGTAAGTATACGGTCCATTCAAATGAGATGTGGTGAGATATCCAATACTCTGAAACCAAGTAACTGATGTTGCCCAAAATAATATATGTGGATCTCATCAATTCTCTTCAGATGCCTGTCACATAGTGAACCAGTAGATGTCACTGGAACTCTGACTTTCATATCATGGTTTCCAATCTCCACTCTCAAAGAACATGCCTTGGAATCTTCTCCCAAACGATGTTTTCTCTCAGATGCCTTCACCAAGGATCCACATCCAGGATTTCAACCTCTCATTTCAGTATTCCTCTGCCTTGCATCTCACTGTGCATTCAAGTTTCCAGACAATCTCTCAGGCACACAGCCACATCAAAGGAACACCATGTTTCACAAGCTGCATTAAAGTGTCAGCAAGCTTGTCCCTGACAGTGCCTCAAGAGGTTCAAGATGAAAGGTACAACTTTCCAGTGACAATCTGACACCCTTTAAGTTCCTCAGCATTCTCCTGCATAACATTCCTCAGGTTAACACACCTTGCAGCTCCACCCTTCCCGCACTCTTCAGATACCTTCTCATATACATATCACAAAGACATTCACCCTATCCTATGGCCATTTTTGCCAACCTGTCACTCTCCATAATTGGTCTTGTTCTGTTCTCTCTACACAACCCATCTCTCATGCTGACAAGTTTCTGCTTTATCTCCCACCTGCAGAAGAGTGGATAGGATTCTAGCAAAAGGCCGAGTAAGCATTGAACAGAGGGATATAAGTGATGGCCTACCTAATTGAAAGGTGTTGGCCATTGGAAAAATGTGTCCACTTGGTCCACAGTAAAGGGGATCTGAACCCAGGGTTGTACAGATCTCATCAATCACATGCTGTGAACATCAGAGCATCAGAAGATATCAGCACTCAAACATGTTGAGAACTGATCCACTTACTACCTGTGGAGCATGTGCTGGTCATTCACCCCCTTCTCTATAGATCAGTGTGTTCATCATCACAGCCCCAGGGACCCAATTTCGATTCCAGCCACTGGTCACTATCTGTGCAGAGCCTTCACATTCTCCCTGAGTGCGTTTCCTCCGGGTGCTCCTGTTTCCTCCCATGCTTCAAAGATGTGCGGGTTAGGTGGATTGGCTGTGATAAAACTGTCCCTTAGAGTCAAGGGAATTGGCAGGGTGGATGTGTGGGGCTATGGGGATGGGTTATTGTCAGTACAGGCTCAACAGGTCAAATGGCCTCCTTCTGCACTGTGGGGATTCTGACACCATTAAAATTTCTAAACATCATTTAAATATGTGAGGACCAACCTCTGGATACCACAGGAATGCAAAGAATTATTTACCACAGAAGGCTGTGGAGGCCAAAATTATTGAGCATATTGAAGAGATAGAACATTTTTCAGATTTTAATGGCACCAAGGGGAGAAAGCAGGAATATGGCATTGGGAGAGAGAAAATTAGCCATGGTAGAATGGTATAGCAGTATTGAAGGCTGAATGGGCTACTCCTGCCCCTAATTTCTATGTTCCTATGTTAAATGTTTTTTACCCTTATGTTGTATCTGGTTCTTTTGCCAATTCTATTAAATTTGTGTCTTTTGGTTATTGACCTATCTACAACTGGACACAGTTCCTCCTTCTTTATTCTTCTAGAATTGTTCATGATCATAGAATCATACAACACAGAAGAAGCCCTTTAGCCCATCGAGTCTGATATCGAAGACCGAGTTTTGAAGCGTTCAGGATGGAGTAGATGAAGACCGACTGTTTCCACCAATAGGAGAGTTGGTAATGTAAGGACATAGATATACAGTACAATGATTGGCCAAAAAAACACCCCAGGAGATGAGGAAAAATTATTTCACTCCGTGAATTGTTATGATCTGGAATACGTTGCTTTAAGGAGATAGATTCTGTATTAGCTGTCAAAAGGGAATTGGATCTCTACTTTCAGAAGAAAATAAGTTCTGTATGGCTACAGGAATAGAACGAAGTGGGCGGCTTTTTTAGGGAGTCAGTAAAAGACTGATAGGCTGAACGGCGTCATTCTGTGCTGAGGTTTCAATGAGAAAATAACAGCGAGATGAATCAGAGAGGAGTGATTAAATAATGGCAAGTTTAGGCTTTAAAATCCTGAAGATTGCAATTGAACAGGGCAGAAGGAGATAAGGATGTTACAAACTAACAGGAATTTGACAAATAAGCAGCAAGTGTGAAATAATGTCTGAATACGAGGAGCTTCAATCATACCATCAAACTGAACGTTTGAAAATTTAGTCTTTCTTTTTACTGGGGGTTATGAGATCTCATTATGAACACATCCTGAAAAGTCCAGCCAGGTCATGAGATTCAAAGAATAATTTTTCCAAGGGCAGTTACTGGGAGTGGTATGTATACCTTCTTAAGGTGACCAGCCTGGCCTCTGCCACAGCCAGCATTAGAAGGAAGATTCTACAAGTGCTGATCAATAAAAATTAAATTAGTACTTCCGCACTTTTACTCTATTTTAGCTGCTCTGTACACTCATCATTATCACTTTCTCTTTCTGCATTATCATAGAATCCTACAGTACAAAAAAAGGTCTTTTGGCCCATCAAGTCTGGACTGACCACAGTCCCATCCAGGCCATATTCCTGGAACTCAAATATTTAACTTGCTAATCCCCTGACATTAGCATCAATTCAGCCTGGCCAATCCACCTAACCGGCACATTTTAGGATTGTGGGAGAAAACTGGAGCACCTGGAGGAAACCCATGCAATACGAGGAGAATGTACAAACTCCACACAGACAGTGACCCGAGAGCGGAATTGAACCTGGGTCCCTGACACTGTGAGGCACCAGTGCTAACCACTGTGTTTTCCCAGAACAGCTCTGCAAGGGAAGAAAATAGACATGAATAGAAAGGTTATGCAAGATGGGAGACAGAAAGAATGTTTCCTCTTGTACGGATGAGTAGGACTAAAAGCATCGATTTAGATAGCCATCAAGAAATCCAATAGAGGATCCAAAAAATATTGCCTTTACCCAAAGAGTGGTGAGAATATGGAACCCATTAGCCACAGAGGGTTGTTAAAGCCAATAATTTCAACGCACACAAGAGGAAACTGGACAAGCCTTCAAGAGAGAAGGGAATAGAAGCTTGCAATGGCAGAGGAGACTGGAATAAGTCTTTGGAGGCAGAAGTCCCTTCACCAAAATCCCTTTATTTACAAACTCTAACAGCAGTACACAAAGCGCTAGCATTCACCAGTCTACCTTTGGGAGTGCCAGAGGAACTGACACTCCCAATTAAATTCAAGGAAAAGACTCCCTGATTGACCTATCAATTGGATTCTTAATCAAGGAGTTTATACCCTAATAGGCCAGTCTCAATGACCCGATTGAAGTCGTTACAAAAGGATGGGAGGAGGTTCAGGTAAATCATAAACACCAGCATGAACTTGGAAGGCAGAATGGCCTATTTCTATGCTGTACTTCATATGTAAAAAAGTTTGGAGATAAAATTAAAGAATGGAAAGCAACAGTAACCCACATGATGGCATTTGCTTCTCAGAACGACTATCAACAACTGTTTCCCAAATTCAATATTGGAATTGGAACTTGCTGAAACATCAGGGGCAATTTTCTCACCCTGCCCAGCATGGGAATCGTAATGGGCAGGGGAGTGGACCATTCAAAGATCCGTTGACCTCGGGAGGAATTTTCCAATTTTGGGGTGACCACTGCTGGAAAATCCCACTAATAGAGTTTAAGGACAGGAGGGTTACACTGGAGCTATATAAAATGTTGGTTAAGGCACAGCTATAGTGTTATGTGCTATTCTGGAAGCCACATTATAGAAGGGATGTGAGAGCACTGGAAAGGGTACACAGGAAATTTACCTGGTATGTTTTCACCTGATGAAGAGTCAGTGCTCTGAAAGCTTGAACTTGAACTATCAAATAAACTTGTTGGGCTTTAACCTGATGTTGTGAGAATCCTTACTGTGGAAACCTGTATGATTCTGACTCCAAGACAAATAAGGATGGATAATAAATGCTGGCCTTGTGCGGGCTTACTTACCTTTCCACCTTTGCCGATGGAAGGCTTCACCGGCATGGATCACAGATCGCCCCCCGCAATGGAACCAGATCACCAATCGGATCAGAGGTCTTTAAACCCCCCACATGGTTAGGGACAGGGTCTAATCGCAGCAGGGCCTGATGGAGCAGAGCCAGACAAGGTGAGGTGAAGAGTAGCCCATAAAAGGAAGGGAAGGGGAGACATCTGCATGTAGGGGTGGGGGCTGATCTAGGATTGGGGACTGTGTGCTGACATTCGGGGGGCAGCAATCGGGGGGATCTATGGGGAGTGGCAATCAGAAGGGTTGCAATCTGAAGGGTTGGGTGGGAGATATCCATGGAGGGATTGACAATCTACCAGTATTGCGCATGGGCAATAGCATTATGACCAGTCTGCAACCGGCTTTCTGGCACGACTAGGTTCCGTTGCCCCTACTGGTGGGAATCAAATTCCGGCATCTGTATAGAGTGCTGTAAGTTCATGCACTTTACCTCACTGGGGAAATGGGCAAGAAAATATCCTGTTTTTGCATTGTACACTTTGAATTTTTCTAAGAAAATTCTGCCCATCATTTTTGCCTCACCGATGAAACTTGTCATTAATAAGCCTCCAACTAGACTCCCAGATGTTCGGATGATTGAGTCAAATGAAACAAGGGACAAAATTCTGGGAAAAATAATCACCTGCTCCTCCCCACACCCACCAACCATTTACTTCCAAGATAGTGCAAAGTGGAACTATTTAGCGTTATAATCATTTGACAAGCAACGTTTCACTGCCAAAGCAAACATCAAACTTCCAGCCGTAATTGTCTGTCCATTTCTCTCCCACCTGGGCCCCACCAGCTCCCCTCGCTTCCCTATATCCCAGTTTAGTTTCGCACCCGGCAGAGAGCGATAAACCTCACCAGCCACAGCAAAGCCGCAAGTGCTGTTGCTGCCAGCGCTGTCGTATTATTTTACAGGGGCTCCAGAACACACAGTTTTGACCACAGCCAAGTGCCAGCCTAATCAATACAAGCATTTCACTTTGCATTACTCAGGCTGGGCTAAATTTTCAAGCCCAATTCATTATTAAATACACACGTTATTTGAAGCTATTACAGGATGGATAGATAGATGGACAGGAGCCACTTAGTATTAAGCCCTTTTAGGCCTCATTTGAGAAGAGAGCTTGCTGACCCCTGTGGTACAAAGAAGCAGCCAGCTGGGTTTAAGTTGCCGGTTGCACTGCTGAGCGCACCAGTTTCTAAATGAAAATAGCGGGCTGCACTTACAGAGATTACTCTTATAATCATTTTATCCAGCCTCTTCTCAAGTGTTAGTGTGACATGCTTTCAAAGACCCCTTCCCTTTGAAAACTGTTAAAAAGATAAGCAATATTGACGTGCCTACATAATGCTTTCTCTTCTGCTCTGTAATTCCATGAGTTGGTGGAATTGGAAACTATACTTGTAGGTTTCACCACTTGACTCACTGCCACCAACTGCCCTGTCCATACACAATCCAATGATGCAGTCCATTCTCTGCACCACCACACTTTTATAACTTGTAAACAATGTTAAAAAAATGCATTCTTTAAAAATCCTATTAAGACTTAGAGAAGGTAATAACCTAGTAGTATTATCACTAGGCAATTAATCCAGATGTTCTGTTAGGGCTCCGGGGACCGGGGTTCAAATCCCGCCACAGCAGATGATGGAATTTGAATTCAATTAAAAAAATCTGTAATTAAGAATCTGCTGATGACCATGAAACCATTGCCATAAAAATACATCTGACGAAGATTCATCTCGACTTGAAATGTTGGCCCTACTCTCTCTCTACAGATGCTGTCAGACCTGCTGCAATTTTCCAGCATTTTTCTGTTTTTGTTTCTGGTTTACTAATATCCTTTAAGGAAGGAAATCTGCCAGCCTTACCTGGTCTGGCCTACATGTAACTCCAAATTCTTAGAAAAACCCATCTAGATCATTAATGTTCTTTAAGGACTGGAAATCTGCCATCCTCACCTGTTTTGGCCTACATGTAATTCCAGAACCAGAACAATGTGGTTAACTCTCAACTGACCTATGATTGGCAATAAACGCTGACCAGCCAGCGATGCCCATGTCCTACAATTGAGTACAAATAAAAAGTTCGTACAACATTGGCCAGGAGATTTGTCTTCCAATAGCGGCTCCAGGGAAGTTCTGGAGGGTTGGCAAACTCAGGAACAGCCATGGGATAGAAACATGCTACAATTTCCTCTCTGGATGTTGAAGTTTGTCTGTGAGGTGTATTTGTAATCAAGGACAAATGACTATCTATCATCTTCAATGTCACCATATTGGGACCACAGCTATGTTGCACCACATTTACTGATTTTGTGATGAATTGATCCTTCAGTTACATGGTAACAGCAAGCTCTACTTGGGACATAAGAACAAAGAACTAGGAGTAGGAGTCGGCCATCTGGCCCCTCAAGCCTGCTCTGCCATTCAATAAGATCATGGCTGATCTTTACGTGGGCTCAGCTTCACTTACCCACCTGCTCACTGTAACCCTTAATTCCTTTACTGTTCAAAATTTTATCTATGTTTGACTTAAAAACATTTAGTGAGGTAGCCCCAACTGCTTCACTGGGCCGAGAATTCCACAGATTTGCAATCCTTTGGCTGAAGAATTTCCTCTTCAACTCAGTCCTAAATCTGCTCCCCCTTATTTTGAGACCATGCTCCCTAGTTCTAGTTGCACCTGCCAGTGGAAACAACCTCCCTGCTTTAACTAATCTATTCCCTGGGCCTTGAGCATAGCAACAAGGTGGGTAAGTCAATGCACCAGGATTCACAATGTGCTCAATCTGAATAATTTTTCAGTTAAATTAATGTTGAAAGTAGTGGACTATTTCTTATGTTAAAGATAGAGACATATTGCAAGCTGTATCTCAAAAGAAGAAAAACAGACATTGAGAAAGAGTTCGGAGAAGAGTTAAAGAAAATCACTGAAGGTATGGTTCTAAGGAGGCTTTTGAAAGCAGAATAGTTAGATAAATGGTGAGTGAGTGGAATCGGCTGCTGTCGGTGGTGGTAGAGGCGAACTCGCTGGAGTCTTTTAAAAGACTTCTGGATGAGTACATGGGATTTAATGGGATTGGGGGTTATAGGTAGATCTATGGATATGATTGGCCCAACTTGTGGGCCGAAAGGCCTGTTTGTACTGTAGTGTTCAATGGTCTAATAGGGATGAAGCTATGAATGTGGAGTTGATGTATCCACTTGCTGAGTAGAGCAGCAGTTCAAATGTCAATATGGTCCATTCTTGTTCCTGTTACCGACATTGCAATGCAGTTTGGCAGGAGGAGATCAGAAAGTATACCTGAGAATGCAGGGTCTTGATGTGAATAGGGGTGGAGCAGAAAGGGTGGCAAAAATGAAAAGTAGGCTGCAGTTTGTAAGGTCCATTATTACAATGACTAAACTTGAAAAGGGTTTCATTGACTGGAAAAACTTTTCGATTCCTGATGCCATCAAAGACACTTTATGAATGCAAGCTCCTTCTTCCTAATCTGCCAAGTGCCACAGTGTGTCTTGGCATAGAATGAATATACACAATTTTCTTACGCGTCTACTTTCTCAGAAGACTAAGGAAATAAGGGGGGCAAATGATGAAACATGAATGTAAGCTAGCTGGTAATATAAAACAAGATGAGAAGAGGTTTTTTGAATACGTAAAAGGTAAGAAAGAGGCAGAAATAGCCATTGGATCACTGGAAAATGTCTTTAAGACAGTCATAGATATGTTCTTGATTAATAAGGGATTCAGGAATTATGGAGAAAAGACAGGAGAATGATGATGAGAAAAATATCAGCTATGATTGAACGGTGGATCAGACTCGATGGGCCAAGTGACCTAATTCTGTTCCTATATCTTGAGGTCCTGTAGTTTTATTTGTCATGTCAGCTACAACTCTCACCAACTTTTACAGATGCACCATAGAAAGCATTCTTTCTGGTTGTGTCACAGTTTGATGTGGCTCCTGCTCTGCTCAAGACTGTAGGAAACTACAAAGGGTCTTGAATGTAGCCCAGTCCATCACACAAACCAGCCTCCCATCCATTGATTCTGTTTACATTTCTTGCTGCCTCTGAAAAGCAGCCAGCATAATTAAGGATTCCACGCACTTTGGACTTTCTCTCTTCCACCTTCTTCTGTCGGGAAAAAGATACAAAAGTCTGAAGTCACTTACCAACCGACTCAAGAACAGTTTCTTTCTTGCTGCCATCAGGCTTTTGAACAGACTTTGATCTTTCTCTACACCTAGCCATGACTGTAACACCACATTCTGCACTCTCTAGTTTCCTTCTTTATGAACAGTATGCTTTGTCTGTACAGCAGGCTGGAAACAATACTTGTCACTGAATACTAATACATGTGACAACAATAAATGCCTTCCGGACCAAATTGCAACTCTGGTCTGGAAGACATTTTAAGCTATATGTTACCACAAATTCACCGGACTACAGTTGTAGCGTACAAGCTACCCAACGTGCTAAATGTTGTTCCTCATGATATTTTATCTTTCTATCTTTGCAGTACTCTTGGATCTTACCATATGCAGATATATTCAATTGACCGGTAACCAAGCCTATAAAGGTCAACACTGGGGATCTAATTTGATGACCCATATAGAGATTTTATTTTTATAATATATTTGTTCCTGATATGGAGACATCACTGGAAAGACCAGCATATGTTGGCAATTTCAAAATGTTCTTTCTTTCCAAAGTCTTTGAATATTCAAACATTTCTGAAAGAGACCTCTAATGGGATTAATGCACAGCGATCAGTGAAGGCATTTTATTATTCTTGATGTGAGGATATACGAACAGTTATTGGTGATGGCCTAGTGGTATTATCACTAACCTGTTAATCAAGAAACTCAGCTAATGTCCTGGGGACCTTGGTTCAAATCCCGCCACGGGAGATGATAGAATGCAAATCCAATAAAAAATATGTTCTGATGACCGTGAAACCATTATCGATTTTTGGAAAAGCCCATCTGGTTCAGTAATGTCCTTTATGGTAGGAAATCCTAGGCCTTCTGGCCTAGACAGGACTCCAGAGCCACAGCAACGCAGTTAACTCTCAACAGCCCTCCTAGGGGTGGGCAATAAATGCTGACCAGCCAGTGACTCCAATGAGCCAGAAATGAATAAGAAAAATAGAATTGCCTTCGGAAGTACTGAAAACCTGTCAAGGAATTTGAACCAGCTCTGGCTTTCTGTCCAAGCCCTCAGTTGTTTGCTGTTTGAATCTATCTCTTTGGCCACGGCTCACTCTAACCTGGTGCAGCTCAGTAGTATAGTCATTATCGGATTCAAATTACCTGTTTAATTGTGTGCAGAGTAGGGGACTGCTGAAATGGCCCTGATTTATGTCTCCAATTGAATGCAGTGCATCAAGCTGATCTGCAGGATGGCATGTGCTTCTGGCTGCAGTGAACGATGGACTTTTTTGTGTGTCTAATTAAGCCGTTGTATTTTGCTCGACTGAATCTAGTTACATAAATTAAGGTTGTAGTTTGACATTTCGCGGGTTGAATTCAAGGCTAAAAGGTTACTTGAGCTTTAACATTATTTGCTCGGCAGGTGAGAGTTAAGTGCCTCTTTGAAGTTCCTTGTATGCTTATGCTTATCTTGATGATGATTATCAGATGAGATGGCACAGTGGCACGGCTATCTCACAGCGCCAGGGATCCAGGTTCGATTCCTGGCTTGGGTCACTGTCTGTGTGGAGTTTGCACATTCTCTCTGTGCCTGTGTGGGTTCCTCTGAGTGCTCCGGTTTCCTCCCACAATCCAAAGATATGCAGGTTAAGTGGATTGGCCATGCTAAATCGCCACCGCGTCAAGGGGACTAGCTAGGGTAAATGCATGGGGTTTGGGAATAGGACATGGATGGGATTGTGGTCAGTGTAGGCTTGATGGGCCAAATGGCCTCCTTCTGCAATGTAGGGATTCTATGATCAGCAGAAGCAATATGTAGCAAAATGAGATTTACAAGGATGTTGCCTGGATTGGGAGGCAGGCCTTATGAAGATAGGTTGAGGGAGCTGGGACTCTTCTTCCTGGAGAGACGTAGGTTGAGAGGCGACCTGATAGAGGTTTATAAAATATTGAGAGGAATAAATAGGGTGGATTCTCAGAGGCTATTTCCCCAGGCTGAAATGGTCACTACGAGAGGACACAGATTTAAAGTGCAGGGAAGCAAGTACAGAAGAGATGTTAGGGGTAAGTTTTTCACTCAGAGGGTGGTGAGTGAATGGAATCGGCTGCCGTCGGTGGTGGTAGAGGCGAACTCGCTGGGGTCTTTTAAAAGACTTCTGGATGAGTATGTGGGATCCAATGGGATTGAGGGTTATAGATAGGTTTATGGCTTTGTAGGTATGGATGTGATCGGCGCAACTTGTGGGCCGAAGGGCCTGTTTGTGCTGTAGTGTTCTATGTTCTATGTTTGCATCCTTGTGTTGACATTTAAGCATTTTATTTTCTCAGAACAGAAGATAACGGCAACTCTTATAGTGAATCATAGAATTATAGAAACCCTACAGGCAGAAGGAGACTATTTGGCCCATTGAATCTGCGCCAACAATAATCTCACTCTGGACCCTATCCCCACCATCACACACATTTATCTCCCTAATTCCTCTAACCTACACATCCCAGGATACCAGGAGCAATTTAGCATGGCCAATTAACCTAACCTGCACATTTTTGGACTTTGGTGGTGTCAGGATTGTGTTTGTTTCACTGTTAAAAATTATTTAAGAATTTGCAAAACTGGTTTTAAATTGCATCCATTTGACTTTAATTTCCAGGAGATTAACACTCATATTCCCAAACACAGTGGAATCCAGCTCCCTTATTCAAATACCAAAAAGATAAATCCACAGAGAATGCGAATAGAATCTGTCAGTGGCCTCACCCCTTTTTATATAGAACATAGAACATTACAGCACAGAACAGGCCCTTCGGCCTTCGATGTTGTGCCGACCAAAATAAAAAGCAATGCCCCCCCAAACTAAACCATTCCCTTCTCTTCCATATACTTATCAATTAACCTCTTAAACGCCACCAAACTTGGCGCATCTACAACAGCTGCAGGCAGGGCATTCCACTCCCTAATCACTCTGAGTAAAGAACCTACCTCTGATATCCGTCCTATAACTCATACCCCTTAATTTAAAGCTGTGTCCCCTCGTGCTAGCTTTCTCCATCCTAGGAAAAAGGCTATCACTGTCCACCCTATCCAAACCTCTAATTATCTTATATGCTTCAATAAGATCCCCCCTTAGCCGCCTCCTTTCTAACGAAAACAACCTCAAATCCTTCAACCTCTCTTCATAGGACCTGCCCTCCATACCAGGCAACATCCTGGTAAACCTCCTCTGTACCCTCTCCAATGCCTCCACATCTTTCTTATAATGTGGCGACCAGAACTGCACACAATACTCCAAGTGCGGCCGCAACTAGAGTTTGTGAGCTGCTCTGGAATAACAGCCCTCAGCCATTCCCTGAATTTCCAATTCTTTTAACTCCAGTCCGGTGGCTGACGTCACTCAAATTCCCTCTTTAAACTTTAACCCACACTTAATCTTGAGAAACTAAGGGGCAACTTATCATGGCCAAATAACCTAACCCACACATCTTTGGAGTGTGGGAGGAAACTGGGGCACCCGGAGGAAACCCACGCAGACAATATTCAAACTCCACTCAGACAACAATCCAAGCCAGGAACTGAACCCAGTTTCCTGAATCTGTGAGACAGCAGTGCCACTGTATAGCCCGAATATCCTCCTGTCTCAATGACAGTGACCACTCCCCACTCAAACCCCTCATCAAACTTCCCCGTCGGAAAATCCAGTTGTCAGTGGCCAGATCCTGTTGCTGGGTAATGTTAGATCACCTCTGCTACCGCACAACATGCCGTGGATTTGGGAAAGGCAGTGGGTGGGGGGAGAGGCGGTATATAAAAACTTTCCTATAGTGTTTTGCATGCCCTTTGAGCATTTAATTACCAACAATGTCATTTTGTGAAGTGGTCACTGTTGTAATGGAGGACATGTAGCCATCAATTTGCATACAGGAAGTTTCCACAGGCAGCCGTGAAATATTGACTAGTTCATAATGATGCTGGTTGAGAGGTAAGTGTTAGATCAGAGGGCAGTGGTGAACTTTAAGACAAAAGTGCATCTGATGCAAACTCCAAATCTAAAATTTTGAAATATTCAGCAGGTCTGGCAACTATGGAGAGAGATCTGAAGAACGAATGCTTTTCTTCTCTTCAAATTAGCCTATGGAATCTTTTACATCCATCCGAGAGGGCAGATGGGCCTCATTTTAACATACTATCTGGAAGATGGCACTCCAATAATCCGGCTCCCTTCCACTGGTGCACTGGATTTTTTTATTCGTTCATGGGACATGGATGTTGCTGGCTGGGCCAGCATTAATTGCACATCCTGAGTTGCCCAAGAACAGTTGAGAGTCAACCACATTGTTGTAGCTCTGGAGGCACATGTAGGCCAGTCCAAATTGGAACACAGATTTCCTTCCCTGGGTGAAAGAGCTATACAAGATACTTGGCAGTGAAATCTGTCTCTGTATTGTAAGAAATAAAATAGACCTGGGAAAGATCAGAAGGCGTTTCTTTTTAATTATTATTTTCTATTGAGCTGAACCCGCTGCAGTCCACACTGCCCCACAGTTTGTCCTTCAGTTTCCTTCTCCCTCTCAGCTTGCGTTAAGCAAATTGCGGCAGAACATTTTAAGATGACGCTTTTCTCTTTTTTTCTCCCCCCAGCCCAAGGAGAGATCAGCTGATATGCAGGGAAGGCAACAAATGAGGTAGGATATTAGTGAACCAGATGAGTTTTTTCCGATAATAGACCATGGTTTCAGGTCATCAGTATTTTCTTAATTCCAGAGTTTTTTTTATAGAATTCAAATTCCACCACCTACCATAGCAAGATTTGAACCTGGGTCCCCAGAACACTTGCTGAGTTTTTGTATTAATAGTTTAGTGATAATGTCAGTGGGCCATCACATCCATACTAACTGGATGGCCAGATTACATTATGTCTTTAGGGCTCGAGTGGGGCGCGAACATATGACCCTCTGCCTCAGAAATGAGGGCTCTGTCATTTGAGTTGTAGAATCAGCACATCTGGACATCTTAGAACATAAACTAAAATGGCATTGATGTAGAATGGATCCACGGACAGGACAAAATTTAAATTCTGTGTTAAAAATAAGATCAGCCCTCAGTATATCAATCAACAGGATGAATATTAGACCAACTGGGTGGGGACCTTAATGGACTAACTGAGTGATACTAATTTCCAAGCAGTTGAACTTTTGCTCTGTGTCAAGTAGGGCTGCCAACAATCCAACCCTGTTGTCAAGTCTTGTTGTTCAATATGCATCATTCGGGTTCTGCTGTGAACAATTCTGGGAGGAAAATCATCAACATAGTTCAGAAACATGTTTTCATGTTGTTTTGTCTTTGGACACTTTTGTTTATGCATCTAAAAATAATAGTTTGCCAATGAGGGGGGAAGGAAGACAATTGTTGACACATCCCCATCAGGTCATGAAGAGCTTGTCTGCTTCTCAATAGATGGGTATAACAGGGGTAGTGATGGAGCAATGAAAAGCGGAATGTTTTGTGTTGAGACTTCCAGAAATACACCCGGCCACAGATGGAAATGTTGGGCCACCTCTGCTGCCGCAAAATACGGGAATTATTCATTCATGGGACACTGTTGTCTCTGGCTTGCCAGTATTTATTACTCATCTCTAGATGCCTGATGGCAACTGAGAGTCAACCATGTTGCTGTGGCTCTGGAATCTGTAGGCCAAACCAGATAAGGAAGGCAGATTTCCTTCCCTAAAAGATGTTAGTAAATTGGATGAGTTTTTCTGACAACCTTCAATGGTTTCATAGTCATTAGCAGATTCTTAATTCCAGATTTATTTTATGAATTCAAATTTCACCTTCTGCCATGGCAGGATTCAAGCCCAGAGCATTAGCTGAGTTTCTGGGTTAATAGTTAAGTGATAATACCACTGGGCCATCGTCCCCCTGTGAAAAATAATAATTAGTGCCTACCAGGGTTCTGAACTGTCAATTGGTTTACAATTGTTCCCCTCCATTCGCTGCAAGCGGCTTGCTTACTGAAGGTAAACTCCCAGTGCCGCTACTGCTCCATCCACGATGTCTCTGTACTACCTGCTCACAAAGTAAAGTGAAGCAGACACATTTTAAGATCTAAAAAGCACCATAACTCATTACCAGCTTGCAGCAGAATATCATAGAAAAGATAAGGGTAACAATGACTTTCTGTTCAATGATAAATGACTCATAGCTGCATTACTTCTACTCCCTTATATGTTGTCCTCTTTATTGAATTTTGCCCGTGTTAAATAAATGATCTGCCAGACAATCACTTACTTTCCATTCAACTACGCTTGTTTTAAGCCTCAACAGATAAAGTATTTAGAGCTTTCAGCGGGGACAAGTGTGGCATTTGTTTCTGACAAGGACCCGTGGTGCTTTATCCATTTCATTTTAAAGATTAGTGACCCCGGGGTGCTTCAGTTTGAAAGACTGCTGTGTGGGGACGACGAGGGCCTCCTTGAACTCCAATCCATTTTTCTGATGAAATGGTACGTTCCAACTGTGGCACCGAGGCGCTGCAAGATGTACAGTTACTTTTAGCGTTCTGTATCGATCAGCAGGCCGTATTGATTGTCCTGCTTTCCTCAAACAACTCCCCGTGCCTGTGCACAGACGCCTCCTCAGCACTGAGCTTACAAAGCGGGGGGAAACCGGTCATCTGACAGGCGAAGCTTTTGTCTGTCACGTCCACCGAGGTGAAGATGGGCTTAATGATGAATGATACTTAGTTTGATGTAACCATACCCCCAAGTTCCATCCGATTCAGCATCTGTGTTGTTGAGATGAAGAATTCCACCAGAAGCAAGTTACTTTTCCTTGTAAACTCCATTACGGAGAAAGAACCACGGTGATTTTGTGTGTTTCGAATAGAATCTCCTTTCGCCTGCTATTTTGATTCAAATGTTACTTCATTTAAAGTAAGAAGTTTGAGCTCCTGTGAAGTGTTGCAAGAACATTCCTCATGTTATTCGACATTGAGACTGGCAATAGTAATTTCTGCCTATAGTCATGCAGATGGGGATTCTGTCAAGGAAGCTCTGCAACTCCAACATGATACATGCTACAATTAAAACCTTTAAATCCTTTTCATTTGTCACGACAGTTAGAACATAAATTAGTAGTGTGTACTTCCAGAGGGAACCTCAGCTCTTGGGCATGGTTTCCATTCAACTACACTTGCTTTAAGCCTCAACAGATAAAGTATTTAGAGCTTTCAGCATGAATGAGTGTGGCATTTCATAGGAATTCATAAGAACAAGTAACCCTAATAAATTTTGATATGAATCAAAGTTTTAATTTGTTTATGACCACCTGATAACACATATTGGTGCATTATTTCAAATCATCCCCAATATTTAATTGGTACATTGCGATTACTGCCTCATCCACTTAATGCTGAATTCATAGAATCCTACAAGAGTAGAATCATAGAATCCCACAGTGCAGGACACCATTCAGCCTATCGAGTTTGCACCAACTCTCCCACAGAACATCCGAGCCCACTCATTCCCCTCCACCCCCAGTCCTATCCCTGTAACACCACGCATTTACCCCACTAATCACAGTAACCTATGCATTTTTGGCCAGTGAGGGCAATTTAGCATGTCCAATCAACCCAGCCTGCATATCTTTGGAGTGGGACAAAACCAGAGCACCTGGAGAAAACCCACACAGACACGGGGAGAATGTACAAACTCCACACACAGGCAGTGACTCGAGGCCAGAATTGAACCCGGGTCCCTGGCACTTGAGGCAGCAGTGTTAACCACTGTGCCACCATGCTGCCCAAATTGAAATAATTTTAAATATTTCTTTTAGCTAATTTTCATTTGTTAACCAGTCCATTCTCTTGAATTTTGAGCATCTATCTGAACTGTGGTAAACCTGAAAAAGAAAACAGGTTAATTCCCAGCATGTCATCTTTGTTCTTTCATTCTTGGAATAAGGAAATCATTGGAAGGGTCAGAAATGATTGCCCTTCCCCGAAGGCCCTAGAGATAGTGATGGTGAGTATGTTCAGGAACTGCTGAGGTCTGTGCAGTGAAGGTACTCTAATTATGAAGTAAGGGGGGGAATTTCCAGCATTTCAACTCAACATTGAGTTAATTTGCCTCAGCTTTGTAACTTCAATTGGTCTCAGTGCCAGTAGAGGGAGCAAAGTTCATCAAGGTTACTATTCCCACTTGCTAGATAGCTGTCCCAAACTGATAGAAAATGTTCGTAAATGGATCACAAATGAAGACAAAAACTAGGTGCAGGCATTCTCCCCATGTCTGTGTGAGTTTCCTCTGAGTGCTCAAATTTCTTCCCACAATTCAAAGATGTGTAAGTTAGTGGATTGGTCAAGCTAAATTGTCCCTTAGTATCCCAAGATGTATAGAATCGTAGGATCATAGAATCCTACAGTGCACGCTCCCATCAAGTCTGCATCGAGCACAATCCCACCCTATCTCCACGCATTTACCTGAGCTAATCCTCTGACACTAAGAAGCAATTTAGCATGGCCAATCCACCTAACCCGCGCATCTTTGGACTGTGGGAGGAAACTGGAGCACCTGGAGGAAATCCATGCAGACATGGGGAGAACATGCACATTCCACACGGACAGTGGCCCAAGCCAGGAAGCAAACCTGGATCCCTGGTGCTGTGAGGAGGAAATGTGAATCACTGTGTCACTATGTGTCATAGGTTCGGGATGTTGGTGGGGTAAATGTGTAGGGCTCTGGGGTAGAGCCTGGACGGGGATAATCTATTGGAGAGTCGGTGCAGTCTCAATGGGCTGAAGTGCAGGGATTCTATGATACAGCCTCCTACTAATTCAGAGGCAAATGCACATTAAACTGAGGCTCACGTATGAGTTAGGATGCTTACAGACAGGTACAGGAGCGTGAATGGTGCCTATTCAACTGTACCCCGGCAAGAAGTTATTGACTTTAGAAGAGAGGGGAAAACAGAGGAACAGTGATAGACCATCCAACTTGTTCTGCCATTATTGATTTGTGCACAACTCAATTTGCCCTACTTTTACTGATATCTCTTTCTATTCTAAAGGAAAGTCTGCCAACCTCAGTCTTGAAGGTGCAGCAAAAGCTAAAGTTTTTTGGATGGAAACTCCACTTTCACGCTGCTCTGTGTGAGAAAATTGGTGAGGCAGAAAGTGCTGCCATGTCAGAAAGAGAAAAACTAGTTTAGTTAGTCTTGGCTTCTTTTCCAGCTGCGGATTTTCTATTTAATTTCCTATCCTCTTTTGCCAATGAACTCAAATGCAGTACTGAGGGAGTGCTGGTCAGTTGGAGGTGTCATCTAAGGTAAAGTTTATTTATTAGTCACAAGTAGGCTTACATTCGCAATGCAATGAAGTTACTGTGAAAATTCCCTAGTTGCTACACTCTGGCGCCTGTTTCGGTACACTGAGAGAGAATTTAGCATGGCCAATTCACCTAACCAGCATATGGGCGGCATGGCGGTGGGGGGGAAAACAGAATATCCAGAGGAAACCCATGCAGACTTGCAGAGAACGTGCAAACTCCACACAGACAGTCACCCAAGCCGGGAATCGAACGGGAATCCATGGTGATGTGAGGCAACATAACTAACCACTGTGCCATCACGCCACCCCACCTTTTGGATGAGACACAAAAAAGGAGGCCTCACCAACCAAATGGAGATGGGAAATCTGATATTAAAAAAACAGCAGTGGGGACCGTCCCCTCCAATATTTATCCCTCAACTAACCCCATCAAAATACAGCTTACATGAACACTATACAGGGAAGGCGATGGGCTGGTGGCATTTTCGTGAGACTATTAATCCGGAAACTCAGCTCAAGTTCTGGGGAGCCGGGTTCGAATCACATCATGGTAGGTGCTGGAATTTGAATTTAGTAAAAACCACCTGGAGTTAAGAATCTACTGATGACCATGAAACCATTGTCAATTGTCTGGAAAACCCATCTGATTCACTAATAGCAGTGCAATGATTAGCACTGCTGCTTCACAGTGCCAAGAGCTTTGGTTCAGTTCCTGGCTTGGGTCATTGTCTATCTGGTGTTGCACATTCTCTCTGTGTCTGCAGGGGTTTTCTCTGGGTGCTCTGATTTTGTTCTACAATCCAAAGGCGCGCTGGTTAGGTGCATTGGCCGTGCTAAATTCCTCTCACTGCACCCGAACAGGCATCAAAGTGTGGCAACTAGGGGATTTTCACAGTAACTCCATTGCGGTGTAAGCCTACTTTATGACTAATAAATAAGCTTTATAATGTTCTTCAGGGAAGGAAATCTGCCTTAATCTGGTTTGGCTCAATGTGAATCTAGAGCCACAGCAATGTGATTCTCAACTGCCCTCGGGCAATTAGGAATGGGCAATAAATGTTGGCCAGTGATACCCATGTCTCACAAATGAATAAAAAAGGTATTCACAATCCTGTTTTGGGAGAGATTGCTGTGCATAAATTGGCTGCCTTGTTTCCGAGGTGAAAACTACTATACAGATGTTTTGGGATATCCTGATGTCATGAAAGGAGCTATATAAATGCATATTATTTATTTTAAACCAATGTAATCTGGTTCACTGTTGAAAGTTTTATTTGAATCAGTATGACGTGACCCTGCCCCATAAGGAAATCACACACAGGACGAAATAGTTATTTGTTCACACTAGTTTGTGGTTTCCCTCATTTTCTAATCATGTATTTTTGATCACTTATCCCCGCCTGACTTTCTCCCTGCACCTACTTCATCAATTATCTCCACTCAGTTTAAAAGCTTGGATCATGTCTCCCCCTTTAATCTGAATCCCTTCCAGTGCCTTGACTTCTTTTCACAAGTACAGAGACCACAAGTGGACACAATACTCCTTGTGTGGTTTCTGCAGTGCTTAACAGAGTGTCAGTATCACTGCCTCCGAATCTCTATGGATCTGCTTGTACTTCACATCATTTACAACTGCTACCACAAGGAGTATTGGCAACTTCAGTGTCTGTTCATGTCTTATACCCAGATGCCTTTCGGCACTTGCCTTATTTAACAATACTCTTCGACAATTGTTATTGCCTTTGTTTTTTTGGAATCGATACATGCGCTGCTATTTTTCTTTCAATTTCATGAGCAAATTACTGATTTATCTGGTACCCAATCATATTTCAAAATACAGTAAATTATGTTATTTTTCAAGATTAATTGTGAAAGCTCCAGTTACACCTAACAAGTAGCAGTGAGGGCAAGGAGCAGTTAAGTCCTCTTTCAACAATGGTCAGAGATCTTGACCATCTACTGGAACTTGAGTTCACATTGTTATGAGAATGAACTGCCCATCTCGACAATGCAGCAGCCTTACAGTACTGCACTTAAATGTCAGCTTGGATTTTAATTTCAAACAATGCTGCTTTCAAATAATGAAGCATTGCTGCCTCACGGCATCAGGGACCCAGGTTCGAATCCTGCACTGGGTAACTGCCTGTGTTGAATTTGCACGTTCTCCCTGTGTCTGCATGGGTTTTCTCCAGCTGCTCTGGTTTCCTCACATAGACCAAAGATGTATGGGTTCAGTGGATTGGCCATGCTAAATTGCTTCTTAGTGTCGGGGGGACTAGCTAGGGTAAATGTATGGGGTTATGAGTTTCCTCCGGGTGCTCTGGTTTCTTCCTACAGCCCAAAGATGTGCAGATTAGGTTGATTGGCCATGTTAAATTGATCCTTAGTATCAGGGGGACTAGCAGGGTAAATATGTGAGTTCAGAGGAATAGGGGTTGGGTGGGATTGTGGTCTGTGCAGACTTGATGGGCCAAATAGCCTCCTTCTGCATTGTAGGGAACTCTATGATAATTCAACGTGACTTGGTGTGGCAGATATAAAACAAGAAGATTTATTCATTGAGGAGAAACTATTTACAGCTAATGGATTTCCAATACAATAATGTGGGACTGCACCTAACAACTGCCCAACTCACTCTACACACTTCTAGCTCGGGGATGCAAGCCTTCTTTCCCAATTGCCAAGGTTCACATGCTCGCACTTCATTGGTTCAGGGCTAATCACATGGTGACATGGCTAACGAAGGATTGCATCTTAAAGGGGCCATGCTATAGCACAAAACCCAAAAACCATTGGATAGAATTTTATTCAGAATAGTTAGGGAGTTTGGAAATTTTGGCTTCCTTATAGAGTTTGAAGAAACACTTTTCATGGAAACAACAGTTTAAAATTTCACCCATCGCTTTCCCTATCACTCCTCTGTACCTGGGCCCTTCTTTCAAAATTCAGTCAATTAGATTCTGAGGTATTCTACTTTTGAAATCCTGATCAAGATCTTGGGCAAATATTGTTAAAATCAGAGATCCTAGACACTCTCTAGATCACAGCTCTATAATTTGGGTAGCATGCTGGCACAGTTGTTAGCCTCACAGTGCCAGGGACCCGGGTTCAATTCCCAGCTTGGGTCACTGCCTATGTTGAGTTTGCACATTCTCCCCATATCTGCATGGGTTTTCTCCAGGTGCTCTGGCTTCCTCGCACAGTCCAAAAATGTATGGGTTCAGTGGATTGGCCATGCTAAATGGCTCCTTAGTGTTAGGGGGACTAGTTAGGGTAAATGCATGGGGTTATGGGGAGAGAATTTGGGTGGGATTGTGGTTCTGCAGATTCAATGGGTCGAATGGTCTCCTTCTGCGTTGTGAGATTCTATGAAATTAAATGATGATTTTGATGAATATTTTGTACTATTCAACTACTTTTTTTCTGATTTACTTCCACAATATCAACTAAACTAAATATCAGTATGAATAACTATTGCTCCATGTGATTTCCTGGGTTACTTTTGATCATCTAGAAGGTAGGAACGGGGAGTTAGAGAAGAAGGTTTCATCTTTCAACTGTGAATTTTTTGCATCTCCCAGGAGGTGAAATGGTTGTGAGGGGAGAGCTAATGATGGTATGGCATGGTGCTGGATTGATAGACTTGCTATTTGTCAATTTTGAACATTTTTTGTATAGATCTTTTAAACTCCTTTCCTTCTGCAATGGATGATGGAAATGCAGACTCAGAATTCTGGGGAGGTCAGATGTGATCATCAAGTTTTTTTTGAGTGAGCCAAGTCTGCCAGAAGTGCCTCCCATGAAGTAGCCCTTTGCCAGCGGAGTACAGTGAGTCTGCATTTCCATCATCCATCTCAAAGCCAAGACAAGCTTTCTATCCAAAATTATCCTGGGTTTGAGCCAGCCCAATGCCAACATATTCAATGTTATATATTCCTGTGGAATGGATGAGTATACCAGGGCGCACTTACAACAAAAGCAAAAGGAGAGATCTAATAAAATGGAGGGAATTGTACTGATTGAAAATACAGAAGAAGATCAGTGGGAATACAGTGCGAGCAAGGCTGCAAGGATACAAACTGTCAAGTGTTTTCAATTTACTTTTATTGCCTTGTAAATGTTTTCTTTTGTAGAGTGAAATTAATATTGAGGTAATAAAGCTCCTCCTGCTGTTGGATCATTTTTATTGCTTCAATATCAGTGTTGTTTCTGATTGAACTGAAAACATGAAAATGTGATCATCCCCGGGCAATTGGAATTTAGACCCATAACAATCTGGATTCAAAATCTTATCTGTGTGTTCTTTAAATCTTGAATACCAACATTGATAAAGCCTTACTTGAAACGCCAAAACAAGGTTACCTTTAATGAATATCCCCGAGGCAGTCAACAAAACAGGCCACTAATGAAACAGATTTCAAAACTCTTGTTATAGTAATTGAAACAATTAAATTGATTTTAATTTTGCAAATACGTCAGTGTGCTACTTATTTTGACCATAAGCCATAACAGTAACTCTCTCCAGAACCTATTCAAGGTTCCAGACCCCCAGGTTTCTGGTTCTTGCGTGTTGTATTTGCAGTAATAGAGACCGCAGGGAGTGTAATTTGCTTTTCAAAGTGCTTCACAACTAAACCTACTGCTTCATGTATGCCTTTGGTATCTGAGAGGAGAAAGCAGAACCTTGGCTGGTGCCCAAAATAATTTTCTCCTCTCCCTTTGAGCTGATGCTGTAAAGATAAAAATCTTTTATCACCTTTTATTTATGCTAAGCATTCGTTTTAATTGATTTTGGCTGAGACAGAGATAGCATCAAATAGAAGTTAAGTGTTTTTATGGATAACTCTTGATCCATGTGATCTCCTGGGCTACTCTTGATCACCTGGCAGGGGCAGGGGGCAGGCAGGGAGTCGGAGAAGAAATCGTTAGAGTAAGTTCGATTATTAGCCCTGGATTTCTTGCCTCTGTAAGAATTTAGCAACACCATTTTAAATCCAACCGATTTATTTGATAGTAAATTTGCGAGCTTTCGACACTCTTGTGTCTTTGTCAGGCAATTGCAGTGTTCTAGTCTGCAATCACACACATATCAACACAGACAGTCACAGATTGTTGACTGTCGACTCATCGATCGACAGTTCCGACGTGCCACAGCGATAAACCGCACTGACCTCCTCAGAAGACGAACACGGGACACAGTGGACAGAGTACCCTTTGTTGCCCAGTACTTCCCCGGAGCGGAGAAGCTACAACATCTTCTCCGGAGTCTTCAACATATTATTGATGACGATGAACATCTCGCTAGGGCCATCCCCACCCCCCCACTTCTTGCTTTCAGACAACCGCACAACCTCAAACAGATCATTGTTCGCAGCAAACTACCCAACCTTCAGGAGAACAGTGACCACAATACCACACAACCCTGCCACAGCAACCTCTGCAAGACATGCCAGATCATAGACATGGACGACATCATCAAACGTGAGGATACCATTCACCAGGTACACGGTACATACTCTTGCAACTCGGCCAACGTTGTCTACCTAATACGTTGCAAGAAAGGATGTCCCGAAGCATGGTACATTGGGGAGACCATGCAGACACTACAACAGCGGATGAATGAGCATCGCTCAACAATCACCAGGCAAAACAGTTCCCTTCCTGTGGGCGAACACTTCAGCAGTCATGGGCATTCGGCCCCGACCTGCGGGTAAATGTTCTTCAAGGGGGCCTTTGTGATACACGACAGCGCAGAATCACTGAGCAGAGACTGATAGCCAAGTTCCGCACACATGAGGACGGTCTTAATAGGGATCTTGGCTTCATAACACACTATCTGTAACCCCCGTAACTTGCCTGGGTTAGCAAAAAACCTCACTTACTGTGCTGTCTGGAGAAAATACACAATTCTCAAACCAATGCTCAGGATTCCCTTCACACTCATTGTTAGCCACTTTAACACTTGAATAGCAGGTTAGATGTAAGAATTCGCATTCTAATCAGCAATCTGTGACTGTCTGTGTTGATATGCGTGCGATTGCAGACCAGAACACTGCAATTGCCTGACAAAGACACAGAGTGTCGAAAGCTCGCAAATTTACTATCAAATAAATCGGTTGGATTTAAAATTGGTGTTGCTAAATTCTTACTGAGTTCTTACTACCCCAGTCCAACACCGGCATCTCTACATCATTTCTTGCCTCTCCCAGAAGATGAAATGGTTGAGAGGAGAGATAAAAAAGAGGATTGAAATTTACTCATGGTTTGACAGACTCATTTGGTCTTCCTATTTGTCAATTTCGACCATTTTTTGCAATAGTTTTTGCAAGAATTAAGAATGGAATTTATATCAAATATCCCAAAAGCAGAGATGGAAAGAGGAGAGCTAACTGAGAGGGAACAAAGCTAAAGGCTATTTGATGGGATCAGATAGGAGTTCAGGGATGGAACTCTTTAGCCGCGCTTGTCTAAAAGATGAAAAATCCTGTCAATGGGGTTTTACATTATCCACAATTCACCTGCTACAATTCTAGCGGGAGGCTGGATGGGAAAATTCCAGCCGAGGTTTTTCTCACCTGTCAGTGCAGAGTTGATGGGCTGAAGGGCCTCTTCTGCACTGTATGATTCTATGATTCTATGAATTGGAACTCAGATATCTGCTTCCAAATTGACCATGTCCCAGGCACAAGTCACCAGACCTAGTCACACTTACATGAAAATGTTTCACAAGATTTGGTGTAGCCATTCAGGCCTCATGAGAGAGGTGGAATTACATTATCCCTTCTAAACTCCAGGTAAAATCCTCTACTGGGACAGTCTTGTCCATGGCAGTGCAGAATTACGTCCTAATGTAACTGGCCCTGTCCAAGGCATCACTGATAACATTTATTCCATCCCTCAGCTTCTTGTTAATGAGTGTATAAAACAGGATTACAGGAACCAATCTTTAATCACTAGCTCCATGGAAAGAAGGCAATAGCAAGAAAGGGTGCAGCAGCTCACCAGGTGGTAGAGCTTCCAAAAGTCTTGTGCTATCAGTATCCTTAATATATATTGTAGAAAAGACTCTTAGAGCAGGGCTGACAGCACAGAATAATGGAAGTTCATACGTGACAGCTTAGAAACAATGACAGTGCCTCAATGTTCCACCATTATTTGCAGAAGCTGATAAAATGGAAGTCTTTGTTCAAGAAAATTAAGGAGAGTCACCTCGATAATGGCTCCATTGCAAAGCTCTTGGCTCCACAAGGGTAGCTGTGGTCCCATCCGAGTGATGTCCCACGCTAGACCCCTAATTCTTCAAAGTGTGAAGTCCATTATTAAGTTTCTGGAAGATGCTCTAACCTCTCCAAGCCATAGAATCATAGAGACCCAACGGTGCAGAAGGAAGCCATTCAGCCCAGCAAGCCTGCGCAGACAACAATCCCACCCAGGCCCTATCCCCAAAACCCTACATATTTACTCTGCTAATGTCTCTAACATACACATCCCAGGACAGTGAGAGCAAGTTAGCATGGCCAATCAACCTAACACACATATCTTTGGATTGTAGGAAGAAACCACAGCATCTGGAGGAAACCCACGCAGACAACAGGGAGAATGTGCAAATTCCACACAAACAGTGACCCAAGCTAGGGATCGAACCTAGGTCCCTGGAGCTGTGAGGCAGCAGTGCTAACCACTATGCCACCCATAGAAGCCTGAAAATCAAATTCAGCAAACCTTGATTTTGAGTTTCAAATATCTAAATGGATTGGGTCCAATGTCTCAGTAGGCGCAGTCACAGCTCATGAAAGAAGTAAGGTCTTAAGCTTGTTTTCCATGTCTGCATTGGAGGTTCCCTGCAAACCTACTTGATTTTGTGAGGGCCAGCTAGCTTTGCAGTTTGTCTCTCCTTTGTAGAACGGATGTGAGTGCAATCCTTCTGCAACGCCTCCCAAAAAACACACAGGCACCTCTAAAGATTCTCAGAAGAATTGCATGAAGCTTGTGCTTTTTACTAAATTTTCCTTTAAAAGAAGTCCCTGGATGGTAAAAAATCATTCTCTACTGAAAGAGGCAGAGTAAATTTTGCATCATCAGTCCTTTGATTTGAAGATCTGTGTCAGCTCCCATCCAGTTTCAGTTTGATAATGTTTCAGGAACATAACAGTCTGGTTCTGATGATGGGATGAATTCATATCTTGCCCGAGTCCACCATCGTTGCCACAGCAGCAATTTGTCACCTGTCCTCATGTTTGAACACTTGACCAGTGATGAATGAATTAAGTTAAATAAAATAAAACAGAGTCCCTTTGTCCAATGCTTTGTCATAGAATCCTATGATGAAGAAGGAGGCCATTTGGCCCATCAAGGTTGTATTCTCACCCAGGCCCTATCCTTATAACCCATGCATTTACCTTAGCTAGTCCCCTTGACACTAAGGGGGCAATTTAGCATGACCAATCCACCTAACCTGCACATCTTTGGAGTCCAAGTCTTTCCATACCAGGGAGCACTTCCAATACGGAGTAATATGTCTCAAAGTCATGATCCCATTGTAAAGCCAGACACTAATACCATCGGGCAAATTTATAGTGGAAGTATAAATGAAGGTTTGCTTTGGATATGTGATCACAGTTAACCTTTGCACTGTTTCTACACCAAGATACTTAACTGTGTTTTAGTGCCTATGGTAAAATGGAGCTCCACCATCCTCTCCGATCGTTACTATATTTACTTACCAACTTGGATTACCAGACTATTAAAGTTCTGTATAAAACCTTATTCAATCAGAAAAGCCCAGTTTATTGGCTCTTGTCCCTTTACTGCTCAGTCCTAATTACTATTGTATAAATTTGGACTTAAATCTCAGAACCTCCAATTATAACAGGGGATTTAGAAAGACCTAAAGAAATGCTGCAATGTTAACAGTATCACTGATTGTAATGATCTCCAAAAGGTGGCTCGTTTTGTTTCTCTTTTTTTGATCTAATTATCTCTATAATTAGCCCTCTTGAGACCCTTAAACAGCATTGAAATGGACCAAGTGCACTTGGATGAAATCTTTTGCTTTTGGCCCCAGTGCATCCCATCGTACAGAGGATTCTCATATTCAGAACACTAATGCTAAAATTAGACCTGAGATGTCGCCTGTTCAATAGCTCTCAAAGTCTCGCTCGACAAGTAACTTGGGTAAGATGTCTATAGAGGGATATGGGCCAAATCTGGGCAATTGGCACTAGCTTAATCGTTAAAAAGATAGCAATGTGGACAAGTTGGGGTGAAGGGCCTGTGTCCATGCTGTAAATCTCTATGACTCTATGACTACAATTAGATTAGGATTAAAAACTCAATATTCTTCAGACATCAGTCTCTATCTAATCACTAACCATAAGTGTTCATTTTTAATTTGCTGCTTACGTGTTCATGCCCAATTGTCACTTGTTTCATAACACTGGACCGTGATGTTCCATGCAGAATTTTGGCTTTAAACTTGAGCTTGTTATAATTAGTGTTGTAATGTAATGATAAACATCTGACATAGATTCCTACAGTTTTAAAGAAGGCCATTCAGCCCATCAAGTTTGCACCAACCTCAATCCCACTCGGGCCCTATCTCCATAACTCCATGCATTTATTCTAGCTAGACTCCCTGACTCATAGGGGCAATTTAGCTCAGCCAGTCCACATGACAAGCGCATCTTTGGATTGTGGAAAGATACTGAAGCACCCAGAGGAAACTCACATAGATACAGTGAGAATGGGCAAACTTCATACAGATGGTAGCCCAAGTTGGGAATTGAACTCAGGTTCCTGGTGCTCTGAGTTAGCAGTGCTAACCACTGTGCCACCGGTATCGAGTATCGGAGCACCAGGGAACAACCTTCACTATTTAGTTGTTTATTGTCTGTCATCATTCATGACTGGCTGTAGCAGGAACAGAACTTTAACCCATCCATTGGTTATGGAATCTTTCATGTACGTCTTGCATGCATCAGCGCTGTTGCTTCATCACTGACAAAGCCAGTGTTTATTGCCCATCCATAATTGCTGTATGGTGATGCTGTGAAACCTATAGTGCTTTTCTCTTGTATCCATAGAATCCCCACAGTGCCAAAAGAGGCCATTCAACCCATCGAGTCTGCACCGATTGTCTGAAAGAGCATCTTACCAAAGCCCACTCTATCTCCCTAACCCCACATATTTATCATGGACAATCCACCTGACCCGTACATCTTTGGACTATGGGAGGAAACCAGAGCACACAGAGGAAACCCATGCAGACACGGAAAACATGCAGACACCGCACAGTCACCCAGTGGCAACACAGTGACTCAGTGGTTAGTACTGCTGCCTCACAGCACCAGGGATCTCGGTTCGATTCTTGGCTTGGGTCACTATCTATGCAGAGTCTGCACATTCTCCTCATGTCTGCATGGGCTTCTCTGGGTACTCTGGTTTCCACCCACAGTTCAAAAAACATATTAGTTAGGTGGATTAGCCATGCTAAATTCTCTCTCAATGTACCCAAAAAGGCGCTGGAGTATGGTGACAAGAGCATTTTCACAGCAACTCCAGCGCAGTATTAATCGAAGCTTACTCTAATAAATAAATGTCAAACTTTTAAAAAAGGTTGACAGAATTTGAAATAATTATATAGCACCAACCATCAGAAGAGAGAATCGTGGACAAATTAAGATATCACTTTGCAGAAAGATTAACCAAAGATTGTTAAATCTGAAAGCAATTTATTTTTATTTTAAGAAATGAAAATGGGCCATGATTCTCCCATCTAAAAGCGAGCCAGGAGAATCCCGCAGCGGCTGATTCACAGGTTTTGCAGGAGCATTCACGCCCCAAAATTCCGGCGGCATCTGCTCCATGCCGGAAATTGGCAGGGAGTCACAAAGACCATTTAAATGGTGATTTACATCAAATTGAAATGAGATTTTCATCAGCAACAAAGGTGGGATTTTATTTAGAAGAGGCTCTATTCCTCTACAATTTAAAATCCCATGAACAGCTGGGATGGCCTGCTTAACCATTTCAGAAATGAGATTTAGCTGCAGTGGAAAGCCCATCTGTCTCTCCCCCACCCGCTTCTCCCCTGCCAATCCCCACCATCCTTGCACAGCGGCGTCTGGGAAGATCCCATTGGTAACGCAGCAGATTCCAGAAGGAATTTGGAAGGGGCTGGCTCCAGCGCTGTGCACACTTTGCATTAGCCTGCATCATGGCCTCTTGAGCTACAGCAGTTGCAATGATTAATCCTGACTGCTTCAACACTCTTCTGAATTCTGCGTGAACTTGCTCCTCATTGGAATTGACAGCACAGATTACGCGTGTAATCATCGGGTATGTTTGGGGATTTCAACGACAATCTTTTTTTTTTAAAACAAAGGTGTTACTGACCTTTCCAGGCTGTAATTCTATGATTAATTTTTTTTTACCTTCAGCTTATTGCCATTTATAATATTTATTGCTGGCAAGTCCCAGTTGGATGGGGAATGTTCTAAGGCAGCGTTGGCAGAAGTGCAAATGAGGTAGTTTCACCTGCCTTTCTATTCCGCACAGAGCCTCTCTCTTGCTTTGCAAGGGAAAGGAAAATACCAGGGAGATAGCTCTTCAGAAAAGAAACCCAGTACTGTTGCTCTGTTCGAAATCCTAGGCCTCTCCATCATCCAACATGATGGATTGCATTACACTAATCACAACACAGTGAATTTTCCTATTATATTCTGTTGAAAGTAACTTGGTCTGGGATTAGGTTCACACACTATCCTTTACACCTCGGGGACCTGGCTTGGAATTCAGCCCAGGCAGATAGGATGAAACCTCCACTCTCTGTCTGACGAGTGCAAAATAAACTTGGAGCGGCCTCAAAAGAATTCCAAATGGACGTGCTCCCACCCAACATCGACTGCCCATTCTTTTTGGCACCGTTTTTTGCCTTTGAAAGGGAAAATGTTGCTCAGGAGCCATTACAGATAGGTTTGAAATTCGTAAGGCACAATGAGAGGCTTTTTTAGAAGCTCATTGTTCTCAATTTAAGACGGGGGAAACGACACTCAGATTCTACGTGTGCTTTTTCCTCTCTTTAGCTGGTTTCACAGAATCTTAGGATCCCTACGGTGTAGAAGGAGCCCGTTTGGCCCATTGAGTCTGCACCAACCACAATCCCACCCAGGTCCTATGCCCGTAACCCCACACATTTACCTGTTAATCCCCCTAACACTAAAGGACAACTTAACGTGGCCAATGCACCTAACCGGCACATCTTTCGGATGCGAGAGGAAAATGGAGCACTCAGAGCAAACACACGGGGAGAACTCCACACAGACTGTGACCATGGGCCGGAATTAAACCCAGGTCTCTGTCTCTGTGAGGAGCAGTGCTAACTACTGTACCACCATGCTGTCCATGCATTCATCATCACACACCCATTCTCCTATTTCCCTCTCTGCTCTCCCTCTCTGGCAACTAATTCAGAAATGCTGTATCAACTGATCCTTCACTAATAAATCAAAGGTCAGGAATAGTTTGATGTGGAGTTGCTGACGTTGGATTGGGGAGGGCACAGTAAGTAGTCTCACAATACCAGATTAGAGTCCAACAGGTTTATTTGGTAGCACGAGCTTTCGGAGCGCCGTTCCTTCATTAGGTGAGTGTTAAGCAAGTGGAACTAAGGGAGTGACCACAATGGGCAGTGTTTTCCTTCGGGGACCTTGAAAGAGAGGCCTGGTGTGCTTCCACGTTCTAAATTTACTTTATAATTTGTTTTGCTCTGCTATATGTCAGCCAGTACTTCATACACATTGGGATATTTCTGCAGTGGGGTGAGGGAAACAGTCACCAGCCTTTATTTTCATGGGGCCACCCTTATTTTCATGGGCCACCCCTCCCCCCCCCCAAAGCCCACCCCTGAATTGCCTAGGAGATGGCTTTGCCACTGAGTCACAGAATCATAGGCTGGAGTTTTACTGTCCCTCCCTGCCACGGGAATCAGAGCAGGCGAGGGGCAGACAATGGACAGATCCATTGACCTCAGGCGGGATTTTACAGTTTTGTGAGTAACAAGGCTATAAAATGTCACCCATTGAGACCCTATAATGCAGAAGAGGCCATTTGGCCCATCGGGTCTGCACCGAGCCTCTGACAGAGTATCTTACTCAAGTTCTGTCCCACATCCGATCCCTGTGACCTCATATATTTTCAATGATTAATCCATTGAATCAATCCATCTTGGGATACTAATTGGCAAATTTAACATGGTCAATCCACCTCACCTACACACGTTTAACCATGGAGGAAACTAGAGCACTCGGAGGAAACCCACACAGACACGGGGAGAACATGCAAACTCCACACAGACAGTGACCCAAACCGGGAATTGAATCCGGGTCCCTGGTGCTGTGAGGCAGCAGTGCTAACCACCGTGTCACCCCAAGTCAAGGATGATGGGAGGATTCTGAAGCTGGTGAGCAAATCAGAGGCTTTCATGCTAGAAATGAGAAGATGGCTTGAGTGGAGGGTCTGTGAGGGAGAGAACACTTCAAGATGGAGGTGGTATCTCTCCAATTAATTCAAACCCAATTTAAACATATTCAATCAGCTTACCAGCCCAGATTCCGTGTATAATCATCGGAAATGCTTGGGGATTTCAAAAACAATCTTTTTTAAAAAAAAACAAGGGTTATGGGCTTTTGATGATTTTTTTTTACCTTGAGCTTAATGCCATTTAGTTCAAAGTTTATTTATTAGTGTGACAAGTCAGCTTACATTAACACTGCAAAGAAGTTACTGTGAAAACCCCCTAGTCACCACACTCCAACGCCTGTTCGGGTACACTGAGAGAGAGTTTAGCAAGAACAATGCATCAAACCAGTACACCTTGTGAACTGTAGGAGAAAATCGAAGCACCCAAAAGATACCCACACAGACACAGGGAGAATGTGCAGACTCTGTATAGACAATGACCCAAGCCAGGAATCAAACCTGGGTTCCTGGCGCTGTAAGGCGTTGTGCTGCCCATTTACAACATTTGTCGTTGCCAAATCCCAGTTGGATGGAGAATGTTTTAAGTTGACAGAAGTGCAAAAGTTTTTAACTTGTCTTTCTATTCTGAACAGAACTTCTCTTTGCAAGAGTGTGGGGGGCAAGCAAGGGAGGGGGAGTTGGGGGAAAACCAGAAACAGAAAGATAGCTCTTCACAAAGCACCGTTGTCATGGGAAAACTCTCTCCAGGGTGAACTGTGACTGCTTCTGCACCTAGAGAGTCTGAAAGAGCCTCTGGATCTGAAATGCTGGTACCCCACTTCCCCTGACCAGACCTGACCTGCCGCCAGCCCGTTTCCCACTGCTCGCTGGGACTTCGAGGCTTTTGGGAGAATTACAATTAACGCATTTGAATTGGTTTCAATGGATCCTTAATATGTGTAATTCTGCCTCAGCGCTGCCCCATCCCCCCACCCACAAAAACATCCCAGAGCCAGGATAGTGTCCAGGGAGCAGCACACTGGCCAGTGTTGTTGTTTTTAGTATCCACCTCTCTCTGGTGTATGCAAAGCTCCTCAGACATTGTCGGGACTGGAAGACCCCACCAGCAGCCTGTGGCAAACCATCTCCACTGCTGGAAAACATGCTGTAAGTAGGGCGGGAGGGGAAGTTTGAAAGGGAAGGCAGTGGGGAGCTGGAAAACTACACCCAAGAAGTAATTTGCCAGCAAAAAATCTTTTCACCCCAGAAAGAACAGTGAGGTAAAATGGTGCAGCATATTCAGTACGCTGAGGGTTAACTGAATAAAAGCTTCACCTAGATTAAGCAGCCATCAACTAATTGGGCAATAAGGAATGAAAAAGTACATATTTATCATGAGTTTCAACACACTGGGGAACTTTGTTCTGTGCTCAAATGGGCCCAGGCGGGCAGTAACTGAGGTAAATACACCTTTCAGTGCCTTATTACCACTTTGGATGCAAGCATTGTTTCTTTCCCTTTAATGTATTTTGATTTTATTTATTCGCTGTGCTGCTGTCACTCTATGTTTCCCAGCAGTGGTTTAATGGTGAGGATTGAAGGAAATTGTTTGCGCGCTGAGTTCTCAGGATTCTCGTTCATTTGCAAATTTTCCTTTCACGTCTCAGCTCGTAATCAATTGTGACTTTTAAATTTAGTTTGAAGCAAAAGTAAAATACAGTCGTGGACATTAAAATAACCACCAGTGGTTGGTGTATACCCAGTGCTCCTGTTTTATCACGCAATAGCGGGTGGCCATGCTGGTTAGATGCACTGACCGTGCTAAGTTCTCCCTCAGTATACCCTATCAGATAGTGGAGTGTGGCGACTAGGGGATTTTCACAGTAACTTCATTGCAGTGTTAATGTAAGCCTACTTGTGATACTAACAAATAATCTTTAAATGTAAATGTTTCTGTTACATTTTCCACCACCACCAGATCCATCTTTATAGAACATAGAACATAGAACAATACAGCACAGAACAGGCCCTTCGGCCTTCGATGTTGTGCCGACCAAAATAAAAAGCAATGCCCCTCCAACTAAACCATTCCCTTCTCTCCATATACTTATCAATAACCTCTAAACGCCACAAACTTGGCGCATCTACAACAGCTGCAGGCAGGGCATTCCACTCCCTAATCACTCTTTGAGTAAAGAACTACCTCTGATATCCGTCCTTAACTCATACCCCTTAATTTAAAGTGTGTCCCCTCGTGCTAGCTTTTCCATCCTAGAAAAAGGCTATCATGTCCACCCTATCCAAACCTCTAATATCTTATATGTTCAATAAGATCCCCCCTTAGCCGCCTCTTTCTAACGAAAACAACCTCAAATCCTTCAACCTCTCTTCATAGGACCTGCCCTCCTACCAGGCAACATCCTGTAAACCTCCTCTGTACCTCTCCAATGCCTCCACATCTTTCTTATAATGTGGCGACCAGAACTGCACACAATACTCCAAGTGCGCCGCACTAGAGTTTTGTACAGCTGCAACATGATGCTGCGGCTCCTAAATTCAATCCCCCTACCAATAAGCTAAGACTCCATAGCCTTCTTAACAACTTTATCCACTTGACTGCCTACTTTCAGGGATCTATTGACACATACACCAAGATCCTTCTGTTCCTCAACACTATTAGAGCCCTACCATTAGCCCTATCTCTACACATTTATTGTTCCTGCCAAAGTGCATTACCTCACACTTTTCCACATTAACTCATTTGCCACCTCTCGGCCCAGCTCTGCAACTTGTCCAAGTCACTCTGTAAACTAAAACACCCCTCTTCACTATCTACCACACCCAACTTTAGTATCATCTGCAAATTTACTGATCCATCCCTCAATACCCTCATCCAGATCATTTATAAAAATTACAAACGCAGGGGCCCAAAACAGACCCCTGAGGCACACCACTCGTCACCAACTCCACGATGAAATCTCCCATCAACCACCACCCTCGTCTTCTATCTGCCAGCCAATTTCTAATCCAATTTGCTAAATCACCCTCTATTCCACACATCTGCATTTTCTGTAGAAGTCTTCCATGGGCATTATTGTCTGTATCTCTCCAATAACCACACATTTTATCATCGTGCCATTATCCCTTTCATCATTTAATCACTTCTACTCTCCAAATCTTCTCTTTTGATCTTTTCTCCTCTTCCCTGGTTCTATATTTACTTAGAATCAAAGAATTATAGAATCCCTACACTGTAAATTGAGGCTATTCACCCATCAAGTCTGCACCGACAACAATCCCACTCAGGTCCTATTCGCGTAACCCAATGTGTTTATCCTGCTAATCCCCCAATACTAAGGTTAATTTACCATAGCCTATCAACCTAGCCTGCACATCTTTTGACTGTGTGAGGAAACCAAAGCACTCCCATGCAGATACAGGGAGAATGTGCACACTCCACATAGACATGTGCACTGTCTATGACCTGTCTATGTCAGGTCATAGACAGTGACCTGATGCCGGAATCAAACACAAGTCTCTGGCGCTGTGAGGCAGCAGTGCTGACCATTGTACCACCATAACCTAAAACTTGTTACTTCTCTAAAACTTCTGATAAAAGATCAACAAACTAAAAAATGGATGGGACTGAACCTGCCCACAGTCTGGAAATCTGGTAATCCTGTCACAGCTATTCCAACTCTCAACCACTCCCCACTGACATGCAACACGATTGAAGTCACTTAGGCACTTAGTGGTGCTGGAGTCCTCAACACCTACAGGGCCGTTTTCCAGAGCTGTCAGTCAGGCAGAGACCTGCAGATCTCCAGCATCAGCCACACCACCAGGTGTACTGGCCACCAGTGCTACAATAGGGCCAGGGTGCAGGATCATCAAGGGAAGGTAAGTGATGCAGGATTGCCAAGGCCAATAATGGAGCCCACACAGACAAGAGAGAGGAGCCAGTTTGAAGGGAAGGCAAAGATCTTCACACAGGAGCCATCCCTGCCTCCAGCAGCTGGGCCGATGCTCATCGAATCATAGAATCTACAGTGCAGAAGAAGGCCATTCAGCCCATCAAGTCTGCACTGACAACAATCCCATTCAAGCCCCATACCTGCAATTCCACATATTTATCCCACTAATCCCTTTAATCTATGCATCCCGAGACATTAAGAGACAATTTTAGCATGGCCAATTAACCTAACCCACACATCTTTGGCTGTGAGAGGAATCCAGAACACCCAGAGAAAACCCACGCAGATACGGGGAAAACACGTAAACTCCACACAGACATTGACCCAAGCCAGGAATTGAACCCAGGTCCTTGGAGCTGTGAAGCAGCAGTGCTAGCCACTGTGCCACCACGCCACCAGCTACCCAAATGAGAAAGGGCCCTTCCTCAAGTAGCAGGCATACCCGATATGATGTCCTCTTCCACTCGCTGCTTGCACAATATTTTTAAGTTTAAGTTTATTTATTAGTGCACCAAGTAGGCTTAGATTAACAATGCAATGAAATTATGGTGAAAATCCCCAGTCGCCACACTCCAGCACCTGTTTGGGTACACAGAGGGAGAATTTAGCGTGGTCAATGCACCTAATTAGCATGTTTTTGGATTGTGGGGAGAAACCCACGCAGACATGGGGAGAAGATGCAGACTCCGCAGAGACAGTGACCCAAGCTGGGAATTGAACCTGGGTCCCTAGTGCTGTGAGGCAGCAATGTTGACAACTGTGCCACCATGCTGACCGATATCCACAGTAGTGGGATGAGGCCTTTAAATGATCAGTTAAAAGCCTCGATTGACATCCTGGCAGGAAAGCCATCCTCGGCCCTTCCAACTCTAGACCTAATCAGGGGACTTAGTTAGGAGGTTAATAGGGTCGCCGCTCTGCAACTTCCCACTCAATTATACGTTTGGCAACTTTATATGATCCCCATCTTCCAATCTGCCCCTGGGAGACAATTAAATTCTACCCACGAACTCTCTTTATTTCTCCACAGATGCTGCCTGAGTGATTTTCCAGCATGTCCTGTCGCTCTTTCAGATTTCTAACATCCCCAGTTTTGTTAAAGTCTGTCTGATTGTCCATGTGGCTTGTGTTATTTTTCCAATAAAGCAACTTGAGGCAAATCAAGCCTATTGAGCAATGGTAATGATGATTGGATTATCACTGCTCTTATTAATTCCCTTTCCTCCATGTCGCTGCACATTTCTTTGGGAACTTCCACTGCTGGCTTTCATGGAAGTGTACTTCAATCCCTTGGGGAATCATGTCGGAATGGGATAGAGTTGGGGGAAAACAGGATATACCCCCTTTTAAAGCCACTGAGTGCTGTATGGTAAATTTAAAAGTGCAGTGTGAATGTTGGTGAACGGGTGAGTGAGTGAATGAGTAGCTGAGTCACTGAATGGGTAGACAGCTGGGTTGGATTGGAGAAGTGGGTTAGTGTGTGAGCTGGATAGGTGGGTGAGGTGGGTAAATGAGTAAGGTGGGTCAGGGTGGGGAGGGGTCGGGGTGTGGTAGTCAGAACAGTAGGGGGTTTTATTCAGGTCTGTTCATGGGGATGGTGTGCAGGTTGGGGGATCTAATCAGGTCAAAGGGCAGGGGAACAGTCGTGGGGGACAATCAGGTGGCCAGGAAGATTAGGCAGTCAAATTGGGGGTGGTGGGGTGGCAAGTGGGAGGTGTAATTAGATCTGATAGGGTATAGTCGGGTGATTGAAAACTTATTCATGTGGTCAGATGGTAGTCAGGGGCATTTATTTATTTGTATCAAAAGTAAGCTTAGATTAACACTGTAATGAAGTTACTGTGAAAATCCCCGAGTGGTAGCTGGGTTGGAATTGAGAGTCAGTTTAATGGGTAGGTGGTGATTAGGGGATAGTTGGTCAGGGGGGTAGGAGTGGTGGGTAGGAGGGGTGTAAATTCAAGGAGACAAGGGCAGTATTCAATCCAGTTGATAAAAATTGACAGTCATCATTCAGTGCAATGACAATTCAAGCAAGCATTTCTCATTTTTTGGGTTTCATATTTACAATGCAGATAAACTTCATTTTTCCCAGAAGTGTTTAATTTGAATAGCTGCATGTAGACAGAAGTTGCAATTTTCACCATTTTTGAACAGAAACAGTGGTGTCTTTTTAAATTTATTCAACGACCTGTTGTAAAATATGCTGCTGTTCCTCAGTAACATTCAGAGGTGGTTTTACTGCAATGAGTAAGGTGAGTACCAAAAGCCATTTATTGATCGCCGATCCATGCTGAATTTGTCGATATACAACAGCAATTGGGCTGTTGTGAGTTGTTTTAGCACCCCTGAAAGGGTTTGGAAAACAAAAGTCATTAACCAGGATCTCTGGTCCTGAGCAGATGGTGTGGAAATGCTGGCATTGGACTGGGGTAAACACAGCAAGAAGTCTCACAACACCAGGTTAAAGTCCCAGGTTTATTTGGTAACACAAGCCACTAGCTTTTGGAGCACTGCTCCTTCATCAGGTAAGTGATCAGTCAATCTCACTGAAGTGTCATCTTTCTTATGAGGGTTTCCAATCTACACGTTTGAAGATCTCACTTTGGAATTCTCTCCAAACATTTCTCCCATTTGGTTAGCTTTAAAAATGGTACACCTCACAGGGTTTAATACTTACCTTCTGAGATTCCTTCTTTGTAGATTCCCAAGTACCAATAAACATACTTTCACGTCTATGGCTGTGCCAAGCAGAATATCATTTTTCCAAAATTATACCTTTCCCCCAAAAGCCCTCTTAGAGTCTGCTCCCCTCAGCTCTTTCTTCAACTTAACTGGGACCTGTTTCTGTCCTGCTTATTTTGGTGATTTTTTTGATGAAGGAGCAGCGCTGTGATGTGTACCAAATTTTTGGAGAGAATTCCAAGGTGACATCTTCAAACGTGCAGATTGGAAACCCTCATAAGAAAGATGGTGCTTCAGTGAGATTGGCTGATCACTTACCTGATGAAGGAGCAGCACTCCGAAGATGAGTAGTTTGAGCTACCAAATAAACCTGTTGGACTTTAATCTAGTGTTGTGAGACTTCTGACTGATCAGATGGGCAGTGATTCATGCTTAAAAATGTGTTTAGTTTAGTTTGGTTATTTATTGTCATAAGTAGTCTTATATTAACACTGCAATGAAGTTACTGTAAAAATTCTGCAGTAGCCACATTCTAACATCTGTTCGGGTACACTGAGGAAGAATTTAGCATGGCCATAGCACCTAACCAGCACATCTTTTCAGACGGTGGGAGGAAACTCGAGTACCCAGGGGAAACCCACACTGACACAAGGAGAATATGCAGACTCTGCACAGACAGTGACCCAAGCCAGGAATCAAACCCAGTTCCATAACAAAAGCATGTGACCATTATGCTCCAAGAGTATTTTCCACCATTCATTAGATCATAGATAATCCATTCCCCATCTTGCTTCCTTTCATTCATAGCCCCTCGATATCCACACCCAAATGTCATTTAATCCCAATCTTAAAACATTTGGAAATGAGACTTTCAGACCTCTGCTATCTTTTGTGACAATTCTTGGCCAGATCCCTGAGAATCGGGGCAGATCCAGCTGGGGACCATGAATATTTTGTTTGAAAATCGGTAATGGTTGAGATTCAAGATACCTGCTTTTAGAATAAAGCCACAAGATTCCTTCTGTTTTGAATGAACAAAAACAAATTTTACCCTACAAGTTCAGAAAGATGACACAATTTAGAAATCCATCTTACAGTCTAGCATTCAGAGTAATGTATAAGATATATGTGTATTAACGGATGAACTGTGGTTGGACGCACCATGCTACAGAGTAAATGACAGAAGCAACCAAAACAGATTCCATGGATTTCTCAATAAATCACCAAACAAACAATAGCCCCACTGTGAGTAAGCTAATCTCACTGTAGCATCATCTTTCTTATGAGGGTTTCCAGTTTGCACATTTGAAGATCTCCCCTTGGAATTCTCCCAAAACTTTCTTCTACTTGGAAAGCTTTAAAAATGGTATACCTCACAGGATTTAATACTCACCTTCTGAGTTTCCTTCTCCATAGATTCCCAAGTACCGACAAACATGCTTTCACATCTATGGCTGTGCCAAGCACAGCATCATTGTTCCAAAGGGGTACCTTTGCCCCAAAGACTTTCTTAGAGTCTGCTCTCCGCAGCTCTTTCTTTAACTTTACTGGGACCTATTTCTGTCCTTTTTATTTTGGTGACATTTTTTTGGCTGGTAAATTACTTCAAACTGACCCTTGAACTGAGATGGTGGGCAATCAAAACATTCCCAAAGGTCCCTGTCTTTATTACTCAGCAGGAACCAATGCAAAACACATTGGAACATCCAATTACGATCTTCACAAACTGCTAATTTAACACCCAGGGATTCAGAGATCAATGGATTTAACACTTTTAGAGCACAAAATTGCTTCCTAATTTCATCATATGATGGGATTCTGTCACGGCGAAGTGGTAGATTTCCAGCCTATATTTCTATTCAGCTTCACTCTTATTTTAAACTGGTGTTCCCTTCTCAAAGAATACTGTAAATCATAGAATACTACAATGCAGAAGCAGGCTATTTGGTCCATTGAAGCTGCACTAATTCTCAGATGTAGCATCCCACATAGACCCTATCCCCAGACACTAAGGCGCAATTTAGCATAGGCAGTCTACATAACCCATACACCTTTGGAGTGTGGGGAGAAACGGGAACACCTGAAGGAAATCCATGCAGACATGGGGAAAAAGTACAAACTCCACACAGTGATCCAAGATGGGATTCGAATCCACATCCCTGGTGCTTTGAGGTAGCAGTGTTAACCACTTGCCACCTCTTCAGGGTTAGAGCATGTTCAGCAGTCAGTTCCTCATTTGAGCTCCCACACAAAAGGGTTTAGAAGAAGAAATCACTGAAGTCCAGTAGGCAGGCGCATGGAGACAAATGGAAAGTTGTCCTTATCTCCAACAGATTGACATTCAAAGTGACGGAGTGATGCCTCATTTGCTTAAAGCCTTGATAAAAATCCATATCCAATACTGCGGTCAATTTGAAGAAGAAAAAAATCTATTGACCTTGGAAACCATTCAGTGCAGATTCACCAGAATTATATAGGGCTAAAAAGGTTAAATTATGAAATCATACTGCATAAACCTGGCTTGTACTTCCCTGAAGATTGAAGGTTGAGGAGAAATTAGATTGAGAACTTTGAAATGAGGAAGAGATTGCATAAGGTAGATACAAGGAAACAGTCTCCTCAGCAATAGGGCGGCATCATGGCACAGTGGTTAGCACTGCTGCCACACAGTACCAGGGACCTATGTTCAATTCCATACATGACATAGATGACAATATAGGGGTAGATTTACTAAGTTTGCGGATGGCACAAAGATTGGACAGATGCTTAATAGTGGGCTGCAAGAAGATACTGACATATGATCAAATGGACAGATAAGTGGCAGATGGAATTTAACCCTGAAAAGTGTGAGGTAATAACTTTGGAAGGAATAATTTGACCAGGAATGAATGGTAGGATAATAGGAAGCTCTGTGGGACAAAAGGACCTTGGCATGTTTGCTCACAGATGTCTTAAGGAGAAAAGACATATTTGTAGGGTGGTGAAAAAGGCATATGGGACACTTGCCTTAATCAATCTACGCATAGTAAACAAAAGTAGGAAAGTCATGTTGGAGTTGTATAGAACTTTGCTGAGGTCACAGCTGGAGTGCAGTTCTGGTCACCACATTATAGAAAAGATGTGATTGCACTGGAGAGGATGCAAAGAGGATTTACTAGGATGCTGCGTGGATGGAGCATTTAAGTTATGAAGAGAGTTAGAATAGACTTGTATTATTTTCACTGGAGCAGAGAAGATTGAGGAGTGATCTGATTAAGGTCTACAAGATTATGAGGGACATGGAGAAAAAAGATGTGGAGAGAGCTTTTCCCTTGAATTGAAGAGTCAGTTCTGAGGGGACATATGTTCAAGGTGAAGGGCAGGAAGTTTAAGGAGGATGTGAAGAAGGACTTTTTTCACTTAGAGAGTGGTGACAGTCTGGAATGTGCTGCTTGGGAGATTGGTAGAGGCCAGTTTCCTCATATCCTTTAAAAAGTATCTGGATGAGCACTTGGCATATCCTAACATTTAAGGCTATGGGCCAAATGCTGGCAGGTGGGATTAGGAGGATGTTCAGGTATTTCTATTGTGTCAGTGCTGACTCGATGGGCTGAAGAGCTTTTTCTGCACTGTATGATTCTAATATTCTATGTTCTGCTTTCCTTCTGCACTCCAAAGATATGCAGGTTAGGTGGATTGACCATGCTAAATTGTTTCATAAGACGTGAAAGTTAAGGGGGATTTGCAGAATAATGGATGAGATTACGGGGATAGGAGATGGGCCGAAGTAAGATTCTATATTGGAGAGTTGACTTGATGGGCTGAATGGCCTCTTTCTGCACTACAGTTGCTGCTTTGATGATGAGCTGCCGTTCGCAGCTCATTTTCTGATATCACAAGATCTTTCAAGAAATAAGAAATAAAATTTTAAAAAAGGGAACTTTATTAGAACGAGGAACAAAGAAAATTACAGCACATGAACAAGCCCTCTTACCCTCCAAGCCTGCACCGCACATGCTGCTCATCTGAACTGAAATCTCCTATTCTTCTGGGGATCATATGCCTCTATTCCCATTCTATTCTTGGATTTGTCTGGATGACTCTTAAAAGTCATCATGTTATCTGCTTCCACTACCTCCCCCAGCAGCGAGTTCCAGGCATCCATCACGCTCTGCGTAAAAAACTTACCTCATACATCTCCTTTAAATCTTGCCCCTCGCACCTTAAACCTATGCCCCCTAGTAATTGACTCTTCTGTGCTGAGAAAAAGTTTCTGAGTATCTATTCTGTCCATGTGTCATGTCCATGTCTATGTGTAGAGTATAGGGCTAATGGTAGGATTCTTAGTAGTCTTGATGAACAGAGGGATCTTGGTGTGTATGTGCATAGATCCCTGAAAGTAGGCAGTCAAGTCGAGAAGGTTGTTAAGAAGGCATTATGGAGTCTTAGCTTTTATTGGTAGGGGGATTGAATTTTGGAGCCGCAACGTCATGTTGCAACTGTACAAAACTCTAGTGCGGCCGCACTTGGAGTATTGTGTGCAGTTCTGGTCCCCACATTATAAGAAATATGTGGAGGCATTGGAGAGGGTACAGAGGAGGTTTACCAGGATGTTGCCTGGTATGGAGGGCAGGTCTTATGAAGAGAGGCTGAGGGATTTGAGTTGTTTTCGTTAGAAAGGAGGAGGCTAAGAGGGGACCTTATTGAAACATATAAGATGATTAGAGGTTTAGATAGGGTGGACAGTGATAGCCTTTTTCCTAGGATGGAGGAAGCTAGCACGAGGGGACACAGCTTTAAATTAAGGGGTGATAGTTATAGGACGGATATCAGAGGTAGGTTCTTTACCCAAAGGGTGGTTAGGGAGTGGAATGCCCTGCCTGCAGCAGTTGTAGATGCGCCAAGTTTGGTGCGTTTAAGAGGTTAGTTGATAAGTATATGGAAGAGAAGGGAATGGTTAGTTTGGAGGGGCATTGCTTTTTATATTGGTCGGCGCAACATCGAAGGCCGAAGGGCCTGTTCTGTGCTGTAATGTTCTATGTTCTATGTTCTATGTCTCTCATAATCTTGCAGATTTCTATGAGGTCACCTCTCAATCCCAGTCATTCCAGTGAGAAGAAATCAAGTTTTTCAACCACTCCTCATAGCTAATGCCCTCCATACCAGGCAGCAACCTGATAAATCTTTCCTGTATCCTGTCCAAAGTCTCCATATCCTTCTAGTAATGTGGCGGCCAGAATTGAACACTATATTCCAAGTGCAGCCTAACTAACGTTTTATACAACTGCCATATGACTTGCCAATTTTTAAACTCAGTACCCCGTCCAATGAAGTCAAACATGCTAAATGCCTTCTTGACTTCCTCCCCAACCTGTGTTGCCACTTTCAGTGACCTATGTGCCTTTACACCCGGATCCCTCTGCTCACCAATACTCTTAAGAGTTCTGTCATTTACTGCATATTTCCCATCTGTTTTAGGCTTTCCTAAACAGCTGCATTATCTTATATTCTCAGGATGTGATTTGGGAATTCTGTCTATTCGTGGCGCTCTATTCCTTTGCGCCGTGGAATTAGGGTATGCATTTGTAAAGAATCTAACACAACGGGACTGACTGTAACACTAATTATTGTGCAAGGGGCAAAGATTACATTTAACGCACAGCCAAATAACTCTGAGTAGCAAGATTTTCTCATATATCACCAGGCCCACAGATTGTTCATTTTCTAATTATCTGGAGTTTAAAAAAAGAAGCGAGTATTTCGGCGGTGCTTTGCGAGGTACAGTACACTTGCAACTTGACCTCAGATGTGACCGAGTTTTGTGACTGCTTGCTGCAAAGAAAATACAGGCAAGGTCAATGTGGACTCAAGAAATTGATTTAGGAGGCTTTAAATGAGTTGTCCAAGCACAGGGATAAAATGGGTGCTGTCCTTTGCCCTGCTTCATGTGGAATCACATACATCTTCAGGTGACATTTGAAAACCTCTGAATTAACTAGACTGTCAGTGCGCATCACTCCAGCAAAACTTGGCAGTGATCCCTCTGTAATCAGTGGCCTCAGGATTTTACACTTGGGTCAAGACCGGTGGGAGAATGAAAAATGATTTGTGGCATCAAAACCTCTTGTCTTTCAATCATAATTGTAGCCAGGTTAAGGGACCCATCCCTCCTTGCCAGAACCCCATCAAATCTAGAACTAAGTTTCATCTGTTTTCTTTTTAAAATTGAGAGAAATGGTTGTATTATATCTGCAGGTTGGGGGGGGTGCATGCTGCCCCTTTAAGAGCATGAGTCAGGTGACCCAGGGGCTAGCTCCACCCATGGTGGAGTTGGGGAGTCAATGGGAGACTGACTGTGTAGCTGTAAAGATCTGAAATAAACTATTCTCCATTTTAAGTTCTACATGCCCAGCTCCTGATCTTTTTATACCTTATAATCAGATCCAAACATAATAGAATTTGAACATTGATGTTGAATTTACCTATCAGAGAATTCCTACAGTAAAGGAGGAGGCCATTCAGCCAATCGAGTCTGCACCAACTCTCTGACAGATCATCTTACCCGGGCCCTCTCCATCACCCTATCCCTGTCACCAATGTAGCCATTTATCTCTGTAACCATTTACCATGTCCAATCAACCTAATCCGCATATCTTTGGATTGTGGAGGGAACCTAGAGCACCCAAAGAAAACCCATGCAGACATGGGGAGAACGGGCAAACTCCACACAGACAGCCAGCCAAGGCTGGAATTGAACCCGCATCAGTCTAACCAAATGTTTTTTTTTGTCCTAAGCACCTAGTGTAAGAATCAATTCTGTTCTCACAGCCTCATGAACTGAGGTATATCTGCTGACTGTGTTCGATCCGTACGAGAGCATCTGCACTTATTTTGAACAATGCATTTAAAAATGCCAAAATCTATTTTTTTCTTGCACCTTTGAGTCAGTGGAACAGTTAAGGCAAGGCTGATGGAAAATGATTTTCTTGGCTTGCTGAGAAATAGGGGTGTGCAGTCACATGGACTCAGCTGTAACCCAACTTAATTGGAAACCATCTGCTATCCAAGATTCCTCCTGGGATTTGTGACTCTGGGAGTGATCCTACTGGAGATCTTACTTGTTGGAAACACAGCTATTGATGCACTAATTATTTACAAAGGTGAAGGAAGATCAAAGACGTAGCTGAAGCTGGTTTCTAAGATGCTGTTTAGTCACCTTGGGTCAAATTCTCCCAAGGCCCTGTCGATGGTAAGCCTGGCAGGAGAATGTGACAGGAGGCCCAGAAATTGGTTTCATATCTGCTTGAATTTACAATGGGATCTTCTGCTAATGCCTGCCATGGCAACCATCAAAGGATGGTGTGATCCTCACGGGATGCTGATCAAGGTCTGACATGATCCACCACCCAATCCAATGCCAGATTCTCCCCGTCCTGTAGGAAACATATTGGCATGAAACACACTTGGACTAATGTGGTCTGCAAAAAGTTGGGATTTCTCTGATCAATGCCTCGAGTTGCCTCTGGAGTTCAAACGCACCCCTAGGCCCTGGAATGCCATGGCAGTGGGCCGGTGGTGCATCTGCAGTTGGACTTTCCAGATTAAGTGTCTTGGAGGTGGCCCACTTCCAGCCTCAGGATATTCCTGGAGATCCATTTTTGTCCTGAGGAAGCCAGTCATCCAGATTCGAAATGCTCCCAGCGATCTATCTTCACTTTCAGGTGGTCCATCTTGTCTCTTCTGGGTCAGTGATGTCATGGTGCCAGGACAGGACTACATGCCATCCAGACCTGTCCTGTCTCTCAATTTGGTGTGAAATACCCTGCCACATAACTAATGAGGTCAGAGCTGGAAGAATTCTCCAGTTATCCTGCTGGCCGTTGCAATGGGAAATATTCTGTGCTCCTGCCCTCACCTTGGCAAGTAGGACGTTATATTACTGGCCACTCATGCCATTATCCCGCTGCAGAGAAGGCACAGAGTTTGATGTCCATCTAAATCTCTGTTCACTGCAACAAGATGGAAAAACCTTGCCTGCACAGGACTCAACTGAATTGCATAGATTGTTGTTACTTACAATATATGAATTCTTATCTGTATGATTGAAAAGGCTGGGCATGTTAGAGGCAGCTCAGTGTTACAGTGGTTAGCACTGCTGCCTCACAGCACCAGAGACCTGAGATTAATTCCTGGCTTGGGTCCCTGTCTGTGTGGAGTTTTGCACATACTCCCCATATACCAAGCTGTAGACTGGGCAGGATTGAGGTTCATAAGGAGGAGGTGTTAGCGAATCTTGAGGTATGAAAATTGATAAGTCCCCTGGGCCAGATGGGATTTACCGTAGGATTCTCTGGGAGGCTAGAGAGGAGATTGCAGAGCCTTTGGCTTTGATCTTCATGTTGTCATTGGCTACAGGTATAGTGCCGGAAGACTGGAGGATGGCAAATGTTGTCCCTTTGTTCAAAAAAGGGAGTAGGGACCATCCTGGAAATTATAGATTGGTGATCCTGACTTCTGTTGTGGGCAAAGTCTTGGAAAGAATTATAAGGGATAGGATTTATAAGCATCTAGAGAGAAATAAATTGATTAGGGATAGTCAGCACGGTTTTGTGAAGGGTAGGTCGTGCCTCACAAACCTTATTGAGTTTTTGAGGAGGTGACCAAAGAGGTAGATAAGGGTAAGGCAGTTGATGTAGTGTATATGGATTTTAGCAAAGCATTTGATAAGGTTCCCAATGGTAGGCTACTGCAGAAAGTGCAGATGCATGGGATTGAAGGTGATTTAGCAGTTTGGATTAGGAATTGGCTAGCTGATAGAAGGCAGAGGGTGGTGGTTGATGGGAAATATTCAACCTGGAGTGCAGTTACAAGTGGTGTACCTCAAGGATCTGTTTTAGGGCCACTGCTGTTTGTCAGTTTTATAAATGACCTAGATGAGGGTGTAGAGGGTTGGATTAGTAAATTTGCTGACGATACCAAAGTGGGGGGAGTTGTAGACAGCGAGGATGGATGTTACAGTTTGCAGAGGGACATAGATAGTTGCAGAGCTGGGCCGTGAGGTGGCAAATGGAATTCAATACGGATAAGTGTGAGGTGATTCACTTTGGTAGGAATAACAGGAATATGAAATATAGGGCTAATGGAAGGACCCTTAATAGTGTTGTCGAGCAGAGGGATCTTGGGTACAAGTACATAGCTCTTTGAAAGTTGGCACCCAGGTTGATAAAGTTGTTAAGAAGGCGTACGGTGTGTTAGCTTTTATTGGTAGAGGGATTGAATTTAGGAGCCGTGAGGTTATGTTACAACTGTATAAAACTCTGGTGCGGCCGCACTTGGAGTATTGCGTACAGTTCTGGTCGCCGCATTATAGGAAAGATGTGGAAGCATTGGAAAGGGTGCAGAGGAGGTTTACCAGGATGTTGCCTGGTATGGTGGGAAGGCCTTATGAGGAAAGGCTGAGGGACCTGAGGTTATTCTCATTAGAGAGAAGAAGGTTACGCGGTGACCTAATTGAGGCGTATAAGGTGATCAAGGGATTGGATAGGGTGGATAGTGAGAGCCTTTTTCCTCGGATGGTGATGACCAACACGAGGGGAAATAACTTTAAATTAAGAGGTGGTAGTTATAGGACGGATGTCAGAGGCAGGTTCTTTACACAGAGGGTGGTGAGAGCGTGGAATGCCCTGCCTTCAGCAGTTGTGGATTCGCCTACTTTGGGGGCATTCAAATGTTCGGTGGATAGGCATATGGATGATATTGGAATAGTTTAGGTTAGAGGGTCCACTGGCCGGCGCAACATTGAGGGCCGAAGGGCCTGTACTGCGCTGTAATGTTCTATGTTCTATATCTGTGTGGGTTTCCTTTGGGTGGTCCAGTTTCCTCCCACAGTCCAAAGACATGCAGTTAGGTGGAATGGCCATGCTAAATCACCCCTTTGTATCAAGGGGGACTAACTGGGGTAAAGACTTGTGTCTATGGGGATAGGGCCTGGGTGGGATTGTGGTCAGCGCAGACTTGATGGGCTGAACGGCCTCCTTCTACATTGTAGGATTCTATGATAGATCTATCTACATATTTTCCAACTTACATAAACAGTTGGCAGCTGTGAGGCTGTGAGAAGCTTTGTTTAGCATCATTTCTGCTAACATTGTATTTTGAAAGAATGCAGTCAACTTCTAAGCTCATCACAGCTGAATTTAAGATGTGATCAAGTTAGCTTTAAAACGTAACACAATTAGTCACAGGGGCAGGAGCACCCCAAACTGAAAGGTCCCAGAGTCGCCCATGTCCCACAAGTGAATTTTAAAAGAAAAACCCGCTGATGAGAATTCTCCTTTAGCCTTGGAATTGATCTCACTTGTGTTTGCTTGATGTTGTAGACATTCAGTTCCTGGGCCATAGTATGGTCAAGATTACGGTATATGGATGCAAAAAATGTCTCTAAAAGTTGCGAGGGCAAATACTCTTGACATCAAACAAATGGGAGAGATTCCAGCCTCGGGTGAGTGTCTGTGTGGAGTTTGCACATTCTCCCTGTGTCTGCATGGGTTTCCTCTGGGTGCTCTGGTTTCCTCCCACAGATCAAAGATATGCAGGTTAGGTTGATTGGCTGTGCTAAAATTGGCCCTAGTGTCAATGGATTAGCTGGGTAAATATGTGGGGTCATGGGAATAGGTTCTGAGTGGGATTATGTTAGTGCAAACTTGATGGGCCAAATGGTCTCCTTCTGCAGTAGAAGGATTCTATTCTATTCTATAAACATTGATCAAGAATGTGAGAATCATTTTATTTAAATTCAAACAGAGGCATAACCACAAGTCCTATTGGAGCAAGATTACAGCATGCACATAAATTGCCAAATAAAACTATTCAACAATTTTACGTGAACACTGGAATTATTTGAAGGATTGGGCTATTCATCGGGGGAATACTAGATTAACATTAACAAGTCATCCCAGTAATACATCCTGGAATAATAATATTTACATGGCAGGAACATTTAAAATTGGAGCTTGATAGAGTGAATAATGGTTGAGGTCGTAAGGAAAACGGATGAAGGCAAATAATGAGGAAGCTCATTAGGATTTGTTGACAAAAAAGAGTGAAGTATTGTGAATTCATTTGTACCTCAGAGACCTAATCAAGAGTTATACAGAATTTACAGCATGGGAACAAACCACTCGGCCCAATTGGTCTGTCCCAGTGTTCATGTCCCACGTGTAATTCCTTCCATCACACTACATCTACGCTATCAACATGGCCACCTATTCCTTTGGCCTTTTGCACTTAACCAGCTCCCCTTTATTGCATCAAAGGAATAATGTCAAAATTTGGGGAAAACAAAAGCCTTCCAAATTTTTGGCTGAGAGAATTGCTGAACTGATGCACGGAAAGCCAATATCCATTATTGTTTATTCATCAATGTGAACATTACTGACATTTATTCTCTGGCCCCGGTTGCCCTTGAGAAGGTGGCAATGAACTACACACTCGGGCTGCTGTAGCCCCATAATGCCATTAGAGGGGGAGCACAGTGGTTAACACAGCTGCCTCACAGCCCCTGGAACCCAGATTCAATTCCAGTCTGTGTGGAGTTTGCACATTCTCCCTGTGTCTGCATGGGTTTCCTTCAGGTGCTTTGGTTTCCTCCCACAGTTCAAAGATGTGCAGATTTGTGGATTGGCCATGATAAATTACCCCTTACTGCCCCAAGATGTGTATTAGTCAGGGAAATGTATGGGGATAGGGTGGGAGGTAGTCCTGACTAAGATGCTCTGTTAGGTCAGTGTAGACTTCATGGACCGAATGGCTCCCTTCTGCACTGTAGGGATTCTATGATATCCAGTATTTTGACCGGATGATGATGATGAAGGACCAGCAATATTTTTTCAAACAGTTGAGCATTTAGTTGAGCTACTGGCAACAGAAACATTATTTACATGTACATCAATACTCTCTGTGTGAGTCAGGGATTCCTAAAAGGTCCCTTTGGCATAGCTTTTGTTCTGGAACTCAGATACAAAACCATCCTTGTATTATGTAAACTGGCATACTAATGGTTGTCATAATAGTTTGAAATTTCTCCAATCAGGATCATAATGTCAGACTGAGGAAATTACTTGAAGATATTAAGAGTTGAAATGAAATTTAATAACATCAAGAATGATTTTTTTTTATTCATGGGACATGGCTGTTGCTGGCTGGCCAGCATTCATTACCTATCCCGAGTTGCCAATGAGCTGAGTGGCTTGCTACACCACTTCAGAGAGCAGTTGGTAGAGCAATTGAATTTCACAGCTGTGACATTATGTTGCAACTGTACAAAACTCTGGTGCGGCCGCACTTGGAGTATTGTGTTCAGTTCTGGTCGCCGCATTATAAGAAAGATGTTGAAGCATTGGAAAGGGTGCAGAGAAGGTTTACCAGGATGTTGCCTGGTATGATGGGAAGGCCTTATGAGGAAAGGTTGAGGGACTTGAGGTTATTTTCATTAGAGAGAAGAAGGTTAAGAGGTGACCTAATTGAGGCATATAAGATAATCAGAGGGTTAGATAGGATGGAAAATGAGAGCTTTTTTCCTTGGATGGTGATAGCTAATATGAGGGGACACAGCTTTAAATTAAGGGATGGTAATTATAGAACAGATGTCAATGGTACGTTCTTTACTTAGAGGGTAGTATGGATGTGGAATGCCCTGCCTGCAGCAGTTGTGGACTCGCCAACTTTAAGAGCGTTCAAATAGTCAGTGGATAGGCATATGGATAAATTGGAATGGTTTAGATTAGAGGGTCATTAGATTGGTTCCACTGGTCAGAGCAACATGGAGGGCCGAAGGGCCTGTACTGCGTTGTAATGTTCTATGTTCTATGTTCAGTTGAGAGTCAACCACATTGCTGCGGCTCTGGAATCACACATAGTCCAGACCAGATAAGGACAGCAAATTTCCTTTCCTGAAGGACAGATGGATTTTTTTTCTGAAAATCAACAATGGTTTCATGGTCATCATTGGGTTCTTAATTCCAGATTTTTTTTATTGAATTCAAACTCCACATCTGCTGGGATTCAAACCTGTGTCCCCAGAACATTAGCTGAGTTTCTGGATGAATAATCTGGTGATAATAACACTGACCCATCGCCTCCACAAAATCTGGAGTGCCATTTATTGGTGACGCCATCACTCGAGCAAAAATTAGGCTGGCAGTAGATCAAATTTGCATAAAATCATGCAACACTGAAGAAGACTATTCAGCCCATCATGTTGGCACTCGCTATTGTTATTCTTTTCCTTTTCACGTATTTATTCAATTTCTATAGACATATGAACATCTACACAAGTAAAAGATCAACACAAAATTATTGACCCAGGATCAAACACAATGCTATTTATGTATCAGTAGATTGCTCATGTTGCTGAATATATAGAGCAATCTAGGCCACAAAAACCTCACTCAGTAGCATATTAACTATAACAGAAAATTGACATTTGTATGTCAATGTTGGTGCCCTGCAATGCTGTGTCTTCAGCCCCCTAATATATTCCTTATACACCAGTGACTGTATTGCCAAATTCCGCTCCAACTTGATTTCCAAGTTTGCTGACGACACCATCATAGTGGGTTGGATCACAAACAATGGTGAGACAGATTACAGGAATGAAATAGAGGAACTGGTAAACTGGTATGGTGACAATAATCTCTCCCTCAATGTCAACAAAATGAAAGAGATTGTCAGTGACTTCAGAAAACACAGTCAAGAACATGCCCCTGTCTACATCAATGGGGACAAAGTAGAAAGGGTCAAGACCTTCAAGTTTTTGGGTGTCTAGATCACCAATAACTGTTCTAGTCCCCTCATGCCGACATTATAGTTAAGAATGTTCACCAATGACTCTACTTTCTCAGAAGACTTAAGGAAATTTGGCATGTCAGTACGATTCTCACCAACTTTCACAGATGCACCATAGAAAGCTTTCTTTCTGGTTGTGTCACAGCCTGATATGGCTCCTGCTCTATCCGAGACCACAAGGAACTACAAAAGGTTGTTAATGTAGCTCAATCCATCATGCAAACCAGCCTCCCATCCATTGACTCTGCCTACACTCCCTGCTACCTGGGCAAAGTAGCCAGCACAATTAAGGAGCCTATGCACCCCAGATACTCTCTCTTCCACCTTCTTCCAATGGGAAAAAGATACAGAAGTCTGAGGTCATGTACCAACCGACTCAAGAACAGCTTCTTTCCTGCCAGACTTTTGAATGGACCTACTTTGCATTAAGTTGATTTTTCTCTACACCCATGCTATAACTATAACACTACATTCTGCTCTTTCTTGTTTGCTTCTTTATGAGCAGTATGTTTTATCTGTATAGCATGCAAGAAACAATAATTTTCACTGTATGCTAATATATGTGAAAACAAATCAAGTCATATCAAATCAAATTAAGTCAAATCATGTCTTGGTCATGGGATCCATAAGACCATAAGAAATAGGAACAGGAGTAGTAGGCCATTGAACTGAGTGGCTTGCTAGACCATTTCATATAGCAGTTAGAGTCAACCACATTGCTGTGGCTCTGGTATCACATGGCCTGCTCAGCCATTCAATAGGATTATGGCTGATATGACTTACCTGACATCCACTTTCCTATCCTTTCTCCATAACTCTTGACTCCCTTACTGGTCAAAACTCTACCTATCTTAGACTTAACATACACAAGGATTCTGTCCCTCCCACTCTCTGTGACAAGGAGTTCTAAAGAGTCACAACCTTCTGAAAGAAGAAATTTCTCTTCATCTCAGTCTTTATTTGGTGTCCTTTTATTCTGACACTCTGTCCTCTGGCCCCAGACTCTCCCATGGGAAAAAATGTTCTCTCAGCATTTACCTTGCCAAGCCGTTTAAAAATCCAATCTGTTTCATGAGATTACCTCTCATTCTCCTAAATTCAAATTCCAATGAATAGAGCCCTAGCTTGTTTAACCTTTGCTAATGAGACAATCCCTCCATCATGGGGATTGGAGAACATTCTCCAAACTGCCCCCATTGAAATAATAAGGGGACTAAAACTGCTCGCAATACTCCAGATGTGGTCTTATCAGTGCCTTGCACAGTTGCAGTAAGACTTCCTTACCCTTATACTCCCTTGAAATAAGGGCCAACATTCCTTCCTGATTACCTACTGCATCTGTGCCCAGAAATTCCGTGATGCAATGTAATATTCCTGTTCCACCTCAAAATTCACCAGCTGGGGGTGAGGGAGAGAGGGGGAGAATTGATGCTAAGGTAGATGAATGATGAAAAGTTCATTTGCAAAAAGGTGCTTCCAGTTTGTAGGTGACATGGTGGCACAATGTTTAGCACTGCTGCCTCACATCTCCAGGGACCCGGATTTGATTCCCGGCTTGAGTCATTGTCTGTGTGGAGTTTGCATGTTCTCGCTGTGTCTGCATGCATTTCCTTCGGGTGCTTCAGTTTCCTTCCACAGTCCAAAGATGTGTGGGTTATGTGCATTGGCCATGCTAAATTGCCCCTTAATGCCCTGGGATGTGTAATTTAAAGAGATTATCGGGGTAAATATGTGGGATTGTGGGGATAGGGCACAAGGTGGGATTGTTGTTAGTGTGGTCTCAATGGGCCAAATGGCCTCCCTCTGCTCTGTAGAGTTTCTACAATTTATCTATAGGATGAAGCTGACATTTCAGTTAGTTTAGCTCAGTTGGCTGGACACCTGGTTGGTGATGCAGAGTGATGACAGCAGTGTGGGTTCAATACCTGTGCTGGCTGAGGTTGTTCATGAAAGCCCGATCTTCTCACCTGAGGTGAGGTGATCATCAAGTTAAATCACTGTCAGTCAGCTTGCCTGCTCAAAACACAAAGCAGCCTGTAGTTATATGAGTGTATGGCAATTTTACTGATTGAGGTAAATTAATCTTTTGTTTATTGTTGTAGCTTCTTATTTATTTTGCCTTTGAAAAAGCTTTGAAACAGGGATCTTTTAATTTCACCCATTCACAGCTCAAAATATGCACTTGATGTGTGCTTTGGACCAGGAATACTTGCAGTGGCTAAAACTCTGACCACAGCACAGATTGGGCATCCTGACAAGGACTACAGGTGAAATTCAAACCCAAAATTAGTTTGGTTCCACAAGGTTGAGATGAGTTTGGGTTTGATAAGCATTTTTAAAGGCAACTTTCTTAGTTATCCACTTGCCAAAATGTAGGCAACTAGCATGTGACTAGATGCATTCTGCATGCCTGACATGAATCAAAGTCAATGAATATGAGTAATATATTCGTTATATATGTCCAAGCAGTGATGTCCTGTGAGACACAGGGGTGGCATAGTGGTGCAGTGATTTGCACTGCTGTCACTCAAGCGCCAGGGACCCGGGTTCGATTCCTAGCTTGGGTCACTGGAGTTTGCATATTCTCCCCGTGTCTGCCTGGGTTTCCTCTGTATGCTCTGGTTCCCTCCCACAGTCTGAAAGGTGTGCAGGTTGGGTGCATTACCCGAACAGGTGCCGGAGCGTGGTGACTAGGGGATTTTCACAGTAATATCATTGTAATGTTAATATAAGCCTACTTGTGACACTAATAAATAAACTTTACACTTTTTGGATCTTTGGCACTTCTGGTCCCAATCGCAACCAACCAGCACTAACGCACCACCAGAATAAATTGAATTGGCAACCATAATGCAAGCCCTGACCTCCATTTTATTATGTTCATCATTCCCTGAGAACACTAGTAATGGGTAAAAGATGCCAGAGAAAGTTATGAATGCTAAGCACTGTGTCACCGTACCACCCTATGTGATTGGTCTGTTATATTTCTTTTCCAAAGTACCTCCCCACCTCAGTGTTCACCTGCGTCTTTCTCAAGTCTGACAGCCATCCCACGAACTGTGCCTTCCTAACCACTTGTGAGATGATAATATTAATTCAAAACAGATTAAATATACCGATTCAGCACTTGATTTCCAAGAATTCAGTATATTTGCTCAGCTATTTCCATATAGATTAAAGAGGTGATGGAAGATAATATTTGGCTTCTTTTTGCTGTGAATTATGTTTTGTATATATTTTATTCATACAGTATACACATTCTTCTCTCCAATTCCACACAGATCAGATGTAAACAGTATCATAGCTTAGCTGTGGCTTGAATAAACGGAGATGGGAATCCTTACATAAATATTTAGTTGCTCGGTCACTTGCCTGTTTAAATACTCAGTTTACATCATTGATGCGACGTTATGTAATACAACGGACTTTATGGGAATGGACTACACATTGGGCTTGGATTGCAAGTCGGAACCTCCCCACAAATTAAACCTGCGTGCCAATGGCTAAACCTGGCAGCACGTCAGCACAGTGTTCAGCACTGCTGCCTCACAGCACCAGGGAGCCAGGTTCAATTCCAGCCTCAGGTGGCTATGCATGTGGAGTTTGTACATTCTCCCCATGTCTGTATGGGTTTCCTCCAGGTGCACCAGTTTCCTCCCACACTCTGAAATATGAGTTTGTTTGGCTGATTAGCCATGGTAAATTGATTCTTAGCATCAGGGGGATTAACAGGGTAAATGCATAGAATTACAGGGCCGAGGTGGGGTTGTTGTCAGTGCAGGCTTGATGGGCTGAATGGCCTCCTTCTGCACTGTAGGGATTCTGTTTTATTCTTTGATAGGGGGTCACAACTAAAGAATAATTTTGTGACTTGATAACAAGTTAAGGAAAAATGTTGAGGAACAGATTAAGAGGCATTGGACTGGATTTCCATGGAGTCAGCAAGAGGGAAGGGGGCTAGAACATGATTCAAACACGGAGGATGAGGGGAGTTGGAGGTGGGGGGAAACACCTGAACTCAGCAGGGCCATTTTGATCTTAATGCTGAGTTCAGACAGACAATATGTTAGCTGTTACGAGGCTATTGACTCATAGCGCGGGACTGAAGAATTGATAATCATAAAAGTAATCTTTAATGGTTTGATTTGATCTGTATTTGATTATTTTAGTCTGTTCACTGATCCATGTTTACTGTCCTTAATTGTTTTAGCCTGTATGTTAAGCTGGAGAGTTGTGGGGGCTGGGAACGGGCTAAATCATAAATTCGGCAAGCCATTCAAAACTCCATTGACTTCACCAGGAATGGAAAATCCTGTTAGTGGGATGGTCCATAAAGGTCCATCCACACGTGTGTAGAAATATTGAGAGATTGCTGAGATATTTGTAAAAACTGTAAATAAACTTGTTATAGATTTAGAATTCATGACATCTCCACATTGCTCTGATGTAAATCAGGTGTTTCAGGTATGCAGCAAACCAGCACACACATAACATTACATCCTCCTGAAAGGCAGATAAGGTTTGTGTAATATCATGGTCTGAAGGTTTTTGAATCTACTGATTTTTAAACATGAGCATAAAAGATGGAAGCTGTCACTAAGAGTTAAAAACATCCCTCTCTTAGATTGTTTTGATTGGCAGGTCCTTTGGTGTAAGATAGGGAAAAAAATACCATCTGCTTTTACAGTTTCAATAGTGTTCTTTGTTGTCATGTCTGCAAGAGATAACATTATGTTATTATGAATTTTTGGCTGACTTTCAAATACTCCTCGGCAAAATTCCCATTTTCTGTTTTTCATGGGATTTTGCATCCACATTGCCAAAGCAGGATCCCAGCCCATAATTCCAAGTCTCTGCTGACAGATATAACTCGGCAGTTTTGATATCATCCCAGTGAATCTTTCAGTACCCTTTCTAGGGATCTGACCCCCCATCCTCCTTCCTGCATGAAGAGACCAGACTGGATGCAGTATCTCAACTGTGTCCTTACCAATATTTTATACATATCTAACTCCACTTTCAATATCATTTAATATATTTAAAACTCATTTATGATTCATGTTTTCAATCAAATTTCTTGGATTTTCTATCTGCACTTTTACATTTAACAATCTCATTATCTGTTACCCATCCTAGTAAGTTATTATTTAGAGTGGATGTTTTTATTTGTAGTTTTGTCAAAATATTCTGCTTCAGATACATCTGTACTGGTCTCCATTCTCCATCTTCTGCCCTAATCTATCCGTATCTCCCTACAATCTCTTGCTTTCATTTTTTTGCTTGTCGTCACTTCTGATTTCATATTAGCAAATGTTGCTATCATTCCTCTTGTCCAATAACTAAATCATTAATATCATTGGAACTGAGAAGAATTTCCAGGACAGATCCCTGGAGCATATCTACCACCCATAATGGATGGCATAGTGGCACAGTGGTTAGCATTGCTGCCTCATAGCATCAGGTTCAATTCCGGCATTGGGTGACTGTGTAGAGCTTGCACATTCTCCCATGTCTTGTGAGTTTCCTCCAAGTGCTCTAGTGTCCCCCCACACTCCAAAAATGTGCAGGTTAGGTGAACTGGGCCATGCTAAATTGCTCCTTAGAGTCAGGAAGATTAGTCAGGTAAATACGTGGGCCATAGGTTTAAGGTAAAAGGGCAGAGATACAAAAGGATCCAGACGGGCAATTTTTTTCACACAGAGAGTGAGTATCTGGAACAAGTTGCCAGAGGTGGTAGTAGAAGCGGGCACAATTTTGTCTTTTAAAAAGTGTTTGGACATTTACATGGGTAAGATCGATATAGAGGGATATGGGCCAAATGCAGGCAATTGGGATTAGCTTTGTAGCAAAATAAAAGGGACAGCATGGACAAGCTGAGTTTTATGACTCTGTGACTAAGTATTCACTGCAAGAGAGAGAGAGAGGGATGCTTCTTATATTTTTAATAAACTTGATTATTGTAATGTCAATGTTGAAGAAAATGATTCCAGTGCAGCAGAGAGGAAATTAAACAGTGATGTTAGTTGAATTAGGAAATCTGTATCCTGGATTAATTCCTCAAACATGTGACTGTTTTAATAGTGAATGGAACGTTCAGTGAATATTCTAATTTGCCGCTATTTAGTTATTCCTGTTCCAGAGAGGAGACAATTTCTTGTAGGGGGGGGGGAATAATCATTTTTTTTTATTTGTGGGACATGGGCCTCACTGGCTGAGCCAAAATTTATTGCCTTTACTATTGCCCGAGGGCAGTTAAAAATCAACCGCATTGCTGTGGCTCCGGAGTCACACGTAGGCCAGACCAGGTAAGGATGGCAGATTTCCTTCCCTAAAGTGCATTAGTGAACCGGATAAGTTTTTCCAACAATGGTTTTGTGGTTGCCATTAAATCTTTAATTCCAGATTTTTTTTACATTGAGTTCAAATTCCATCATCTGCCATGGCAGAAATCGAACCCAGCTCCTCCAGGACATTAGCTGAGTTTCAGGATTAATAGTCTAGCGATAGTACCACCAGGCCACTACCTCCCTTATAACGTCTTGTGTGTTTAATGTGTGTGTTTGTGTGCACAAGAAAAAAGTAAGCAGTAATGTGTGAGGCAACTAAGCATCATGAAGGCCTGTCACTTCCCTTCACAGTGGTTGTACATTACAAGCACCCACATGTGTTGTTGGATACAAAATACAAAGGATTCCAAGCCCCACCTCTCAGCAATAAAATTACTTCAATCATACACACCCAGGGAACCACCTATAACAGTGGTGACTATATTTCAGGAAGAAGGTCATTGATTGCAAAATTGTGACAGGTGGTATCTACTTATTTATTTTATTCCACGTGTTTTTATACATGTATTTAATGCATCCCGTGTCACTTTGAAACTTACTCAGAGATTGACTTTTAGATAGAATACAGTAGAATTCAAAACGGCTGGATTCTGGTCGGCTCCAACCGTTAGCAATTTAGCTGCTCATCAGCCTAAGCTCAAAAGCAAAAGATTTAAAATGTTATGTTAATGGATGGGTTAAAAAAAACATTATAAATTATCCATCGGGGCTGAGTGGTATGCAGGGGGAGTTTGGTCTGCTAACTAAATCATTCTTCAGGAAATTAAGCATCATATAAAGACAGGGTCTGAACAGGTCAGGCAAAGAAATCCCCCCTGGGTCTCTTAGAGGGAGAGAAAATAACCTTTCCTCTGTCGAGTTCACTTTGTGCCCTATTATGTTTGGAGACACAATTGGAAAATATGAAGCCTCACTGGCAATAGTGGATGAAGGGGAGAAGGCAAGGCATCATTAAAATCTCTCCACCAAACATTTCCTGCCCCTTTGTAAATGAACCCTTTCAGAACCAGAGTCGAATTTTTCCTTCCTTGCAAACGAAAATGAAAAAAAAGTGTAATCAGATAACAGCCCTGTCAACAAATGGATAAACAGTTCTGCGGCCCTTGGTATAAATCTTTTTCCGACACCCAATGTTGGGATGTTGTCAACTATTTGCGTATCTTTAAAAGAATGAAAATCAGAGGATTTAGCATTTCAAAAGCACAAGGGAAGATTTCACCCCAATACAATGGCACAGTGATTCACTGCATCTGTTTAAAAATAGTCACAACTGCATAAAGAAAATTACGTTGCTTTCTATTTTGTGCAGTTTTTTTTTACGTATTCCATCAAATGAGAAAGAAAGTCTGGCATTTATATAATACCTTTTATGGCCTCTGGCCATCTCTACGGTCTTTACGCTCAATGAAATAATTTTCAAGTGCAGTCACTGCTATAATGTAGGAAATATGGCAGCTAATTTACGCACACCGAGCTTGCACAGTCACGTGGTTTTACACAGAGGGTGGTAAATGTCTGGAACCTGTTGCCTGGGGAGATGGTGAGAGCAGGTACGAGAGTGGCACTTAAGGAGCACGTTGGTGTAATATCTCATTCAGAAAATAGCAACTGCAATAATGCAGCAGTCCCTTGGTACTATGCTGAAGCATCAACCTATATTCTTTGCTCAATTTGAACCCATTTGAGAAAGGAGGCTTACTTACTGAAGAGTAGCTATTGATGGGACAGATGTATATCCTTTGGAGTTGCACTTCAAAGATTTTCACTTCCAGATGAGTAGTTCAAGAGTTCAAGCCCCCACTGATATGGGAATAATGTTGCAGCAACCCAACTTCAACTCTGAAAGCTTTCAAAAAGATTTGGATCTCTACCCCACTTCAATTGACTCTCTGAGTAAACCAGACAAAAAAAAATTCTGGAGGAAATTAAATGTCATAAGTCTATAGTCACCACATATTAAATGCCATTACCCAGTGACTTAATAATACTCCCTGATCCAATGACCAGTTTTTTGACTATCTGCCAATGACCATCCTATCTTTTCATATTTCACTTATTTTTTTCAACAGTATCTTGACAAGGGGTACACTTTTGGACAGAATAGGGTGGTATGGTGGTACAGTGGTTAGCACTGCTTCCTCACAGCATCAGGGACCCAGATCAATTCCAAGTGTTTGGAGATTACACTTTGTCCCTGTGTCTGCGTTGGTTTCATCTGGATGTCCTAGTTTCCTCCCACCGTCCAAAGATTGGTTGGGTGGATTGACTGTGCTACAATGCCCCTTAGTGTTCCCAATATATGTTACGGGGATTAGAGGAATAAATACATGAGGTTACGGGAAAGAGCCTGGATGGGATTCTCTGTCAGGGAGTCAATGCAAACTTGGTGGGTCGAATGGCCTGCTTCTTAACCATAGGGATTCTACGATTTTATGAATAGCTAGAAGGAATGGACACGGCATCATGACAAATTGGCTTAAGTGGTTGCTTGGCGACATGCCAGATTCTTGCAATTAGTTTTCATTCCTCCCATTGGTAGAAAAGCAATTACAATTTATTGACATATTGTTTCAGCGACCGTTTGTCAACTCACTGCCCATTCTGAACCTTCAGTTTCGAGAGGGACCAAGATAGAAAGGGATTCAGTGTTTTGAATGTTTATGTTGTAACAACGATAAGAAACATAAAGGAATGATTGAGAGATTTAATCCAATTAGGCTCAGATCATTTTCATAAACAACTCAAATCTGTAGCCCTCGCTCAGATATCCATTATTCTATTTATAAATCAACCAAACAGCTGCAGTAGATCTCAACCTGAGACTCACTCCCAGTGTATATCAGGAAGTTCTGGTAGGCGATGATAGCTCCTCTTGATTAACTCATTCTGTGGTATTCACCCATCTTATGCATAAACCATCTGAACCCCTCAATTAGGATCCAGCCTCTAATTTACTCACAAATACCTATTGTTTCATACATAAGTCACCCAGATGCCTATAACCCTGTCTGAACAATCTATTGTTCTTTGTTCTTTGCTGGAATCTGAAACAGAAACAAAAAAAGGGAAAATCTCAGCAGGCCTGACAGTACCTGTAGGGAGAGGATGCAGCAAATGTTTCTGGTCTGGTCAACCCTTTGTCAGAGCTCTGCTGAAGAGTGTAGTTCTGGACTTTCTCTTGCACCCATCCCCACCTCCATTCTTTCTGAATCTATGCTATCTAATCCTGTTAGAATTTTGTAAGTATCCATGAAATCCCCTCACACTCTTCTAAACTCCAGTGAATATAATCCTAACCGACATAATGTCTCCTCATATGACAGACCTGCTATGCCAGGCATCAGTCTGGTAAACCTTCGCTGTACTCCCTATATAGCAAGGACATCCTTCCTCAGATAAGGTCATCAAAACTACTTGCAGTCTCCAGGTGTGGCCTCACCAATGCTCTGAACAATTACAGTTAAACATCTCCATTCCTATACTCAAATCTTTTCAACATGATAGCCAACATACCTGTCTCTACATTACAACAGTGACTTCACTTCATTGACCGTACAGAACTTTGAGACATCCTGGGGCTTTCAAAGTTATTATATTAATGGACATCATTCCTTCTCTCTTTCTTTATAAGCTAAATAACTCCAGCAGATTCCAACCTGAGACCCACTCCCCATACACTTTATTCTGTATATATAACATCCAAACTCCTCAATAAAAGCAAATAAATGTAAATGCTGGAATCTGAGACCAAAAGAGAAAATATTGGAAAATAGTAAAGCATTATAAGATGTACAGCATCTGTGAAGAGAGAAAAGACTAACCCATTATCATCTGTACTCGAAAGTTGGTTAGAGTTTTGACAAAGTGTTATTTGGACTTGAAATGTCAGCTCTTTTCTCTCCTTACAGATGCTGCCAAACCTGCTGACATTTTCCAGCATTTTCCCTTTTGGATCCAAACTCCTTGGCTAGATGTTTGCTAATCATTCCCCACTCCCACTTTTCCATTCTCTGCATAACTCTCTCTCACTAATGCAACCATCGCCCTACTCCCCATGGCTGTAACCACTTTCCACGCACGCACACCCTATTTCATTTGAGCTATCGACAGTTTAATAAGGAGTTGAGAGGGAGAGTGGGGTGGGGCATTCCAAATTATTTGTTGAACTGCAAGACTCGGCATTTTTGAATAAAGTGCACTTTTGTCAAGCAACATGCCGTGAAAATTAATTTGTCCTACTAATCAATTTGTATTAAGTGGCAAACTCCCAGCACCATAAGTGCCAGATTGAGCAATGCATTGGTCTGTCCATGTCTCTCAGTTTTTTTCCACAATGGTGCAGTGTAGAAAGAGAAAGTACAATAGTATTAAGTTTTTTTTTATGAAAGAGGTAATCTCCTCAAGCCTTTGCATAGAGAACGACTGCTTCATAAAAATGAATGTGTTTTTTTTTGCCCGGTCAAATCAAATGCAGATTTGAAGCAAATTGAGTTAATGTTGGAGGATACAAGTTGGAATGGATTGCAAACGGTTTTATTTTGCATTGTAATAACCATATGCACCTAAATCAATAGCTCGGAAAGAAAGCAATAATATCACATCAGCGAAGGAATGAAATACAGTATGTGGGGGTGGGGGGGGGAGGTGTTGGAGGGAGGGGAAGGCCAGCTGTGAAATGAAAGGATTTGTACAGGAATAGTGACATTTCATTAGGGAGTTATGGGAGACTATTGAATATAAATCCATTACACTAAACTCTATCTGATATAATCACACTTGAGACTGGTTACAGCTGCAGTATATTATAGTAAAGCATTATAAGATGTTCAGTCCCAGTTTGTGGTGCTTTATATCATAATATTCAGACAGCAGGCTACACCAATATACAGATATCTTTAAAATTAAGTAATATTGCAGAAAGTAATGGTCTTTGGTTAATGCTTTTGGGCTCTACCCATTTTCTGTTAGGTTGCCAAAAACACATCCATCAGGATGTTTTTGGCTGGCGTATTTCAAAGTGCTGACTCTTTTTAATTTCTTTCTGTTCTGTCCGTTCAAAACAATTGCCAGCTGATTTATGCAGTGCAATTATTGTGTTCTTTGCTGAATTTATTTGTGTCAAAGAATTAAAGCACTCTGCGATTTGCTGAATGTCTCTATTTTGCTGACAATATTTACAGTGCCCAGAGCGAACATCTCCACGTTGCAGAGTGCATTGATCCTGGCTCCAGAGAAGAGAGATTCCCAATGTCCAATGCCTTGGGTGTCAACTTTGAAATGTTTTCTAATTACTCCGTTCCAATAGGGTGCAGCTTCCTAAACTTTGCCCTCAGAGAACAGGGATGGTGTGATGGCACAGTGCTTAGCTCTTGGTTCACTGCCTGTGTTGAGTTTGTACTTTTCCACCGTATCTGTGTGGGTTTCCTCTGGGTGCTGCAGTTTCCTTCCACAGCCCAACGATATGCAGGTTAGATGGATTGGCCATACTAAGTTGCCTCTTAGTATCAGCGAGAATGAGTTAGGATAAGTACATGGGGTTATGGGAATGGGGCACGGGTGGATTGTAGTCAGTGCACGTTCGATGAGTTGAAAGGCCTCTTTCTGCACTGTAGCATTTTATGAACACCTATTTTCCATAGAAAGATTAAGATAACTCAGTACATACGTTGCTCCAGGATTTATCACCTGGGGATGGTGGCGGGAGGGGTGATGATAGTAAAAGCTTAAGCTGTACTTAAGGCAGAAATGTGAAGGATCCTGAGTGTAAAGGGTGGGGTGCATGATGCAACAGTGGACTTTTCTGGTCTCTCACCTCCTTTCGTGCAATACTGAGGAGGGTCTCCACTGCCAGAAATGCCATCTTTTGGGAGACTCATTAAAACCCAGATCCCAACTGTCCTCTCAGATGGATGTGGAAGATCTCATGACATAAATGTGGATATCATGATGTGGAGATGCTGGACTGGAGTGGGCACAGTAAGAAATCTCACAACACCAGGTTAAAGTCTAACAACTTTATTTGGAATCACAAGCTTTCGCAGCACTGCTCCTTCATCAGGTGAGTAATGAAGGAGGGCACTCCAAAAGCTCACAATTCCAACAAAACGTGTTGGAATTTAACCTGTGTTGAGAGACTTCTTATTATTATGGATGTTTCACTATTTCTGGATATATCACAGTTTGATATTACTCCTGCTCTGACCAAGAATGCTGGAAACTACAAAAGGTTGTGAATGTAGCCGATGCAAACCAGCCTCCAGTTCATTGACTCTATCTACACTGCCTTGGAAAAACAGCCAGCATGATTAAGAACGCCACACACTCTGGACATATTCTCTTCCACTTTCTTCCATCAGGTAAAAGATACAAAAGTCTGAAATCTCAAACCAACTAACTTAAGAACAGCTTCTTCCCTGATGCTATCAGACTTTTGAATGGACAAGGAATGCAAAACATTAGCATCGAAGTATAGCAGGCAGTGAAGAAGCTAAATGGCATATTAGTATTTATTGCAAGGGTATTGAAGTATAGGAATAAGTAAGTTTTGATAAAATTGTACAGGGTTTTGGTGAGACCACATCTGGATACTGTGTGCAGTTTTGATCTCCACATTTAAGAAAAGATATGCTTTCATTGGACAGAGTACAACGAAGGTTCACATTATTTGGTCCCAGGATGAGAGGATTGTCCTATGACGAGAGGCTAAGCAAATTTGGTTTTTCACTGGAGTTTAGGGAAATGAGAGGTGATCTCACTTGACAGGGATGATGCTGAAAGATTGTTTTTGCTAGTCAGAGAATTTAAAACACATGGGCACAGCTTCAGGATAAAGGAGGCAATCATTTGGAACTGAGATGAGGGAAAATTATTTCACACAAATGTCTGTGAATTTTATCCTCAAACTATGACCCTTAATTCTAGACTCCCCCACCATTGGGAACATTCTTTCTGAACCTATCCTTTCTAAGCCTTTTAGAATGTTATAAGTTTTTATGAAAGATCCCATTTTACTCTCCTAAACTCTAATGAACCCCAAAGCTTTACAGATGCTCCAGCATTGAATACATTTAAAACTGGGATAGACAAACCTGTCAAGGGATTAAGTAAGATATATGGGGAATGGGCAGGAAAGTGGAGTTAAAATCCTAGTTATTGTCAGCTAGTTATGATCATATTGAATGGCAAAGTAGGCTTGATGAGCGATATGATCAACTCCTGTTCCTATGTGTGTTATCACATTGCTGTTTGTGGGAGTTTGCTATGCATAAATTGGTCCCAAAAGGGAAAATGCTGGAAAATCTCAGCAGATGTCTGAGGAGAGAACAGAGCTGATGTTTTGAGTCCAGATGACCCTTTGTCAAAACTTCAACAAAGAGTCACCTGGACTCGAAATGCTAGTTCTTTTCTCTCCTTACAGATGCTGACAGACTGCTGAGATTTTCCAGCATTTTCTCTTTTGGTTTTAAATTCCAGCCTCCGCAGTAATTTGCTTTTATGCATAAATTGGTTGTTGTTTCCTACATTAGAGGAATGACTATACCATCAAAATTAACCATAAAGCAGTATGGGACATCTTTTGATCACGGACGGTGGGTTTTTAACTGCAAGATCATGTTCGGTCTTGGTTCCCCATGTACAGTGCAAAGGGTGGGCTTGACTAATCAATCATCGCAGACATCCAAGCTTAGTGTTGGGAAAGCACACAGGGAAATCTCACCACCAAAGGAACGGGCCAATAGAAACAATTCAGCAACTGACTTTTGCTCACTTGGCTTATATTAGTTATAAGAGTGCAGCATGCACTGTCAACAGCTTAAACCTTGGCAGATTTGAGAAATAGCCCACACAGGTAACATGTTTGAGAATTTATGACTGTATCTCACCTACCCACGATCAAACCGTAGCCTCCTGTAGCCATCAATTATCACATCAAAACTTTCACTTATACAAAAAAAACTCAATGGATCTCAGCCACGCAATAATCTACAGTTAGAATGTTGACAGCTTACATTTTCCATGTTTCTGAAACAGTTTGTGACTATGCAATATAATGTGGGTGCTGAGAATAATTTGTAAGCAACATGTAGCTGGATTTATGCTTGACTAGGTGAGTTATGGAAGTGGTGAATAGAGTCACATTGAATATTTTTACTACATATTTTGGATGAAACTTTAGAGCAAGCAGTAAATTGTTCCATAGGGTCAGGAAGGGACATTCTGAAATACGAGCAATACAACTATTTGATTGAGCTTTCATTTGTGTAGTTTATAATTGTGACCAATGATTGTTTATTGGCTGATTTTTCTCTTTGTGTTGAACCCTAGTGGCAACGAAGGTAAATCTGCAGTGGTGGAGTTAACCAGGTGTTGACATTTTTGCACTACACTGTACAAAAACAGGACATTCAGCCCAACAGGTTAGTACTGGCTGGCACTGAGCAGATTTAATTTTATTCGTTCATGGGTCGTGAGCACCACAAGCAAGGTCAACATTTGTTGCCCATCTCCAATTAGCCTTGAACTGAATTATTGCATGGTATGCTAGGCCATTTCTGTGGCCTGGAGTCACATGAAGGCCAGGCCAGGTAAGGAGGGCAGATTTGTTTTATTCATTCATAGGATGTGCGTGTCACTGGCTGGGCTGGAATTTATTGCTCATCCCTGAGGACATTTAAGAATGACCATATTGCTGTGGGTCTGGAATCACATGTAGGCCAGACCAGGTAAGGGCGGCTGATTTCCTTCCATAAAGGACATTAGTGAACAAAGTGGGTTTTTCCAACAATCAACAAAGTCTTCATTGGACTTTTCAATCCAGTTTTTTATTGAATTCAAATTTCATCATCTGCCATGGTGGAATTCAAATCTAATCCCCAGAGATTTAGCCTGGGTCTCTGGATTATGAACCAGTGACAGTACCGTTGCCTCTCATGAATATGAGTGATGTTTTTTATGGCAATCAATGCTAGTTATTAGGGTTCCCATTACGGAGACTAGTTGTATAATACAGATTCATTCACTGAACTTACATTCTACCTGCTGCTATAGTGGGATTTGAACTTTTGCTCCAAGATCATTAATCCCTGGGCCTCTAGATTATAAGTCTAATGATATTACCAGTGTACCACCATCACCCTCCATTTCTCTATCAATAAATGATTTACATTGAAAACTTGACATCTGAACAATGGGTCTTAAGAGTGGATTATGTAAAAATCAAACTAATACAATGGGAGGGATTCTCCAATTCCGTCTGTGGCAGCAAGCGAGCAAGAATGGAAAATTTGGTATTTCAGCCAAAACTGCATTCACTGCGATTGACACCGGAAAATCCCATTTGCAAGCGAAGATGGGGGATTTTTTTTAAACCCATTTTATGGGATTTATGTATTGCTGGCTAGATTGGCATTTATTGCCCTTGAACCAAGTTTTGGAGGACACTTCAGAGACAACCACATTTTCTGTGGTTCTGGAGCCACAGTTGGGTCTGATCAGGTAAGGATGGCAGATTTCATTCCCTAAAGGACATTAGTGAACCAGACGGGTTTTTCTGACAATTGACAATGATTTCATGGCCATCAGTAGATTCCAGATATTTTTTATTGAAGTCAAATTCCACCAATTGCCTGAGAGTGGAAAAAACAGCGGACAAAAGAAATGACCAACTGGTGGAAAAGGAAGATCATCGGAAGGAAACGAAGACATCACCTGATCTCAGGCCAACTATCTGTGCCACCTATGGAAGGGACTACTGCTCACCCATTCACCTCTACTGCCTCAACAGATGATGCTCAGTCCAGAAGAAATAGTTACCCTGGGTGTTGTCCATCGTCAGCTGAGAGGAATGACTGCTATTATCATGAATGTGTGATCCTCCATGGCATTGCTTTCACACAAGGAGAGGACAAAAGTGTATTCTTTAACCAAGTGGTAGATTCAAACAAAGTTGCAGGTGAGAATTGGGGCTCTGTTTGATTGGCAGGTCAATTAAGTTGTTGGAAGATAATGTGGAACCAATATGTTTTTAGAGAGAAGGAGCAGAGAGCCGGGGCATTCTTTTTTAGAACAATTTGCACAGTGCCAGGGGTAGAAAGTGCAAATTATCCTAATTGTGAGAATATATTATTGAAAATGTTTAAACTTTCCCAACATTTTTACTTAGCTTCGAGCGGTTCAGTTGCTCTTAATTTGTGCTAAATTGCTTGCCCATAATCAGCAATAGCTCTTGGAACAATGGGAGGAGCAGAGCAAGAGTCAATCACATGAGATAAAATCACCAATCAGGTTTGTGTGAATAAATCTGCCTCATATATATCCCCTCACAGGCATAATTTCTTTGTTTTTGTCACATTGATGAGCTATTGATTTTCTTTCTTATCTTCTCACTGATTTATAAGTCATATATTTGAAATATTTGAAAATTGTGAATATTTTAAAAAAAACAGATCATGTGAATACATTTTGCAGTGTTAAGAATTCTGCTGAAAACTTTGAACAGCTCTGGAACACTTGTTTTGAAATACTAACCAAGAGGGGAAACCATAGTCAGCAAACTCCTCAATCAATAACTTACATTCATTTGTAGTTAAAATGTCTCAAGGAACATCATCGAAAGAGCATTTGGCACTGCAATACATTTAGGGGGGCACCATGGCACAATGGTTAGCACTGCTGCCTCACACGACCAGAGACCCAGGTTCGATTCCAGGCTTGGATCACTGTCTGTGCAGAGTCCACGCGTTCTCCCTACATGCTTCCTCGGAGTGCTCTGGTTTCCTCCCACAATCCAAAGGTGTGCTGGTTTGGTGGATTGGCCATGATAAATTGCCCCTTAGTGTCCCAAGATGTGCAGATTGGCTGGATTAGCCATGATAAATGTGTGGGTTATGGGCATAGGATAGGAAAGGGGCATGGCTACTCTGTCAGAGAGACAGTGCAAACCTGAAAACCTAAATGGCATCTTCTGCACTTGGGGATTCTATGATTGTATAAAGTAAATGCGTCAGGTGGCCAAAAGCTTGGTCAAAGAGGTAGATTCAAATGAGGAAAGAGTTGAGAGATTTAGAGAGACAATTGCAGATCTTTAAGTCTTGGGGAGTGGAAGACACAGCCACCAATGGTGGAGCGATCAGAGAAGAGAAGACCCGGGCTAACTGATAAGTAACATTTGAGCTACACAAGTGCCAGGCAATGACCACCTCCAACAAGAGAGGATCTACCATTGCCTCTTGATATTCAGTGGCATTACCATCACTGAATCCCCCACTATCAACATCCTGGGAGTTGCCATTTGCCAGATGCTGAACTGGATTTGTCTTATAAATGATACGGCTACCATAGCAGATCAAAAGTTAAGGATTCTCTGGCGAATTACTCACCTTCTGGCTCACCAAAGCCTGGCCACCATTTACAAGGCACAAATCAGAAGTGTGATGAAATACTCTCCATTTGGATGATTGCAGCTCCAACAATATTCGAGAAGCCTGACACCATCCAGGACAAAGCAGCCTGCTTGATTGCTTCCCCATCCATAATCACTCAATTCCTCCAGCACTGATGAACAACTGGAGCCATGTGTAAAATCTACAAGAAGCACTGCAGGAACTCCTTACGGAGCACCTTTCAAATTTATGACCAGTACTACATCAAGGGACAAAAGCATCAGATAACTGGTAATATCACCACCTGGAAGTTCCCCTTTGAGTCACTCACCATCCAGATTTGGAAATATATCACCATAGCTTATCACTGGATCAAATATTTTGGAATCTCTCCCAGTTATGTAGATGTGCCTATACCTCAGGGGATGCAACAGTTCAAGAAAGCAGCTCAACACCATGTTCTCAAAGACAATTAGGGATAGACAATAAATGCTGACTTAGATAGTGACACCCATATAAGCAAATTACCTTTCAAAAAGACCAGAGTTTGGGAAGCAGAAGTGAAGTGTCGTTAAGAGATATAGAGGAACTAAAAGGGATCATGAGGAATGTGAAAATAAGGCTGAGAATTCTAAAATTGAGGCAGTCAGGAATTAGGGACATCATAGTGGCACAGCAGTTAGCACTGCTGCCTCACAGTAGCAGGAACCTGGGTTCAATTCCCGGCAGAGTCTGCACAGCCAGGAAAGCAATAGACATATTTACTTGCAACTGAGGCATGAATAAGTGTTTGAAATGAGGCAGAATTGGTGTCAGATGATCTTATGGAGGTAGAAATAAGCAGTCCCATTGATTGCCTGGATATGAGGACAAACTTTATCACAGGCAGATGCAAAACACAAGGTACTGGGGGAGAAATGAATTTTCCCAACTTTTTGTAGAAAGCTTACTTCCATAACAATTCTCTGAAGCAATCAGCAATGTTTCGTTTTCAAAATGCTTCATGTAGTTACTAAAGTTCCTAACTTTTTTCCATGAAATATTCAGACATTAGCAATGTTTAAAAAGGTAAGTACTTGTCTGGAATGGAATCGCCTTTGTCTAGGCCCAATTTTGAGAAGTTATAAGACAAATGACTCTTTGAAGCTGTCTTCTGTTAAAGATCTTCAATGTTTCATCCATGATCTATAAGTTTTGAACCCATGTTTCCAACGAGGGTCTTCTTTGGACTGAGTGAACACCCTTCAGCACAGAACTTAAAACAAAAGGATTTAATCAATAGGTGAGCAATTGTTGGAATGTGGACAATAGAGCATCATAATACCCATTCTGAAACAAGATATTTATTTATTATTGTCATAAAGAACATTGTAAAAAGGTGAAAGCAATCGGCCCCTTAAGGCTATCCCATAATTCAATAGAATCATGTTAATTCCATTTTTTCATTTTAGTTCAACATCCTTTGCTAGTAAAAATACCGAATGTATTTTAGAATTAGTCAATTGCTTCCCCATAATGAACAGCCTTTGAGAGAAGGTATACGTTCAACTGTATGAAGAAGTATTTCTTGACATCACCCTTAATTGGCAGAGCTTTAATTTTGCGGTTTCTACCCTTTTACCAACGAATGCTTACAATGCAGAAGGAGACCATTCGGCCCATCAAGTCTGACCCTCCGAAACAACATCATACCCAGGTTCATCCTCCCGCCCTTATCTCCATAACCTCCACATTTACTATGGCTAATCCAGCTCACATATAAATCTTTGGACGCAAGAAGCAAGTTAGCATGGCCAATCCATCTAAACTGCACACCCTTAGTCCATAGGAGGAAACCAGAGCATCCAGCGGAAACCCATGAAGACACAAGCAGAGCTTGCAAATTCCACACAGTCAGCCAAAGGTCGGCATCAAGCCTGGATCCTTGACACTACGAAGCAGCAGTGTTAACCAATGTGCCGCCAAGCTGCCTTTTTGTTCTGGGCTCCTCATCAGAGGAGATGGAATTTATATTTTAGCTCTACCAAACCTTTCAATTGTTTTAAACGTCTCAATCGGAGGCATAAAACTTCCTCAGAATAGTGGCTCCATTCCTTAGCTTGTCAGCTTGTGCTACCTTTCCCTATACACTTAGTAAGAAGCTTCACAATACCAGTTAAAGTCCAACAGGTTTATTTGGAATCATGAGCTGTGCTCCTTCATCAGGTGAGTGGAGAGGTAGGTTTACAAACATGACATATATAGATAAAGACACAATTGCAAGATAATGATTAGAATACAAGTTTTTTCAGGTAGTCAATTCTTTACAGGTACAGACAGTGATTGGAATACGAGTTTTTTCAGGTAATCAATTCTTTACAGGTACAGACAGTGCAAGTGGAGAGAGAGATGTTCACAGGTTAAAGAAATGTGAATTATCTCAAGCCAGGACAGTTGGTAGGATTTTGCAAACCCAAATGGTGATAGCCCAGCTGATAGTCAGTCCTATACTCTTGGCCACAAATTAATGCAGAATGTTTTTCAAATGTTCCTCTTAGCTGTTGAGTAGCAACACATGCTTCTATTGCCTCAGTGTATTTAAAACTGTGTTTTGTCCACAATTTGTGATTCGAGAGTATGGTCAGAGTAATGAGCTCCTCAGGGCAAGGAATTGAGAGAACTGAGTGTATTAGATACAGAATTATTTAAAATTACATGTTGTCATATTTTATTCATATGTCAAATGATCATACCTGAACAAACATCTCCACTCTGGGTTAGACAGCTTGTTTACTAGACCATAATATTTCTCTGGCTGAGTATGTAAAAAGCTTTTTGCATTTAGCCAAGTACTCGCAATGCATTTGTAACATATCAGTACATGATTGATGGCCTTAAGCTGCAGTTATACTGCAGGTGCTGTCTGTGACCAATCCTTCCTGTTAGGGAACTGTGAGTCCACAGTACCAAGGCTTTCTCTGCATCGCTCTGTAGTAAAAGCAAATAGCTGCCTGTGTTCATTCTGACAAATGACACAAAATTCATCTTCACCAACAAGAGAAAATGAAAGATAGTTGCCAGAATTTTACCGACATATCTGCCCAGAGTCGGGACAGGCAAGACGCACAGAACAGAATTTTCCATTGACCACAGGCAGGGTTTTAGGAGCCTCGCCTAAGTGAAGTTATAAAATCCCGGCCAGTGAATCTACAGCCTAGTTTACACTGCGACCAATTTTCAGTTGAAAAGAAAATCAGGTTGTAAATGACCTGAACAAGGCCCATGAGGTGGGCCTCTTGGAGTGTGAGCTCCCTGATTGAGCTAATGATTACCTACCCTGTCAGGGAGTTTCAACTGTGTATATACTGAGGAATGGCAGTGTTACGGACACTTTGTACCTGAGGCACTCTTAGGAGTAGAATTGAGTTTATATATAAAGGCAATCTCATAAAGGGATGCCCGCTTCTGGGGACTTTTTGATTTGATATATTATTGTCACATGTATTAGTATACAAGGAAAAGTATTATTTCTTACATGCCATATAGACAAAGCATGCTGTTCATAGAGAAGGAACAGAGAGAGTGCAGAATGTAGTGTTACAATCACAGCTGGGGTGTTGAGGAGTTATTTCAGTGTAATAAGAAATGGCTGGTTGATGCCTGAGAGCCGATTTTTGCATTTCAATTCCAAAACGTCTGGAATGTCAACTCCACCCAGATCGTTCAATCCAGATTTTATGAATAATCATTCTATCATTGATTTCTCGTTGTCAGAATCATCACTGTGTATTGGTTGTTTTGTTACTTTAAAGGTGGCAAAGTGGTTGTACTGCTGCCTCGAAGTGCCAGGGACCCAGATACAATTCCAGGCTTGGGTCACTGCCTGTGCAGAGTCGGCACATTCTCCCTTTGTCTACATGGGTTTCCTCTGGGTGCTCCAGTTTCCTTCTACAGTCTAAAGATACATAGGTTAAGTGGATTGGCCATGCTAAATTCCTCCTTAGCGTCAGGGGGGCTAAATAGGTTAAATGCATAGGATTGTGGGAATAGGGCCTTGGTTGGGATTGTTGTCACTGCAGACTCGATGGGCTGAATGGCCTCCTTCTGCACCGTTGGGATTCAATGATTTTATAATACAAAGGAACAGGAGGAGAAATTTTGTTTCCCAAGTTTGCTCTGCCTTTCAGTCAGTTATCATAGAAACATAGAAACTGGAAACAGGAGTAGGCCATTCAGCCCTTTGAGCCTGCTCTGCAATTCATTTTGATCATGGCTAATCATTGAATTCAATATCCTGATCCCCCTTCCTCTCAAAACTCTTGATACCTTTAGTCTCAAGAGTTATACCTAATTTCTTCTTGAAATCAGACAACGTTTTGGCGTCAACTACTTTCTGTGGTAGTGAATTCCACACATTCAGCACCCTCTAGGTGAAGAAATTTCCACTTACCTCAGTTCTAAAAGGTTTACCTCTTATCCTCCAACTGTGAGCCCCTTGTTCTGAACTTCCCCCACCATGGAGAACATTCTTTCTGAATCTACCCTGTTAGAATTTTATAAGTTTATCTCAATTCTATTTTCCAGCCTTGGCTCCAGATCCCTACCTGTTGTAAAATGGATAACCAAGCAGTGCTGTAAATCCAGAATTCCCTTTCTAAACAGTAATCCATCTCCCTCATGCTGTGTGTTCACTTGCTCTGTATCAGCTTCTTCCTCTGAGAGTCTATTTTTTCATACCAACTGGCACATTGGGGTTGACAATGTTTTTGTTCACTAATTCTAATCTTACTTGAGATTTGTCGTTGGTATTAGTCTTCAGGTTGTTGTCCAAGTTAAATTGCCTTCTTACTTAAACCTTAAATCTGCTTTCCATCATTATAATGTACTGTCTTCTACCAGTGAAAATACATTTCTTTTCACAAGTTATTCTGAATGGTTTTGAAATTAGCCTTTTCATTCCCTTTCCAGTGCTTCAACATTCTTTGTCAGATCGGGGAACATATTTGCATAATATACTCCAGGGTGGGTCTCACCATTGATCTCCATAATGTCAGTCAATGCATGTAGAGACCTTTGCTCAAAGGCATCCAAATGGTGCTGAAATTTTAAATGATAATAACTGTATGAACTGTCCTGTCAAATCCATTTACTATCATTAATGATGTTGTGACCAGTGGTGCAGGGCAGGTCCATGTGAATGGGAGACAGGAGCTAAGTGGAAGTATGCAGTTACATACTCCAAGGTCTACAGCGGAGACAAAAACCATAACTTAAGAAGTACTTAATTGTGATGCCGAGGTATACAAAGTTTTGGGCCAAGTGCTAGAAATTGGCGTTAGAATAGTTAGGTACAGTGCAGATGTGATGGGCCGAAGGGTCTTTTCTATGCAGTAGACCTCTATGGGTGGGATTTTCCAGCTGTGCTCAGCCCAAGTCAATGGACCTTTCCATAGTCCGTTTCCACCCCCTATGATTCTTGTGGCAAGAAGGTCATGAAAATCCTACCCATCACTCCATAACTCACCTAGTCAGAGAATCCCAGCAGTTCAGAAGAAGCCATTCAGCCCATCGAGTCTGCACCGACTCTCTGACAGAGTATCATATCAAGGTCCCCTTCCTCGTCCTATTCCTTAGCCCCACATATTTACTATGACTAGTCCATCTAACCTTGCCATCTTGAGAGACTAAGGGGCAATTCAGTGTGGCCAGTCCATCTAATCTGCACACCTTTGCACTATTGTTTCCAGGCCAATTTCTTTTTTGGACAGATGCATTTCACACAAAATATAAGACAACTTCAATAATAATATGCTGGCTTATTTTTGTTTCAGGGTAATGCTGGGCCTGATTCTCCTATGGCAAACCATAAATTTTCTGGCGGGTCTGGTCTGGAGAACAGCGTGTTGGCCATTTTGCGGGATTAGTGCATGTGCCGGGAATGTGTGCGGGTTCCTAGAGCTGGAGAACAATCGCAGTTGAGACCACGCTGGAAATCAGCAGAAAGAGAGGTATGTCATTTGAATCTTTTTTTAATATATATTGAATATATTTTGCATTTGATTATTGGGCCTGGCACAGAACTTGCCAGGCCCAATAGCATCTCCCCCTCTGCCAGGAATACTTCATTTCCGGCGGGGTTCAGAGTAGCTCCCCATGTTCGGCGAACAAGTGGCAGACCCTTGTCGCAATGAAAGGGTGCAATCGGGCACCGGGAGGGAGGAGTGGGAGGGGATGGTGATGGTAGTGGTGATCCCTGGGCATGGGCAGGTAATACCCGCTTCCCATCCAGAAATGGAGCATATTAATTATTATCTGCTAAGTTGCCAGAATGCCAAATTGTATTACTTTTATCCAAGCTTTCAACTAACCAGAGTTGGTGTCAAGTGTTCAGTTCTGGGCATTGCATCTCAGGGAGGATATATTGGCTTCTGAAGCGACACAATGCAGATTCGGCAGAATGATACTGGGGTTAAAAGACATCAATTATGAGGATGGTTTGCACAACCAAGGCTCATATCCCCTTGAGTATTGAAGATTAAGAATGATCTAATTGAAGTGTTTAAGATGATTAAAGGATTCGACAGGGTAGTGAGAGAGAGAGAGGCTATTTTCTCTCTTGGAGGAATCCAGAACAAGGGAAATAATCTCAGCGCAGAGCTGTTCAGGGGCGCTGTAAGGAGACATTTCTTCACACAAAAGGTAGTTTAAACCCGGAATACATCGTCCCAAAAAGGGGTCGACGATGTGTGTTGATTGAAAATGTCAATATTGACATTTTACTGGATAAGGATATGAAGGACACATTAAGAGACAGGTAGAAACCACATCGAAGTTAATGACAGGAGAGTGTCAAGAGGCTGAACAGTTGACTCCTGTTTGTTATTCTGTAATATAAGGTGAGATTTTCCAGCCACATGTTTCTCGCCAGCGGGAGGTGGTTGTTTGCTAGTGATGGGATTCTCTGATCCCACCGCTATCAATCAGAATTCCCATTGACATCACCCCACACTAGCAGGAAAGATCTGTTAGCCTCTCCTCCATGGGCAGGGGTGCGTGCCAGAGGGACTGGGGAATCCTGCCAGTGTGAACAACTAGAGAATTCCAACCTCAAGCAGCAAGAAGGCCTTCCTAGAGTAGAAATGGAGGAGAAAAATGTGGATTTCAAACTTTGCAAGGAAAGCAAGCATCAATATCCAGAGAGTTAAGGATAGCCAGTGTACACTAATGCATGAAGTTAATACTCAAATGATCCTGTAATAGAACAAAGAACAAAATTGCAGCACAGGAACAGACCCTTTGACCTTCCAAATCTGCACTGACCATGCTGCCTGACTGAACTAAAACCCCCCTGAACTTCCAGGGGCCATATCCCTCTATTCCCATTCTATTCATGTATTTGTCCAAATGCTCCTTGTTGTAATTTTGAAATCTCTGATGCTTTCGACTAGTTTGTTTACTCCAATGTTTTACCCCGATGCCTTTATTTGCAAGATGGACAAAGGACAAGCACAAGGAAAGGTTCAACAAGTTTATTAACAATAACACTACTAACCCTTAAATTACCCATATAAAACAAGAGGATACCCCAAAATCAGATATACTACCCGCAAAAATGGTTCAGTTAAAACTGCAAACTCGATTCTCTGAGTCCCTCTGGTCCTTTGTCACAAAGATGAGTCTCAATGGCAGCTTCTTCCTTTCTTCCTTCTCTGGTCGGTCTCCTGAATTGTCAAGGGTCCGCCTCCTTCATCGAATCTTTGCTGCTGGTGTCTGAAAATGTGTTCCTTTATCCCCTGCCTGCTTGCCTTTCCAAAACCTTCTCTGGCTTCCTGCCAATGAGGTCCCAGAAGGAGGTTCCAATCCCCAGTGGGTTTCTTGATGTCTGCCTGACAGGACACCAGGGTCCGCCCCCAGGTGTCCCCCTCCATGCCGCTGCTAATATGTAACCTGTTATCAGATTAAGCCAACTGCAGGAACTCTCGGTGACAGAAAGTCTGGCCCAATTCGGGCTTCTAACAATAGGCTGGTGCATTTCAATGGGGTGCAATGATCTCCTGCTAAGTATCAGCAGGGGAGATTGATGAATCAGGCCCAGACAGGTTTGTGCATTGTACAATTGGCCTGCCTGAGGTTTGACCATGTTTGATTTTTAATATGCCCAATTCTTTAATTTAGGATATCCAATTTTATCAGCCTTAAATCTAGGCCCTGTTTATGTTACACCATTAAAACTCATTATCATCTCTTCTTCCACTACTTACCCTAGCAGCAAATTCCAGGCACCCACTACCCTCTGTGTAAAAAAATGCCTCGTACATCCCCTGGCCCCTTGCACTTTATATCTCTGCCGTGTAGTAATTGACTCTCCCACCCTGGGAAAAAGCTTCAGTCCATGCCTCTCATTATCTTGTAACTTCTTGCAGGTTGCCCCTCATTCTCCATCATCCCAATGATTAAGACTTCAGCAATAGTTCCCTTAAGTCTCCTGTCCTGCCTGTTACCCATTTACGAATAAAACAAAAATGCCTTGTGGAAATTAAAAAGCCCAAACATTTCGATGACAGATCTATCATTTTCTTTCCTGTGCTGATACACAAACACGGCTGAGTCAGCGAACGGACATTGAGATGGGATGCATGCCTTTAATGTTGTATGTGGACACGGCTGGCTGCTGGGAAAACATCTAAGGAATTTTTTTTTCACGGGGAAGCTGAGATTTGGCTGGAGAAGGTTCTCCACAGGGTCGGGCAATGTAGAATTGCAGATAGCCAAACAGACACATTGCACAGCAGCGGGACTGAGCACCCACTGTCTAACTACCTCAGTTGTCTCGCAGTGAGGTGGGAGTGAAAAGGAATATTAAAGTGATGACTTGGGGATGAGCGCTTTCTTTGGCAAGGAGATTACAGAGTCGCGAAAGAAGCATTTGTTGCTTAGATTTTTTGAATATTTTCTTTGAGTTAGCATTCACAATTCCAAGTTCAGATCCCTGTGTAGAGTAGAAGTTGACAACTTTGTAAACTTGTTTTCCTTCTATCCTCTCTTCCCTTGTGCAAAGTGCAATAACTTCAAAAATTATTGGAGGACAGAAATCATAGGAATCACGCTACAGTATAGAGAGAAACCAATGGGCCCATCTTGCCTACCCTGACAACAATCCAACCCAGGCCCTATCCCTGTAATCCCACAAATTCACCATGCTCCCCTCTGACACTAAGGGGGCAATTTAGTATAGCCAATTCAATTAATCCACGCATCCTTGGATTCTGGGAAGAAACCTGAGCATACAAAGGAAACCCATACAGATCACACCTTCATGATTCTATGATTTGTAACGGGATATTTCCAGTTTGGACCATGAAATAAATATCATAAATCCCACTGCAGAGACTTGAACACTTCATCCAAGCTGACACTTCACTGCAATACTGAGAGAACACTGGGTAAGCTGTGAGGAGGATGCAGAGATGCTTTAGAATGATTTGGTTAGGCTGAGTGTGCGGGCATCTGCATGGCAGATGCACTATAATGTAGATAAATTTGAGGTTAACCACTTTGGTCGCAATAATAAAGAGACATATTATGAATTGGGTGGGTGGAAATTGAGAGAGTGGCTACTCAGCAAGATCTTGATGTCCTCATGCTTCAGTCACTGAAGGTAAGTATGCAGGGCAGTAAAGATAGCAAAAGGTATATTGGTCTTCAGTGAGAGGATTTGAGGGAAAAGGATTTTTTGTTACAATTGTACAGGGTGCGGTTAAGGCCACACCTGGAGTATTGTGTGCAGTTTTGGTGTCCTTATCTGAGGAAGGATGTCGTTGCTATAGAGCGAGTACAGCAAAGGTTTACCAGGCTAATTCCTGGGATGGCAGTCTGTCAATGTGAGGACACACTAAGTCAATTAGGATTATATTCATTGGAGTTCAGAAAAGTGAGAGGGGATCTCAGAGAAACTTATAAAATTCTAACAGGGTTAGACAGGGTAGATTCAGAAAGAATGTTCCTAATGGTGGGGGGAGTCCAGAACTACAGGGCATAGTTTGAGGATAAGGTGTAAACCTTTTAGAACTCAGGTGAGGAGAAATTTATTCACCCAAAGGACAGTGAAGATGTGGCATTCACTATCACAGATTGGAGATGAGGCCAAACATTGTCTGATTTCAAGGAGAAATTAGATAAGACTCCAGGAGCTAACACAATTAAAGGATATGGGAGGAAGGGAGGGATTCAGAATATAAGAATTCAATGATCAACCATGATCAAAATGAATGGCAGAGCAGGTTCGAAAGGCTGAATGGCCTCCTCCTGCTTCTAGTTTCTTTGTTTCTGTGTTTCTATGACTATCAGTTGAGCTGCCCTTCAGGTAAATGGAGCCCCTATCTTCCCACCAGGGTAGATGTAAAATAATCCATTGCATTATTTCGAAGAGCAGAGGAGATCTCAATATTTGTCCTTCAGCCAAGATCACTGAAATAAATTATTTGCTGATTATTGCACTGTTATTGCACTATTGATGTACTTGTTTTTATCCTACAGGTGCTTTGGTCCACCTTGTTGTCTAACAAGGGGCATACACGCGATGGGTCGTGAGAGGGCTGCTCTTGGATCTTTTTCGAGAGTATCCTACTGCTTCACATTGTTAGTGTATGCTTGACCCGGACCATCTGATAGGCAAGACGACAGCTCAGTGACTATCGCTGTGCTGTGCAGATACATGGATTTGGGCCTGTGTCTGGGGGAGTTTGCGCATTCTCCCCGTGCTTGCGTGGGTTTTCTCCGGGACCTCCGGTTTCCTCCTACGTCCCAAAGATGTGCTCTTAGGCTAATTGGCAAAACAAGTTCTCCCTAAATTGTCTCAAATTTGGTTTTTAATCCATAGATCTATAAACATGGACAGGGATCACGGGTAGAGGTGGGAACATCAGGGTGGCGGCGTGGGCTCGTTGGGCCGAAGGGCCTGTTTCCTGTGCTGTTTTGTTCTTTGTTTGTTCTTTGTTCTTTGCCGGAGATTGCTGTGTAAAAATAAGCTGCATTTTTTTCCCTCCATTACAACAATGCACTACAGTCATTATTTGAAAAGCACTTTGGGAAGTCTCGAAGTTAGATAAATTCAAGTTCCCCAGTTGAGTTTTTCCCAGGAAGTCTGAGGTTATTTGCTTCCCCAGTTGAGGCTGACAAACAAGCACAAGTTTTAACTGTATTAATTAGCATCAAATGTTGGCTTACATTAACACTGCAATGAAGTTATTGTTAAAATCCCTTAGTGGCTACACTCCAGCACTTGTTCGGACATATTGAGGGAGAATTTGGCATGACCAATGCACCTAACTAGTGTGCCTTTCAGATTTGTGGGAGGAAAACAGAGCACCGAAGGAAACCCACACAGACACGGGGAACAGAATTTTATCGGCACATCCACCTTACATTCGTACCATCCCATCTGAGGCCAAGGGAGAATGCTGTTCTCCGAGCCTCACTTGCCCCTGGAATCAGGGTGAGCGCACCGGTAAAATTCTGACCAGGCAGAAAGTGTAGATTCTGTGCAGATAGTGACCCAAACCAGGAATCGAACCTGGGTCCCAGGCACTGTGAAGTAGCAGTGCTAACCACCATGTCATCATGCAAGTCAGAGATCTTCTGATCCACTTGCCCTGATATTAAATTGCGAGTTACCCTGGAAGAAACCTGATTGTTTGAAAATCCAGTGCAGAAATGCAAATGGAAAGGGTTAAAACACAATGCTTGTCCTCTCAAATATGGAGTTGGCAGAAGTCCACAGTTACATTTTTCTTACACTAAATACGCATCGGCACAAAGCAGTGTTTTACAAGGGAGTGAGATATGGTGTTATCCTTCACAAATGCTGGCTCGATGGACTTAATTAAAACATACTTCACTCTTTGTTCAATTTATGTGAACCAGTCAATGGGATTAAGTGATTACAAGCTAAGGCTTCATTTGTGGAACACTCCTCCCCAGCACAGCTTGACTGTCCAGTTCAGAGTGCTGTTGCCCAACATTAATAAGGAATGAATGAACGAAATGATCCGTAATGGATGAAGCCAGAAGAAGTCACATTGCCGGCTGAGATTTTGGGCACTCCTGTCTTTACACTGAATGTCGCACTGCACTATTATTTGTATATTGGCTTAAAACCAATAAAATGGAATGATGGCCATTTCCCCTCAAGTGCATCACCATTTCAAATGGGAAGTAACCTAATACTGTTACACAGCAGCAGGATTAATTAGATAATTTAGACTGGAGATAGTCTTGCTATGGAAATTGCTGCATTTAGTTGAACCAGTTCATCTTGATGTACTTTACATCAAGAGTACTCCCCTTTACAATTTAAATCTGTGCTGATTTTGAAATAGACGCATGAAAAAAATCAGGCATCAAATAAGCATGGAATTGGATGAGTGGTCTGTTTTATACTTATAGTTTTCAGTTTATGTTGTGTTGATAAAATGTTCATTAATTTTATAGTTTTTTGCTGTGATTTATACGGTTGCTTTTCCACGTGTTTGTGGAGAATGTGATTGATGGGTAACAATAATGGGTAAAAAGGCCTATCAATGCCTCTACTTTCTCAGAAGACTAAGGAAATTTGGCATGTCAGCTACAACTCTCACTATCTTTTATAGATGCATCATAGTAAGAATTCCTTCTGGTTATATCACAGCTTGGTATGGCTCCTGCTCTGCCCAAGACTGCAAGAAACTACAAAATGAAGCCCAGCCCATCACTCAAACCAGCCCCCCATCCATTGACTCTGTCTATACTTCCTACTGCCTCGGCAAAGCAGCCAGTATAATTAAGGATGCCACACACCCAGACATAATCTTTTCCGCCTTCTTCCGTTGAGAAAAAGTACAGAAGTCTGAGGACAACTATCAACCAACGCAAGATCAGCTTCTTCCTTGCTGCCATCAGACTTTTGAATGTACCTACCTTTCATTAAGTTGATCTTTCTCTACACCCTTGCTATGACTATAACATTATATTCTGCATTCTCTCATTTCCTTCCCTATGAACAGTATGCTTTGTACAACGTGCAAGGCAAGAAACACTCAATTCATTGTATGAGACAATACAAAATCGAATCAAATCTAATCAAATCAACATGGCTTACTGATGCAGGATGAATTTGTCATGACTGCTACCAGGATACGGGCATTCACTGACAGGACATGTGAGGCACAGTCGCATACTAACTACATGTTAAGGGAATGGTTGCTGTTGTGATACCAGAACATCTCCCTGTTGATATATGGAGATTGCAAACCCACATGCTTACAATCAAGAACTTTCAGCATATTGGCTTGGCAATGCCATCTATCCACTCATCTTTCTTCTCCCAAGTAAGAGGGAAGACTGAGGAGCTCTTTCTCTTTCTGTCCTGGGCCTCTGTTACCTTCCTGATGTAGCAGTATCAGAGATTATGGAATGTTTGTGTTTCAGAACAGGCTTTCTTTTACTCACTCAAAGCCCGCTCCATCAGGGAAAATGTATGATTTAATCTCTCACTTTGTGATCCATGATGATCTATACTATATATGCATATTCCCTGCAGCCACAAAAGGTTTTGAAATCTTCTAAATTACAGGACTGACATGTCTGGTAGTGAGACTTAATTGCTATTTTTAAAGCAGAAACCACAATTTTAAACCAGAGAATGTTTGATTTCAAAATATATGGAAATGATGAATTGGGACAATCAGTTAACACACCAGCTCTTCACATCTGGTTTGGAATTCAATAGCCTGCAGTATGAAATTGGAAGTTTCTCCTCACTTCAATTGTAATGGCCTTACCAGAAAAGAGGTTAGTTTCGCCACTCCGAGTTGTTTGCACCCTGCAGTGTAAAACTTTCCATAATACTGTGAAGGTAGGGTATATGGCTATTTGTAGTGTCACTCGACCGATGTCAGAAGGATAAATAGCATGGGAAGACTGAAAAATAGCTAAAAGTGCAGCTTGACATAGTGTGGTTGACATAGAATAAGGTCAGCCTCAGAGCAACATAGAAAATAGGAGAGGGAGCATGGGAGGAAAATAAGAACTGTGCAGCACAATGGCACAGTAGTTAGCACTGCTGCCTTACAGCACCAGGGACCTAGGTTCAATCCCCGGCTTGTGCCACTGTCTGTGTGGAGTTTGCAAGTTCTCCACATGCCTGCGTGGGTTTCCTCCGGGTGTTGCGATTCCCTCCCACAGTTCAAAGATGTGCAGATTAAGTAAATTGGCCATACTAAATTGATCCTAGTGTTTAGGGGGAAGTAGCAGGGAATTTAGAATCGGGGGGTTGCATGAATAGGTCTGGGTGGGATGGTGGTCAATGTAGACTTGATGGGCTGAATGGCCTCCTTCTGTTGTGATTCCATGAGGAGACCATTCGGCCCTTTGAGCCTGCTCCACTATTCATATATTCACTATTCACTTTTCTCTTTGTTTAAAACAGCGAGCGGGAGTGGTTTTTGCCGTTTTTTATTTAAACTAACTTGTAACCGGAAGTCGTCACTAGGAGGCTGCCGGTAGTTGTAGTTTTTCTCTCTGACTCTATAAATTGGTCCAGAGAGGAAACCCGATACTCTACACAGGTAGAGTATCCCACCCTCCCCCCTCCTCTAACCTAATAATAATAGTGTGTGTGTAGTTTTTTTTTCTCTCCTGCAAATTAAAGTAACAGTGATGGCAGTGCAGGTAGTACATTGCACCTCCTGCGGTATGTATGAGGTGAGGGACACCAGTAGTGTTCCTGCTGATTATACCTGCAGGAAGTGTGCACATTTGCAGCTCCTTGAGGATCGTGTTAAGGAGCTGGAGCTGGAATTAGAGGAGCTCAGGGTAATTCGAGAGGTTGAGGAGGATATAGGCAGGAGTAACAAAGAGATTGTAACTCCTATAAGTGATAATTGGGTAACTATTAGGAGGAGGGGTAAGAAGCAATCGGGGAGACAATCCCCTGGGGCTGTTCCCCTCCAAAATAAATTTTCTGTCTTGGAGGCTACAGTTGAGGAAGAATCAACTGGAGCTGACCAAAGGGAGCAGGTCTCTGGGGGTGAGCCTGCTGAGAATGCTCAGGTGGGTGGGGGGAATAAGAGATTAGGCCTAGTTATAGGAGACTCCATAGTTAGAGGGACAGATAGGAGGGTAAATAGTAATAAACAGGACTCAGGGCTGGTGTGTTGCCTCCCAGGGGCTGGGGTCCAGGATGTTGCAGATCGGGTTTTTAGGATTCTTAAGGGTGAGGGGAGTCAGCCCCAAGTCATTGTTCATGTGGGGACACATGATGTAGGTAGGACAAGGGAAGGGGATATTAAACAGAAATTTATGGAGTTAGGGTGGAAGCTTAGGTCCATAACAGGCAGAGTGGTTATCTCTGGACTCTTGCCTGTGCCAAGAGATAGTTTAGAGATGAACAGAGAAAGGGATAGTTTGAACTCATGGCTGCGTGGATGGTGCAGGAGGGAGGGGTTCAGGTTCCTTAACAATTGGGACTCATTCTGGGATAGGTGGGACCTCTTCAAGAGAGATGGTCTACACCTGAACCAGAGGGGGACTAATATCTTGGGGGGAAAATTTGCTAAGGCTATGATGGGGGCTTTAAACTGATTCGGGGGGGGGGTGGGATCCTAAGTAGTTGGGGTGCCGAGAGGGATGAGAGTAAGGGGGTTATAGAGGAGAGTTGTAAAACACAGCGGCGTACGGGTGGGGTGGGGCATGGTTTGAGATGCGTATACTTTAATGCAAGGAGTATTCGCAATAAGGGGGAGGAACTTGCAGCTTGGACCAGTACCTGGAACTTCGATGTTGTGGCCATTTCAGAGACTTGGGTAGAGCAGGGACAGGAATGGATGTTGCAGGTTCCGGGGTACAAATGCTTTAGTCGGAGTAGAGAAGGAGGTAGAAGGGGGGGAGGAGTGGCGTTACTGGTCAAAGACTGTATCACGGTGATCGAAAAGAAGTTTGATGAGGACTTGTCTGTTGAGGTAGTATGGGCTGAGATTAGAAACAGGAGAGGAGAGGTCACCCTGTTGGGAGTCTTTTACAGACCTCCTAATAGTTCTAGAGAGGTTGAGGAAAGGATTGCAAAGTCAATTCTGATTAGGAGTGAAAGTAGTAGGGTAATTGTGATGGGGGACTTTAACTTTGCTAATATTGATTGGAATAGCTATAGCTCTAGCTCGTTAGAGGGGTCAGTTTTCGTACAGAGTGTGCAGGAAGGTTTTTTGACTCAGTATGTAGATAGGCCAACTAGAGGTGAGGCTACATTGGATTTGGTGCTGGGCAATGAGCCAGACCAGGTGTTAGGCTTGGAAGTTAGTGAACCTTTTGGTGGTAGTGACCACAATTCGTTACGTTCACCTTAGTGAGGGATAGGGGTAGGCATGAAGCTGGGGGCAGTAGTTATAGCTGGGGGAAGGGTAATTATGAGGCCATCAGGAGAGAATTAGGGTGCATAGATTGGACTAGGGAACTACAGGGACTGGGAACATCTGGAATGTGGTGCTTATTCAAGGAGCAGCTGCTGCGAGTCCTTGATAAGTATGTCCCTGTCAGGCAGGGAGGAAATGGACGAGTAAGAGAGCCTTGGTGTACGAAAAGAGTTGATTTGCTGGTTAAGAAGAAAAAGGAGGCTTATGTCAGGATGAGGCTTGAAGGCTCAGGTAGTGCAATGGATAGCTATAGATTAGCTAGGAAGGAGGTAAAAAGTGAATTGAGGAGAGCTAAGAGGGGACACGAGAAGATGTTGGCTGATAGGATTAAGGAGAATCCTAAAGCTTTCTTTCGATATGTTAAGAATAGAAGATTGGTTAGGGCAAGATTAGGGCCAGTCATAGACAGCAGTGGGAAGTTGTGCGTGGAGCCTGAAGAGATTGGTGAGGCACTGAATAAATATTTCTCTTCGGTATTCACGCAGAGTGCTGGAAATGTAGCTGTGGAGAGCACTGAGGTACAGGGTTGCAAATTGGGGAGTATTGTAGTAGATAGGGAGGATGTGTTAGAAATTCTCGAGGGTTTGAAGTTGGATAAGTCCCCTGGGCCGGACGGGATTTACCCTAGGATTCTCTGGGAGGCAAGAGAGGAGATTGCAGAGCCTCTGGCTCTGATCTTCAGGTCCTCGTTGGTTACGGGTGTGGTTCCGGAGGACTGGAGGATGGCGAATGTGGTCCCATTGTTTAAGAAGGGGAAGAGAGACCTTCCTGGGAATTATAGGCCAGTGAGTCTTACTTCTGTGGTGGGCAAGGTATTGGAGAGAATTATTAGGGATAGGATTTATAGTTATTTAGAGAGAAATGAATTGATTGGGGATAGTCAGCATGGTTTCGTGAAGGGTAGGTCATGCCTTACTAACCTCATTGAGTTTTTTGAGAAAGTGACCAGAGAGGTGGATGGGGGTAAGGCGGTTGATGTAGTATATATGGACTTTAGTAAGGCTTTTGATAAGGTGGCCCATGGAAGACTTCTACAGAAAATGCAGATGTGTGGAATAGAGGGTGATTTAGCTAATTGGATTAGAAATTGGCTGGCAGATAGAAGACAGAGGGTGGTGGTTGATGGGAGATATTCATCGTGGAGTTCGGTGACGAGTGGTGTGCCTCAGGGGTCTGTTTTGGGGCCCCTGCTGTTTGTAATTTTTATAAATGATCTGGATGAGGGTATTGAGGGATGGATCAGTAAATTTGCAGATGATACTAAAGTTGGTGGAGTGGTAGATAGTGAAGAGGGGTGTTTTAGTTTACAGAGTGACTTGGACAAGTTGCAGAGCTGGGCCGAGAGGTGGCAAATGGAGTTTAATGTGGAAAAGTGTGAGGTAATGCACTTTGGCAGGAACAATAAATGTGTAGAGTATAGGGCTAATGGTAGGGCTCTTAATAGTGTTGAGGAACAGAAGGATCTTGGTGTATGTGTCAATAGATCCCTGAAAGTAGGCAGTCAAGTGGATAAAGTTGTTAAGAAGGCATATGGAGTCTTAGCTTTTATTGGTAGGGGGATTGAATTTAGGAGCCGCAGCATCATGTTGCAACTGTACAAAACTCTAGTGCGGCCGCACTTGGAGTATTGTGTGCAGTTCTGGTCGCCACATTATAAGAAAGATGTGGAGGCATTGGAGAGGGTACAGAGGAGGTTTACCAGGATGTTGCCTGGTATGGAGGGCAGGTCCTATGAAGAGAGGTTGAAGGATTTGAGGTTGTTTTCGTTAGAAAGGAGGCGGCTAAGGGGGATCTTATTGAAGCATATAAGATAATTAGAGGTTTGGATAGGGTGGACAGTGATAGCCTTTTTCCTAGGATGGAGAAAGCTAGCACGAGGGGACACAACTTTAAATTAAGGGGTATGAGTTATAGGACGGATATCAGAGGTAGGTTCTTTACTCAAAGAGTGATTAGGGAGTGGAATGCCCTGCCTGCAGCTGTTGTAGATGCGCCAAGTTTGGTGGCGTTTAAGAGGTTAGTTGATAAGTATATGGATGAGAAGGGAATGGTTTAGTTAGGAAGGGCATTGCTTTTTATTTTGGTCGGCACAACATCGAAGGCCGAAGGGCCTGTTCTGTGCTGTATTGTTCTATGTTCTATATGATCATGGCTGATATCCAATTCAATAGCCTGATCTTGCCTTCCCCTCCATATCCTTTGACCCTTTTTGCACCAAGTGCTATATCTCATCTGGTTGTATTGTGGCATGCTCAGCTTAGGGGTACCTGCTGCCTGCATTGTTGATTAAAGTTCTTCTTCTTTCAATTCTTTTAGAAGGCTCCTTTCAATCCCTCTCTAAGAGGTAAATACTGAATTATTTTCATATTCTCAGGTTCTACCCCGTCATCTGTTCCGCAATGTCAACCTCCTGTCAGGCGCTGTGATTGTTTAAAAAAAAAACACAGATGAAAATTGGGCACCGAGCAGACAATTCCCTTTAAGATATCTAACAATATAATGATACACGCTGGAACGCAACCAACAGGGGAACAGATGTAGAGCACAGTAAGCAAGCCAGATAGATAATGGTTCATGTGTTTTTAATTTGTATTGATTATTTTATTCAAAAAATAAGCACACAGGACAGGACAAAGGTCAATATACACTCATCGTGTTTATGTATACTTACAAATGTTCTTAAACAGAACTGATGGAAAAACATTGGAAAATTAAAATAGCTTGGTATGTAATTAGAATGTTAATGCTGTAGGACACCTCACAATGGAATCTTACTGACAGATCATAGGAAATAGTTTTAGTGGCTCTAAGAATTTATTCCTGTCTATATTCTTTATTCCTTATATTTATATTTATTCCTTATCTTGCGTTTGAAAAGGTGGCCCATGGAAGACTTCTGCAGAAAATGCAGATGTATGGGATAGAGGGTGATTTAGCTAATTGGGTTAGGAATTGGCTAGCAGATAGAAGACAGAGGGTGGTGGTTGATGGGAGATATTCATCGTGGAGTTCGGTGACAAGTGGTGTACCTCAGGGGTCTGTTTTGGGGCCCCTGCTGTTTGTAATTTTTATAAATGATCTGGATGAGGGTATTGAAGGATGGATTAGTAAATTTGCAGATGACACTAAAGTCGGTGGAGTGGTAGATAGTGAAGAGGGGTGTTATAGTTTGCAGAGAGACTTGGACAAGTTGCAGAGCTGGGCCGAGAGGTGGCAAATGGAGTTTAATGTGGAAAAGTGTGAGGTAATGCACTTTGGCAGGAATAATAAATGTGTAGAGTATAGGGCTAACGGTAGGATTCTTAATGGTGTTGATGAACAGAGGGATCTTGGTGTATTTGTGCATAGATCCCTGAAAGTAGGCAGTCAAGTCGAGAAGGTTGTTAACAAGGCATATGGAGTCTTAGCTTTTATTGGTAGGGGGATTGAATTTCGGAGCATGTTGCAACTGTACAAAACTCTAGTGCGGCCACACTTGGAGTATTGTGTGCAGTTCTGGTCCCCACATTATAAGAAAGATGTGGAGGCATTGGAGAGGGTACAGAGGAGGTTTACCAGGATGTTGCCTGGTATGGAGGGCAGGTCTTATGAGGAGAGGCTGAGGGATTTGAGGTTGTTTTCGTTAGAAAGGAGGCGGCTAAGAGGGGACCTCATCGAAACATATAAGATGATTAGAGGTTTAGATAGGGTGGACAGTGATAGCCTTTTTCCTAGGATGGAGAAAGCTAGCACGAGGGGACACAGATTTAAATTAAGGGGTGATAGTTATAGGACGGATATCAGAGGTAGGTTCTTTACCCAAAGGGTGGTTCGGGAGTGGAATGCCCTGCCTGCGGCAGTTGTAAATGCGCCAAGTTTGGTGGCGTTTAAGAGGTTAGTTGATAAGTATATGGAAGAGAAGGGAATGGATTAGCTTGGAGGGTCATTGCTTTTTATATTGGTTGGCGCAACATCGAAGGTCGAAGGGCCTGTTCTGTGCTGTAATGTTCTATGTTCTATGTTCTATAATTCACATTCAGCACATATAGTAATTACATAGAATGTGAGAAAAATACACCTGCACAATATAACTTACAGATTGCCGATTAGCACCCACTTTTTACCCCATAATTTTTCTTGTAAAATAATGGAAGCATTATTATTAATAAACGGCATGGTGGCATAGTGGTTAGCACTGCTGCCTCACAGTGCGAGGGGCCTGGGTTCGATTCCAGCCTCAGGTTACTGTACGTTCTCCCCAGACTGTGGGGGTTTCCTTCAGGTGCTCTAGAGTCCTCCTACGTCCAAAAGATGCACTGGTTAGGTGCATCGGGGGTTGTGCTAAATTCCCCTTCAGTGTACCCAAACAGTTGCTGGAGTGTGGCGACTAGTGGATTTTCACAGTCACTTCATTGCAGTGTTAATGTTACACTTGTAACTTGTACAATGTAACTTGTAATACTAATAAATAAACTGAAGAAAAACCTTTAAAAAATTGACTTCACCCTTATATTAATCTCCAAAAACTCCTTCTGTCTCTCCAGCCACTAAACGTAGACGCCCTTGCAAAAGCAAGATTGCGAAAAATCTGAAACAGAACAAAGAATGCTGAAAATACTCTGCCAGTCAGGCAGCATCTGTAGAGAGAAAACGAGTTAAAAGGGAGATGTTCATGCTCACGATAAGAGGTCAGGCCACCAACTGGAAAACCAACCATAATCCTGCAGCAGCCATTTTCAGCTACCTGCCTGTCTACCATTCTGCTTCCCAGTATCCGTGAGGAGAATTTTCCCTGCAAACCCTTTGTGAATGTTCTGTCCCTATGAGTTGCAAACCAATCAGATGTTGGCAGCTTTCCAATACTGGAAGTACCACAGAAACTGGTGGCCCCTGGCGGTATTGCAGTGCAGCCTACCACCGGAATTGACACTGGAGCCCAAGAGAATAGGAGGCAGGGAAGCCCCAATGAGGTATGGGGAATAAGTAGTCAAATTAAAGGTTACATGTGGATACTTAATCTGGGTCCTTCAGTTCCTGCTAAGTGGTTGCTTCCATTGGGCATATAATACCCAGAAAGAAGGAAGCCTCCCCCCCATATGACCAGGCCTCAGGCCTACTTTCCAGACTTACGCATGGCATGATCTCCACCAGTTAGAAGCAGCAGCAGGACAAGCCCCTTACATAGATATTTAAGGGTGTCAAATGGCATCTGGATTGGAAGGCCGTTCTCAAGCTTTGCTGGTCCAGGCTAAATCAATCGGGGTTGGAAAGACAATGGGAACTCATTCCACAACTTCCCATCTGATCACATGGCACCCCCTACCTCAGAACCTGTCTCGGGGTGGAGCATTAAATTCTCTCCAACATTTCAGCACTGGTCTCTCATCAGAACAGAGGAAATTTAGAAATATAATAGGTTTGGAGTAAACGTGAGGGTGAACAGAACAAAGAGTAAACTCTGATAGGATAGAGGGCAGGAGAGGTTTTATGACAAATGAATTTGTGGTTCTAGAGCCTAAAGGAATGAGTAAAATAAATAAACAAAAGATCTGCTTAGATGAAGTGAGTAACTGTTTTAGTAGTCAACCAAATGTGAAGAAGTAAAGGGATTTAGAAAAAAGCAGGAGATAAATCAAACTGACACCTCAGAAATATAAAATAGAGGCAGAGGTGAATTTAAATTTGTTGAATTCCATGCTGAATCCAGAAGGATGTGGAGTACTGAGCTATGAGTGCCCAGACCCAGATTCGAATCCCGCCATGGCATGTTCTTGAATTTGAATACAAGGAAAGAAAAATCTGGAATTAAAAATCTACTAATGACCATGAAATCATTGTCGATTGTTGGGAAAATCTGATTCACTGATATCATTTAGAGAAAGAAATCTGCCGTCCTTACCTGGTCTGGCTTACATATGACTCCAGACACAGCAATGTGGTTGATTCTCAACTGCCCTTGGGCAACTAGGGATGGGCAATAAAAGCTGGCCAGCCACTGATGCCCATGTCCAATGAATGAATAAAATGAGGTGTTATTCCTCAAGTTGGTGTTGAGCTTTATTGGAACACAATCTTGCTATGCTATTTAATCCATATCCTCTCCATCACAAAGACCACTTCACCCACCTTAACTCACTACTACCTGATAAACCCATATCCGTGTCACCTCCAAACTCAACTATTTCAATGCTTCTTTTGTCTGCTTTTCATAAACTTCAGCTTTCTGAAACTTGAATTCTGTATCCTCTGTTTTCTTAATCATCCTATTCTTCCTTGCATACTTTCGATCTCGATTTGCTGAACTCTCAAAGTTTAATATTGTCTTCCTTGTGCTTAAATTCTCCCGCAACCCCAGCTTCCCTATGCTTTAACTTCCTCCGATATTACACCCTTCCCCTCCTCTGATTCTGACCTCTTGAGCTTCTCTTCTGTCACTGCCTCTCATCCTCTTAGTTGCCAAAAACAATCTTGTTTTTTGGCATCTTAACCTCACACTTTGGATTACACCCTTTAGTCGCCCTGCCTGTTCACAGTTGTCTTCTTGATGGCCCTCCTTCAAATCAACTTTTTTTCTCTCTGTGAATATCATGTTCCTAGGGCAACATGGTGGCTCAGTGGTTAACACAGCTGTCTCGCAGTGCCAGGGACCCGGATTTAATTCCCGGCTTGGGTCACTGTCTGTGTGGAATCTGCACATTCTCCCTGTGTCTGCGTGGGTTTCCTCCAAGTGCTCTAGTTTTCTCCCACAGTCTGAAAGATGTGCTGGTTAGGCGCATTGGCCGCATTCAATTCTCCCTTAGTTAACCCGAACAGGCTCCGGAGTGTGGCGACCAGTGGATTTTCACTGTAACTTCACTGCAGTGTTAATGTAAGTCTGTTTGTGATGAATAAATAAATAAACAGACTTTCCTTTACCTTCGCCCAAAGTCCATATTTTTAAAAATTATGTCTCTGTGAAGTGCTGTCAGTAACAATTTTGCAAAGCGCTGTATAAATATAATCGTGTTGTTTCACGTCCTGTTACTAGTGACTAACACTGAAATCTGTTGTTTCGAAAAACAAACCTTAAAATAGCTGGTGATGGTCATATGACTGGTAAATGTTGCATTCCTAGCTGATCTTGTTTGTCCTTTTCAGTAAGCTGACAATTCTGTCACTCTTGCTCGCGTCCGCAGTCACTCAGGGTCGGGTGCAGTGAGGAATGCGGGAGATGATTCTATCACATCAGTGTCGACAGTGTGCAACGTCAGGGAAATGGGATTTGGCTGCAGGGAGAGGATCATACTGCTGTTCCCTGATGTAGCACAGCTACAAAGTGACAAAACACTGAACAACTTCCCTTTAATGTTTTATTAAAGGAGCTTTTTTGAAAAAGTAGATTTTATTCATCAATAATTCCACAAAACAAATGTGATTATTAATAGTTATGAGAGAGGAGGGAAGGGAGTTACAATTCTTGACAACTAAAGCTGTCCATCTTCTGTAAACTGTGTGAACCGTATTATAACACCTAATTTCTTTTGTTTTGAATTATTATTCCCAGAACACAACAGCTTGCATTTATTTTATACCTTTAATACAGTTCGATTCCCAGCTTGGGCCACAGCCTGTGTAGAGTTTGCACATTCTTGCCATGTCTACGTGGGTTTCCTCCGGGTACTCCGGTTTCCTCCCACAATCCAAAGATGAGCAGATTAGGTGAATTGACCATGCTACACTGCCCCTTAATGTCAAACGGACGAGCCAGGCTAAATACATGGGGTTATGGGAATAGGGCCTGAATGGGATTGTGGTAGGTGCAGACTTGATGGACCAAATGGCCTCCTTCTGCACCATAGGTTTTCATGATTCAATGAAAACATCCCAAGGCACTTTCCACAGAGTTTCAAGCTGAAATTTGACACCAACATGTGCAAAGACTTGATAGTGATCAGAAACCTACAGTCAAAGAGGTATGTTTGGAGGAATCTTTTAGAAGGAGGATCAAGAGAAGGAGAGATGTTGGGAGTAAATTTCCAGAATTTTGGGCCCAGGCAGCAGAGAGCAAGACTGCCAATGATGGAAGGATGGGAATTGGAAATGAACGAGAGACCAGGCTTCCAGAAGCACAGAGGCCTCAGATTTGAGAAACAGGTCCTGGGATGGGTCTGAAGATCCAGGGAATGATTCTGAGGGCTTGTCCGCCATGAGCCAAATCCCATTACAATCAAAGGAACTATAATGGCATTGGCGATAACAAGATGTTAGTTGAGATCTTCCAACCTCCTACTTGTGATATTGGAAGCGGGTGAACCTGATTCCCTGACATAACTGTAATATTATTAAATTGCTTAATACTGTTACCTCGGATGTATTGAGTGCATGCCGGCACAAAACGAGTACCAGTTGTTATGACCATGTTGGGCACACAGAGGTGAATATAGCCTTGGGTGGTGAGGGACATTTGTGTGACACACAGGCAATGCCAACTTGGTAGTTGGGAGTGGGATGGTGAGGTAGCTGGTTCAAGTTCTGAAATAGAGATTTGACCTTCTATTTCTCTATCAAGAACACTTACAGTTGCTGTGCTTCTCTTGTTGACCTTCAGCCAGCAACATGGTCTTTCTGGCAAACTTTTCAAATAAAAATTTGAGCCATGTAACTGCCCAAAGGTTGTCAGCAGAGGCATCTCTGTGAAATTGACCTTTCTTTATTCATTCTTGGAACATGGGCGTCACTAGCTGGCCAGTATTTATTGCCCATCCCTTGGAGGGCAATTCAGAATCAACCACACTGCTGTAGATCTGGAATCACATATCAGCCACACTGAAAGGACGGCAGATTTCCTTCTCTAGAGAACACTGGTGAACCAGATGGGTTTTTCCACCAGTCGACAACGGTTTTATGATCATTATTGGATTCTTAATTCCAGTTATTTTCTATTGAATTAAAATTCCACCATCTGGGATTTGAACCTGGGCCCACAGAACGTTAGCTGAGTTTCTAGATTAATAGTTTAGTGATAATACCACTAGGCCATCGTCTCCCTGATGCTAATAGAGGAGCATAATAAAACATCAGAACCCACCAAAGATCTTGGTTTCTTATGACATCAGCCTTCCAGATCTGCAGTGCAAAGGGGGGACCCACAATCGCAGTGTTTGGTACCATCTGCACCTCCTCCCCTGGCCCTGATGCAGGAAATATGGCAAACAAATAATGCACAGCAAGATTCCACATATGATAAATGGCCAGCAAATATGCTTTTTTTTGTTTCAGAGATAAATCTTGGCTTGGCCAAGGTACCAGGAAGATTTGCCTGGCTCTCCTTCAACATAGTGCCAAAGGATCTGTTACATTCAGCGGAAAGGACAGACAGAATATTGGTTTAACATTGCTGTTGAAAAACAATGGCTGGAATTTTCCAGTTATTCCCGCCCCGCTATTACTACAGGAGAGGATGGAAAATGTAGTGTTCACCTAAAAGTCCAATTATTACAGCAGGACCAGAAAATCCCACCAGCATGAATGGTTGCAAAATTCCGCCAAAGACCTCCAACAGCATAGTCCTCCCTCACTACTGCATTCGAATGTCAACCAAGATATTAGGCTCAAATCTTTACAGCAGAATTTAACCTCATAATCTTTTGACTTCAGGGATAAGCTTAGAAACATAGAAAGTAGGTGCCAGAGTTGGCCATTCCAGCCTGGACCACCATCTAATACGATCATAGAATCCCTATAGCATAGAAGGCCATTCAGCCTATCAAGTCTGTACCAACCACAACCCACCCAAGTCCCATTGCCTTATCCCACACAATTACTCTGCTGATCCCCAGACACTACGGTCAATTTAATATGCTCAATCCACCTAATTTGCACATCTTTGGATTGTGGGAAGAAATTGAAGAAAATACACGCAGACACGGGAAAACGTGCAAACTCCACACAGGCAGTGACCCAGGCCGGGAACCGAACCTACTCTCAGGTGCTGTGAGGCACTGCTAACCATTGTGCTGCCTTGCATGGCTGATTATGCATTTTCAATATTCAGTAGCTTGCTGTTGACTAAGACACAAATGGCACCACATTATTTCAAATGCCTCACCACCATCACTCTCAAGGACAATTTGGAATGGACTAACAAAGCCAGCCTTACCAGCAATGCCCATGTCCAAAGGCAGCATGATGGCACAGTGTTTAGCACCGCTGCCTCACAGCACCAGGGACCTATTGTTTGATTCCCGGTTTGGGTCACTGTTTGTGTGCACTTTCCCCTGTGCCTGCGTGAGTTTCCTCCGGGTGCTCCAGTTTCCTCCCACAGTCTGAAAGACGTGCTGGTTAGATGCATTGGCTGTGCTAAATTCTCCCTCAGTCTACCCGAACAAGCGCTGGAGTGTGGCAACTAGGGGGTTTTTACAGTAACTTCATTGCAGTGTTAATGTAAGCCAAATTGTGACATTAATAAATAGACCATGAATGTATTTTGAAAAGTATTTGTGATTATTAAGAGTGTGTTAACACTGCGCAAATTGTGTCAATGAGGAACCCAGAAAAAATCATTTGACTGAATTGTAGCTGAAAGCGTAAAATATCCTGAATATAAAACAAAGAGTTGTTAAATCCATTGAATTTAGAAAGCTTATCTTTTCTTTCCCATCATGCAAAATAGACACATGTGGAAACTAAGTGCTGGAAATCTGAAATAGAAACAGAAAAAGGCTGGGGAAACAAAATGGGTTCACAGTACGTGAGAAAAAAGAAGCCAAGTGTTTTAAGTTGGGATCTATTGATGTCAAGGGTCCAAAACATCCTCTGTATTAGGAAGCAGACCTCGTGTGAGTATCACTCATTGTACTCAATGCTTTTTCCACAAGGGCATGTGATAGAAACAGCAGGCCACCTCAATCACATCAGCTAAACATGCTGATGTACATTTTTTGCATCTGTAACATTCATAACATTTTTCCCCCATTGGCCACTTGTGCTGTTGCACTCCTCCCATTGCGATCCATAGGTCTTCATTGTCTAATTAGCTTAGACATTGAGGTGAACCTTCAGGAATAGTACAAGGCAGGCTACGAGCAACAGGAGACCCTGATCCTCTTGCATTACCAGTCGATGTGAGTGCAACTGAGAGCTTGATAGCTTCTTGACAAGGCTGAGATCATGTTGTGTTGAAAGTTTAAGTGTTTCTTTTCTTGATAATACTTGGTCCATTTCACCTCTTACTGCTGAAGCCTTCATCCGTGCCTTTATTGCCTCTGTGCCTGACCATTCCAATGCTCCCTTGGCTGACTTCTAGTGATCTACCTTCCATAAATCTGTCATTATCCAGAACTCTTGTTGCCAAGTCTTAAATCACCCTGAGTTCGCTGGATATTTATTGGCGCACATCCAGATAAGCAATGCCTCTATTTTAAAATTCTCATCTTGTTTTCAAATCCCTCCATAGTCTCATCCTGTACTCTCTCCGTAATCCCGACAACACTCAGAGATATTTGTGTTCCTCCATATCTGGCCTCTTGAGGATTTGCAATTTAATTGCTGCACCGTTAGTGGACACGCCTTCCTGAAACTGCCTCAACTCTGGACTTCCTTCTCTAAACCTCTCAGGCTGCCCAGCTCTCTCTTCTCCTTCAAGATGATTCTTAGAATCATAGAATCTCTACAGTGTAGAAGGAGGCCATCCGGTCCATTGAGCCTGTAGCGGCAATGATCCCACTCACGCCCCATCCCCACAGCTCCACACACTTACCCTGCTAATCCCCCTGACACTAATGAGCAACTTAACATGGCTATTCCGCTTAACTCACACATCTTTGGAAGGAAACCGGAGCACCAGGAGGAAACCCACACAGACATGGGTAGGATGTGCAAACGCCACATAGACAGTGACCCAAGTTAAACGCTGTGCCACTATGTTGCCCTCAAAGAGGTTTCTTAAAACCATCCTCTTGACCAAACACTTTATCATCTTCCTTAACATCTTCTATCAGACCCAACCTCAAATTTAGTCTGATAATGCTCCTTTGAAACACGTTGGGATGTTTTACCACATCTCAGATTTTTTATAAAAATAGTTTGCTGTTGCTGGGAAATTGTTACAGTTTTTTTTATCTTATTGAGCAGGATTTTCTGATAGCACTCACTCCAAGACTGGAAAGCCCTGTCTGTGATTAATGGACCTTTGCATGGTCCTGTCCCCGCTATGAATCCTGCCTTATCTATTCCTGAATCTCTAGGCACCATGAGCGTGGGACAGGCTTGATGGATCAGCTAGTCACTCCCTGCCTGTTAGTTTCCCATCTTCATCCAGAAAATCAGTGGGACAAAAACAGATCCAAAAACTCTTATTACTCCAGTCACTTTACTCACTACAAAGAATACATATGGTGCAGTATGACCTGGATACAAATAATATCATCAAAACACATTGCTGCACTGTTATCTATCTTAGCAGGTATTATTAAGCAGGTATCGATTGGGGTGGCACAGTAGGTAGCACAGCTACTTCACAGCATCAGGGACCCAGGTTCAATTCTGGCCTCGGGCCACTGTCTGTGTGAAGTTTGCATGTTCTCCCCGTGTCTGTGTGGGTTTCCTCCAGGTGCTCCGTTTCCTCCCAACGTCCAAAAATGTGTGGATTAGATTGAGTGGCCACACTAAGTTGACCCTAGTGTCAGGGAAATTTACAGGGGAAATATATGGGGTTAAAGGAGTGAGGCCTGGGTAGGATTATGGTAGGTGTAGGCTCGATGGGGCAAATGGCCTCCTTCTGCACTGTAGGAATTCTATGATCTTCCTGTCTTCTTTCTGTTGGCTGGATGGCTGCTTCATGATATAGAGGGTTCAATTCCCATGTCGGCGGAGGTTATTCACAAATGCCTGCCTTCTCACCCTTGCCCCTTGCCTGAGGAGTGGTGATCCTATGGCTAAATTACCACCAGTTAGCTGCCCTCCCTCTGAGGGGGAGAACAACCTATGGCTATCTGGGACTATGGCAACCTTACCGATTATCCCCTGTCACTGATGATGCAAGCTCTTTCATACCCAACTCTTCAGCTGCCTTTTCATGCTTTCATTTTGTCTAAACCTTACTCGTAACTGGAGAAACTCTGTACATACAATAAGTGCCACATGAAATGTGTCATCAATCTTAGCTTCGCCTAACAAATGACTTTCACTCTGTAAAAATAACACAGCGCAGGGAATTACCTCACCTCACTCTCATTTCAAAGTATATCTAAGAGTAATTAAAAGTGCCTACCATTAGACAATTTAATGTCTAATTTTATAATCACAAATATTTTAACACTAATGATTACAATCTGTCACTGTCGTCCCATGGTAATAAAAACACGCATAATGCCCTATTAAATGTGACAGACATTGCTGGTCGCAGATTTAGTGTTCAGTGACAAATGTGTTATTACATTGTATGTGCCGTGCTGCGAAGTGCTGGTAAACGATGGCATAAGATACTCCTGTAATGTTCTTTTCTTCCTCTTCCATAGTTTCATCAAGAAGAAAGGACAGTAAAACAACACAATTCTGTCCCTCATGTCACAGAGTCACAGGGCCTGATTTTACCATCAAGCTGCGCCCATTTTCAGGCACGAAAATTTGGTAATCTCAGGCGTGAGGGAAGTAGTGTGATCTGCGACCACCTCCGCTCCAGTACACCCTTTATCAAGGGCTGAAAATGGCCACCATCATGCCCCGAAATGGCCACAACGTCAATTTAAATGCATTTAAATTGACATTAATGGGCTGCACGCCCAAAATTACCACCTTTCTTTACCACAGATATTCCCCTGTCCAGATTCGACACGAAGGTCTAATTCGGGTACTCCAGTTTCTGAGGAATTAAGTTCAGAGCTTCCAACGACTCCCTGATTCAGGTCAGTGGTGAGGGAGTGGGGGAAGGCAGGGGAAGGGGGAGAAGGCAGGTCAGACGGCTCTCTGGTAGAGGGGAGGGAGATGAGTCAGGTGGCTCTCTGACTCAAATGGGTCGGGAGCTAAGGGATGAGGGGCGGGGGAGGCTGGGGTGTTCATTGCAACTCTGCATGTGACCATTGGGGGAAAGGGGGGACTCCGTTGCCACTTTGTGTGCGATCAGTAAGGGGGTGTAGATGGGAAGAGAACCCCAATCGGTCTGAGTGATGAGTGGTGGGGAGGTGGATAGGGATCGGTTATGTTGCGGGGGTGGGGAAATGTCCATGGAGGCCAGAGGGGAGGTATTATCCAGCCGGGAGTGACATGGCAGGAGAGTTTTTCTCTATTCTTTTCAGCGCATGCGCAGTTGGAGGCTCCAATCGGAGCTGCAGTGTTTCTGGTGCGTTAAACCCCGCCCACAGACTTGTGCACCAAATACAAAATTGCTGTTATTTTTATAGACAGTGCACATGGGGGTGCTTAAGTTGGATCTAAAAGTTGGATTTAAAATACTGCAGTTTCCAGTTTGCAGGGCACTTAGAATTAAAATGATAAAATAGAGCCCATAGAGTCACAGAGGTTTACAGCACAGAAACAAGCCCTTCAGCCCAACTGGTCCATGCTACCCTTTATTTTTTAACCACTAGCCCCAATTGCTCGCATTTGGCTCATATCCCTCAATATTCATCTTACCCATGTAACTGTCTAAATGCTTTTGAAAAGACAAAATTTTACCCGCCTCTACTATTATCTCTGGCAGCTTGTTCCAGACACTCATCACACTCTGCCTGAAACAATTTCTCCTCTAGACCCGTTTATATTTCTCCCCTTCACTTTAAACCTATGCCTCGCATTATTTTATAGACCTCTAAGATCACCCATCCACTTTCTACGCTCTAGAGAAAAAATTCCCTGTCTATTCAACCTCTCCTTATAACTCAAACCAAGTCCCTGTAGCATCGTAATAAATGTCTTCTGCAATCTTTCTAGTTTAATAATATCTTTTCTATAATAGGTGACCAGAACTGAATGCAGTATTCCAAGTGTGGCCTTACCAATGTCTTGTACAACTTCAATAAAATGTCCCAACTCTGTATTCTGGCCAATGAAACTAAGCATGCCAAATGCCTTCTTCCATCTGTGACTCCACTTTCAAGGAGCTATAAACATGTACTCCAAGATCTTTTTGTTATGGAACTCTCCTCAATGTCCTACCATTAACTGAGTAAGTCCTGCCCTGGTTCCATCTATCAAAATGCATCACCTTGTGTTTATCAAATTAAACTCCATCTGCAATTGTGGCAATCAAATGCCAGAATATGTTTCTAAAAAGCCTCATGTTCTTGTTTATTGTGATGCTGTCAACATTCTGACAAATAAACATTGGCATAGGGTTGGGAATAAATGGGAAGCTGCGGTCTCACACATTCTCCCCAGCTTGGTGACTTGCCTTACAGGTTGCTAAAACTTAAGGGATATAAATTTGCATGGATATGCTGATGATGGGGGAGCGGGAAAGTTGCGGTGGGGGGTCCAAATGTCCACAGGGGATGATATAAGTCAGCAGAGGCCGGCATCTCTTCACCAGATCCCCTTTTACTCACAAGCTCCATCTCAGTTCATAGAGTGTTACAAGCTCTGAGCCAGCATCCTAAATGCCAGAAGATCTTGACTCCCAGTTATACAAACAGCAAAGGCTCCCTAATTGGACAAGCAATAAAGAACTCAATCAGGGAGTTCATATTTAAAGTTTCAGTTTGTCTATTTTTAATCACAGGTAAGCTTACATTAACACTGCAATGAAGTTATTGTCAAAATCCCCTAGCTGCCACACACTCTGGCACCTGTTCGGGTACACTAAGGGAGAATTTTCATGGCCAACACACCCTAACCAGCATGTCTTTTGGTCCATGGGAGGAAACTGTAGATCCTGGATTAAACCCACACAGACACGAGGAGAACGTGCAAACTCTGCACAGACAGTGACCCAAGACAGTGGGTCTTTGGCACTGTGAGGCAGAAGTGGTAACCACTGTATGACCCCTAAAGACCAACCTCAATGGCCTTGTTGAAGTCATTACAGGCCATTTATGTCAGAGATTGGAGCACTTTTAAAATAGATGCTCCGATTTCAGGATTCCTGACCTTGCTGGCTACTTTAGGCCCTGCCCCTCCAGCTGACTGTCGGATTCTTGCTTCCCCTTTTAAAATTCACGGTGCTATTGAATACAGTGAGAAAGGCCATCTGTGCCTCCTGTGATCCTCACACCGGTTTTCTCTCCTGAGCCAACACTCTGCATTTTCCAAAAGATTTTACCCATTAACTCTGTTTCTCTTTCCACAGATGCTGCCAAGCCCACTGAGTTTATCAATCATCTTCTGTTTTCACCAACTACAAGGCACAAGAAGTCTGGAGTGTGATGGAATACTTTCCACTTGGCTGGATGTGTGCAGCTCCAACAACACTCAGGAAGTTCAACGTCATCCGGGTAAATCAACACATTTGATCAGGACCCCCCTCATCAGTTCAAACATTCATGCTTTCACCAATGCACAATAACAACAGTGTATACGACATAAAAGATACAAGGCACCTAACTTGCCAAAGCTTCTATGACAACCCATTACAAGCCAGAACCACTAGCATCTAGAAGGACAAGGACAGCAGGCACTTTAGATCTCCAAATCCCACTCCAAGCCACTCACCATTCTAACTTTGAACAATATCGTAGTCACTGGGTCAAAATCCTGAAAGTGTCTCTCTAACAGCACCGTGGGTGTACCTACAACTTCTATGAAGGCAGATTACTACCTAAATGGTTATAAATTAGGAAAAGGGAGTGTGCAGTGGATGACCAGCCATGACCATGATGAATGTTGGAGCAGGCTTGAAAGGTCAGATGGCCTCCTCCTGCCCCTATCTTGTATGTTTTTACATTGCTATGTACTACAGGGAATGTCCCAGTTCAAGAAAGCAGCTCATCACCACCTTCTCCAAGACAATGAGGGCCAATGTGGCCTTGCCAGCAACACTCACATCCCATGAAAATATAAAAAACACACACTAAAAAATGTTGGTGTTGCAAACCTAAGGGCCGCAATTCTCCCAGTCCTGATTTGTCTTTCAAGCCAGGTGGCGCTGTTCTGCTAGTTTTCCCTAAAAGGGACCATCACCACATCCCTTCCCCTTTAACTTTTTTATATAATCTTTAAAAACTCAGTTACTCAAGCCCAAATAAGTGTGAGATGATTCATTTTGGTAGGACGAATTTGAATGCGGATTACAGGATTAATAGCAGGGTTCTAAGGAATGTGGAGGAACAGAGAGATTTTGGGGTTCATATTCACAGATTTTGAAGGTTGCCACTCAAGTGGATAGCGCTGTGAAAAAGGCCTACAGTATGTTAGCGTTTATTAACAGGAGGTTTGAGTTTAAGAGCCGTGGAGTCATGCTGCAATTGTACCGGACATTAGTATGACCACATTTGGAATATTGTGTGCAGTTCTGATCACCTCACTATAAGAAGGATGTTGAAGCATTGGAAAGAGTGGAAAGGAGATTTATCAGGATGCTGCCTGGTTTGGAGGTTAGGTCTTATGAGGAAAGGCTGAGGGAGATAGGATTTTTCTCTTTAGAGTGGAGGAGGATGAGAGATGACTTAATAGAGGTTTATAAGATGATGAGGGCGTAGATTGAGTGGACATTCAGAGACTGTTTCCTTGGATGGATGTAGGTGTTACTAGGTTACTAAAAGGTTCGTGGCAGGAGATATAGGAGGGATGTTCGATGTAAATTCTTTACTTTGGAGTATGGAATAGACTACCTGCTGTGATAGTGGAGTCGGACACTTTAGGAACCTTCAAACAGTTATTGGATAGGCACATGGAGCACACCAGAATGATAGGAGTGGGATAGCTTAACCTTGGTTTCAGACAAAGCTTGGTACAACATCGAGGGCCAAAAGGCTTGTGCTATGCTGTACTGTTCTATGTTCTAAGTTCTAAATCTTATGAAGCAATAGACAATTATAAATGGGATCTTTGAGGGTTTTTTTTGTTTCTTGTAGAGAGGTGTAATTCTGCATTCTGAGATGCTTCCACTGGATCAACAGGAACAGCAGTGATGGCACAGACTGTTCATTACTACTGACTTCCATGGAGAAATTGGTCATGTCCATAACAAATCGATCAGGTATTTCAGTGCTTATAGGTTCAAAAACATGTCTTGATGACTCATTGATGAGACATTGAGGATTGTGGACCCAAACAGAAACACTTTTATTGGTTGGCTTTAGCAATGTACACTTCCAAATATAGCCTTGCCTAAAACATTTCTGTTCAGGCTTGCTGCTTTTCCATTCACTTGACCATTTCAGCGATCTTGTTCTGGCACCTAATCCCAAATTTCTTGTTCTGCCTAAATTGCCGATTCTGTGTCAATTTCACCTCTTTGGTTAATTTCTCATTGCCAAGCTTCCTTCTTCAAGCTCTTATTCTCCTGATTCAATTCTTCACTAGGCTTCTTCTTATTTTGTGGTTGCTTTTTCATTGAGTTCAGCTTTTTCTCCATTGTCTCATTAAGTTCTCCTTCTTAACATCATTTTATCTATCTTTGAAATTTTTTTTAGTTTGTTGTCAGCCATTTCATCTTCATCCTTTTGATGTCTTCTCTAGAGCTTTATTTCTTTTTGCTGATTCCTCTTCATATTCAAAGGGCCTAGTTTCTTTTGAAGTCCTTAGTATCTGTGCTTCTTTCAAGGGAAATCCATCATGTTCTTACTAGACTTGCACATTTTATAAATGGAACTTTCATTTTTACTTGTCTCATCATCAGCTAAACTGTTTTTGGCTTCACTGTTGGTTAGGTCTGTCTCTGATGAAGTGTTGACTTGTTTCCATTCTGCATTTCTCTCCTTGTCCTTCATTTGGATATTAGTATCTTTCATTGCTCTCCTTTGAGAGTATTTTAGTCTGGGGTCTTCTTCTGGGGTCTTTGATCATTGCCCTCCTTTTGGGGTCTCTCATTATCCTTCGGGGATAATGTTCTCTTTATAGGGTCTTCCATTGCCTTTTTTCTGAAATCTTCATTGCCTCCTCTGAGGTTTTCCATAGTCTCTTCCTTGAGATCTTTGGTGCTTATGGACCTTTACTGAAAATTGCTCTCTGTCTGGAGTTTTCTGCTGTTTCCCTGCCCATTGCCTTCTGTTTCGTCTTGTCTTTTTGCTTACAATGCATTGCCACTTTAAATGTGTTACTAATTTAAGTGCGTTACTGCTTTAAATACATTACCGCTTTAAGACTGTCAAACTTTTTTTAACTATCCGCAGCTGCCAGTTCTCTTTATGTTCTTTTCCTTCACTTTGGAAGTTTTGGCACAAACCTGCAAGTCCTTCTTTGTATCTTTTTAGAACTTTAAAAACTTTTCTTTTTACTGACAGAAGATTCTCTCAATGATCTCTGTAGCACTTTTTCTTTCTCTGGTCACTTGAAGAGTCCAGTTTTCTCTTCCTTAGATGTGCTAGAGTTTTTTCTGTTAATTCTACTGTTAGTTCAGTGCTCTTGAGGTCCAAGCGGTTGTTTTTAAAACTTTTTAACTTATCTTCTGAACAGGTTGAGGGCTTATTTTTAAAACTTCGGTATTAGCTGCCTGCAGTTTCTCAGTGTAGAGACCGTTACCCAGACACCCGGTAGTCTCTGCTTGGTTCGAGAGCCTGGCAATCTCAGCCTCCTCACTCTCTCGCACTCTGGAAATGGAGCTACAATTCCTTGGGGCATTTTTGTTTTCACTCAAAATACTGAAATGTTTGCTTTCTTGTTAAGAAAAATTTTTATAGCAACTCTTTAAATCTTAAATTCCACTTTTCTTGAAACACAAAATCACTGCTCTGGTTTCTCTATATACTTCCAAACTGCTGATTGTACTGACTAGTTCAGGTTTACTCTGTGTCTCTCCCTCAGGATCTGGCATTGTCTCAACATCTCTTTACTCACAAGTATGGGGCCACAGGCAGTGTCCTCATTAACTATCCTATCCTCGTTGCCAATGTAATGATGCATGCTACAGACTTCATCAGGAACACAAGGGGTATTTGTGAATAAGAATAACTTGTACCAAGGCTCACAGCCTCACGGCTGGCCTGGAGCAGCCCACCAGCTGCCCTATCCCCAACATGACTTCTAGAGGTCTTCTGCCCAAGTGAGAACACCACCTCCGGAGTGATTACTCACCGTCAGTCCCACTTGGTCTTTCAAGCCTGGTGACACTCTTTTGCTGTGTTTCCCTTAAAGTGACATTCACCTCTATCGCCACATATGCATGTTATCTTTTTCAACACACATCTGGAAATATTGACAGAGATCAAACCGATATTAACCTTGTTAGATATTTTGGGACTCTTCCCTCACCTTATTTGCATGGCTTGGAGTGCACAGAAGCTGCATACTTGCCTTCCTCTTTGTTTCAAATAAAGGAGCAAAGTCAACTACATGAAGCAGTTGACAACATTTCTTTTCTTTGCTTCATTGCAGTCATGGTATCCTGAAATCGGCTGAAATTTTACCGCTGCATCCACCCTGAGGCTCACAGAATGGAATTCTCCATTGGCCTCAGGGGGGATTTTACGAGCCTCACCCAAGTGAGGTCATAAAATTCCGACTGATGTCCATGGACAAATTGGGCCAAAGCTTCTGTGCTGTAAACCTCGATGAGTCTATTCCGCTCCTGGATTCTGGGGTTCACTTGGAATAGATTTTTCAGTAAAAGGACCAGCTAATACTTGCTGAAATTCTTCTCTCTTTTGTCTGTCATTGAGGAGTTGCACATTTCCCCATGGATGGGCTTGACTTTTTCTTAAATGAAACCAAATACTTACAACAGACAAGAGCCATAACAGCTCAACTTTACAGCTGGAGATCTGGGCATCGCATTCCAGCCACATTGGAATCAAGTTTATTTTAATGATAGACAGAGGCTGTTGTATTACACGCCCCATTTTTCTTTAAAGGCAGTGGCTTGTCGGTCATGACAAAGTTGTGATTGCTGCATAACTCTAACAACATCTATCCATTCGAATTCTTAGCCCCAATAACATGGCAGCAAAAACTATCAGTCTTTTCTAACACAAGTTTTTTGGTAAATCTCCAAAAAGAGTACTTTGTCACTTTCTGTTCTCTTTGCCAACAAATATAGCAACAATTTGTTAAATTCATTAGAAAACATCTCCCTCTTTAACTCGTGGTAGATCGTTGGAGCTTATGCATTGACGAAGATTATAAAACTTTTTTGGCTTTATTGAGATGCATACAGACATATTCTTTCTGAGTGACACGAAAATTCATGAATTATCTCAAGCATAGAACATAGAACATAGAACACTACAGCACAAACAGGCCCTTCGGCCCACAAGTTGTGCCGAACACATCAAAACCTACCCAGCCATAGACCTATCTATAACCCCCAATCCCATTGGATCCCATATACTCATCCAGAAGTCTTTTAAAAGACCCCAGCGAGTTCGCCTCGACCACCACCGACGGCAGCCGATTCCATTCACTCACCACCCTCTGAGTGAAAAACTTTCCCCTAGCATCCCCTCTGTACTTGCTTCCCTGCACCTTAAATCTGTGCCCTCTCGTCGCGACCATTTCAGCCCTGGGAAATAGTCTCTGAGAGTCCACCCTATCTATTCCTCTCAACATCTTGTAAACCTCTACCAGGTCGCCTCTCAACCTTCGTCTCTCCAGGGAGAACAGTCCCAGCTCCCTCAACCTGTCTTCATAAGGCATGCCTCCCAATCCAGGCAACATCCTTGTAAATCTCCTCTGCACCCTTTCAATAGCTTCCACGTCCTTCCTATAGTGAGGCGACCAGAACTGCGCACAGTACTCCAAGTGTGGTCTGACAAGGGTCCTATAAAGCTGCAGCATTACCTCCTGACTCCTGAACTCAATCCCTCGATGAATGAAGGCCAGTACACCGTAAGCTCTCTTAACCACATCCTCCACCTGGGAAGCCGATTTGAGAGTCTTATGGACCCGGACCCCAAGATCCCTCTGCTCTTCCACACAGCTAAGACTCCTACCTTTGATAGTGTACTCATTCATCCCGTTGGATCTGCCAAAATGGACCACAACACATTTATCCGCGTTGAAGTCCATCTGCCACTTCTCCGCCCAGTCTTGCATCCTGTCGATGTCATGCTGCAACTTCTGACATCCCTCCAGACCATCCACAACACCACCGACCTTCGTGTCATCGGCAAACTTACTCACCCATCCCTCCACTTCCTCATCCAGGTCATTTATGAAAATGACAAACAGCAATGGTCCTAGAACAGATCCCTGGGGCACTCCACTGGTGACCGACCTCCATGCAGAAAAAGAGCCATCCACAACCACCCTCTGCCTTCTGCAGGCAAGCCAGTTCTGGATCCACAAGGCCAAAGCCCCTTGGATCCCATGGCCTCTCACCTTCTCAAGAAGTCTTGCATGTGGGACCTTGTCAAATGCCTTGCTGAAGTCCATGTACACCACATCCACTGCTCTTCCTTCGTCAATGTGTTCAGTCACATTTTCGAAGAACTCAATTAAGCTCGTAAGGCACGACCTGCCTTTTACAAAACCATGTTGACTATTTCTAATCAACCTAAACTTCTCCAAATGCTCGTAAATCTTGTCCCTCAGAAGCCTCTCCATCAGCTTACCAACCACTGAGGTCAGACTCACCGGTCGGTAATTTCCAGGACTATCCCTGTTCCCTTTCTTGAAAATAGGGACCACATCCGCAATCCTCCAATCCTCCGGAACCTCTCCTGTCTCCATCGACGACGCAAAGATCATCGCCAGGGGCTCTGCAATGACACCCCTCACCTCCCACAAGAACCTGGGGTACATCTAGCACGAGGGGACACAACTTTAAATTAAGGGGTATGAGTTATAGGACGGATATCAGAGGTAGGTTCTTTACTCAAAGAGTGATTAGGGAGTGGAATGCCCTGCCTGCAGCTGTTGTAGATGCGCCAAGTTTGGTGGCGTTTAAGAGGTTAGTTGATAAGTATATGGATGAGAAGGGAATGGTTTAGTTAGGAGGGGCATTGCTTTTTATTTTGGTCGGCACAACATCGAAGGCCGAAGGGCCTGTTCTGTGCTGTATTGTTCTATGTTCTATGTTCTATGTTCTATCCCATCTGGTCCCGGAGACTTGTCTATCTTGATAGCATTTAGAAGTTCTAACACATCCGCTTCCTTAATATCTACATACTCAATCTTTTCAGTCTGCCGCAAACTTGTAGTGCATCCTCCCAGATCACTTTCCACTGTGAATACTGAGGCAAAGTACTCATTAAGCACCTCTGCCATTTCTTCCGGTTCCATACAGACTTTTCCCCCTTCACCTTTTATAGGTCCTATCCCTTCTCTTCTCATCCTTTTACTTTTCACATATTTGTAGAAGGCCTTGGGATTCTCCTTAATCCTACCAGCCAAGGCCTTCTCATGACCCCTTCTGGCTCTCCTAATTTCCTTTTTAAGCTCTCTTCTATAAGCCTTATACTTCTCTAGATCCCCAACATCTCCTAGCTCTTTGAACCTTTTATACACCTTTCTTTTCTTCCTGACTATGTTCACCACAGCCTTCGTGCACCACGGTTCCCGCGTCCTACCAAAACCTCCTTGTCTCACCGGAACGTTGTCGTGCAAAGCTCCAGACAAGCATTCCTTGAATATCTGCCACCTTCCTTCTGTGCTTTTCCCCAAGAACACCTCCTTCCAGTTTATTCGCCCCAACATCTGCCTGATGTCTCCATATTTCCCCTTATTCCAGACAAACACCTTCCTAGCCTGCCTGATCCTATCCTTTTCCAATGCAAGGGTGAAGGAGATAGAATTATGATCTCCATCCCCAAGATGCTCTCCTACCGAGAGATCCATCACCTGTCCTGGTTCATTAGCTAGTACCAGGTCCAGTACAGCCTCTCCTCTCGTAGGCTTGTCCACGTGCTGTGTCAGGAAACCCTCCTGAACACACCTAACAAACTCCTCCCCATCCAAACCCCTTACCCTTGGGATATTCCAGTCGATGTTTGGGAAATTGAAGTCTCCCATCACAACAACTCTGTTATTTCTACATCTCTCCAGTATCTGTTTCCCTATCTGCACCTCAACTTCCCTGTCACTATTGGGCGGCCTATAGAATACACCCAGCAACGTCACCGACCCTTTGCTATTCCTAACTTCCACCCACAGAGACTCCGTAGACATTCCCTCCTCGGTATCCACCTTCTCTGCAGCCATGACACTGTCCCTGATCAACAGTGCCACTCCACCACCTCTTTTGCCTCCCTCCCTGTCCTTCCTGAAGGATCTGAATCCCGGGACCTGTAGTACCCAGTCCTGTCCCTGAGACATCCAAGTCTCTGTAATGGCCACCACATCACAATCCCAAGCAGCAATCCACGCCCTAAGTTCATCCACCTTATTTACTACACTCCTGGCATTAAAATAGACACAGCTCAGTCCCTCAGACTGGACATTTCCCTTCTCCCCCACTCGTCTAACCTGCCTCTCATCCTGCCTAGAGTCCTTCCCTACCTGGGAGCTAACTTCCTTGCTCCCAGTCTCCACATCACTATTCCCTCCCCCTAACCTTTCTAGTTTAAAGTCCCCCCAGTAGCCCTAGCCAGTCTTCCCGCCAAGATATTAGTCCCCCTGGGATTCAGGTGCCACCCGTCTTTGCTGTACAGGTTACACCTGCCCCTAAAGAGGTCCCAATGATCCAGGAACCGGAATCCCTGCCCCCTGCTCCAGTCCCTCAGCCACGTATTCAACCTTCACCTCATACTATTCCTGCTCTCACTCTCCTGAGGCGCAGGCAGCAATCCTGAGATTACTACCTTCGCTTTCCTCTCTCTCAGCTGCCTACCCAGTTCCCTATAATCCCTTTTCATGTCCACTTCCCTCTTCCTGCCTATGTCAGTAGTACCTATATGTACTACAACTTCCAGTTCCTCACCCTCCCCTTTCAGGATGTCCGGGACGCGTCCAGAGACATCCCGAATCCCAGCTCCAGGGAGACATACCACCATCCGCGACTCCCGTCTGCGTCCACAAAAACGCCTGTCCGCCCCCCTCACTAGGGAGTCCCCTATAAGCACTGCCTTTTTGCTCTGTTTTTTAGGTTTTTGTTTTTGTTCAGCTCCAGGGAGCTGGCCACCGCTGCCTCCCTTGGATGAGCTGTCCCCCACAGTAGTACTCAGGCAAGAGTACTTATTTTGAAGGGGGACATCCACCGGTGTACTCTCCATCACCTGAGGTTTCCCCTTCCTAATAGTTACCCATGTGCCTTCTCCCCTTTGCCCTGGTGTGACTACTTGTCTGTAGCTCCTATTAATAATCTCCTCATTCTCCCTAATGAGTCGAAGGTCCTCAAGCTGCATTTTCAGTTCTTTTACCTGGTCCCGTAGGGATTGCAGCTCCACACAGCGATCACAGGTATGGACATCTGGGAGACCAGGAGCCTCCAAGACCTCCCACATGTTACACTGGCAACAACATGCTGGCCTCACACCCATGCTTGCCCCTTTTTAGTAACCCAGAGGAAAAAAAAAGTAAGAAAGATTAAAACTTACCTTGCCTCCCCTTTTTGCTTAGGCTTTGTGAGCCAAGGACCTTACAGCTCACACAAAAACAAACTTACCTGCTCCTTCTCAGAGCTGTCCTCTCTCTCTCTCTTTCTTTTAGGTTAGATGAGGAGGGGGTGTTGGGATACTCTACTTGTGTAGAGTATCAGGTTTCCACACCACTCCAATTTATAGTGAGGTTGAAAAAAAAAACTACACTACCCAAGGTGCTTTGCAACACCTTCCAGGTTTACAAGTTTAAAAAGTTTAAAAAACTAGTAAAATTTAGACTTAAAAATCGCTCTACTCACTCACAAGCTCTCCACTTGTGGAGTGTCTGTTTGGATTATGAGTGTTCTTCCACTTGAACAACAAGCAAGTTGTTCCTGATGTCAAAATCTATTCAAAGTTTAATCCTTGTCCTATCAAGCCTCCCAGACTAGTTGAAGGTATAGTTATTTTCAATTGCTTGGGAAACTATCAGTTTGGTTAATCTCAAACTTTAGTTAAGCCTTCAAACAAAACTGCTAATTATGCCACAGAATTTCCACTCTCCCAACAGGCAATGCACACTCTACCACCATCAGGACCTGTTGTGTCGAACTAATTTGAGGGAACTGCAATGTGGATTGACAAGGACACAGTTTCAGTCTGTATTCAGGTTAAGATTTATTTATGAGTTACAAGCAGGCTTAGATTAATACTGAAAAGAAGTAACTGTGAAAATCCCTGACTTGCCACATTGTTTGGGTACACGGAGGGAAAATTTAGCATGATCAATGCACCTAAGTATTTTCAACTGTGGGAAATCCACGCAGATATGGGGAATACATGCAGACTCTGCACAGAAAGTGATCCAAGCCAGGAATCGAACCCAGTCCCTGGCACTGTGAGGCAGCAGTACTAACCATTCTGTGTGCGGGATTCCTTCAAGAATCTTATCAGCAGTTAGTGGAAAACAGTGCCAACTCCTGCTACTTGCCCAGACTTCCTCTCCATCTGTCCAAGTGAAGAGTTATCTACATCCAACTGGGGATAATTCCATGTGTCAAAGATGTGTTAATCCTTCGTGTCAAGAATGGTCTTTCCTTATGGGTGGCTGGGTTTAAGCGAAATGTCAGCATTGACTCTATAGGAGCAGGTGGATTATGAGTCCTATCTTAATCTTGTGGACTTTCCCATGGTGAGGATTTTGGTTGTTATCTGATGGGGATAGTGGTGGACTACTGGCTTGAGCAGCTTCTCTCTCTCTCTATCTCTCCCATTATAGCTATCCTCATAGATTACAAGGTCTCGACACCATTTTTGATGGTGAATTGATATTTGAGTTACGATTGGGCATCAGACTCCTAGATGTTCATGTCGAAAGAGCAAATCTCCATTGAGACTTTGAGATCATCTTTGAATCCTTCCCACTGGCCCCATGTGGATGTTGGGACAGTCTTAAGTTAAGCGTTCTGATGAAATGTACCATTAATCTTAGCTGATGTTGTATTATCATGAGATTTTTGCTTGACATTTCTTGTCTTGGAGGAAACACATGTTTGTTCTTGATTCAATCTGACTTGATTCACAAGATTCTTTCAAGGCAGTTTTGGTGATATAGCAGTGCAGTAGCAAAGTGGTTAACACTGCTGCTTCACAGCGTCAGGGATCCAGGTTTGATTCCCGGCTTGGGTCGCTGTCTGTTTGGATTATGAGTGTTCTTCCCGTGTCTGTGTGAGTTTCCTCCGGGTGCTCCAGTTTCCTCCCACAGTCTGAGAGATGTGCTAGTTAGATGCTTTGACCCAAGCAGGTGCGGAGTGTGGCGACTAGGGGAATTTCACGGTAACTTCATTGCAGTATTAGTGTAAGCCTTACTTGAGACTAATAAATTCATTTTTTTAAACTTTTTTTTATAATTTGTAAGCTTCATGACCATTGAGAAGTTTGGGAAAAGCCACTGCCCCATGGGGTATGACTTCAGCGTCAAGAATGATATTAATGTTCTCAAAAAATACTCGTACATCATTTACTATGAACTGAGTCAGGAATTTCTAAGAAATATTTCTATTCAATCAGAGGACATGGGTTTCGTTGACTGGCCAGCGTTTATTGCCCATCACTGGATTCAACTGTGTGCCTTTTCAATATCAACATTTTGGGATTGAGAACTTCCAAGGTTTGGGAACAGAAGAACATTTTCCAACATTTCACCATGGATCTTAATTGCGAGTGGTAGATTTGATGCGTTTGGTATGGGTTGGTGGGGGAATTTAGTCTTCCTGGTGTTCAGGGAAAATCATAGTCTTCAGTAATAGGTCAGTTATCTTTTTAAGTTCTTCTTCAGAATAAGCTCTACTCTCTACGTTTTTAGAATATGTCATTTTGTCATATGTCATTTTGGGGTTGACCTTGAACTAGCTGGGGTTGAAATCATTAACAGGCTACAACATTACTGCTGTAAGAATTGAGAATAGTGCTTGTGCAATGGCACACCCCTGTTTTAACAGGAAGGGAATTGTGGTGGAGCACAGTACTGTTTGTTACCTGTTATAGAGGAGATAGTGATATGTGTGAACTCAGCTGGACACACACATCATGTTACACCTTCCAAAGGCTACTTCAATTTATCAAGTCAGAAGCTTTTGTGAGCTCAAAGAAAATCACATGAAAAGAGATGTTCTGCTCTCTGCACTATCCCTGAGGCCAGCAAGTTGTGAAGACCATATTGGTTCTTCCCCTGGGAGGTCGGATGTTACGCTGGAATCCTGGAAGGCTCTCTTCTGTAATTGGCAAGAGAGAATTAAGAAGTTACTCACCAGGACTTTACTAACAGTTGAGAGTAATGTTAGGCCCCTGTAATTGCTCCAGTTAAACTTGTCTCCTGTTGTCAATATTGAGACCACCATGGAATCTGTAAGATCACTTGGAATTTCTTCATTTTGCCAGTAATTCACAAACAATGCATCTTTAAGTTTATTTATTAATGTCACAAGTAGGCTTACCTCAACGCTGCAATGAAATTACAGTGAAAAACCTCTAAATGTCACACTACAGTGCCTGTTCAGGTACACTGAGGGAGCGTTTAGTATTGTCAGTGCACCTATTCAGCATGTCTTTCAGAGTTTGGGAGGAAACCGGAGCATCCAGAGGAAACCCACACAGACACGGGAAGACTGTGCAGATTCTGCAGAGACAGTCGTTCAAACCAGGAATTGGGCCCAGGTTCCTGGGCTGTGAAGTAGCAGTGCTAACCATTGTGCCATTGTGCATATTTATTCGAGAGGTCAATATATCTCCTTCTGTCAGTGCTTCTGCAAGATATGATCAGCATTAGAAACAACTGGATGTAAAACAGCAAGATTTCTGCTGTTTCTTTCTGAACATGCCAGACGGTTAACTTAATATCCAATTCCATTGCCAACTGTGACACCTTGAAACCTCCTTAGGCCCAAGGAGATACAGCACTTCCCAACACTTGCCCACTCTGAAGGCGGCCGTCAGTGTCAATAATGGATTGGTTCTTCTCAGAAACAGTACAGAAATGTTTTTCATAAAAGCTTCTAGCATGTTTCAGACTATTGCATTTTTGCTCATTACATCTAATGTGTAATATAGAGTTAAAACATACTCACTATTCCCGTGGTATAATAAAATCAATTTAAATCAAATGATTTTCAATTGAATAATATTGATGAATAAAACTGAGAGTACATCAGAAAATAAAATGAATTCAATTAAGATTCAACGCTGCAGAATAAACTGAGCAAATAATCATACAGAGGGATGATTAGAAAGAGCAAGTTCCTACTCCATCCTCAGAATGATTGCAGCACAAGGTATATAATAAGTACATAATCCTACATGTCAGCCTCATCCATCCCGAGGGAAAATCTCAGGTGGATTCAAATTCACTGGTAGTGCCAGGGGTACAGGGAGGAGAAACGATTGAAAGTAAGATTAGCTGCAGAAAATTCATTTGGATTCTCTGTATTCCCAGCAGCTGAGCTATCACTGGTGGTGTGCACAGCATGTAATCCAACACAAAGCCCCAGACAGCTGGGTTATATTTTTATCCTGCTATTTCTCCTTCCATTGCACACTCACTCTAGGAAGCCCCATTCAGCTGAGGAGAACATTGGTTCCTCGGTGCATTCTTCCAAGGTTATCCCCAGAACATAGAAATTAGAAGCAGGAGTAGGCCATTCGGCCCTTGGAGTCTGTTCCGCCATTCACCTTGATCATGGTTGATCAATGAATTCAATATCCTGATCCCCCCGTTCCCCCATATCCCTTGAATCCTTTAGCCCCAAAAGCTATATTGAATTTCTTCTTGAAATCAGACAACATTTTGGCCTCAACTACATTCTCTAGTTGTAAATTCCACACGTTCACAATCCTCCGGGTGAAGAAATCTCTCCTCACCTCAGTTCTAAATGGTTTACCCCTTATCCTCAAACTATGACCCCGAGTTCTGGACTCCCCCACCATCAGGAACAGTCTTTCTGAATTCACCTCTGTCTAATTCTGTTAAAATTTTATAAGTTTCTAGAGATCCTCTTTAATTCCAGTGAATATAATCCTAACCAATTTACTCCCTCATTATATGACAGACCTGCCACCACAGGAATCAGCCTGGTAAACATTCATTGTACTCTCTCTATAGCAAGAACATCCTTCCTCAGGTAAGGACACCAAAACTGCACACAATACTCCACCATGCTCAGTTTATGGCTTTAAAAATATGGTACAAGATTCTTCTCTCTCTTCCTCTGCCTTGCCCAAGTCTCCTCTTTCTCCTCTCTTTCTACCTTTGTCATATCTCTCTTCCCCCTCCCCTCTTTATCTCACCATAACCTTCTTTTGACCTCTCCTTTCCCTTCTCTCTTTCCTCTTCTCTTTTCTTCCTTGACTGGTACACTCTTCCTTTTTTTCCTTATCCTCCTCTCATGCACTTCTCCCTCTAATTTTTCACTAACTCTCCATTTCCTCTCCCTCCTCTTCACCTTTGCCAAAATGTGAAAAGTGACATGCTCCTGTAAGTCACTCGGGAGGACAGTTCCGCAGCTGATGTTTGCTTTTATTTCACAAAGCCACTATTTTTTGTGTATGAACCAAAACAGTAGGTGTATATCATCAAGATTTTCTATACTGGTAAGCATTACAACAAAGCATGATCCCACATTTGTTGGACATCCACATTCTAGAAGTTATCACTGAATAGCGGTCAAAAGGGGACACACTAATCCAGAGCTACTGAGGTTTGGGTTTTTTTTATTCTATCATGGGGATCTGTAGGTGTCAGTACTGCCTCATAGCACCATCAAAGCACTGACTTTGATTCCCAGTTTGAGTCACTGTCTGCGTGTAGTTTGCATGTTCTCCCCATGTCTGCCTGGATTTCCTTGTGGTACTCTGGTTTCCTCCCACAATCCAAAGGATATGCTGGTTTGGTGCATTGGCCATGCTAAATTCACCCTCAGTGTACCCAGACAGGTAATGGAGTGTGGTGACTAGAGGATTTTCAAACTAACCTCATTGCAGTGTTAACGTAAGCCTACTTGTGACGCTGATAAATAAAACTTTAAAAACTTCAAACTATCTACTCTGTTTCTACTGGAACATCTCTACCAGCATCTATAAAACTAAATTATCTATATGTGCATATCCCATCATAGAGATTACCTTAACTGGAAAAGTGGGCCTGTTGAATGTGAAAGAATCTGGGTATTTACAGGGTGGACACTGGTCAGAAACGCCTCACAACAAACTAGATGACAGGTGAGATTAAATCAGGTTCCATGGATTTCGCAACAACCCAGCAAGATATTTGGCACATTGTTAGCTGAACAATCTCACTAATATCTTTCTCAAGAAAGGGGAGAAGTGTGCCAAGTGAATCACATCAGTTTCTCCACCTTACTTTGGACAAAGGATGCATATTTCTTGTTTGCATCATTGAAGTGGTTAACAGTTCAACTGTTGGTAAGTTCAACATGGGTTCTCAGGACGTAGTGTCCCTGTTGGCCAGGAGCTGGTCTTAGAAATGTAATGAGTCTTTGTACAATTTCTTTGGATTAGATCTCTGTAGTCATTGGAGACTTTAGTGCCTCTTTGGAGATAACAAGGTTGCTGCTGTTCTGAAGGCCAGAAATCCCTTTTGTGCGAGCCGTAGTTAGTCATAGATTCACATAAAATTTGAGCAGCACCAGATAGGGTAGATGCAAGAAGGATGTTCCCACTGTTGAGGTTGTCCAGAACCAGAGGTTATAATCTGAGAATACCGGGTACATGTTTTGGACAGAGTTGAGGAGAAATTTTTTCACCAAGACAGTGGTCAGCTGTGGAGTTTGCATCCATAGAACGTAGTTGAGATTAAAACATCATATGTTTTGAAGAAGCAGTTGGATATAGCATTTGCAGTGAAGGGGATCAGAGCGTATAGGGGAAGGCGGGATTGGGCTATTAAATTGGATGATCAACTACGATCAGAATGAATGGTGGACGAATGGCCACCCCCTGCTCCTTTTTTCTATGTTTTTTATTTTAAAATGTTTGTCCAGTTTTTAAAAAATATACAAATTAGCCAGGATGATGAATATATAAATGAAGCTTTACACTGTGACACTAGACTAATGTCCAGTACAGTACTGAGGGAATGCTGCAAGGTCAGCAGAGGTGCCACATGTCATATAATCCATTCAACAGATTTCCTACCTGCCCTCTTGAGAAGGCAAAAGAGATCTCGTTACACTGTTCAAAGAAGATATCTCAGTGTCCTGACCAACATCCATCTCTCAGTCAGCAATCATCAATCAGATTATCTGGTCATTTATTTCATTGCTGAGTTTGCTGTGTTCCCAACAGTAATGACATTTCACAGGTAGTTCAATCGCATTTTAGGACGTCACAAGGATGTGTAAGGCGCTATATAAAGACAAGTTATTCCTTCATTGCCAGGATTTTAAGTCCTATCAATGAGGGACTCTCAATCAAAAATAATTCAGGACAATCACTGACAGGGTTGGAAATATTTTCGCCAGGTAGAAGGATACATTCGCAAATAAGCATTTATCATAAATTTTGAGACTGTTTAAAACTGATGCGGATTTTCCTGCTTTTAAGTGCCCTGTTTCCTTCCCAGATTGGTACTCCAAGCTTACCGCGGAGCTTTCCAATTTACCAAAATCTCTAATGACATATAATGCACATACAGTGCAGAAAAGGCAATGACCAAGTGGTATTATGGCTTGACTATTATTCCAGAAACTTAAGCAGTCACAATCATCTCACCCACCATTGAATCGGAGCGGGCAAGTGTCCAATAACAGAAATCTCCGTCGACCTTGGGTGGAATTTCCAGTTTCACTCAAGCAAGGCTGTAAAATCCCACCTTCAGTTAATATTCTGGAGACCTGGGTTCAAGTCGTGCTGCAGCAGATGATGGAATTTGAATTCAATAAAAAATACCTGGATTTAAGAATCTACTGATGACCATGAAACCATTACCAATTGTCAGAAAAAATCATCTGGTTCACAAATGTCCTTTAGGAAAGGAAATCTGCCATCTTTACCTGGCCTGACTATAAGTGACACCAGAACCATGGAAAATGGTTGACTCTCAGTTGTCTTTTGAACAAAGATTAATGAAGAATGGGCAATAAATGCAAGCTAGCCAGCGATGCCCGTGTCCCACAAACAAAGTGAAATACAAGTTGAACGGTGACCCTTCTTTAGATCTCTCACAACCTCACTTCTTCTGGGCTTCTAATAAAACAATACTTCCATTTAAGACAGACAGCCAAACAGTGAGCATAAGTAGCAGTAAATATTTACAACAAAAAGGAAACCAATGGGATGAAGATTGAGAGGGTTAATGTTATTTTACGATTCCTGAAAGAGGATTATTTTTCAAGCTCTCAGAATATAGAACATAAAGTGTTTACAGATTTTCCAGATTTACAAAAGGATCAGTTTCCAAGGTCCTGTTCACCCCCAAGCACCCTAATGTCTCATCCCAGTTCCAATTGTTCCTGAAGCAACTTCAGGTGCTGAATTCGAGCTGGTGTGAAGCTGTCCTCAAATTGAGCTTTTTGTCTAATATTTGACCACTCATCTGGTTTATAATGGGTAGCATTTCACTGAATCTGAATTCCACTCAATGTCACATTTTTTGAAGTGATATCCAGGCATTGTTCAAAGGGTTATAAAGCAGTGCTTTTCTCAATCATTCAAGGGGTGTGGGGACTGCTTACTACACCAACATTTATTACCCATCCCTAATTGCCCTTGAGAAGGTGGTGATGAGCTGCCTTCCTGAACTGCTGACATCCATGTGGTGTAGATATACCCACAATGCTGTTATGGAGGAACTTGACACAGCGACTGTGAAGGAATGGCAATATTTTTCAAGTCAGGATGGTGGGTGGCTTGGAGAGGAACATGTATTTGCTCTCCTAGTCCTTCAAAATGGTAGCAGTTGTTGATTTGTAGGTGCTGCCTAAGGAGCCTGAAGTGCATCTGGTAGCTGGTAGACACTTCTGCCACTGTACGTCAGTGGTGGAGGAATGAATGCTTGTGGATTATGTGCCAATCAAGTGGGTTGCTTTGTCTTACATGATGTCAACCTTCTTCAGAATTGTTGGACCTGCGTTCATCTCAGCAAGAAGAGGGTATTACATCACATTTCTGCCTTAGGTTTTGTAGATTGCAGACAGGTTTTGGGAAGTCAGGAAATGAATTACTCATCATGGATACTAACTAACAAATAGACACATGGGCCAGGATTTTCCGGCCAGTGACGCCAGTGGGGTTTTCTGGTCCCACCGCAGTGAACAAAGATTCGACTAAGTGCCAAATTCTCTGTCCTCACTTGCAGCAACAGTGGGCACGAGGGGCAGGAGAATTCCATCCATGCTGTTCCAGACACAGTTGTGAAGGATTTGGGAATGAGATACAGTTGATGCCCATTTCTCCGTGACTGTCCATAGAGTTGCTGTTACATGCTGCTACTTACTCGTCAACCCAGAGGTTGGTTTTCATGTTGTTCAACAAGATTAAATGCTATTTCTATTCCTTGGTACATTATTTGGGCCAGGCACCTGATTTTATGAGGGTTTTTATCTACTTCTCCGGAATAAATAAAAGCAGGAAAATGCTTTTTTTGGAAATTTGGGTTATCCCAGCTTCCATTCCCAATTGAAAGGATTCAGTCAAAATGCAACTGCTTAAATGAAATAATTTCATCTGTCTCCCTGTTTCAGACACGGACGAGCATTTTGGGGATTTTCGGTTTATAATTATCAGTTGAAACATTTTTCACGTTTTGCAGTTTGCATCCCTGATTTCTTAATTGTCCTGGGTGGTGATTGGGATGAAGCATAAGCAAGATAATCCGATCATTCCCTGCTGATCTATTCTACTAGTGGCCATTGAATACGGTGGCAGTTTCCGATTGTCCAGTATGTATCATTGAGATCTATAGGTTCACACAACCTTTTCAGAATTGCTTTTCAGAATCATATATGTACATACATGTGCATGTGTGTACCGACAGCTAGATGGTGGAACAGGCACACGATAGAGGCTAACATCAGGATCAAATGCGGGTTTCGAGCCTGCGTGAGTGGACAGCTCAACGTTGGTGGCAATTTTCCATGCGGTGGTTGGTTAAGAGACAGCCAGGTCAACAGATGAATTGGCAGCCCATTGGCAAAGGGTTGGAGAAGCAGGAGAAATGTTAACTTGCATCAGAAGATATGTTTGTATCACCAGGAGATATTTCCATGGTAGCTGCTCAGCCACCCACAAGAGGTAGGAAGCCAATTAATCCAGATAATTGGTTCATTGACACTCATTCTACATTTATGTGTGCCAGGAGGCGACACTATTACCCCCTCCTCACCTCATCCCAGCCACCCCATGCTGCACCCCCCACCGCCCCCCTGTCCAACTATGTGAGGATGTCAGCTGCATTGCAAAGGCCTCCCAGCAGCATCTGGAAGGACGCCACCCTTTCCAGATGTTCCCTAGCACCCCTTCCTACTGGCAGACTGCCCTCTGACACTACCTCAGTTCACCTTCGCAATCACTGGGGTTGCTGGTGCCTGCACATAATTTTATTCTTTGATTCATTCATGGGACATGGGCATGGCTGGCTGGTCTAACATTTATTGCCCATCTCCAATTACCCTCGACACTGAGCGGCTCTGGAGTCACATGTAGGCCAGACCAGCTAAGGACGGCAGATTTCCTTCCCTCAAGGAAATTAGAGAACTAGACATGTTTTTCTGACAATCAACAATCAGCAGATTCTTAATTCCAGATTTTTTTTTACTGAATTCAAATTCTGCCATCTGCCGCGGCAGGATTCGAACCCAGGTCCCCAGTACATTAACTGAGTTTCTGGGTTAACTGCCTAGCAATAATACCACTAGGCCATTGCCACCCCTAATAAATTAATCTCTTACTGGCTCAGCCTGAGTTGCACTCACCTCCTTGCAGCCTTCGTGTTGGCTATATATCGGAATGCGCCCTGGCAGCAGGAACATACAAGGCTCTGCCCCTTGGTGCCCATTTTGCAAACCCTCCCTGGCTGTCTCCAAAGACCTAGTAAAAATTCAGTCCAATATCTCATGGCCAAGCCATTAAAAATAAAAGTTATCCCACCGATGAGAGGATGAAGTCATTCATGAGCCCCTCACGGTATGTCTTGCTAGTGTAATAAATTCCATGTTTAACTATCACACATTCTGTTTGCACCACTAACTGTGTAAAATATTGTATTTACTTTAGTCAGGGCTGTTGTAAATGTGCTGTACCTTTCTGTAAAAAGACTTTCACTTCCCCCCTGAGACATTAGCCCATGAACTTGAAAACCTTGTCAGTGGGATTAAAGCTAAAAATTATAGCTCGGTCCTGTCCCAGCAGCCGTATATTTCAATAACTTATTGGAGGGATGCTGTAAATTTCTATCTCTGACTTTTTGCCAGTCTAAATATTGAAAATGAGTGCAATACATATCAGCAGAGCTGTCCTATCATTCACTGCCGGTAATAAGGACCAGACAACCTCAACCCATTGTCAACTGCTTCCTAAATTGTCGATTTCAAAATATGTCTAAAGTGCCAGAGAATTTTAAAGGTAGAACATTTATCCCATGTTGTGACAATTTATTCCAATAATCTGTTTTTTTTGAGAGGTAACTGAAGAGATGCTGGTTGCTGAGTCAGACTATTACTTTGGCATAAATTAGGCAACTTGTGTTTCTAAGTAGCATATACCACACACAAGTGATGAGTCTTTTTTTAAAAAGTTCTCCTCCAGTTTTCTCCACTATATCTGACAGTGGTGACTGACACCAACCCGGTCCTCAGTGAAAGACTGCGATGTTCATTTTGCAGCATAAGATAGTTCACCAAAACAGCTTGGTTTTGGTTAGCACTGGTTAGCAGTGGTTAGCACTGCTGCCTCTCAGCACCAGGGACCTGGGTTCGATTCTGGCCTCGGGTGGCTGTCTGTGTGGAGTTGGGCTCAAAAGTGACCTTTCTGTGGCATTTGATAGGATAATTGAGTTTGATTGAAATTGCATTAGGTGCCTGGGCAAAGGTGGCACAGTGGTTAACATTGCTGCCCCACAGTGCCAAGGATTCAGGTTTGAATCTGGCCTCAGAATCACTGTGTGGAGTTTGCATATTCTCATTCTGTCTGTGTAGGTTTCTTCCAGGTGCTCTAGTTTCCACCCACACTCCAAAGATGTGCAGGGTACGTGGATCAGCCTTGCCAAACAAATTGCTCCTTCGTGTCACTGAGATTAGCAGGCTAAATGAGTTGGTTACAGGAATAGGGGCTGGGTGTGATTGTTGTCAGTGCAGGCTCAATGGGCCGAATGGCCTCCTTCTGTACTGTAGGGATTCTATGATTCTGTGATTCTTCCAGTTGGGGGAAGGGCACATTGATGAGGAGCAGGGATGAAAGGCATCAATGCAGAGGAATTAAGACCAATGACAGAACCCAATTTTCTCCAGATAGTTCAGCGCTGAAACCTGGGTTTTCCTGTATAAATAAAAACAAAATGCTGGAATCTGAAACAAAAACAGAAAATGCTGGAAAATCTCAGCAGGTCTAACAGTAGAACATAGAACATTACAGCGCAGAACAGGCCCTTCGGCCTTCGATGTTGCGCCGACCAATTAGGAAAAAGCAATGACCCTCTAACCTAAACCATTCCCTTTACGTCCATAAACTTATCTACTAACCTCTTAAATGCCACCTAACTTGACGCATCTACAACTGCAGCAGGCAGTTTACCCTCTGGGTAAAGAACCTACCTCTGATATCCATCCTATAACTACCACCCCTTAATTTAAAGCTATGTCCCCTCATGCTAGCTTTCTTCATCCTAGGAAAAAGGCTATCACTGTCCACCCTATCTAAACCTCTAATTATCTTATATGTTTCAATAAGGTCTCCTCTTAGCCTCCTTCTTTCTAACGAAAACAACCTCAAATCCCTCAGCCTCTCTTCATAAGACCTGCCCTCCATACCAGGCAACATCCTGGTAAACCTCCTCTGTACCCTCTCCAATGCCTCCACATCTTTCTTATAATGTGGGGACCAGAACTGCACACAATACTCCAAGTGCGGCCGCACTAGAGTTTTGTACAGTTGCAACATGATGTTGCAGCTCCGATATCTGTTGAGAGAGAATAGAGTCAATGTTTTGAGTCAGGATGCTTCACTATTGCCATCTCGTTCCCAGGAATGTCTACCTGAAGAAGTAATGCTCCTCTCAGCTCTGATGAAGGGTCATCCAGACTCGAACCATCCTCCCTCCACAGATGCTGTCAGACCTGCTGAGATTTTCCAACATTTTCAGTTTTTGTTCCAAGGTCTTCCTACTCTGATAATAATTTCATGTTGATGCCATTGGCATATTTGCAGAGGCTGCTGTTTTATTTTCAGTTTTGTACCCTGTGCAGAGCAGAGAGCAGCTCTTTAATGAAAACCTGTTGAATGTTAGTTTGAATCTACGTGAGTAAGCCAAAAGTCAGCTTCCAACCGTGTGTTTCCCACCAGCAGGAGGTGGCATATTGTTTGCTAGTGGCAGAATTTTGTGGGCTTGCGACAATCAATACAAATTCCCATTGTCATCACCCAATGGCAGGGGGTGCATTGCTGGGGGTCCAGAGAATCCCGCTAATACGAACGGCTGGAGAATTCCACCCCACATCTTTTCTTTTGATGTAAAACCCTCAATCCTTAACATAGTTTGAACATCTCAGTTTCAGATTCCAGCATCCATAGTAATTTATTTTTATTCCTTTGATTATCCTAGTGTATTAGTATATTGTTTCCAGTTATCCGCAGGAATGAGTGTCGCTAGCTTCCCGGCATTTATTGCATACTCCTAGTTGCCCTTGTCCAGGGGACAATTGGGAGTCAAGCATTGACGCTTGACTCTCAATTGCTGTGATTCTGGAGTCAAGTGTAGCCCAGGCCAGGTAAGGATGGCAGTTTTCCTTCCCTAAAGGACATTGTTGAACCAGTTAGGTATTTTTTCCCTGACAGGTTGTAATGTTGAATTCAAATTCCACCGTCTGCTGTGGCGGGATTCGAACCCGGGTCCCCAGAACAATATCTGAGTTTCTGATTAGTAGTCTAGCGATAATATCACTAAGCCATTGCCTCCCTGAAACCATCCCGCAGGAGATTAAAGTGAGTTGTGCAAAAGGGTTTGACAGGCCATCTGGCTTTTCTGACCACATAATCGAGATACTGTGGATGTTGAAAACTTGAACTAAGAACAGAACATGCTGGAAATACTCAGCAGGCCCGGCAGCATCTGAAGAGAAACTGAGTTAATGTTTCAGGTCTGCGATCATGCAGTCAAGGTCAGTGAATGTGTCTGCAAATGACATCTCCTACCCACTGCTCCACAAGCCTCTCACACTGCTCAGTGCACCACAGCTTCAAACACTCAGGACTCACTCCTGACATTCAGACACTCATCCACACACACACACACACACTCCAATGCTGCCAGCCTCATACCCATCTCCCATTGCTTCCACAGCTGACTCAGAATGGCAGGCTCACAATCTTGATTGAACAGCAGAGCAGGCTCAAAGGTTGACTCATAGAATCATAGAACCCGGAATGCAAAAGGAAGCCATTCAGCCCATCAAGTCTGCAATCCCACCCAGACCCTATCCCCATGCATTTATTCTTGCTACTCCCCTGACATTTAGGATCAATTTAGCACAGCCAGTACACTTAACCTGCAAATCTTTGGACTGTGGGAGGAAACCAAAGCACTCGGGGAAAACCCATGCAGGGATAACATGAAAACTCTGCAGACAGTAACCAAGCTGGGAATCAAATGCAGGTCCCTGGGTACTGTGACACAGCAATGCTAACCATTGTGCTACAGTGCTGCCACTGCTCCCAGCTCTTAGGACCCTAAGGTCGTGTCCCTGTTGCAGCTGAACAGAAGGTGAGTGACAAGCAAATTTATTGAACTGTTGAGTACAGTCCAAGTTCAGAAGCTGGGCATCACATTAGCCAGTGGGCTTGTTTGACATCATGACAGCTGCTCTCAGTGTACATTGGAAAGGCCCACACAAGCAGTCTTCTCAACATGAAGCAAGCCAAACCCTTACTGGAAAGGGCCGGAGATGGAATACGTACCAGCAGTTGGACCTGGGGCTTTTGTTGCACCACTGATTCCATCAGACAGCACAGAAGGAGGCCACTTAGCCCATTGTGCTTGTTGTCTAGCTACTTGGTAGAGCAATGCAGCCCTCATGACTTGCTCCGTCCTTTGTATTTGACAAAAGCCACTGACTATCCATCCTGTCTATGCCTTTCATAATTTTTTGGACAATATCACTTGATTCTCCTTTTAATGCTTCACTTTCCTTTCAGACAATGCATTCCAATCTTACGAGCCGGAATTTTATCGGCCAGCCCACCATGGAAATCAGAGTGGGTGAGAAGTGGAGTATAGAAGGGATTCAGGATGAGTGAGGCTATAAACTCCTGCCCACTGTGTAGGAAATAAGTGTTCTTAGGTTCTCTGTCTTTCTTTTGCCTCTCATCCTGAACCCGTGTCCTCTAATTACCAACCCTGTAACTGAAAACTGGTTATCCTTACCTACTGCATCCAAATTCTTCAAGACTTTAGAACACTTCCATCAAATCTCCCTTTAACTTGATCTGTGCAAAGGAGACCATTGCGTCTTCTCCAGAAAATCCGTGTCAGTCATCCCTAACACCATTGGAACGGCACGGTGGCACAGTGGTTAGCACTGTTGCTTCTCAGTGCCAGGGACCCCTATTCGATTCCGGCTTAGAGTTGCTGTCTGTGTTGACTTTGCAGTGTTAATGCAGGCCTACTTGAGACTCTAATAAATAAGCTTAAACTGAAAACTAGGTGGATTGGCCATGCCAAATTGTCCCTTAGTGTCCCAAGATATGCAGGTTACTTGGATTAACTATGGTAAATGTATGGGATTGTGAGAATAAGTTGGGGGAGAAGACTTGGGTGGAGGGGGAGGGGGAGATTTGGCGGCAGAGGGAGGGGAGAGTATGTTGGGGCAGCTCAAGGGAACCAGAAAACAACAAACTCCAAAAGCTTGGGTCAAGATGGAGAGGAAGGTCACTGTCTAGAGTTGTTGAACTTAATGTTGAGTTCATTTGCATTTGTTTATATTGCTTCCCCTCATTCTTTTTGACAAAATGGATCACTTCATATTTTCACAGAATCACAGAATCCAACAGTGCAGAAGAGGCTCCTCGGCCCATTGAGTCTGCACCTATGCTTGAAAGGGCCTGAACTACCCATCTCATCCCATTTGCCAACACTTGGCCCATAGTCTTAAATGCTATGGCATGCCAAGTGCTCATCCAGATACTTTTTAAAGAATGTGAGGTATCCCGCCTCCACTACCCTCCCAGGCAGTACATTTCAGACCCTCACCATCCTCTGGGTGAAAACCTTTTTCCTCAAATTCCCCCCAAACCTCCTGTCTCTCACTTTTAACTTGTGTCCCTCATAACAAAGGGGTGGCACAGTAGCACAGTGGTTAGGGACCTGCGTTCAATTCCTGGTTTGGGTCACTGTCTTTGTGGAGTTTGCACATTCTCCTCATGTCTGCATGGGTTTCCTCCGGATGCTCTGGTTCCCTCCCACAGCCCAAAGATGTGCGGGTTAGGTTGATTGGCTAAAATTGCCCCTTAGTGTCCTGAGATGTCAGATTAATGGGATTAGCGGGTAAAATATATATGGGTGTAGGACCTGGATGGGATAGTGGTCGGTGCAGACATGATGGGCCAAAGGGCTTCTTTCTTCACTGTAGGGTTTCTATGATTTCTACTTTTATTTCTATGTAACTGACCCTTCAACTAAGGGGAACAGCTGCTCCTTATCTATCCTGTCCATACCCCTCATAATCTTGAATACTTCAATCAGGTCAACGCCCCCCAACCCCGCTCAGTTTTCTTTGCTCCAGAGTAAACAACCCAAGCCTATCCAACCTTCCTTCATAACTTAAATGTTCCATCCCAGGCAGCATCCTGGTGAATCTCCTTTGCGTCCTCCTGGAGGGCAGTTGAGGGTCAACCATATCTGGAGTCACATAAAGGCCAGACCAGGTAAGAATTTCCTTCCCTACCGGACATTAGTGGACCAGATGGATTTTTCCGACAATAATCTCAAGGTCGTCAGTCGATTCTTTATTCCAGATATTTTTTATTGAATTCAAATTCCACCAACTGCCGTGGCGAGATTCGAACCCAGGTCTCCGGAACATTAGCTGGGGTTTCTGGATTCATAAATATAAAACAAGGAGAGGGAAATTGAATAATGCAATAATGCAACAATTGAATTATGCACAAAATTCAAAAAACCTTGCATCCTTTTCCCCTTTAGTTCATGGAACTTTTCAGCGTTTCTCCTCGGTTAAAGTATTCGCTGACTCCAAATACAAGCTAATCTGCAGCAGAAAAATCATTAATTGACTGGGAGACTTCATTCCGAAAGCCAGACACAGACTGAAGTCAGCTCAGTGGATTTAATTCATGTAACAGCAGGTTACTGCGGGAGAGAGAAAAAAAAATCAAGGCTGTCAAATTATCTACGGGGGCTTAAATTATTTAAATACTGTAAATTCTCCCGGAGAAACAAAACTCCCATGTCCATAATTAATTCTTGCTTCCCCCCTCCTCCCCAAGCATCTCATCAGGAACATTGTCATTTACCACTGCCAGCTTCCTGCAACATATTAAAAGCTAAGCAAGTGGTACTTCGTAATGTATGCTCTGAAAATTAATTACATTTCATTCCCCTTCAAACGTATTATAAGATTTACAGTAAAATAAAACTTTTATTATTTGTTTTCTCTGCACGGAATATTTCAGCTCTAATTAATAATTCGTGTTTGTTCTATCTTTGGGCTTCCTCTATTATCCCATGGCTCATAAATAACGACATCGTAAACATTTATAGCATTTTTCAAATTGCTTACAATTTTTTTCCGCTCAAACCAGTTGTCGTTGTTCCAACAGATGTTGAGTGCACACTGCTTTAATATTCCCGTGCTTCTTCACAACTCCTTGGAAAAAAATGTGTCAGTCTCTCGGTCACCATTTCTATCATCCAGCCTCTTCCCCTCTTCAAACTGTTCTTCCCTAACAAGGATACCTGGTGGGGGGGGGCAATGGCCGAATGGTATTATCGGTGGACCATTAATACAGAAACTCAGTTCATGTTATGGGGACCCAGTTTCGAATCTCACCACGTCAGATGGTGGAATTTGATGGTGGAATTACCAATCTATTGATGATCATGAAACCATTGTTATTCACTATCTAGTTCACTCATGTCCTTTAGAAAAGGAAAATCTGCTGTCCTTACCTGGTCTGGCCTACATGTGACTCTCAACTGTCCTTGGGCAACCAAGAATGGGCAATAAATGTTGGAAGAAGTCTCACAACACCAGCTTAAAATTGAAGAGGTTTATTTGCAGCAAACACCACAAGCTTTTGGAACAGGCTGTCCCTTCGTTCTCACCCATCTGACAAAAGGACAGCCTGTTCCAAAAGCTTGTGGCATTTGCTGCAAATATATCTGTTGGACTTTAAGCTGGTGTTATGAGATTTCTTTCTGATTTTACCCCAGTCTAATGCTGGCATCACCACATCAATAAATGTTAGCCAGCAACACCCACAAATGAATGAAAAAAGTAAAGGGTGCCTGGAAAGATGTCAGATCTCTGGAAAAGTAAATGATACCTGGAAAAGTAGGCTACCCCTGATTTTTGGTGATTGGATTCCAAAGAGCGATGCAGTCCTAGAGTTCATGTAACTCCATAATTCTGATCTTGTTTCTCCAAAATGTTAATTACTTACTCTCTCATATTATCGAGGTTAACATTTGACACACAAAATCCCCCAACTCATTCTTTCTCAGTGCCTCAAAATTATGATGGTTCCAGTAACTCTGTTCCAACAATCTACAATGTGGCATCTCTTTACCTCACCCCATTGATTCATTTTTCCCATTGCTGCCAAGTTCAGTCACATTCTACCCCAGCTGAAGAACTGATGACAACTGCCAGGTTAGATTACGACCAGTAACACAATACCATCTACCTGTGTATTTTATCAGAGTTTTTGTCTGTTTAATGGGAATCAAGACTTAGGGAGTTGATCTCAGGCCATTAGACAATGATTGATGCAATTATTGATGTTGGATGCTGAGTTTGTTTGGGAGGAGGGAAGGTTATAATTACAATAACACTATTGTGTTTTACCACAGGTAAGGAAACAGTAGAATCAAGTCTACATCAACCACAATCTCATCCAGGCCCTATCACCATAATCCTGTGCATTTACCCTAGCTAGACCCTTGAACACTGAGAGACAATTTAGCATGGCCAATCCACCTAACCTGCATATTTTGGACTCAGGGAGGAAACTGGAGCACCCAGAGGAAACCCATGCAAACATGGGAAGAATGTGCCAACTCCACACAGACAATTACCCAAGCCGGGAATCAAACTCGGGTCCCTGACATTGTGAGGCAGCACTGCTAACCACTGTGCTACCATGCCACCTGATTGTGCTACAGTCAGTTTGGGAAGGCAGTGACTTAGTGATATTGTTACTGAACGGGTAATCTAAAGACCCAGGGTAATGTTCTGTGGACCTGGGTTCGAATCCCACAATGGCAGTTAGTGAAATTTGAATTCAATAAAAATCTGGATTGGGAAACTGTCAATATTTGTTCAAAAGGGGAAGGAAACAAAATGCAGGAAATGTCAGTTAATCTAACTTCAATTATTGGAAAAATAATAGAATCATTTAATAAGGAGATTAGCAGGGCACTTGGAAATTCGGAAGTGGATCAAGAAGAGCCAGTATTGTTTCATGAAGGGGAAATCACATCTGACAAATATAATAGTCCTTTGGGGAGATATCAGTCAGAGAAGATAGAGGAGAACCAGCTGATGTGTATTTGGATTTTCGAAATACATTTGATAAGGTACTACAAAATGCTACCCTGCATCATAAGTGCTCATGACATTGGATATAATATTGTGGCTTGGATAGAGGATTGGCTAACTAACAAGAAGTATTGTACAAATAGCAAGTAATTAGACACATTAACTTGCATTTTAACTTTCACCATTGACTACACTTCACATATCAGTTAAAGTATTGAAAGCAGCTCTGTATACAAGTAGATCCATTAGTTGTTGGACATCAATCACCTCACTATCCTCTTCTCTTTTCCTTTAATTGTTCAACACTATTGGGTGGATAGGTGGAGCTACAAAGTTCCTTGACTGCAAATCTAAGTGCCTGAGCCTATGGTTCCTACAACTCTAGCTGACTAACCTTCATGGATAGGTATCATTATGCTGGGGTTTTTAATGTGCTTGTTTGCACAAACAACTTCTCTGATTGAGGTCTTAGCAGTTGACAACTTGAAAGCCAGCTCAGAAGTGAGCCTCTCATTTCATTCAACTGAGCAAGGGTCGAAAAGTCCAAATCAATGTGACTGGCTGGCCTGCGGAGAACATAATGGGACAATTTCTTCCCAGTGAAATACTGTTGAATAAAATTTTACTCTTGTGCATTCCCAATTATAATTGTTTCACGGTTCTTTCAGTTGTATCAGGCACAATTTCACAGCCTGAGGTCCTCATTTTCCTACTTCATGACACTCCTTAAAACCTACGCATCTGACCATAAATTCTCTTAAAAGACCATAAGACATAGCAGCAGAATTAGGCCACTTGGCCCATCGAACCTGCTCCACCATTCAATCATGGTTGATTTTTTTTCGTTCTCATGCTTCTGCCTTTTCCCTATAACTCCTGATCTTTTTATTAATAAGAACCTCTCTATCTCTGCCTTAAAGACACTCAATGACCTGGCTTCCACATCCTTCTGCGGTAGAGTTCCACGGATTCACTATTCTCTGGCTGAAGAAATTTCTCCTCATATCTGTTTTAAAGGATAGTTGCTTTAGCCTGATGTTGTGCCTTCTGGTTCTAGTTTTTCTTACTAATGGAAACATCCTCTCCCCATCCACTCTATCCAGGCCTAATGTAGTTCAGTGCCATATTCTGTTTCATAATATTCATGTGAGGCCTTTTTAGGAGTTTTCATGACAGTAAAGATGCCAAATAAATATAAATTGTTATTGGAGTGAACTCTTTTGAAGATTAAGCTTGGAAGAAGGAAGGTCAATTCATCTCAATAGGCTCACTCACTCACCAGCCCACTTGTAACTCCCTCATTCATGAACCCTATAAAGGCTTGATAATTTATTTAAACAATACTAGCAAGTCAGTGTCCACCACAGACTTAGAGCTTTATTGAAAATGGCGGATCCCATCTCCCATGTGCGAGCTTGCCACTTTGGCCGTACTCTTGCACTCCTGTGTCAGAATGCTCTGAGTTCTGTAGAACTGAGCACATAATCTAGGCTGACCGTACTAAGCGAGTGCTGCCTTGGTGGAGATGCTGTATTTTGGATCAGAACCATGTGAAAGATTCCTTTTTCTATTCGTTCATGGAACATGGGTGTCGCTGGCTGACCAGCATTTATTGCCCATTCCTGCTCGCCCTTGAGAAAGTGATGGTGAGCTACATTCTGCTGCAATCCACTGACCCACAATACCATTAGAGAGGGAATTCCAGGATTTTGACGCAGCAATCCTGGGAAGGAATGGCGATATATTTCCAAGTCAGAATGGTGAGTGGCTTGGAGGGAAATTTGCGGGTGTTGGTGTTCCACATATCTGCTATCCTTGTCCTTTTAGATGGAAGTGTCCGTGGGTTTGGGAGGTGCAGCCTTTAAAGAAGAACAGGAGAGAACTTCCAATCTCCTCACCAATAATTATCCCTTACTCAACATCTCCCAACACCAATTAACTGCAAATTGATCTCATTGCTGTCTGAGGAACCTTGTTTTTCCTCCATTACAACAGTTCACAGCCAATTTATTAAGTGCTTTGGGACATTCTGAGGATTTGAAGGACAACCTCTGAAGAGAAAGTGCAACCTTTTTCTTTCAAATAAATCTTTATAACCTTCAATCCCCTTTTTTGACCATATCGATCCAATTCCTTTTAAAAGGTATCAATTAATCTGGAATTAACTAAGTTTTAGAAATCTTTTCCTGCGGACGGGGAAAAAAAAATCGCTAATCCCCCTCAAAGCTTATGAATTTTGTAATAGTGTCCTTGAATTCTGAGCTCACTGTCCAAGTTAAATAGCCTTCCATTAAACTAAAACCTATAATCCTGTCTTCTCTCAGTTTTCTTTTCAGAGTGAATTAATGTAGGTTAGAACGAGAGATTGATTTCCTGGATTTCTTCTGTGGTTGTCTTTGGGGTTAGGGAGAATTTTCCTTTGTAGAATCCCTACAGTGTAGAAGGAGGCCATTCAGCCCATCATGTCTGCACTGATTCTCTGACAGAGCATCTTTACCCAGGTCCTCTCCCCCATCCTATTCCCTCAATCCCACACATTTACTATGGCTAATCCATTTAACTTGCATATCTTCGGATACTAATGGGTAATTTGGCATGGCCAATCCACCTTCTTTTAAGTTTAAGCTTATTTATTAAAGTCACAAGTAGGCCTGCATTAACACTGCAATGAAGTTCCTGTGAAAACATCATAGTCACTACACTCCTGCTCGGGACATGACGACTGCACCTAATCAGCATGAGTTTCGGACTGTGGGAGGAAACCTGAGCACCCAGAGGAAACCCATGCAGACCCAGGGAGAGCGTGCAAATTCCACACACACAGTGATCCAGGCTAGGTATTGAACCCGGGACGCTGCTACCCTGGGGCAGCGATGTTAACAACTGTGCCACATGTTACAATAGCAGGGCAATGAGGAAAGGTTTTTATTTGCTAAAGGATGATAGAAGTAGATTCAATGATAACTTTCAAATAGGGTTGTGAGCAAAGGGTATTGTCACCAGACTAGTAATCCAGAGAGCCAGGACAAGATCCAGGGGCATGGGTTCAAATCCCACCATGGCGGATGGTGAAATTTGAATTCAATTAAAAAAGAATTTGGAATTAAAAATCTAATGATGACCATGAAACGATATGGCAAAAACCCACCTGGTTCACTAATGTCTTTTTGGGGAAGGAAATCTACCTGGCCTGGCCTACAAGTGACTCCAGACCTACAGCAATGTGGTTAATTCTCAAGTGCCCTCAGAATGGAGGGCAGTTAGAGATTCAATGATTAGCATCTTTAAGAGGTTCAATATCTATTTTTGGCATTTGCCTCTTATTTTCAGCTTGTTTCAATCTTTGCACACTTGTACTATGATGTAAACGAGTTCTTGCAATTTGATGTCAGTCTGTGGGGCCACTTGCCTTCAGTTATGAAAAGTGGTCGACTGATTTGGTTTTCAGCTTCACTGGCAGATAGCATTAAAGGAGGAAGGGATTACCATAGTCTTGGCACGCTCACCAAATTATTACAATTCACTCAAAATTTTGGCATTAAGTCAAGGCTGGAAAATCATGAAATCCAAAACCACTCTATTGTGCTGTTCATCAGAAGGAAACCCTTCAAAGCATCTTCCCTTCCCTGCTTTCAATCATGATTTAATTTATTATTGTCACATGTATTAACGTACAGTGAAAAGTATTGTTTCTTGTGTGCTATACAGACAGAGCATACCATTCATAGAGAAGGAAACAAGAGGGTGCAGAACGTAGTATTACAGTCATAGCTAGGGTGTAGAGAAAGATCAACTTAATGCAAGATAGATCCATTCAAAAGTCTGATGACAGCAGGGAAGAAGCTGTTCTTGAGTCGGTTAGTATGTGACCTCAGACTTTTATATCTTTTTCTTGACAGAAGAAGATGGAAGAGAGAATGTCCGGGGTGTGTGGGGTCCTTAATTATGTTGGCTGCTTTGCCAAGGCAGTGGGAAGTGTGGACAAAGTCAATGAATTGGGCCACTTTCACAACCTTTTGTAATTCTTTGTGGTTTTGGCAGAGCAAGCGTTGAGGATAGCAAATATTTTGTATCAGCCTTGACTAAATCGACAACACTCCAATCTAAGTCAAAAGATTGTGTGTTCAAGTCCTACTCCCGGGACCTGGAAAAATCATTCAAGGTTGATATTCCACTGAGGGAGTGCAGCACTATAGGGGGTTCTTGTCTTTCATACATGACATTAAACTGAAGTTCCATCTTCCCTCACAGTTGGATGTAAAAGATCCTAGAACTCTATATTGGATTGTTGGATGTCGGGCACAGAAACAGATCAGTTAGGCCATGTTGACATTTATACTTCAATTGAGTCTTCTCTGATTTTCTTCATATAAATCAATCATTGTAAACCTCCGCTCGACTTTTTCCCTCAATGTATCTACCCTCTTCAACCATTCCCTGTGGTAGTGAGTACCACATTCTTACTATACTTTTGAAGATGTCTGGTCACACTCTTTCCTTCAAGAAGAAATATTCTCTTGGTACCTGCTCTGTTAAAAGCATTAAGTGGAAAGGAGCACAAAACCTTCTTTCATTGCCAGGGCCAATATTTATCCCTCAACCAACATCTTTGAAACAGATTATTTGGTCTCTTAGCCTTTTTATGGGATCTTGCTCTGCGCCAAGTGACGGCTGTGTTTCTCTACATTCCAACGGTGACTGCACTTTCAAAGTATTTTATTGGTTGCCAAGTGGTTTGTAATTGCTAGCTGGGCCAGCATTTAATGCCCTTCCCTAACTACCTTCCGTTTCAGAGAATATTTGAGAGCCATCCACATTGCTGTGAATTTGGATCCGGATATAGGCCAAACCAAATAACGGCGGCCAATTTCCTTCTCTAAAGGATATGAGTGAACCAGATGGGTTTTTATGTTAAATGATAATAGTTATACAAGTGATATCTTGTGGAGGGTGGAACAGGATGAGGGGATGTTGGCAGAGTGATAAGTTCACTAGACTTGTGATCCAGAGAGCTAAGCTGAAGCTCTGGGTTCATGGGTTCAGATCCTAGTCTGGTGGAATTTAAGTTCAATTTATAAAACCTGGAATCTAAGTAGATTTGACTTTGAAACTATAATTGTTCTTGTAAAAACCCATCTGGTTCCCTAATGTGGAAGATAATCAGGCAGATTCCAAAAAAAGTCTCTGCTATCCATGAAGTTTTAGTGCAGCAGGTGCCAAGGTCTTTAGGAATGGAAGGGCGAAGACAATACGTAAAACATTTCAGAAAAAAAAGAAAAAGGAGATGGATCAACCCAAGTTTCTGGACAAACAATTACTATTATTCACCAACCTGACATTGTGAAATTTTACCCTCAACTCTGCTATCATTCCTGACTTCCATGTAATTTCAAAGTCGTGTATCGCGGAGATTATGTATCTCTTTTTGCTAATTCCACCACATAAAGAGAAAATGTTGGGTAAGGCTTGGCAATTCATTCACATCTGGTGTACAAAACATCTGGGTTCCCATCAGCTTTTGCATCTGTGAAAGCTTGTTCTATCTGACACTGTGAACTTCATGTGTATCGCAGTTCACAGCTTGTACACCAAGAGCTGACACTGTGTGCTATAAAACATAGACACAAGGACTGCCTGGGATGGAACTGTTATGAAGTAAGATTGGATAAGCTTGGGTTCTTTTCATTGGAGCAGAGAAGGCTGAAGGGTGACCTGACCAATATATAAGGTTATGAGGGACATGGACAGATTGGTTAGGGAGTAGCTGTTCCCCTTAGTTGAAGAGTCAGTCTTGAGGGACATAGATTCAAGATAAGGGGCAGGAGGTATAAGGGGAATGTGAGGGTGGTGACAATCTGGAATGTGCTGTCTGGGAGGGTGGTAGAGGCGGAATGCCTCATGTCCTTTAAAAAGTACCTGCATGAGCACTTGGCGTGCTATAATATTCTGAGCTCTGGACGAAGAACTGGAAAATGGGAGGTCAGATGTTTATTGCAGACTTGATGGGCTAAAGAGCCTCTTCTTCACTGTATGATTCTACAATTCCATGAATAGTCAACATGCAGGTTGGTGACTAATGGTAATTATTTGTCCAGAAACTTAGATTGATCCAGCTAAATTTTTTTCTCTTTTTCTGAAATATTTTACACTATTGTCTTCCCCCTTCCATTCCTAAAGACCTTGGTACCTGCTGCATTAAAACTTCATGGATAGCAGAGACGTTTTGGAATCTGGCTGATAATCTTTCGCATTAGGGAACCAGATGGGTTTCTACAAGAGCAATTATAGTTTCACAGTCAAAACTGTTTAGATTCCAGGTTTTATAAATTGAGCTTAAATTCCACCAGGTTGGGATCTGAAAGCGTGAAACTAAAGCTTCAGCCTAGGTCTCTGGATCACCAGTCCAGTGATCTTACCACGATGTCAACATCCCCTCATCCTGTTCTGCCCTCCCACAAGGTATCACTTCTATAACTATCATCAATTGACATAAAAGCCCATCTGATTCACTCATGTTCTTTAGAGAAGGAAATCAACCTTCGTCACCTGGTTTGGCCTACATCCAGATCGAAATTCACAGCAATGTGATTGACTCTCAGACATCCTCTGAAATGGAGGGTAGTTAGAGGCAGGCATTAAAAGCTGGCCCAGCAATTACAATGTGATGATGTAGAGATGCCGGCGTTGGACTGGGGTAAACTCAGTAAGAGGTCTGGCAACACCAATTTTAAATCCAACTAATTTATTTGATAGTAAATCTGCTAGCTTTCGGCCTTTGTGCCTGACGAAGGCACAAATGCCGAAAGCTTGCAGACTTACTATCAAATAAATCGGTTGGATTTAAAATTGGTGTTGCCAGAACTCTTACCCAGCAATTACATCCAGATCTTGTCACCACACATAAGAAAGAGAGTGATTGACTTGAAAAGATGAAATGGAAATTTACTAGAATGTTTCCAGGGCTGAGGGTTTTAGCTACAAGGTTAGGCTGGAGGGGCTACAGTTGTTTTTCTTCGAATAAAGGAGATTGAAGAGAAATTTGATACAAGGATGGAACATGATAAGTTGAGATAGGGTAGATAAAGACAAGTTAGTTGATCTTACAGGGAATAGCAGATGCTAGTGAGGGGAAATCATCTTGTTGCCAATGAGAGTGGAAGAAAAAAACTAAAGTATATTTATTATTAATCACAACTAGGCTTATATTAACACTGCAATGAAGTTACTGTGAAAATCCCCTTGTCGCCACACTACGGCACCTGTTCGGGTACACTGAGGGAGAATTTAGCATGGCCAATGCACCTAACCAGCACGTCTTTTGGACCATGGGAGGAAACCGGAGCACCCAGAGGAAACCCACGCAGACACAGGGAGATCATGCAAACTCCACACAGTCACTGACCCAAGCCAGGAATCAAACCGGGGTCCCTGGCTAACCATTATGCCACCATGCATCCAACTGTGCCACCTTTCTTCCCTAGGAGCAGAGACACTAAATGATTTCAAAGAGAAATTGGAGGGCACTAAACGGAAATAAACTATCAGGTCGTTGGATTACTCTGTAGAGGGCTAGCATTGGTGCAATGGGCCAAGTGGCTAACTTCAGTGACTCTGTGATACACAAGGGCAAGAACTTGTGTCCCTTTTGATAAAGTGCTGCAGGAATGCAATTCGGTGAGAAGGATTTTATTTGAAAACTCTATAAATTAGTCTTCCTGTCATCAAAAGCAGGTATTGGAGAAAGATCAGAAGAGAGCTGTGCTGCGGGAACCTGGGCTGGACAAATTCCAGAGACTCAACAAGGAAATAGGAAAAAGAGAATTAATAAAGAACAGAACAAACACTGAAGGAGAAAAGCAGACCAGTTTGCATTACACAGCAGCATTTTTCATGTCATGTCCCAATGTGCCTCACATAGAATGAATCAGTCTGCAAAGTAGGGAAATTTGAAAGCTATCCTGCTTATAGCACGATCCCATAACTGTCCCGAAGTGAATGACAACATAGAATCTACAGTGCAGAAGGAGGCTTCTTGGCCCACCGAGACTGCACTGACAATAATCCCATGCAGGTCCCATTCCCACAACCCGATATATATTTATCATCCTACACCCCTGACATTGAGGGTCAATTTAACACGGCCAATCAACCTAACCTGCACATCTTTGCACATTAATTAGATTTTGGCAAAAATTGGTCAGTATATCAGAAAAATATTGTCTTCTTAATCTTTCAATAACACTATGAGGACCTCATCAACTGGGTTCAATTCCAACCTCAGGCATTGTCTGTGTGGAAATTGCACATTCTCCCCACGTCTGCATGGGTTTCCTCCAGGTGCTCCAGTTTCCTCCTGCAGTCCAATGATGTGCAAGTTAGGTGGATGGCCATGTTAAATTGATCCTATTGTTAGAGGGGTTATCAGGGTAAATATGAGGGTTACAGGAATAAGGCCTGGATAGGATTGTGATTGGTGCAGACTTGCTAGGCCAAATGGCCTCCTTCGACACTGTAGAGATTCTATGATTGTCCAGTTGAATTAATGGAACAGGCAGACACAGCGTGAGTTTGATCTCTCATCCAAAGTCTGGTGTTTCTGACTGTGTGACACTCTCTCTGAACTGCACTGGAGGATTAGTCTAGTTTTTGCAGCAGATGTTGGAGGAAGTATTAGGCACAAGTTGGTGATTAATATAGTTAGCAACTTTGTCAAATCCACACCCCACTGCCACATCTCACGTCCCCAGCCAGTATGATAGCATGAATATATTCATCATGAGTACATTTGCTAGCACGAGGGGACACAGCTTTAAATTAAGGGGTATGAGTTATAGGACGGATATCAGAGGTAGGTTCTTTACTCAAAGAGTGATTAGGGAGTGGAATGCCCTGCCTGCAGCTGTTGTAGTTGCGCCAAGTTTGGTGGCGTTTAAGAGGTTAGTTGATAAGTATATGGAAGAGAAGGGAATGGTTTAGTTTGGAGGGGCATTGCTTTTTATATTGGTCGGCGCAACATCGAAGGCCGAAGGGCCTGTTCTGTGCTGTAATGTTCTATGTTCTATGTTCTATGTTCTATGTACTTCTGATTCCCTATCAGTGAGTGAAAATTAATAATTTTAATATCAGATTCTTCTTTAAGTAACAAATATAAATCTCTGCTACTGCTCGTGTTTGGAGAACCTCTATGTTCATACCGATCCAAGATTATTTAAGCAATATTGACATGATAGAAGGTAACTTTAGCCCCTCACTGCCCAGAGGCGACTGGCTGAAGGGTAGTTAAAATGGAGCAGGGGGTGTTCCATATCCATTGACTTCTGAATTTCAAGTTCTGCCCACCCACTGAAGGCTCCTTCTTTTGTTCTGCAAAACAGCCTCCAACAACCTAGTTGGGGTCCAACAGTTTCCAGTCTTCGTCAGAGGGAGCAGTGAGCTTTGCAGGACTTTGAAGAAAGAGAAAGAGAAAAGGACAAAGAGCCAGAACAGGCACAATGGTGCCGGTGACCTGCTTCTGTCTGCTGTTGTTCAATAGTCTGATTATGGCCTGCAGTTACTAGATCTGGTGTTAAAACGGTGCTCTATCCCCTTGGTCAAAGCCAGGGGTTGGGACAGAAGCAGAACGCTGCACATCCATTTAACTGATTGGAAAGGGCAGCGTGTTAATTCAAATGAGAAACTACTTGTGTTGTGTCCTTGGTCGAGATGCGCTGCAGCATAATTGCATTGGTTATTTGTGTCTCAGTGGATATTAATGGGTCTCCGTGATAATGCAGTAGGATTGAAGCATGTGAGTTTTATTAAGCGCAGTCCCAGATGTAGAAGGAATTTGATGGCAAAAACATCCCCTTCTCGCCGATGTGCCAACACAAACCTCTTTTTACATTTTACATGCCTCAGTAGCGTGCCTTCCATAATCACAGCCCAGGCCCTTATATAGGTTCACACTGGGTTGTATTTTACTGTAATGCAATCAGTAAAACCTTCTCAAGTGTGCCGTTCCTTTAATGGGGAACATATGTGCCAGATATACCTCCGCAAAGGCTTTCATAAAAAAATCTGTTTGAGAAATAAATTCCCTAACCCACCAGAAAACATCAAATGAAACCTCCGCCCAGTAGAGAGTGGCAGCTTCAAAAAAAAGCCTTTTAAGAAAGGCAATGGATGTTGTTATTAAAAGTTTTCATTGACATGAAAACGTTAAATATGTCAATTTACAGTTTTGGTACTTGCCATTGTGTTTTCTTTTAATCTCTTGAAGAGGATGCTCTCTGCATTTCTTTTTTAGATTAGTAGAGGTTTACAGCATGGAAACAGGCCCTTCAGCCCAACTTGTGCCTTGCGCCCAGTTTTTAACCACTAAGATATTTCCAATTGCCCACATTTGGCCCATAATCCCTCTATGCCCATCTTACCCATGTAACTCTCTAAATGCCTGTTAAAAGACAAAATTGTACCCACCTCTACTACTGCCTCTGCAGCTCATTCAAAATACTCACCAGTCTCTGAGTGAAACAAATTGCCCCTCTTGGCCCTTTTGTGTTTCTCCCCTCTCACCTTAAATCTATGCCCTCTAGTTTTAGACTCCCCTCCCTTTGGGAAAAGATGTTGACTGTCAAACTGATCTAGGCCCCTCATTGTTTATAGACCTCTATAAGATCACCCCTTAGCTTCCTCTGCTCCAGGGAAAAAAGTCCCAGTCTGTCCAACCTCTCCTTATAGCTAAACCATCAAGTCCTGGTATTATCTTAGTAAATCCTTTCTGCACTCTTTCTCATTTAATATTATCCTTTCTATAATACAGTGACCAAAAAACTGTACACAGTATTCCAAATATGGCCTTACCGATGTCTTGTACAACTTCAACAAGGCATCCCAACTTCTGTATTCAATGTTATGACCAATGAAACAAAGAATGTTGAATGCCTTTTTCACCACTCTATCCACCTGTGACTCCACTTTCAAGGAGCAATGAACCTGTATTCCTCAACCTTGTTGTTCTATAACTCCTGGGCGACATGTTGACACAATGGTTAACACTGCTGCCTCATAGCATCAGGGACCTGAGTTCAGTTTCTGGCTTGGATCATCGTATGTGTGGAGTTTGCACATTCTCCTCATGCATACGTGAGTTTCCTCCAAATGCTCCAGTTCTAAGATGTACGAGTTAGATGGATTGGCCATGCTAAATTGTTCCTCAGTTTCAGGAAGACTAACTAGAGTAAATGAATAGGGTTATAGGGATAGGGCCTGGGTGGGATTGTGGTCAGTGCAGACTTGATGGGTAAATAGCACTGTAGAATTCTATGATTCTACGATTCTCCCCAATGCCATTAACTGAGTACTTCTTGTCCTGATTCAATCTGCCAAAATGCTTCATCTCACATTTATCTAAATTAAATTCCGTCTGCCATTCATCGACCCTCAGGCCCAATTGATCACGATCCTGTTGCAATCCTAAATAACCTTTTTCACTGTCCACTATGCCACCAATCTTGGCATCATTTGCAAATGGCTCCTAAATTCTCATCCAAATGACTAACATAAATAACAAATAACAGTGGAATTAAATTTTCTCCCTCTTTTTAAGGCATTGACTCCTATAAAAGCAAGAATACTTTGCATTTATATAGCACCTAAAGAAGGGCATCATCAAAAACAAAATTTGACATAAGCCGATGTTAAACAAGTTTACTTGTATCCAGAAGGAGGAAAGGCGGATAGAGAGGTAGATGGGATTAGGGACGGAACTGGGCCGAGACAGTTTAATCTGTTCCTCCTGTACTCTTTTAAATATAGCTAATTGATCTAATTTAAGCAAATCAAGGAACGAATCCAAAGAACAGCACTTAAAAGAAATTGTTCATCAAGCAAAATCAAATTGCAAAGGAAACTTAAAAAATCAGACCAAAGTGTGATTAAAGGAGTAGAATCCTTCCCCTCCCCACCCTTCCAACTTCCAGTTCCCAAAGTCTATTCCCCCTTTATCTTTCTTAGAGTTACAAAGCCAATGTGCAGAGTCAACAAGGCGATTCCCTAATACATTGCCTTGCTTGCTCCAAAACCCAATTTAAATTTAAGAGAAATCCAATTCATGATCCCCACAAGCTAGACCAGCTGACAAAAACATGCATTACACCTGAGCACAAACTTGGTCTTTTTTAATTATTTATTTATTAGTGTCACAAGTAAGGCTTATATTAACATTGCAATGAAGTTAGTGTGAAAATTCCCTGGACGTCACACTCCAGCACCTGTTCGGTGCACTGAGGGAGAATTTAGCATGGCCAAAGTATCTAACCAGCATGCCTTTCGGATTGTGAGAGTAAGCCAGAGCATTCAGAGGAAACCCATGCAGACAGGAGGAGAATGTGCAGACTCCGCACAGACAATAACGCAAACTGGGAATTGAATCCAGGCCCCTGGCATTGTGAGACAGCAGTGCTACCCACTGTGCCACCGTGCTGCCCTTGTGCCACTGTGCCCATCCTTTTGCCACCACGCTGCCCCTTAGCCAAGAGACTGAGAAGCAGGATCCCTAATTAATAATACCCATTACCTGCACAGTTACAATTCGTAACAGTCATCACATTCCCAAGTGGAAATGCACTGCCTGCGATGGTGTTGGAAGCAGATTCAAAAGGGAATTGGATATATACTTGGAAAAGGATAACAGCAAATGACCACAGATGCTGGAAACTGAAACCAAAAGAGAAAATGCTGGAAAATCTCAGCAGGTCTGGCAGTATCTGCAAGGGGAGAAAAGAGCTGATGTTTTGAGTCTAGTTGACCCTTTGTCAAACCTAAAAGGCACAGAAAATGGGAGATATTTATACTGTGGGGTGAGGGAATGAAGGATGAGGTGTAGCCACAGAAACAAGGATTGTGAATGGCAGTCCATAGAGAGAATAGGAGGTATGAATGGCCCAAGCTGAAATCAGAGCATAAGCTGTAAAAGATGAAGATGTAGGGGAGGGGGGAGAGATGTAAAATTGGAAAAAACAGAGAAAAGGGAAGAAAAGAGGGGATAAATAGGAGAAAGAAATGGAAAAAAGAATGTTTGCAGAGCTGTGGGATGGAACAAGAGAGTCAGACTAATCAGATAGATTTTCCAGAATGTTACCACTGGCATGATGGGTCTAATAACCTCAGTCTGTGCTGTATTAGTCTACATGTGACTGATCTCAAATTCTAACATGTTCACCAACACACAGAATTTTACAAAAGCCTTACATTTTCCGAACTCTGAAATTCTGTGATTGTGTGAAATTTCTTTCCCATTAGCAATGTTCTTCTTCTTGCCTTCCTCTGTGCACGTTATAAAAAATAACAGATGTTTGGAAATGTGTTCAAGGCTCTTGCTTGGGGTCGAGGGTGGGGAGAGGCTCGATGGTTGAAAAAGTACTTCAGCTTTGCTCTGGTTATTTCTTTTAATCTTAGAGACTAAAAACCCCAAAGTGAAGATATTAAAACCGCTCTTGTGTTTTTTATTCTGTGGACTTGTTGGCTTTTTGGCTAAGATCAGACGCAAGATGTTGTTTCTTGTTAGTTTGGATCTTGTTTGTCTCTCTTGTGGGGACTGTGAAATGGATCCTGTTTGAATTTGAAATGGTTTTGGAGCTAGCAAGGGGATTGATTAAGGGTTTGCCAGTCTACTCTGAGTATGGGCTTTGTAATGTTAAAAATGGAATGAAATATTGTAGACTTTTGGGGATTTTTGTTGTGTTTTTTTGGGGGTTTTGTTCATAACATTGGCTATCATGGCAACACATATGCGTGTATTTGGCATGTGATGATGTCCTCACCAAAAGGTTGAACATTTGCAGCATTTGAGAGCAGTTTGTTAAGTTAAAAGCTCACAATTATTATCTAATCATAGTTAGAGGTTGTGGACTCATAAGGAATATCTTTACACCATGAGAAAACTGGGTGAAAGATAAAGCTTAGTGTAAGGGATGGCAAAATGTGCATGTTTTGAGTTCTGGATGCTTAGAATTATGGAAAATAACAATTGATCACATGAAATTTAATTCTCCAACTCTCACAGTAACACTGCCTCTTACCCCAGTTCTAAACCAGTCTTTTAGTTTCATCATTTCTGTCATATCTTTTCCGACAATGCCATCACTGTTTTTGATATGTCTTCCTCACTGGACAATTCTCCTCCACTATGGTTGGCAGGACACTTGGGTAAGTCCCTTCCATTTCCTGCATTTCTTCTGTCACTTTTCCCTCTTTTTCCACAATAAAGTTACTCGTCTTTTCACTTTCCATTCCATCAACTTCCATGCTCAATGGATCATCCTTCACATCAAGGCCATATTCACCGAGTGTGGCGTCAAAAAGCCCGAGCAAAATTGGGATCAATAGATAACAGGGGCAAATCTCCACTAGTTGGAGTCATACCTGACATGTAGGAAAATAGTTGTGGAGGGTCAGTCATCTCAGCTCCAGGGCATCTCTGCAGGAGTCACTCAGGATTGTGTCCTAGACCTAACCATCTTTAGTTGCTTCATCAATGAGCTCCCTTTTGATCTTAGCCAAAAAGCCAACAAGTCCACAGAATAAAAAACACAAGAGCAGTTTTATTATCTTCACTTTGGGGCTTTTAGTTTCTAAGATTAAAAGAAATAACCAGAGCAAAGCTGAAGTACTTTTTCAACCATCGAGCCCCTCCCTACCCTCTACCCCACGCAAGAGCCTTGAACACACTTCCAAACATCTGTTATTTTTTATAACATACACAGAGGAAGGCAAGAAGAAGAACATTGCTAATGGGAAAGAAATATTTCACACAATCACAGAATTTCACAATTTGGAAAATATAAGGCTTTAGTAAAGTTCCAAAGATCAGAAATGAGGAAGATGCTGATGATTGCACAATGTTCAGCATTATTCGTGACTCTTCAGATACAAAAGCAGTCATGTTTGAATGCAACAAGATCTGACAATATCCAGGCTTGGGCTGACAAGTGGCAAGTAACGTTTGCGCCACACAAATGCCAGGCAATGACCATCACCAGTAAGAGACTCTAATCACCGCCTCTTGACATTCAATGGTATTACCATCACTGAGCCTCCCACTGTCAACATCTGTGGGATTAACATTGACCAAAAACTCACCACATAAACACAGCAGATCATGGGATAGGACTACTGCGGCGACTAACTCATCTCCTGAGTTTCCAAAGATTGTCCACCATTTATAACACACAAGTCAAGATTTTGATGGAATTTTCCCCACTTGCCTGGATGGCTGCAGATCCAACAACACTTAGGAAGCTTGATACCATCCAAGACATCTGCAAATAATCAATCCCTCCACCACAAATGTTCAGTAGCAGCAGTACTATCTACAAGATGCACTGCAGCAATTCACTAAAGATCCTCAGACAGCACCTTCCAAACCCCTGACCACTTCCATCCAGATGGACAAGGACAGCAGATACATGGGAACACCATCACCTGCAAGTTCCCCTCCAAGCCACTCACCTTCCTGACTTGGAAATATATTGGCCATTTCTTCCCAGTTGCTGGATCAAAATCTTGGAATTCCCTCCGTAACGGCATTGTGATTCAGCCCACAGCATGTGGACAGCAGCAACTCAAGAAGACAGTTCATCACCACCTTATCAAGGACAACTAGGGATGGGCAATAAATGCTGGCCAGCCAGCAACACCTGTATCCCACGAAAAAATAAAAAATTCCACTACCTCCAGTGCAATGCCACAACTAGACACAGTTTTCCATCCCATTTCAGCATTTTATTTCCTTCACTATACATTAACCCACTCTTCACTTACCATTGCTCTTGCTAACCCTTCCAAGGTTTCGCCCCTTCCAATTAAATTTAATTTTGATTAGGCACACATACCTTACTCTTTAAGATTCAAGATGAACCTCAACAACTTTAAACCAGAACCTACATTTTTCAGCATTCATTGAATCTACAGTGCAGAAGAAGGCCATTTAGTCTATTGAGCCTGCACAAACAATCCCACCCAAGTCCAATCTCCATAACCCCTCAAATGTAATGTCCTAATCCCCTGACACTAAGGGGCTATTTATCTCGGCCAATCAAACAAACCCACACATCTTTGGACTGTGGAAGGAAACTGGAGCACCTGGAGGAAACCCACGCAAACACGGGGAGAATGTGCAAACTCCACACAGGCAGTGACCTGAGGCCAGAACTGAACCTGGATCCCTGGTACTGTGAGGCAGCAGTGCTAACCACTGTGCCATTGTGCTGCCCCAATTGATCCTGGTAATGGATCTGCTGCTTTGGATCTACTTCCCCTAACTCCACTTTCAGTTTCTTTACTTGTCCTGTTATCGCCATATTTGGCCTTGCACCATTCCACATTTTCACATCTAGTCACACCCACTTTTGACAGGTTCTTTTCTTCCCTCCCCTTCCCCTGTCATTCTGTTTGCTTAAAAAACTGCTATATCCCCAGGGCCCTTGTTAGTGAGGCTTTGTAATAACATGGCAGACAATTTGGTCAGCAACAGCAACAAGGTACGTGGTCAGTTTTAATGTTTGGTGTAGGATTGGTTGATGCCAAGAAAGCTCCCCTGCTATTCTTTGATTCATAGTCTGGGATTTTCTACCTTCACTGAAAGGGCAGGGAAAGGTTTTGAATGAGATGTTTTACCATCTCATTCAAAAGAGAATGTCTAGAGCTTTACGGCCATTCATATTGATGGGATCACCCAGCCCCACTGATGGTGGCATCCCTACCTTTGGTTTCCTATCAGCGAGGGGGGTCAATTCAATGGGAAATTCTACTGACAAGGGAGGGCTGCCTCCACCACTGCAAAATGTATGGCAGGACATCTGGAAAATCCTGCCCAATATCTCTGGCAGTGCAGCACTCACTCAACACTGCGGTTTAGATTAACCAGTATTTTTTTTGGAAAGCAACATTCCTCCCATTGGATGAGACCTGGTGATGTTTACCTTTTCTCGTATTAGGTTGTGTTTGCCCTTAATTGTTGCAGTGCTTCAGTACCAAGGAACGATTTATTAATCTCCTGCTCCTACGCCATGTCCTGAATAGTCATTGCAGAAGTCACCAACACCAGACGCACAAAACACAAGAGCAACAATAGAGGTGAATCTTCACCATGAATCAACTTCAATTTCAAAAGCACCAAGTTGTAGGTTTGCCAGATGTCTGAAGCTACAATCGTAATCGGAAACTCAACTATATACTTGGTTCACTGACTGCGTAAGAGTCAATGTAAAATCACAGATTCCCTGCCTCTTGCCGACCACTGCAGATTTTACAGCACGTCAGCTTTCTGTCAGTTTCTACCCTGTTGGATGTTTGAGGTGATTGAGCTTAGACTTCCAAGGAGTTTAAACTCATTCCTCCAGAATGATTCAAGTTGCAAACTCAATAAAATACAAACACTGGGGGGAATTCCATCTTCTGTGATCTAATTGGATTGGTGGCCAACTTCCAATCAACAGGAAGGCATTGAAATGCAAGAGGCCCAATAATATGAAGGGTTTCAAAGTAGAACCTTCGGAAAGATGTGGGTACAGCCGTCAATAATTCGAAGGGATTGGGAGTGCGGTTCTCAATAAGTGAACAAGGATTGTGAGTACAGTCACAATAAGTGAACAAGGATTGGGATATTATTTCAATACATTAGCAAGAATTGGAGAGACAGTACTCAATAAATGAGCAGATATTCAAATATACATTGCAAAAGGAATCCATTAACATTATTATGAAAGACAGTGCTCGCCGTGATATTCATTGGTTAATGCTATAAGAGGGAATTTGACAAGAAGCATGTGAAATGAGACTACAGTTTATTACTAGTACCTGTCTGGGTGAAGAGTTAAATAATAGAATTGATTAAATGATTCAAAAAAAAACCCAGCAATTATTCTTGAGAAGGAAAAGGATCAGTGTCCTTTGCCCTCAGTTCAGCCTCTTGACCACAATGTGTAGATAATTCTGCATTTACATTGTACTGTTACAAACAGGAAAGTACTGTGACATAAACAAGATCACACTGCCACTTCTGGCTACATGGACATGAATATCAAATTTTAGTGAACATGAATACAGTCTAGCAATGCAAATGTGTATTAAAGAGCGTCATGGTGGTTACACACACAGACATACATGCATGCATACACACAACACATTCAAACACAAACATACAACACATCATAACACATGCAGTCACTCATACACACACACACACACACACACACATAAACGTATACATAACAACACAGGCAAACACACACTTCTCCAAAGTCCGCATTGCAAACAGAATGAGTTCAGAGCATCAGCATCTTTGCAGATTCCTTTGCAATATCATCAACACAGGAATCCAGTTGGCACTAACTTGTTCATTTGAGGTTTTCAGTCCTGCGGGTTTGGCTCTGTACAGGGAGAATAAATAAGGAAATAATACAGCAATGTGCCAATGTTCCCTTTCAATAATAAATCAGCGAGGTCTTGATATGGAAACTAGAATTGGCCAGACAGATGGTGAACTGAAAAGAAACAAGGAACTAGCATCTTTCATGATCTTAAGTCCCCAAAGCACTTCAAATCTAATCATGGTTGCAATGTAGGAAATGCAGCAGCCAATATTTTGCACAATACAATCCCTCAAAAAGCACCCTGCTAATGGCCAGATAATGTGTTACAGTAATGTTTGTGGAGGGATATAAATTTGGCAGGATAACGGGGAAAATTCCTCCACTCTTCTTCAACATAGCGACATGGGACTGGGGAGGGGGGGGAGCAGGATTTTCCAGCCATGCTCGCCCCAAAATGGGAAAATCCTGCCCCAGATCAACAAACTTCGCATGATCCATCCCTGTGGTGGGTGGGATGGGAGAACTGCGCCCCTCCCCCCACACCCCGAGATCTTTTACTTCCAATTAACATGCCAGGCAGGTCATTGGTTTAACACCCATTTGAAAATGGCACCTCTAACAATGTTGCACTCCCTCATACTGCAGGGGGTACATCAGCCTTGTTTCTGTCCACTACGGAATGGGATATTCTGTCTCAGAGGCATAAGAGAACTACACATTGAACCAGCAGACATGTCCCACTGCATATAAAGACAGTCTCCGACACAGGCTGTAGGTTTCTTCATGTTTGACGGGAAAAAAAATTGTTTTTCTCCAGCCCTGTCAGATGTGATCACCAGATTCAGGTTATCTGCTTACGGCTCCATCAAACTGTAACTCAGTTTTAAACTAGTCAATTATTAACAATTGAACATGAAAGGGGGCTAAGTCTAGTAATTGCTCTCTTTTAAGGACTCTTTACAACTGCTCCAGAGGAGTTCTCTATCTGCCAAGATGTTCTGCGTGACCAGTCCTGACATATCTGTTTATTGCTTGCTTGAAAAATAGACTGTGAACAAAACAGCTCACTCTTCATTCATTAACAGGCCAGAGAGCTTTGAGTTCAAAGTCTGCACTGATGGAGATTTTTGTCCCGGGTTTTCGAAAGACAGGCCTTCTTAAGCAACAGACCCAGAGGTTTTTGTTTAACCTTAATGTGTTTAACTGCTAAACAAACAATTTCCACATGTGTGCATGGGAGATTACTTTTTTGACTCCCCAAAGGGAGAAGGTAATGAATTCTCCTGCGATTTTAGTAATTATTCAATTCTGAGAACAATTTATTTCCACCAATTTATTCCAACAAGGCACAGAAGCAGTAAAATTGATATAAAGATTTTGGGTCATCCTTCACGGGTTTATGATAGGAGTCATTGGTTAGCAATGCTCCGTGTTATGAGTGCACCAATTATTCTTTTAAAAGTTGAATTGCATATTATTTAATTACAGTTTTAAATAGAATGGTTCATGCGCTATAACCTATACTGCAATGACTTTCTTTTACACTTTCCACAACACAAATCTTTCACTGCTTATTAGCTGTTGCAGTAATACATGTGATTAGCATGAGATTAAGATTCAAAATGCAGCATTCCCGGGGAGTCCAGCTGGCCTGGAGTTTCTTTTCACATTGAACAGACCTTTCTTTCCCCACAGTTGAGTGAAGGAATGCCTACAATCTGGGTGCTAACCGATTGGAAAAATTGAAGGATTTTTGAGTGTGAGTGAGCTCTGCCTGTGAGTGAACTTCCACAAATCACAGGCCGGAATTTTACCTTCCCGTCCAAGAATCGGAGCAGGCGAGGGGCGGACCACAGAAAGGTCCATTGATCTTTAGCGGGATTTTACGGTTTTGAGGTAGGCAAGCCATAAAATCCCACCCATAGAGTTCTGATTCCCGTTGATTCTCCATCTGAACCAATCAGCTACTATATAACTAGCCACAGATCACTTGACCTCCTACTGTAGAACATAGAACATAGAACATTACAGCACAGAACAGGCCCTTCGGCCTTCGATGTTGTGCCGACCAATATAAAAAGCAATGCCCCTCCAAACTAAACCATTCCCTTCTCTTCCATATACTTATCAACTAACCTCTTAAACGCCACCAAACTTGGCGCATCTACAACTGCTGCAGGCAGGGCATTCCACTCCCGAACCACCCTTTGGGTAAAGAACCTACCTCTGATATCCGTCCTATAACTACACCCCTTAATTTAAAGCTGTGTCCCCTCGTGCTAGCTTTCTCCATCCTAGGAAAAAGGCTATCACTGTCCACTCTATCTAAACCTCTAATCATCTTATATGTTTCGATAAGGTAAAATAAGGTAGTGTAGAGATTCTATGATTCTATTCTATGAACTTGTCCTGGCCTCTCCATGCCAACACTATAGTTAAGTAAGCCCACCAATGCCTCTACCTTCTCAGGAGGTGAAGAAAATTTGGCATGTCAGCTACAACTCCCACCAATTTTTACAGATGCACCATGAAAAGCATTCTTTCTGGATGCATCACAGATTGGTATAGCTCCTGCCCTGACCAAGACCGCAAGAAACTACAAAGTGTTGTTTACATAATCCAATCCGTTACACAAACGAGCCTCCCATCCATTGACTCTGTCTACACTTGCTGCTCCTTCGGCAAAGCAGCATCCCGGGCATTCTCTCTTCCACCTTTTTCTGTCGGGAAAAAAATACAAAACTCTGAGGTGATATGCCAACCGACCCAAGAACAGCTTCTTCCCTGCTGCCATCCTACTTTTGAATGGGCTTACCCCCATTAACATAGAACATAGAACATAGAACATTACAGCGCAGAACAGGCCCTTCGGCCTTCGATGTTGCGCCGACCAATATAAAAAGCAATGCCCCTCCAAACTAAACCATTCCCTTCTCTTCCATATACTTATCAACTAACCTCTTAAACGCCACCAAACTTGGCGCATCTACAACTGCTGCAGGCAGGGCATTCCACTCCCGAACCACCCTTTGGGTAAAGAACCTACCTCTGATATCCGTCCTATAACTATCACCCCTTAATTTAAAGCTGTGTCCCTCGTGCTAGCTTTCTCCATCCTAGGAAAAAGGCTATCACTGTCCACCCTATCTAAACCTCTAATCATCTTATATGTTTCGATTAGGTCCCCTCTTAGCCGCCTCCTTTCTAACGAAAACAACCTCAAATCCCTCAGCCTCTCCTCATAAGACCTGCCCTTCATACCAGGCAACATCCTGGTAAACCTCCTCTGTACCCTCTCCAATGCCTCCACATCTTTCTTATAATGTGGGGACCAGAACTGCACACAATACTCCAAGTGCGGCCGCACTAGAGTTTTGTGCAGTTGCAACATGACGTTGTGGCTCTGAAATTCAATCCCCCTACCAATAAAAGCCAAGACTCCATATGCCTAAGTTGATCTTTTTCTTCACCCTAGCTATTAACACACCCTAACTGTTCGACTATACTTCTCCTTTCCTTCTCTATGAATGGTATGCTTTGTCTGTATTGTGCACCAGAAACAAAACTTTTCACTGTATACTAAAACATGTGACAATAATAAATCAAATCACATAAAAAAAAAAAGAAATGTGAGGAAAGAATGTAGATGGGAGATCATGATGAAGTGCCATCTGAAAACTTCGAAAATTATTTAAAATGAGTGTGACCAGGAGGGTAAATAGGGAACCCCCCTCCACGTGATGCAGATGTAGCTGTGGTGCTCTGGCACCTGTAGCTCAAAGGATCACAGAATCAGAGAACTCCTGCAGTACAGAAGTAAGACAATCGGCCCAACTTTCTGACAGAATATCTTACCCAGGCATTCTCATTTGCTCCATCTCCATAACCCCACACATTTACATAGCTAATCCATTTTACCAACACATCTTTGAACTGTGGGAGGAAACCGGAGCATCCAAAGGAAACACGTCTTCACGGAGAGAAGGTATAGATTCCATATAGACATACACCCGCCAGCCTTCAGCCTCAATGCCGAAGTGAGTCAATCTAACAGCACCAACATTGTACCCCTCAGTAAGCATTAATGTCGAATGCTGGGCAGGTTATTCAGAAGTGGTAACACATGTAGGAGATGCCCCATTGTGAGGGCTCCTGATTCTTTTCCTGGTCCTGCTTCCAAACAGCTCTCCATGGGACCAGATTGATTCTGCTCCATTGTCTCCTTGCCCTCCTGCCATGGAAGCCACAAGATAGTATTAACAACAGTAGGAAACCAGACTAACATTTGCTTTACACAATCCAGGGGATTCACCCAATTGTCACTCTTGCTGCAGTTTAAGGTTGAGGTAAGTAAGCGCAGGCTAGACCCTAAAAGAAATCATAGAATCCTGACAGTGCAGAAGAGGCCATTTGACCCATTGAGTCTGCATAGACTCTCTGACAGAATATCTAACCCTGGCCCTTTCCCTCACTCTATCTCTGTAATGTATGCATTTAGCATGGCTAAACTACATACTCTAGGACACTAAGGGGCAATTTAGCGTGGCCATTCCACTTACCCTGCACATCTTTAGAGTGTGGGAGGAAACAGGAGCACCCGGAGGAAACCCAAGCAGATATGGGGAGAATGTGCAAACTCTACACAGACAGTCACCCCAAGGTCAGAACTGAACCCGAGTCCCTGGCTCTGTGAGGCAGCTGTGCTAACCACTATATCGCTGGGCCAAATCTGAGGATATGGCAAAATACCACACATTCTGCCTGATTTAGCTATAAAGCCTTTTATGAGATGGTTAGAAAGTTGTTCAGCAGTTAGGATAGATAAAGCTGTGCAAAATGAACGTTGCATTGGGTTTGAGTGGAAGGTTGTCTGAGAATCGTGATGAGATATTTGTTTTACTTTGTGGTCAAGAGGCAAGAACTGAATTAGATTAAAAATGTGTGAAATTTTTTTTATATGGAGGTGCTCTCAGAAATAGCCTGCTTTGACTTTGACTCATTCTGGGAAATTTGAGGGAGCCTTCATGAAGATTTAAAATGTTATCAGGAAGGAAATCAGGAGCGGGAAATTCCATCTGCCAATTAGCCATGAGTGGACATTTAAGAATTGCTGTCCACATTCAAAAGGCTGGATTCAAAGCAACTTTCAGCCAGTGCTTCCCGAGAGAGCTGTACACTCAGTAAGAAGTCTCACAATACCAGGTTAAAGTCCAACCAGTTTATTTGATCATAAACACACAAGCTTTTGGGGTTTGCCCCTTCGTCAGGTGAGTGACACTCACTTGACAAAAGGGCAAACCCTGAAAGCTTGTGGGTTTACTATCAAATAAACTGGTTGGACTTTAACCTGGATGTTGTGAGACTTCTTACTGTGTTCACTCCAGTCCAATGCCAGCATCTCCAGATCAGAGCTGTATACTGATAGGTGAACATTTAAACACCAGAAAAAGCATTACAATGACCTTCCCAAGATTTCTAAAAAAATGACCACAGCCAAACATGATTTTTCATTTCAGTGGCACTTCATCACACAGAGAAACATGGAGGCAAGTCACACACCAGCAAATGATTGTAAAGCACTCTAATCGTAGGCATCTCTACATCACAAGCATCCCAGAAACTGCCATGAGTTAATTGGTGTGTTTCTACCCTCACAGCGCCAGGGACACAGGTTTGATTCCCGACTTGGGTCACTGTGTAGAATCTACACCTTGCCCCTGTGTCTGTGTGGGTTTCCTCTGAGCACCCAATTTCCTCCCACAATCCGAATGACGTGCTGGTTAGATGCATTGGTCGTGCTAAATTCTCCCTCAGTACACTCAAACAGGTGCCAGAGTGTGGTGACTAGGGGATTTTCACAGTAACTTCATTGCAGTGTTAATGTAAGCCGACTTGTGATACTAATAAATAAACTTTAAACTTTTAAACTCATCACTAAGATAACCACATGTTTGTGGAATTTTCATCCTGCTCTCATCTGAACATAAGATTTTCAAATGATCACAACAATTTACAGGACAGGAGAAAAGAGTGCTGATTGGTTCGGACTTTCACAGTAACTTCAATGCAATGTTAATGTAAGCCGAATTGTGACACTAATAACTAATCTTTAAACTACTTTCGGTGAAAGTGGGTGTGCTATTTGCATGCGGGAAGATTTCTCTGCTATTCTTTGACACTGAACAAGTTCATGGGAGCACAGTACAAAGTGTCATCTGTACAGTGAATGAGGAATTAGGATGTAGGAGAGGATTGGACCACTCGGCCCTCGGAGCCAGTCAATAAGATCATGGCTGCTCTGACTGTAACCCCAATTCAATTCCTACCTAACCTCAATTATCCTTCACCCTCTTGTTAATCGAGGCCATTGTCTCCATCAATGCAGCATTTGCTCAGTGTTGTGCTGGAGTGTGTTTAAGTCCTGTCAATATGCACTTCTGTTAAAAAAACCCTGACAAATCACATTTCCATCACCCTGATGAATGGAAGCAGAATGAATCAGTTGATGATATACATGTACCTTTTCCCACGAACAACCTTTGATTCTATTCTGAACCAGATAAATAGGTCAGGTTTATTTGTTCCTCCCCCTCTGCTATTGTCTCTCTGTTTTGTTGTTTTATTGAACTTTTTGCAATTCATCCCATCCTCACTGATTAACTTCCTATCTGTGCCTGAGGGCATATTTATAAAATTGATTTTGTTTTGGGGTCAAAGTGTAGCAAGGATCGTTTAGGAAGTGTTGTCTTACTCATGCCAATGTAAGACACAGTGAGATTCCAACAATGACAAGCATGTGGAATGGCCTTTAAGCCATATTATGGGTGGCATAGCAACACAGGGGTTAGCATTACTTCCTCACAGCGCCAGGGACCTGGGTTCAATTCCTGGCTTGGATCACTGTCTGTGTGGAGTCTGCACATTCTCGCCGTATTTGCAAGGATTTCCTCCAGGTGCTCTGGTTTCCTCCCACAGCCTATAAGACATGCTAGTTAGTTGCATTAGCCATCCTAAATTCTCCTTCAGTGTACCCAAAAAGACACCGGAGTGCGGTGACGAGGGGATGTTCACAGTAACTCCATTGCGGCGTTAACGTAGGCCTACTTGTGACACTAATAAATAAACTTTAAACTTTTCAACTCATTACTAAACAACCACATGTCTGAGGAGTTTTCAAAGGAGGAGGACAAACACAAGAATGCCAAATTTCAAATGACCACAACAGTTTATGCCACAGGAGAAAATGGTGCTGATTGGTTGGCAACTTTACTGTGATTGGTTGAGGTGATGCTATGATGGAAGCATCAGAGAAAAGAAGCTTCTCTGCTAATAAGTTCCAGGGGAGTATCAGTGACTTTTTAAATACAGATTTGTTCCTTATTTTTTATAAATATTCGAAAGAAGAGTTAGGTCTTGGTGCTGATCATTGTTCCATCATCTTAATCTGATGTTTTCATTAAAATATAAAATGACACCTGCTTGAAGGAGGAAGAATAGAGCACCTGACAAGGTTTTGGATGACAAGAAAAGATACTTCCCAAACTTTAGGATTTATAGCATGGTTTAATGTGCCAAGAGAAACATCTATGTCCAACCACAAGTTCCAAATTATAGTTAGGCTAAGACCTAATGTTAATTTTTTTGGCAAAAGGCCCAATGCTCTTCACTTAAAAATTGTCAGAAGAAAATCTAGTCCTCAATTAATTTTTTTCCAAAAAATCTCTGCGTTTGCCAATTTGCATTCTGCAGTTCATCCAATTATCACAATGTTTCTGAATGGATTTTGTATCTTATCTCATCTCTGATAGAACCCCAACAGTGCAGGAAGAGGCCATTCAGCTCATCAAGTCTGCACTATCTTTCCAACTGAGCATTTTAGCCAGGCCTTGTCCCTGCAGCCCCATGTACTTACCCACTTATTCCCCGAACCCATATATCTTTGGCCATTGAGGGGCAATTTAGCATGGTCAATCCACCTACTCGGCACATCTTTGGAGTGTGAGAGGAAACCAGAGCACCTGGAGGAAACCCACGCAGACACGGCTAGAATGCGCAAATTCCAAACAGACAGTCACCTGAGCTGGGAATCGAAACTGGGTCTCTGGCCCTGTAAAGCAGTAGTGCTAACCACTGTGCCACCGTGCCACCCACAGGCACAGAAAGGACTTTTACTATTCACTATTGCTTTATTTATTTATTATTTATTCATTAGTGTCACAATCTTACATTAACACTGCAGTGAAGTAGCTGTGAAAATCCTCTCATTGTCACACTCTGGCACCTGTTCGGGTACACTGAGGGAGAATTTACTGTGGCCAATGCATCTAACCAGCATGTCCTTCAGACTATGGGAGGAAACCAGAGCACCCAGAGAAAACCCACACAGGCACAGGGAGAACGTGCAGGCTTCGCACAGACAGTGAGCCAAGCTGAGAATCGAACCAGGCTCCCTGAGCCACCATGCCAGTTTCATAGATTAGGATTTTAACAGTAATAATGTCAAAAAACAAATTATTGTTCCCTTCTGTCTTTTTGTAAACATTCTTGTTCCCCCCTCATTCTCTTTCCACAGATTTTGAGCTCCCACACAACATACGGATAACTAATTTAGGAGGTTTTATGCTTCAGTAAATTGAACTGGAGGCTGGCACCAAGGACCGCATTAAAAGCAGCTGGATTTGCCACTAAAATGGGTTACGGATGTGTGGATTGGATTTGGCCCAACTGCACAGCATGCAATTTTTCTGGAAAGCAAGATCTGGGCTGGGATTACTCGTAGCCTCCCCCCTCTCCCCCCACCTCCCACCCGCCCTACCATCCCTTCCTCCCCTATGCTCTGTTTTTCCATCGGCGGAGGCTGCTCCCCATTGGCCATTGGTAGGATTTTCCAATCCTGCTGAGGTCATGGAATTACTGCCTGGTTCACCCACCCCATCATTGGGAAACCTGCCATCGGGTGAGTGGGGCGGAGGTGTCACTTTTGGCAAAGCCCCAGAAGATCCACTGGTGGGAAAGACTGGAAAAAAGTCTCTCTCGGTCTAATTTCTTTATGAGCCTCCATGCTTCCAGACTATGTGGGTAAATTTATAACCCCATCAGGGCAGATATGGAGCCAAAACATGAGGCGAGCCATTCAAATGTCCATTGACTTTGGCGGGATTGGAAAATTCCACTGATGGGAATGGACGTAAAATTCCACATAACATATGACGCTCCTTGTTAGTCCTAGTATCAAGTCTCCAGGAAGTCACACAGATGAAGGTCAGTGTTCTCAGAGGAGAGTTTGTGCAGATCCAGCTGAGTCTAGTTCACATTCTTCTCTAGCTGCAGAGCTCTCTGCATTGCCTCCAGACCATTGCTCACTCATCCTGCTCTGGCTACTTGACATCCTCCAGGATGACTCTACCTCCACATTTATTCTGGAATTCCATCAGTTTCTCAGCATGTTCCCATTCCCTTGTGGCAACGCCACAACAATGGTATTCATTCTCTATGTGGATCTAAAATCTGCTCAGACTGAAGAAAACAAAGATGGATAGTCATCTTATAAAAAAGCAGTAAGCATTACACCCTTCAACTATAACTATATTGATTGGCTAGAACTGATCAATATTTATGGGCCAATTATTATTGTCGCTCCATATTGATACAAACAATGAAAATGAGGATGAAAGTTGGACAACAGATGTTCTTGGCAAGTGCTTTCATCTTCAGGATTTACCTTCACAATGGCGATATTAGTTTTGCAGTTGTCCTAAATCAACGTTACCTTTTGCGACAGTTATGTTAGCTCTTTGCAACACTAAGACTTAGGGGATCTTGGGATGGATCTTTCAATACAGGGAGTGGAATTTCTCATCCTGCTCAATATGGAAATCGTAGCAGGTGGGACATGGACCGTTGATCTCAGGTTGGGATTTTCTGGCCTTGGGATGGGCGCAGCTAGAAAAATCCCACATTGAGAGTAGGATTAAAATGCAGTAAAGATTGAAAAGACCATTCTTTCCACTTCTTTCAACCATCCTGAATGTATAAGCCTGCTATGTCTCAGTGCTAAGTACTCGGGTGTTGGCCCTACATGAGAAAGCTGTCCCTAATTTGACATTAATTGTCACTGAGTTCCCATTACTGCAGAAGTTTCACAGGATGTCTATTTTGGTAAATGATAAAGGGACGCGGCGGTGCACAGTGGAGTTCGTGGTATATTATTTCTTATTGAGTCAGGATAATTTGACCTTTCATCTAGTTGTGCTGAAGTGAGTCTTGAGGATGTTATTGTTGAGATGGTGGTGGAAGGAGAAGGATAGGCAGTGGTAGAAATGAAGAAGGCAAGGTCTTGAAACGGAACTCCCACTCCATTCCCAGAAATTTCGGATTTATTGCCTCTCTTTTGGAAAATATAAGACCTCTGCCAAAAGCAGATCGAGTCTATGGATGTGGATCCTGATGCTTCAGTTGAACATGGATACCATTCCAATGGGGAATAAGGAATGGGAAACCTCCTGCAGTTTTCCCTGCTGTTTTAATGCAGGTGGGAAATTGGGACAGTCAGTAGGGGAGAAGGTGGGGGGAAGATGGACAAGTCCTCTGGGCACATTGAAGGACTTTCTTTAGTGGCGTCAGGAGGAAGTCCTCCTAACAACTTCACAGGATAAGTTGCAGCCTCCCTCACCCTGACTCTCCCCACTCTTCATTTCCTTCAGAGCTCAACAGAGTGAAGGATAAGTGGATTAGCATCATCTTCCCCATGGGGAAACCAAAATAGCCAAATTTGCTGAATGACCCTCCCAAATGAAGAATTTACTACCAAAATTCAACTTCACATTGTTTTTTTTACACAACTCAGAACCAACATAGAGTTCACATGAATGAGCACGCAAATGATATTTCAAATTAGAAAGGTGAATGTCACTTTAAATTGTTGGTGTATTTTACCAAGCTACAAGCACCTACATCATTCTCTGCACAACTTTATTCTTTATTCATATTGGATTAGTCAAGAACTCTATGTGACAATAAATGTCACTTTTGCATTTCACAACTACATTACTATCAGCAAACAAGACTTCTACGAACCCTCTTTCCCTCAAGTCATGGCAGACCTGATGGTGCAGCTTGCCAGAGAACCTTTTCACCATCTAACCAATAACACACCATTTCACCATTCCTGAGAAAACCTAGCTCCTTAGCATCTCTGAGCTGCCCATACAGTTTTCCAGGTTTTAAACCTTTTTAGCCAGCTCACACAGTATCTCTAAGGTCTCCAGTATCACTTTTTGTCAAACAGAAAAAAAAGACCTCTTCATGAGAGATTATTTTCAATTAATTCTTTGGACATGGGCATCGCTGGCTAGACAGTATTTATTGCCCATCCCTTGTTGCCCTTGGAGGGTAGTTGAGAGTCAACCACATTGCTATGGCTCTGGTATCACATGTAGGCCAGACTGGGTAAGGACAGCAGTTTTCCTTCCTAAACCAGATGGATTTTTCCAAAAATCAGCAGTAGTTTCATGGTCATCAATAGATTCATAAATCCAGGTATTTTTGATTGAATTAAAATTCCACCATCTGCCATGGTCGAATTTGAATCTGGGTCCCCAGAATATTAGCTGAGTTTCTGGATTAATTGTCTCATTAGAATACAACTAGGCCATCATCTTCCTTATCTTGTTCCTTCTCTTCACAAGAATTTTCTTCTTTCTCTTTCTAAAAATCTGTACTTTCTCTTTATTTTGCATTTGGGCTTTTATCCTCCAGCTCCTCTGCTTGAAGCTCTCCTTTGTATCTGTCATTCACAAGACCTATTTCTTAACTTCTTCCCTGTGGTGCTACCTCCACATCAAGCGTTGTCAGGTCATACGAAACAGTTGGTGCGATTCTCCCAAAAGTGCTGAGTTGGTGAGAAAACTATTTTACCTCTGCCAATCACCCTAGGCCCCACCCACAATAAGACACGCCCCCTCTGGGCATGGACACTTTTCCCCTTGGGCAGTGTCGGGATCACAGGCTGGCATTGCCTGGGTATTCATGCCCAGTGCAACAGGGGTAATGCCGCCTGTCACCTGACCTCCTGGGGGCTCTGATTTCCCATTTCATTCTGGTGGGGTCTCCTGTTAGTTCCCCAAATGTGGGGGAGCTACTCTAAACCCCACCAGAATGTAGTACTCCTGATGGGATTGGGGATTCAACTGGGATCGCTAAGTTCCCAATAATGATATTTAAAATAAATTTCAAACATATTTTAAAAGGATTTAAATGACTTACCTGCCTTCCCATTGGTTTCCAGAGTGGTCTGATTGGTGACTATTTACCGGCTCTGGGAGATGCACATGCGTTCTAGTCATACACACAAATCCCGGATCAAGATTAACAATGCTCAACACCCACCCTGTCCTGCCAGAAAAGTTGCGGGTCAGGATGGGAGAATCACCCCCAGCGTTTCATATTATCCAAGGAAATTGCAAATTGATCCCTTTACAATTGATGTAAACTCCTTTTCAAATATTCTTAAAAGCAATTACAGGTTTCATAGACATTTTCAGCAAATTACAAATTGTCCTTCATCTATTGCTTCTGGGTCAAATGCCAGCACTGTTTGGAATTTAACAGCAGAGTTTATGGAGATTAGAGAACTGTTTCCTTTGTCCCTGTATGGTTGAATTCTGCACCCCAGCAAACATTCCTAAGTACTGATCGAGGTGCTCAAACTCAGGAGCAATCTATGTCAGTAAAACAAGCTGGATATTAATATGTATAAGTTTAAAGTTTATTTATGTGTCACAAGTAGCTTCCATTAGCACTGCAATGAAGTTACTGCGAAAATCCCCTAGTCACCACACTCCGGCACCTGTTCCGATACATTGAGAGAGAATTTAGCACAGCCAATGCACCTAACCAACATGTATTATGCAATGTGGAAGGAAACTGGAATACACAGAAGAAACCCATGCATGCACAAGGAGAACTTGCAGACATCACACAGATAATGACTCAAGCAGGGAATCAAACCTAGGTTCCTGGCACTGTGAGGCAGTAATGCCAATCATTGTGTCACCATGCCATGCATAATGCAGCTTAAAGGCCATTCCACATGCTTGTCATTGTTGGAATCTGTGTGTTACACTGGTATGAGTTAAGGTGACACTTCCTAAAGGATCCTTGCTACACATTGACCCAAAAAATAAGTTAATTTAATAAAGGAAAAAATATGCCCTCAGGCATAGATGGGAAGTTAATCAGTGAGGGTAGGGTGAAATGCAGAAAGTTCAATAAGACAACAAAACAGAGAGACAATAGCAGAAGGAGAGGAACAAACAAACCTGACCTGTTTACCTGGTTCAGAATAAAATCAAAGGTTGTTAGTGGGAAAAGGTACATGTATATCATGAACTGATTCATTCTGCTTCCATTCATCAGGGTGATTTGTGGAACACAGTCTCGTCAGGGTTTTTCAACAGAAGTGCATGTTAACAGGACTTAAACACACTAATTCCTAATACCTTATTCACTGTACCGATGATGCTTTGTATTGTGTTCCCATCAACCTGTTCAGCATCAAAGAGCAGAGAAATCTTCCCACATGCAAATAGCATGTCCATCTTCACCAAAAACAGTTTAAAAATTTTTTATTAGTGTCACAAATAAGCTTACATTAACACTGTAATGAAGTTACTGTGACAATCCCAACCAATCAGCACCCTTTTTTCCTGGGGTATAAATTGCTGTGATCATTTGAAATTTGGTATTTTTGTGTTTGTCCAGATGAGAGCAGGATGAAAATTCCACAAACATGTGGTTGTTTTTGTAATGAGTTTAAAAGTTTTAAGTTAGTGTCACAAGTGGGCTTACATTAACACTGCAATGAAGTTACTGTGAAAATCCCCAAGTCACCACACTCCAGCGTCTGTTTGAGTACATTAAGGAAGAATTTAGCATGGACAATGTACCTAACCAGCACATCGGATTGAAAATGGAGCATCTGGAGGAAACTCATGCAGACAGAGGGAGACTGTGCAAACTCCACACAGAGAGTGACCCAAGGCCAGAATTGAACCAGGGCCCCTAGCACTGAGGCAGCAACGCTAACTACTGTGCCCCTGAGCCTGAATTTGCAGTTAAGACTTTGCATGAATCCATGAGCTACTCGAAGATCTTCATAACGATAAAAAAAGGTAGAAACCTCATAACCCAGAACAATAAAGTAAGGTGAGAAAAATTAGATAAGGACAATTCCCTCATTTCTTAATGGCATGGCCTGCGATTACAGGACCAACACAAGATAAGGTAATTGACAGACTGTAAAGTTGGTTCAAAGATCCTTCCAAATTGACCTTGGTTCATAGATATCTCAGCACCAATGCACAGGCGAAAGATCATCAAAATAAGCTCGTCCACAAACTACCACGGCTATTCCTGGATCAGAATTCTCATGGCTGAGGCCAGAAACAAGTTGAGTGCTTTGACTGAATTGTGAATAATCAGCAGAGTCACACAGAATAGAATCCTATAGTGCAGAAGGAGGGCATTCGGCCCATAGAGTCTGAACCAACCACAATCCCACCTAGGCCCTATCGCCGTAGCACAATGCATTTACCCTAGCTAAATTGCTTTGACTCTAAGGGGCAACTTAGCATGACTAATCCACCGAACCTTCACAAGTTTGGACCATGGAAGGAAACTGGATCACCTTGAGGAAACCCACGCTGACAGAGGGATAATAGGCAAACTGCACAAGTACAGTGACCTAAGCCAAGAATCGAACCAAAGTCCCTGGTGCAGTGAGGCAGCACTGCTAACTACTGTTAGCAGTAATGCCATCCTTGATTGCTTCAAAAGGTTTTGTCTCAGGAGCACACCTTTTGATATCACATTATAATAAAGTCTCAGAGCACATCACAGAGATATAGCTAAGATGCAAGCACTCAGACAGAAGCTGTCAACTGATTGATCAATCCAATTCATTGTTTCTCAAGGAGCATATTGAATGATCCTCTGAAGTTATGCTCCAGTTTACGCCTCTTAATTTACACTCACTTAATTCAGATTGATAATTTGATTATTTTGATTAACACTAAATTGTCAGGCAGCCTGTTTTTTATATTGCTTAATTAAAATTATTGGATTTCAAAGAGAAATTAGATACAACTCTGGGGGTTAAAGGGATCAAGGGGGAATGGGGATATTGAATTTGATGATAAGCCATGATCAAACTGAATGGTGGACCAGGCTCAAGGGCCAAATGGCCTATTCTTGCTTCTAGTTTCTATTTTCCTATTTAATATTTAATGCAGGAAAATGGCCTTCACTCACTGGACTAGATTGTGGTACACCTTTTGATATTTTACCTCACCATCTCCTCTACATATTTATTAATTATTGTCAAAAATTGGCTGACATTAACACCGTTTCGGTTACGTTTACCTTAGTGATGGAAAGGGATGGGCACATACCGAATAACAGTAGTTATAGCTGGGGGAAACGTAATTATGAGGCTATTAGGAGAGATTTAGGATGCAAAGGGTGGAGCAGGAAATTGCAGGGGCTGGGGACATCTGAAATGTGGAGCATATTTAAGGAACAGCTTCTGCATGTCCTTAATGAATATGTACCTTCCAGGCAGGGAGGAAGTGGTCGAGTGAGGGAACCATGGTGTACTAGGGAAGTTGAATCTCTGGTGAAGAGGAAGAAGGAGGCTTATATAATAATGAGACGTGAAAGCTCAGTTAGGGCACTGGAGAACCATAAATTAGCCAGGAAGGAGCTAAAGAGGGAGTTGAGAAGAGCTAGAAGAGGACACGAGAAGACTTTGGTGGATAGGATTAAGGAGAATCCTAAAGCTTTTTACAGGTATATAAATAATAACAGATTGGTTAGGGCAAGATTAGGGCCAGTCAGAGATAGCAGTGGGAAGTTGTGCGTGGAGCCTGAGGAGATAGGAGAGACACTGAATGAGTATTTTTCATCAGTATGCACACAGGAGAAAGACAATGTTGTCGGGGAGAATACTGCAATACTAGGTTGTAGACTAGGCAGGATTGAGGTTCATAAGGAGGAGGTGTTAGCGAATCTTGAGGGTATGAAAATTGATAAGTCCCATGGGCCAGATGGGATTTACCCTAGGATTCTCTGGGAGGCTAGAGAGGAGATTGCAGAGCCTTTGGCTTTGATCTTCATGTCGTCGTTGGCTACAGGTATAGTGCCGGAAGACTGGAGGATGGCAAATGTTGTCCCTTTGTTCAAAAAGGGAGTAGGGACCATCCTGGAAATTATAGACCGGTGAGCCTGACTTCTGTTGTGGGCAAAGTCTTGGAAAGAATTATAAGGGATAGGATTTATAAGCATCTAGAGAGAAATAAATTGATTAGGAATAGTCAGCATGGTTTTGTGAAGGATAGGTCGTGCCTCACAAACCTTATTGAGTTTTTTGAGGAGGTGACCAAAGAGATAGATAAGGGTAAGGCAGTTGATGTAGTGTATATGGATTTTAGCAAAGCGTTTGATAAGGTTCCCCCATGGTAGGCTACTGCAGAAAGTGCAGATGCATGGGATTGAAGGTGATTTAGCAGTTTGGATTAGGAATTGGCTAGCTGATAGAAGCCAGAGGGTGGTGGTTGATGGGAAATATTCAACCTGGAGCGCAGTTACAAGTGGTGTACCTCAAGGATCTGTTTTAGGGCCACTGCTGTTTGTCATTTTTATAAATGACCTAGATGAGGTGTAGAGGGTTGGATTAGTAAATTTGCTGACGATACCAAAGTGGGGGGAGTTGTAGACAGCGAAGATGGATGTTACAGTTTGCAGAGGGACATAGGTTGCAGAGCTGGGCCGTGAGGTGGCAAATGGAATTCAATACGGATAAGTGTGAGGTGATTCACTGTGGTAGGAATAACAGGCATATGAAATATAGGGCTAATGGAAGGACCCTTAATAGTGTTGTCGAGCAGAGGGATCTTGGGGTACAAGTACATAGCTCTTTGAAAGTTGGCACACAGGTTGATAAAGTTGTTAAGAAGGCGTACAGTGTGTTAGCTTTTATTGGTAGAGGGATTGAATTTAGGAGCCGTGAGGTTATGTTACAACTGTACAAAACTCTGGTGCGGCCGCACTTGGAGGATTGCGTACAGTTCTGGTCGCCGCATTATAAGAAAGATGTGGAAGCATTGGAAAGGGTGCAGAGGAGGTTTACCATGATGTTGCCTGGTATGGTGGGAAGGCCTTATGAGGAAAGGCTGAGGGACCTGAGGTTATTTTCATTAGAGAGAAGAAGGTTACACGGTGACCTAATTGAGGCGCATAAGATGATCAAAGGACTGGATAGGGTGGATAGTGAGAGCCTTTTTTCTCGGATGGTGATGACCAACACGAGGGGACATAACTTTAAATTAAGAGGTGGTAGTTATAGGACGGATGTCAGAGGCAGGTTCTTTGCACAGAGGGCAGTGAGGGCGTGGAATGCCCTGCCTGCAGCAGTTGTGGACTCGCCTACTTTGGGGGCATTCAAATGGTCGGTGGATAGGCATATGGATGATATTGGAATAGTTTAGGTGAGAGGGTCCACTGGCCGGCACAACATCGAGGGCCGAAGGGCCTGTACTGCGCTGTAATGTTCTATGTTCTATGCAATGAAATTACTGTGAAAATTCCCCAGACGCCACACTCTGGCGTCTGTTCGGTACTCTGAGGGAGAATTTAGCACGGCCAATGCACCCAATTTGCATGCCTTTCGGACTGTGAGAGGAAATCAGAGCACCCAGAGAAAACACACGCAGACGTGAGAATGTGCAGACTCCACACAGACAGTGACCCAAGCTGAGAATAGAACCTGGTTCTCTGGTGCTGTGAAGCTGCAGTGCCAACCACTATGCCACCATGTCCCCTCCCACCCCATGTCAGTGGAGTTGAGATATGGTTCAGCTGTGATAGAATGAAATGCTGGAATAGACTCAAGGGGAGAAATAGCCTTCTTCAGTTTCCACAGTCCTATCGCTACAATAAAATCTGTCAACACTTATCCAGTTGAATGTCAAAGATGAAATGAGCAACTTTGACCTCTACGGCTTTCACTTTGGGAAGCAAATGTGCTCTGGCATCATCTACTGGGCAACTTCATACAAAGTGTTTTTGATATGGACCGCCTGCCCTCTGGAAACATGGCATTCTGATGGACAGGAAATATTCTGCAAAGTTCAAAACCAGACAAGGTCAGGGTAAAGATGGGATAGGTTATGATGAAAAGGCTTGACTGTTGAGATTTGCTTTGTAAAATTAATTTAAAAGCCACAACAGTCTCCACAGGATGAGACATGTTGCTACACTAAGGCACCTTCCATAAGAAGGGGCAATAGCCCTTTCGAACAGAAATCGCTGTCGTCCCTCAGAAGGATTGCTTCTGTCCTCGCACCACTGCCACTCGCCACCTACCCTTCCTGCTGCCTGTCAGCCTGCCAGCCCAGTATTGCCAAGATGGTGCGGTCTGAGGCCTGACCCTCAGAGCACAGGGTTGCTTGAGTCCAGCAAGGCCATCTGCAATCATTGAGGTGTGGCATGACGGCACAGTGGTTGGTACTGCTGCCTCACAGCACCAGGGACCTAGGTTCGATTCTGGCCGTGAGTCACTGGCTGCATGGAATTTGCATGTTCTCCCCATGTCTGCATAGGCTTCCTCCGGATGCTCCAGCTTCTTCCCAGTATCCAAAGATGTGCTGGTTTGGTGTATTGACCATGCTAAATTGCCCCTTATTGTACCCAAACAGGCACCAGAGCATGGCAGCTAGGGGGTTTTCACTGTAACTTCATTGCAGTGTTAATGTAAGCCTATTTATGACCAATAAATGAACTTTATTTATAGAAGCGTTGTCCTGAGACCCTGTGTGGATCTAACTTCTCCTGAGAGACCCCTTCTCCTTCTACCTTTTTCTAGCAGTTTGTCCTGTTCTGTGTCACCTCCATTCATTGTCCGTGCCATTGATTGCGAGGGAGACAGAAGGTATTGCACTTACGTCAGGCAACCAGTCATTTGGGCAGAATTCCTGCAGTCAGAATAATTCCTTCAGCATGCATCACCAGCCAGAGACTTCATCAGTTTCAAACAACTGCCACAATCACAACAAGAGCCAATCACAATTAATCAGCAGCGAAGCTGGATATATTTGATTAGCCCTTTAAACAATGCCAGTCAGGACAGGCTGCTCCATCCTGCTGCCAAACACGTTCAGCTGTATCTTTTTTATTCATTTGTGGGACATGGGCATCGCTGGCGAGACCAGCATTTATTGCCCATCCCTAGTTGCCCTTGAGAAGGTGGTGGTGAGCTGCCTTTTTGATTCACTGCAGCCCACGTGTTGTAGGGTTGACCCACAATGCCGTTAGGGAGACAATTCCAGGATTTTGACCCAGCCACTGCAAAGGAACAGTGATATATTTCCAAGTCAGGATGCTGAGTGGCTTGGAGGGCAACTTGCAAGGTGGTGGTATTCCCATGTAACAGCTGCCCTTCTCCTTCCAGATGGAAGTGGTTGTGGGTTTAGAAGGTGCTGTCTGAGGATCTTTGATGAATTGCTGGTTGTGCAAGGTTAAGAGAGGGCATTAGCTGGAGCATTGAGATTCAAAATGGTTGCAACAGTCAGTATAAACATAACCTGCCTACTCCGCATCATATGGCAAACGGCCCTTGCGCACACACTAAAACCCTGATAAAAAATTACACCTGGTCTGGTGAGTACCAGACATGTGCCTGAACACTGTGAATATGATTTTGAAGATATAACAACACTAACAGCACTCCACCCCACATCCAAAAAGAAACCAAATAGTGCTACATGGCTGATCTTTGCCCCTTTGTCCACATGCACTGTTGCAGCAGATTGGTTGGAGGATGGAAAGGGTGGTGATGAAAAAATAGAATCATGGAATCACTACTACAGTACAGAAGGAGGCCATTCAGCCCATCGATCACAATTCCACCAAGCCCAATTTCTATAAACCCACAGATTTATCCTGTTTATCTCCCTGACACTAGTGTCAATTTAGCACGGCCAATCAACCTGACCTGCACATCTTTGGAGTATGAGAGGGAACTGGAGCACACAGAGGAAACCCACATAGATACAGGGAGAAAGTGCAAACTCCGCACAGGCAGTGACTTGAGGCTAGTATTGAACACAGGTTCCTGGTGCCTTGAAGCAGCAGAGCTAACCACTGTATCACCGTGCCACCCATTTTTTTGAAATATGGAGATATAGTGGAACTATTCCCAATGTCATGTTAAAATTCTGGCCGCTCTGGGTCCTTTCCATTGCCCCTGTGAGCCAAGCAGAGGATAAGAAAGCTGGTCCATAATCAGTCAGGTCTGAAGCTAGCACTGGCCTGATGACAGTGAAATAGATGTTTGGAAGCAAGCCTTCCATAATTACAACACTGAAACTATTCAATAACTGCTTCTTTTATGCTGGTCAAACCAGGAATGACAGGATGATGATGATAATTCTGCTGTATCCAAATCTTTTAATGACATAAGATGCATCGTTAAAATAGATTAAGGAGAATAAGAGAAGATGGTGAAGAAACTTAAAGCAGGCGGCGATTGGCGATTCATTCATAGAAATTAAAACAAACAATACAAACGCCTTTTTAGAAGATGGTCGGTGCAGCAAGATGAGGCTTTTACCACCTATAGCAGTGTTGCGAGCTGTAGACTGTAATGTAGCTGCCTGCAAGTTATTTATTTACATTGTCTCCTGGTACAAGTGCACAAAATGCCAACTTGCAAAAGTCAGATTTATGTAACTCACCTCTAACCGTGTCCTAGTATGATGTGCGTGCATTGAGTTTCCATGACTAAATTATTATAGTTACGAAGTAGATTTAATTACACCATGTGAACAGAAATTACAGGCCTGTCTGTTCCCAAGGCCCTCAGCTGACATAATTCATGTAATTCCTGTCGGTCCACGGGGTGTAGTGAGAACACAAGGGCTGTGTCAGGCAATGTTTCTGTTACAGCTGCCTTTGTAGAGTCAGTCCACAGGTTTGAATATGTGCCAAGGTCTCAGGTGGATTTGCATTGTGCAAAGGGGCAAGGGCAGCACAGTGGCACAGTGGTGAGCACTGCTGCTTCACAGCGCCAGGGACGAGGGTTCAGTCCCAGCCCCTGTCTGTGTGAAAACATAGAAGATAGGAGCAGGAGGAGGTCATTCAAACCTACTTCACCATTCATCACAATCATGGCAGATCATCCAACTCAATAGCCTAATACTGCTTTTTCCCCATAACCTTTGATCCCATTTGCCAAATTGCTTTATCTTGCCACCTCTTGAACACTTCAGTGTTTTGGCATCAACTACTTCTTGTGGTAATGAATTCCACAGGCTCACCATTCTTTGGCTGAAGAAATGTCTCCTTATCTCCTTCCTAAATGGTCTACCCTGAATCCTCAGACACCTGGCTCTGGACTCCCCCACCAGGAATGTCCTCCTGGATTTTCACAATTTTCCTGTGTCTGCGTGGGTTTCCTCTGGATGCTCCAGTTTCTTCCCACAGTCCAAAAGCGTATGGGTTAGTTGGATTAGCCATACTAAATTGATCCTAATGTCGGGGTTTAGCAAGATAGATATGTGGGATTATGGGAATAGGGCTTGGATGGGATTGAGGTTGGTACAGACTCGAAGGGCTGAATGGCCTCCTTCTGCACTGTAGGAATTCTATGATTCGATGATATGAGATCACTGGGATGATATGATCTTCTGGGAGCAGAAGATTATCATTTTGGGTTTAGTTTCTCCTTTCAAGTATGAGCTCCTTTGTATTAACCACAGACATGAACAAAAGTACTTGCTCAGTGGCTCAGTATATTTATTCACTGGTATGTTGCTATGATGGAAGTCTTGTGGCACATTGGGTTAACATCCCTGCCTCTGATCCAAAAGATCCAGGTTCGAGTCCCATCCAAGGACTTGATGGCCAAGAAAAGTGTGTTCATAACATGGCCAAACAGGTTAAGTGCATCAACCTGGAGAATCCTTCCAAATACACAATGGCTGGCTGTAAGATCAGGAGAGACTCCTGGTCGGCTACACTTGATGTGAAATGGGGCCTCTCATGCCATAAGCCCCTGACTACAGACTCGCGATCTGTTCCAGGGATTATTAATGATGGAAACAAATGAAAGCCTGTCTTAATGCACCAATAAGTATTGGAAGAGAAAGGAGATAGAGAAATTACTGTGTTGCACAATGGTTGGGTACATGGTTATTATTCGTGTGACCCTGATTTCCATTACAGTTTCCAATCTTAACATAGAACATAGAACATAGAACATAGAACACTACAGCGCAAACAGGCCCTTCGGCCCACAAGTTGTGCCGAACACATCAAAACCTACCCAGCCATAGACCTATCTATAACCCCCAATCCCATTGGATCCCATATACTCATCCAGAAGTCTTTTAAAAGACCCCAGCGAGTTCGCCTCGACCACCACCGACGGCAGCCGATTCCATTCACTCACCACCCTCTGAGTGAAAAACTTTCCCCTAGCATCCCCTCTGTACTTGCTTCCCTGCACCTTAAATCTGTGCCCTCTCGTCGCGACCATTTCAGCCCTGGGAAATAGTCTCTGAGAGTCCACCCTATCTATTCCTCTCAACATCTTGTAAACCTCTATCAGGTCGCCTCTCAACCTTCGTCTCTCCAGGGAGAACAGTCCCAGCTCCCTCAACCTGTCTTCATAAGGCATGCCTCCCAATCCAGGCAACATCCTTGTAAATCTCCCCTGCACCCTTTCAATAGCTTCCACGTCCTTCCTATAGTGAGGCGACCAGAACTGCGCACAGTACTCCAAGTGTGGTCTGACAAGGGTCCTATAAAGCTGCAGCATTACCTCCTGACTCCTGAACTCAATCCCTCGATGAATCTTGGTCAGGCTCACTTCACAGTACTTCTGGAAACTAGTGAACAGTCAACCTTCCTCAATGAAATGTATTTTCCTGTGGTTTTTGAGTTAATAGCTGCAGGTTCAAGTCCTATTGCAGAAACTTAAGTACACAAGTTCAGGTTGACACTCCACTACCGCCCCGAAGGTGAGCTTCACTGCCAGAGATGCCATTGTGATGAGATGTGAAACCAAGGCTTTATCTACTCTCTCAGTTAGAAGTCAGAGACCTTTTGGAGAAGAGCAGGGGAGTCTCTCTAGTGTCCTGGCCAGTATTCTTGCTCTTGAGACTTTGTTCCAACAGCATCACCAAACATAAATGGGGAGGCAATGGCGTAGTGGCTTTATTGCTAGACTATGGATGCAGAAACTCAGCAAATCTTCTAGGGACCTGGGTTCAAATCCGGCATGGCAGATGGCAGAATTTGAATTCACTAATAAAAATTCTAGAATTAAGAATTTATTGATGACCATAAAACCCTTGTCGATTGTCAGAGAAACCCATCTCGTTCACCAATGTCCTTTAGAAAAGGAAATCTGCTGTCCTGACGTAGTCCAACTTATGTGTGACTCCAGAGCCACAGTAATGTGGTTAACTTTCAACTGCCCTCAGGCAATTAAGGATGGATAGCGACACCCATGTCCCTCAAATGAATAAAAAAAATCTGGTTGTTATCACATTGCTATTTGTGGGAACATGATGTGCCTAAATTATCTACTGCATTTCATGCATTGCAACAGTGATAACACTAAGAAAATACTTATCATGAAAGGCGCTGTATAAATCTATGTTTCTCTGTCTTTCTTTAATATTCAGTGAGGCCTAGGATAGGTGCTCTTTTTTAATCAGAGTGCAAAGTGGAGACGAGGAACTCAAGAATGTGTGACAAGTACCAGTCATTTACAAAATTAATAACCTGAACTTCAAAACTAACATACAATTAATATTTCAACACTCTCATCACGTTGCAGACCACAGTGTCGACAGACCAGATTCAGAATGTCAAAGTGATGTGTTATTCTGGGGTTATCTCTGTGTGCAAGATGACATCCTGATACTACATTGATATGATGAGGATCATCTTCTTTGTAAAATCTGGGGCTTGAGACAGATCAAGGCTGCTTCATATTCTCTTGTTGGATAATGTTTAAGGATTCTTGGTACTTCACAATCTGTGAAGTGTGGCACTGTAATGAAGTCTAAATTCTAGTTACTTTACAGACTTCTTACATTAATTCTTTGGAAATGGACATTGCTGGCAAGGCCACCATTTATTTCCTACCCTAATTGTCCTTGAGAAGATGGTGTTGAGCCACCTTTTGAACCATGTGGTGTAGGTACATCCACTGTGCAGTTAGTAAGAGAATTCCAGGATTTTAACCCAGTGACAGTGAAGTCACAGTGATATATTTTCAATCAGGGTACAGCGTGACTTGGAAGGGAATTTGCTGGTCTTCCTATGTATCTGCTGCCCTTGTCTTTCCAGCTGATAGTGGTTGTGGGTTTAGAAGGTGCTGTTGAAGAAGCCTTGGTGAGTTGTTGCTATGCATCTTGATAACAAGATGGTGTCAAGGTGCAAATGGTGCATGCAGTCATTTTCCTTTGTGTACATTCCTGAAAAATAAAACAAATCTTAGAGGGCTGTTTTGACCTTGCACATCCAGCGGTGACTGAACTGACATGGTGGTTCAAATCACTTGAGAGGTTCATATACCTGAGCTGCACTTATGATAGGAGGCATACTGTTAGTACTGTTACTTTACAGCATCAGGGACCTGAGTTCAATTCCCTGCTTGGGTCATTATCTGTGTGGAGTTTGCATGTTCTCCTAGTGTCTGCATGGGCCTCCTCTCACATTCTGAAAGATGTGCTGATTGACCCAAAGAGGCACCAGACTGTGGTGATAAAGCGAATTTCACAGTAGCTTCATTGCAGTGTTAATATAAACCTTACTTGTGACTAATAAATAACACTTTACTTTTTACTTTTAACTCTCTCTCCTGAGCAAGAAGAAGATATCCGGCACAAATCAGCAGGGCCCTTTTTCCAATGTGTAGATTGGACTCCCAGGATTGCACTGGGGTCTGATAGCTACGTATGGTCCTGAGCAGGCCAGTGGTTTGTTGGCTACACACCAGCTTATCAGACTGGGGAACCGAGGCCAGAAGTGAATCAAAGGGAATAAGACTTGTGACTTGGGTTAGAGTTAGAGTTAGTGCTACCAACCGAGCAAGGGTTGACAGAGTCAACATCATCGGTTCCACCCTCATCCCACCCCAGTCACCCATCTCACCTCTTATCTCCATTACTGCTGTATTCTGGTGAAGGGGCTGGAACACTAATTTGGTTAGAGAATTGCTTGATCCAGAGTCATTTGTAGACATTCCTACTGATAATCTATTGATCGGCACTGGAGAGCGAGACATCTGTATTCTGTATGGTTAGATGCCATTGACCTATTGGTAAACTCACCAACTCCAATAGTTATGACAGTTACAGCTTCCAAGCATTGTAGAAAAATAAAGGTGTGTTTGAAAAGGTTTATTTTACAATACAAAGCACCAATCAGTGTCATGCATGCAGGCTCAAATTGGGTAAAGTTGTCATTTACAAGTCGTAGCTGCAGAGAATTTCAATTTGTAACATTCCTTTTATGATTTTTACATAACATTCACTGGATGTAAAATTGATCCATTTTATTAAGCACTTCTAAGTATCAAGAAGAAGAAAATGTCTAGTTATGAGGAAAGAACTGTGCGATGACACTTAATTGGGATAGTTCCACATAGGTTCACTAGATTGCTTCCAGAGATGAGGACTTTGTCATATAAAGGGAGATTGAACAGTTTAGGCTTATACTGTCTGGAATTTAAAAGAATGAGGGGAGATCAAATTGAGGTATATGAGATGATAAACGGTATGGATAAAGTAGACACAGAGTGACTGCTTCCTCTTGTGGAGCATTCTGGGATTGGAGACCAGACTAAGGAATTTAAAACAGAGCTGAGAAGACACTACTTCTCCGAAAGGGTTGCGATTCTGTGGAATTTGCTACCCCAAAGTTGGTGGATGCTAGGACAATGAATAAATTTAAGGAGGAGCAAGACAGATTTTTATTTGTTAATGGGTTGAAGAATTACAGGGAGAAGGCAGGAAAATGGGGATGAGGAGGAGATAGATGTGCAGAATGGCCTAATTCTGCTCCTATATCATATGAATTTATGAACTTACGAAGGTACAATGGGCTGAATGGCCTCCTTTTGCACCGTATTTTTATTTCCCACGTTATAAGACTCTATAGTAATGCAAGTATTCACATTCTACTGTCTTTCACTGAGTAGATATTGAATGGATTTTTGACATGGTCCTTTGCCCCAGACTCACAGAGGAGAAGGCCCATCTCATTCAACTGGTATTGTTAAAGCCCACAGACCGAAAGGACCTTGAACAGTTTTAGCCTGGGCAGATTTCAAAGTAAGCTTCAGCGGGTGAAAGGTGATGTTCTAAAACACTGGACGTGCCCGTCCCTAATCCGTCACCAATTCCACCACATTGTCGAAATAATATATTAATCCTAGTATTTTCTATCTGCTTTATCAGAAGTTAATAGATAATGACAAAAGCCCAATGACTGAGTACTGAAATCTCAGCTGTAATCACAAAGGCACAAGTGACCCCTATTAATTTTTCACCGTTTTATTACTGGTAATAATTGAGGGAATATTTATCATTATCCTGCTAATCTCTCTGAAGGAGTAAGTGAACAACGTTCGTATAGGTTACTATGTAATTTATTTATCACTTGTTGTTGCTAAACCTGGACAAAATTATTGAGCTGTTTGCAGAGAATACAGTAATCAAACTGTAGGCTTTTATTGGATGTAGGCCATATCCAACATTGATAAATGGCCCTAATCTCTTCACTGAATGTATACACTGGAACCTGAACAGTGAATGGTGTTCTGCACAGTGAGATTTTTGGTTGCTCTTTTCTTCCACCTTCCCTGTACCACCTCCCTATCTGACACTAATCCTTTAAACATAGATTATGGCATTAGTCATCATTCCATGAGTGACACTTACTCTCACAAGTCAGACATTTTGGTTTGATTTGATTTATTATGGTTGCATGTATTACTATACCGTGAAAAGTACTCTTTCTTGCGCACTAACCAAACAAAGCATACCACACACAGACAATGAAACAATGTAGTTGCATTACAGTCATAGCTCGGGTGTAGAGAAAGATCAACATAGTGTGAGGTAGGTCCGTACAAAAGCCTGTTGGCAGCAGAGAAGAAGCTGTTCTTGAGTCGGTTGGTATGTGATCTCAGACTTTTGTATCTTCTTCCCGAAGGAAGACGGCGGAAGATAATCTGTCCGGGATGTGTGGGGCCCTTGGCTGCTTTTCAGAAGCTGTGGGAAGTGTGGACAGAGTCAATTAATGAGAGGCTAGTTTGCGTGCGGGCTGGGCTACATTCACAACTTTGTAGTTTCTTGTGTTGTCAGTCAGAGCAGAGACATACCAAGCTGAAATATATCCAGAAAGGAGGCTTTCTGTGGTACATCTGTAAAAATTGGTGAGAGTCGTACTGGACATGCAGAATTTCCTCATTAATTCACAAAGTCACTCCAGAAACCTGACCACATAATTCAGGGTGACACTTCAGTTAGGTGCAGAAGAATTGCTGCACGTTCAGAGATGCCATCTTTCACATAAGATTTTGAACCATCTGCCCTACTCAAGTCAAAGTACTGGGGTTAAAAACGGGCAAGTCCCTAGGGCCTGATGGCCTACATTAATGGAATTGATGTTGAAGATAATGGATCCATTGCTTACAATATTCCAAAATTCCTTGGATGCGGGAAGGTTCCGGTGGATTGGAAAATGCTAACAGAACGTACTTATTCAAAAAGGGAGGGAGGCAAAATATAGGAAACTATGGGCCAATTAGTTTAATATCTGCTTTTGGGGAATTGTTGGAATCCATTATTAAAGAATTAATAACAAGGCATTTAGAAAGTCAAAATACAATCCATCAGAGTCAGCATAGTTTTATAAAAGGAAAGTCACATTTGATTAATTTGCTCGAGTTCTTTGGAGATGTAACATGCCAAGTGGACAATGGGGTTTGGTAGATGTCGTCTATCTGGACTTCCAGAAGTAATTTGATAAGTTGATGTGCAGAAGGTATAAGGTTAGTTCACATGGGATTAGGGGTAATTTATTCGCATAAATAGAGGATTAGCCAACCAACAGAAAGTGACACTCACATCCCATGAAAGAATCATAGAGTCTTGAAGCATCAAGATTTACAGCATGGAAACAAGACTTTTGGCTCAATTTGTCCATGCCACCCTGTTTTTACCATTAAGCTAGTCCCAATTGCCCACATTTGAACCATATTCCTCTATCCAAATCTTATCCATGTAACTATCTAAATGCTTTTTAAATGACAGAATTATACCTCCCTCTAGTGCTATCTTGAGCAGCACATCTAGACATTCACCACCCTTTGTATGAAAAAATTGCCCCTCTAGGCCCTTTTGCATTTCTCCACTCTTACCTTAAGCCTATGCCCTCAGTTTTAGGCTCCTCTACCTTTGGGAAAAGATGTTGACTATCTTCCTGATCTATGACCCTCATTATTTTATAGACCAATATAAGATCACCCCCTATGACCTAGATGAGGGTGTAGAAGGATGGGTTACTAAATTTGCGGACGACACCAAAGTCGGAGGAGTTGTACACAGTGAAGATGGATGTTACAGTTTGCAGAGGGACATAGATAAGCTGCAGTGCTGGGCCAAGACATGGCAAATGGAGTTTAATACGGAAAAGTGTGAGGTGATTCACTTTGGTAAAGGTAACAGGAGTACAGAATATAGCTCTAATGGAAGGACTCTTAGCAGCGTCGACAAGCAGAGAGATCTCAGAGTACATGTGTGTAGATCCTTGAAAGTTGGCACACAAGTTGATAAGGTTGTTAAGAAGGCATACAGTGTGTTAGCTTTTATTGGTAGAGGGATAGAATTTCGGAGTCGTGATGTTGCAACTGTACAAAACTCTGGTGCGGCCACACTTGGAGTATTGCATACACTTCTGATCACTGCATTATAAAGAAGATGTGGAGGCATTGGAAAGGGTGCAGACGAGATTTACCAGGATGTTGCCTGGTATGGTGAGAAGGTCTTATGAGGAAAGGCTGAGGGACTTGAGGTTATTTTCGTTAGAGAGAAGAAGGTTAAGAGGTGACCTAATTGAGACATATAAGATGATCAGAGGGTTAGATAGGGTGGACAGTGAAAGCCTTTTTCCTCGGATAGTGATGGCTGGCATGAGGGGACATAGCTTTAAATTAAAGTTTGTTAGTTATAGGACAGATATCAGAGGTAGGTTCTTTATTCAGAGGGTAGTAAGGGCGTGGAATGCCCTGCCTGCAGCAGTTGTGGACTTGCCAACTTTAAGACCGTTCAAGTGGTCATTGGATAGGCATATAGATAACATTGGAGTAGTTTAGGTTAGAGGGTCATTAGATTGGTTCCCTTCGTCAGTGCAACATCGAGGGCCGAAGGGCCTGTACTGCGCTGTAATGTTCTATGTTCTATGCTTCTATCCTTCAGGGAAAAAGTCCCACCTCTCCTAAAGAAGTAAAGGAAAAACTTGAAGAGAAGACTATAACAGATAATTCTCAAACTCAAAAACAATGAATGCCACACCTAAATGCAGAAACACCAATATCTGTCTTTTGCACTCGGCACTCTCTAGCATTAGTAGATAGAGTGCTAATCCACAGGAATGAGCTCTGTGTTCGGCAAAAGATATAGCCTCTGGTAAAACTTGAATCATTCTTGGCAACAGAAGATAGTACAATGGGGCAACTGTCATAGTAAACAAAAAGAAGTCAAGCTGCAATATCTTCCATGGATAAAAAGCATCATTTGGCTTCAACTTTGAATGGAAGTTTAAAATTTGTGGAAAATTTGATATGTCCCTCCAATGGGTTGGGTGGCAGGGTAAGCTGTGAGGAGGATACAGAGATGTTTCAGCATGATTTGGACAGGCTGTGTGTAGACAGATAATATGGATACTTGTGAAGTTATCCATTATGGTAACAATAATTGGAAGACAGATTATTGTTTGAATGGGTATACATTGAGAGAGGTGGATACTCAACGAGATCTTGGAGGCCTCATGTATCAGACACTAAAAGTTAGCACACAGGTAAAACAGGCAGTAAAGATGGCAAATGGTATGTTTGTCTTCATAATGAGAGGATTTGAGTGTAGGGATAGGGATGTGTTGCTGCAATTATGTAGGATGTTGGTGAGGCCACACCTGGGATATTGTGTGCAGTTTAGGTTTCCTTATCTGAGGAAAGATGCCCTTGCTATCGTGGGAATATAGTGAAGGCAGGCTGATTCCTGGGATGGCAGGTTTTCATATGAAGAGACGTTAAGTCCATTAGGATTATATTCACTAGAGTTTAAAAGAGTGAGAAGGGATCTCATAGAAACTTATAAAATTCTAGCAGGGTTAGGGAGGGTAAAATCAGAAATAATGTTCCCAATGATAGCGAGTCCAGAACCAGGGGTCATGGTTTGAGGATAAAGAATGAATCTTTTAAAATTCAGGTGAGAAGAAATCTCTTCACCCAGAAACTGGTGTATGTGTGGAATTCACTACCACAGAAAGTAACTAAGGCCAAAACATTATCTGATTTCAAGAAGAAATTAGATATAGCTCTTAAAGCTAAAAGGATCAAGGAATATGGGAGAAAGGGGGGGTGGGAATCAGGATATTGAATTTGATGATCAAGATGAATGGCAAAGCAGCCTAATCTTGCTCCGAGTTTCCATGTTTCGATGAATGAATCAAAAAGATGAATTTGCAAAGAATTTGCAAGAGATTCACTGTCAATTGGCCCAATGTGCCTCTGTGCTGATGTTAAATCTCCATTACATCTGCTTCCCACCCCACCCTATTTCCCGTGATCAATGTGTCCTTCCAGTCCCTTCTCCCTCACCCGGTTTCACCTTAATCCATCTATTCCCAAAATAGTGCAAACTATTGTGAATTACGCACTGTTTAGAAATATTAAAAATTCGACATGTGTCAGCATGATCCAGTTGGCAGAATTGTGATTCAATCAGCTGTATTTTTTAACTATTAGCAATATGGTTACTTTTTCTTATTTATTAACCAGTATCCGGTTAACTGGCTGACTCCTATGAATGACTGGTTTGACTTGTTTTTCCCTCTGCTAATTTGCTATAGTTAGAGGGAATTTAAGTTGCACAAAGAGACATGTTTGTGCCATTTTTTGGTGTTACTATCCATGCAGTCCCTTCAGGGCTTTGCCTTTGATTCATCTTTTGGTCCTATCAGTCGGGGTTATGCAATGGATCATAAAGATACAATTCACTTGATATCAAGGGATTTATTTTCATGCTATCTATAGATGATTTATAGATCATGACTACTTGATCAGGAGCACAAGGTTATGACACACTGGTGGGATTTTCTGCCTATGCTTGTCCAAAGTTGGAAAACCTCGTCCGTAGTCAACAGACCTTTGCGTGGTCCTGTTCTGTCTGCTACGATTTCCATGGCAGCCAGGATGAAAACATTTCACTCATATAGCCAGGTGAAGAAGCCCATGTGTATTTGAGTCATGGAATCATAGAATCCCTACAGTGTAGGGACCCATTCTGTCCATTGAGTTTTCACCAACAACGAGCTCACCCAGTGCCTATCCCTGTAATCCCACATATTTACCCTGCTAATCTCCTTGACAGTACGGGGCAATTTAGCATGGCCAATCCATGTGCACATTTTTGCAGCATGGGAGGAAATCAGTGCACTTGGAGGAAACCCACGCACACACGGGGAGAATGTGCAAACTCCACATAGCCAGTTATCCAAGGCTAGAATTGAACCCAGGTCCCTGGCACTGTGAGGCAGCAGTGCTAACCACTGTGCCACCATGCCAAAGAACAAACTGATGGTCAGATATGTTCTATTAGTCAGCTAAGGCGGGGGAGAGGAAACAGGGGGCCCAACCCGAACCCCCCACCCCCCAACCCCTCACCAGACTGCTTCAATATCCTTAGGTTGGGCTGCAAATGATAGCATCAGGGCCTGGGTTTTCCCACTGGGTGTTGAAGTCAAGTCCATTTGCAGAGTCATGACTTCACCCAATTTGTGGAGCTAAATCACATCAAAGCAACAGCAACAGAAGTGACATGGCAACAGATATAGACCATTGAGCCTCTCAAGCCTGTTCTGTCATTCAGTTAAACAATGTTTAATCTGTATCTTAATTCCCAACAGTATAGAGTGGATTCACTGGGAAATCCTATTGACAGCAATGGGACCAGAAGATCCTGCCACTGGTTGACAGTGTACTGCCTCCGCCACGAGAAACACAGGGAGACCAGAGGATTGTGCCCACTCTTACTAATCCACTCCATTGAACATTGTCAAGAAGGTGGACAACAATCTTCTGCCTGGCTAAAATCACTTGATGAAGCTGCACTCAGGAACCATAATGGATTACATGTATCCAGACACGATAAGTCTTTTGTTAGTCGATGCACACATCTCGGCTGACGTGTTGTTGAGGAATGTTCACCTGGTTTGAGGTCCCAATAGAGACACTGTCTAATCAGAGGGATATCTTCACATCCTGCTTATTTACACTGCACTCAAAGCAATAGAGTCAAGCAAAATAGCTTCAAGCACATTATCCTCAGATGAATGGGCTGGTGGAACACTTTAATGACAGGCTACTTGCTTTTGCTGAGGCCGACCTCAAATATTGGGTTAAAATGTTGGCACATTTACTATTTATTTGCATGAAGGCACAGCATAATCACTCAAATTGGACAGATACAAAGAGAAGGAGGGGATTTTCCAGTCCTGACATGGCAGGATCTGCCACGGGAGATTTAAACGCCCAACCAAAATTGCATTGACTTTAGGCTATAACTTCGGCTGCCTCGGCTCTAAGCTCTAGAATTCTATCCCGAGACAGCTCTGCCCCTACCTTTCTCCCCACCTGTTTTATAATGTGTTTGTTGCACCTGCAGCTGGTGTCAGTCCTGAGCAAGACAAAATCTCAGATTGTAATCTGTTTTCTTTTCCATACATATTTTTATTCATTTGTGGGACATGGGTGTCGCTGGGTGGCCAGCACTTATTACCCATCCCTAGCTTGTTCAGAGAGCAGTTGAGAGTCAAACACATTGGTGTGGCTCTGGAGTCACATGTAGATCAGACCAGAGAAGGACAGCAGATTTTCTTCCCTAAAGGGCACGAATGAACCAGATAGGTTTTTCCGGCAATCCACAATGGTGTCATGGTCATCAGTACATTCTTAATTTCAGATATTTTTATTGAATTCAAATTCCACCATCTGCCGTGGAAGGATTTGAACCCAAGTCCCCAGAACATTAGCTCAGTTACTGGATGAATAGTTGAATGACAACATCACTGGGCCATCATCTTCACATTGTAGAAAGGTAGAGGGATAGTTACTGAATTCAAAACCCATAGAGCTTAAGTGATAACTTTTAAAATTTGAAGAATTAAAAAAGTTTATTAAGTGAAAGGATAAAACTTAAACACGTAAGGTAACAGATTACAATTTGAATTGATCTTGCAAGATAACACTGAAAATTGCTTTACAGAAGATACACAACAAAACTAACTTTTTGACAACAGCTGTTACAGATTTTTGAAAAAAATCCAGGAAATTTTAGCCAAATCAAGAAATTGCCTTTCAGTGAAAACAGAAGTATATTCTGTGACTTCCCAGAATAAATCACGCTGAAGTGTTTCTTTTCCCAAAAGCAGGTTCAGATAAACTACTTTACAAGCGACTTTTCTAAGTTCACAACTTTAGATTGTGACCTTACTGAGCTGACATCCGAACGTGCAAGTTTCCTCAAAGTCCGTTCAAATCTGCCTTCGTGAGACTGGAAAGATTTTGCCTGTCCTCTCCTGCTCTGTTACCCGTCACATTCAATCTACCTTCTGACTAATGATCTTGCAGCCAGTTGAAACAGTTTCTCCTTCTTTATTATTTCAAGAAACTCTTCGGATTCTGCATATCTCAACCAAATTCGCTCTTAATGTTGTCAGTGGCTTTTCAGTGAATCCCAATAGAAAGGGAAGCTGGACTTCAGTGGCCTTCCCTCCACAGCCACTCCAGCACAAAGGACAAAAGCAAAATATGAATGGCTACATGTCCATCCTTCACCTACTACTGTGCTCCAGTAAAACCCAACACAAAACAGAAGAATAACATCCCAGGCAGAATTTTCCCATCCTGTCCCTGCCACAGGAATCAAAGTGGGTGCAAAGTTCTGTTGACTTTGGATGAAAATTTCCAGCCTTGAGGCAAGCACAATGAGAAAATCCCACCCTTCATCTTCCAATTAGGCATGTTGCAGCTTTCTGGACTCAACATTGAGTTCGACAACTTTAGACTGTGACCTTGATGACCTGACATCTTGTGGCCAAACGGGCCACCAAAGAAGACGATTGCAAAGCATGATGGGATAGGATGGCCAAGTGTATGGAAAGACCGAGACAAAGAGGTTGCAGCCCAAAATGAATATTGGACTGAGACAAGCGGGCCACAGCCTTAGACATCAGGAATACACAGAAATGATCATCCTGAAGACAATGGATAATCTCTGGTCAAACATACTTGTTTACCTTTGCTTTACAAAGAGGCATCTTAATCTCTTATTTGCAGGAGAGGAATGTGACCTATGTGCCTCCAGCACCCACAGACATGGCTGCTTGTTATACACCCCGAAATCAGTGTGGCAACACACTCAGTTGGACTCCATCGATCAGGTTGATACAGTCCTGATTGATGGATTGGTACTGATTGAGGACCCACCCTAAAGGCCGCAAAGTAATCAACGGATAACAGTGCTATGCAACATGTTACCAGCAGCGGTGACTCAAGAAACGAACTACCACAAAGGATAACCCTAGACCATCCTCAGAAGAAGAAGGAAGAACAGACCAGATTCAGAAGGGGAAGATCAGACCAGATCAAAGACAGGCCATACTGAGGATACTGCAAAGACTAACAAGTGGACACAATTTCAGGATGCCAGGGCAGTGAAGTCACTGTCTAAAGCTGTCAAACCCAATGTTGAGTCCAGAAGGCTGCAACATGCCTAATCGGAAGATGAAGGGTGGGATTTTCTGGCTACGCTTGCCCCATTATCTGCTTGGGTACTTGTCACCCACTAGAAGTAAAGTCGAAGTCCAGCGTTAAGTTTGAAACTTTTGATTCTTCTTTAAAAGTAACTATTGTAACGAATGTTCAATTGAATAAATGTCATAACATTAATAAGAAGTCAACTCGCAGCTCTCTGTCCACTGTAAAAGGGTTAAAAACACACTGAGTGGCAAGTCACAACAATTCTAACATCTAAAATCCTACGCTTCAAACCTGTCTTTGTGAGACTGGGAAGGTTCTAAAATTTATCTATTAGTGAAACAAATAGGCTTACATTAACACTGCAATGAAACTACTGTGAAAATCCTCTTTGGGTACACTGAGGAAGAATTTAGCATGACCAATTCACCTAACCAGCACATCTTTGGACTGTAACAGGAAACCAGAGGAAACCCATGTAGACTTGAGGAGAACGTGCAAACTCCACACAGACGATGACCGAAGCCAGGAAACAAGCCCAGGCCCCTGGTGCTGTGAGGTAGAAGACAGCTAACCACTGTGCCAGTGTGCCATCAGCCCATCATCTCCTGCTCTTTTACCCATCACATTCAACCTACGCTCTGACTAACAACCTTGCTGCAGGTGGAAACTGCTTTTTCCTCATTCATTCTTTCAAAAGTCCCTGTAGGGTTTTGGGCCAAATTGGCTTTTAATGTTGTCGGCCTACAGTCCCAATCACTAATTTTTTGAAATGTTATTTTGTGCTCCTCTTTTAATTGTTAACTGAACCTGTAATGAGTCTTAATTTGTGAATGTTGATTTAAATGGAGAGATAATTGTGCTTTGAGTGGTGATCAATTATATAATCAGTAATATGATTAACTGTGAACTTGGATTCTTTTCCCTTTTTTTCTTATGTGTGATATCACATAGCTGTTGTTTTGACTGAACATTATACCTTTTAGAGGTACACCCTTGAAAAACAGAGATATTTTCCCATTGTTAAAAAATAGGAAAATACATTGACCCCAGTGATCCTTGGATTACACCGGGACAATGAGTGATCTTACCTAGGGGTGCTCAAGCAGTGAATCATCATGGGATATGGTTTGCCTGGTGGATGTAACATCTGATTGATGGCAGATGAGAGGACTCTGTCAACAGATGCATCATCAATTTGGATATTGAGAAGTCTGCAGTGCCTGCAAGGAGGATCAGTAAGGACTGAGCCTTATTTTCAGCTCAGCTGCACCAGGCCTTGGAAGGCTTGATCAGAACCAGAACTTTGGCTTAAAGGGACACTGCATCCAGGGCTCAGGGCTGCAGCCAGAGTGGGATTGGCAACCACTGGAGATTATGGGATGAAGCACTAGGAATGGACTGACTGACCCCAATGTCTACCCACCGTCAGATTTTTCATAGACTTGGGAAATGATCTTACCAACTCATGCTACCAGCTGATGGATAGGCAAGCCAGTAAGATCACCAGACAGGCAAAATTCTCTCCAATTGCAACTGTATCCCAGAGTGTGGTACACAAGAATCGAACTCGATTGAGGCCTGAGCAGTGTTTTTTCCCAACGCTCAATTTCCTTGATTTTTGTCTTCTCTTCCTTTAGTATTAACCCCACAGATCCTGTCTACGTTCTTAAATGGAGTTTAAATCTTATTCGTGAGCCTGGGGCAGAATCATCTGGGCTCACTTCCCTTAGCTGCCTCGCCAGCGAAGATTACCAAATTAGGTTCCTGTCGTGGAACAGACTAATTTGAGGTTATCTATTTTGGAGAACTGTCAAAAGCAGACCAATTTGTAATATTTGTAATGTAATATACATCTGTAATACTGTATGCATAGTATGTAAATAGAGTTGTATTTCTCCCTTTTTCTTAATCGATAAATTTATTTGTCCTTTCAATAAAATTATCATGCTTTCTTTTTAATTTCCTTTATATGTTATTCTATATTGATTGTCATACAATTATTACCATTATTCAATATTCAGTAACATTGCCATGCTCACATGTTATTTGGCATTGTCACTCATTCCTGATATATATCGAGTATGGCTCCAAACTCTAAGAAAGATTCTAAAGATTCCACCCTTTATAACACACTCTAAGGAACCTCAGCTTGTCCTGCCTCTCCACATAACTGGACTCCCTTATTCAAGGCATCATTCCGATAAATTCCTTCTGCAACCTTTGAAAGGCCTTGACATGCATCCCAGAGTGTGGTCCACTAGAATTAAATGCAATTAAGGCCTGAGCAGTGTTTTTTAAATGTTCAATTTCCTTGAGTTTTTTCACTCTTTCTTTAATATTAAACCCATGGATCCTGTATGTGTTTTTAACAGCTTTCACAACTTGTCCTGCCACCTTCGATAAATTGTGTCCGTATGGTCTGAGTTCTCTTCCTACGCTCCCTTGAAATTCTTGCTGTCTTTATTCATTCTTCCAATTAAAAGGTATTCTTGGCCCTTACCTTATGAATTAAATATCATTGTCTCCTGGGAAGTGAGTAAAAATTGAGGAGATATGTTGGAGCTGCAAAGGCAGCATAGGGGCACAGCTCTCTGCTGCCTCACAGCACCTGGGACCCGGGTTCAATTCCTGTCTCGGGTCACTATCGCTGTGAAGTTTGTACATTCTCCCTGTGCCTGCATGGGTTTCCTCCAGGTGCTTCAGTTTCCTCCCACAGTCCAAAGATGTGCGGATTAGGTTGATTGGCCATGCTAAATTCCCTCTTCGTGTTAGTGAGATTAGCAAGATAAATATGTGGAGTTACAGAGACAGGAGCTAGGTGGGATTAATACTGGAGTAGGTTTGATTGGCCAAATGGCCTCCTTCTACATTTGGGTTCTATGATTCTAAAAAACCCTTTGTCCAACATCCTGCCCATTGCAATGTCTTCAATTTCTTTTCTCATCAAGGCATAAATACATTGAAACAAAGCAAGGCCAGGGGAGCATAATTGTGTCTGTGGTTTGGTTTTATCGATGTGTTATGTCATCCAGATGCTTCTACTCTCACACGGCACAAACCCCGGCCACAGGAAGGTCATTGAGCAGTCGCTGACAGGACACACGTGCCTTTCATGTGCAAATCACAATAGATTTTCTGAGAAATAACTTCTGATAAGGTTTAATTCAGAGCATTGTGGTTTAGACCGAAGGTAATTCAAGGTAGAGGGAAGCTCCCCCATTACAATATCTTGTGGAGTGCAGCGACTTTCTCTTAACCCGACAGCTTAACATGTAAGACCTGCTGCGGTGTTCAACCAAACTAGACGTAGGATGCCTCAGGTTCAACTCCAAGTCTGTAATGATTTATCTCATCTCAGTCAACACAATAATCAAGGAGTCAGGCTAATGGAATCAGATTTTCACCCTTGCAGGGTCGCACAGTAGAACAGCGGTTAGCACTGCTGTCTCACAGCGCCAGTTCGATTCCAGCCTGAGGCCACTGTCTTTGTGAAATCTGCCCTTTCTCATGGCCAATCCAGCTAACCCGTATATCCTTGGAGTGTGGGAAAAAACTGGAGCACCTGGAGGAAACTTACGCAGACACAGGGAGAAAGTGCAAACTCCACACAGACAGTGACCAGAGGTCAGAATTGAACCCTGATCCCTGGCGCTGTAGGGCAGCAGTGTAACCACTGTGCATTTGTACAAGACCACCAGAGTGAGGTTTGTGCCCATGGAACTCCCATTCCATATAGGTACTCCCCAGAGGCCAGAGATTAGGAAGAAATGACTATGAAAGGTGTGCTGGATACAGAGTTTTCCAGAACTCGTTCATGGATACTTCCCAAACCTGCAGCAGACAAGTCACCATGATTAAAGTTCATCACACACCCAGGGCAGTCAGTAATTGTCTGCCATTACTCGCTGAAACAGAACAAAAAGAAACAGAAAAGGATTACATATCAAATTAAAACAGAATGTACCATAAATATTAAAAGATACTAGTAACTAACATGGCAATCACAAGGCTGTAATCTAATCTCAGAGCTCATATCACAGTTATAAAGCACTCGAACTCTGATCTTTATGATATCATCTAAAACCCTTTGATTAAATTACTGTCTACTCCTCATTCTCAAAAAGCCAATATTCCATTTTAACACGAGTTAGAATCCAGCTTTGAACGACTCCCATCCAGTTTTTCTATCCCAACCCATTGGTACAATTTTGAGCATCAGAGATTTCTCGACCTCAGTCTTTGACACTTGTTCAGTGTCAAACCTCATCCAATCAGCACAATCACTTGATAGCCTCACAGGCACTGAGCTTCAGTCGCTGACCCTTTGCCTCCCATTGTTACAAAGTGACCAGCTCATTCATCGGATCACCACTGTGTCTTACAAGTACGTTGCAAGATCATCTGGCCCTGCATCTAGGAATTAAATTTTTCATAGCACTTGTCACAACAGCAACAATAATGGCTTGCATTTACGTAAAACTTTTAGAGGAGCAAAATGTCCAGATTGCCACTTCATGGAAGTGTAATCAGACAAAACCTTAGCCAGAGAAATTGGCACCAGGACAGGTGGTTCAGCCAAAGAGACATGTTGAAGGGAGAGTTTTAAAAGCAAAAGGTGGAAAGACAAAAGGGGGTACCTTCCACGGGAATTGTGGAGGGTCGGAGCTGGACTATGCAAAGGTCCATTAGCCTCGGATGGAATTTTCCAGTTTTAGGGAGAGCTTGGTTATAAAATCCCACCTAGAGTCTTTTAGAAAGAGAATTCCAGAGCTTAGAGCATGGTTTGCCTAAGGCACCAACTGTGGAGCAAAGGAAATGAGGGATGCAAAAGGTATCAGATTTCTCGAAGGGTTGCAGAGTTGGAAGGATCTAAGACTGGTTAAACACTGCATTTAGGTGTTTCCTTTACCTGTCCTTTATCTTGATAACTGTTCCCCGAAAGCAAACAGAACAGCACCATTCATATATTTGAGACTCATGTGTCCTCATGCACTCCTCCTTGACTTTGGAAAGTGGTTGAATAAGTTCACTAGGCCAAGACTAAATGAAAAAATAGATGCACTCCAAGTAAAAGAGTGGGTGAAAATTACCAAGGCTACATTGTAAATATTTGAATCATCACCAGTTTAAGTATTCCTCTTGGAGTTGGTAAAATAGTAGCTCGTAGATGTACCTGCTGGATTAAATTAAAATGACAGCTGTTTTTGTAATGTAATCTTTCTAATCTATATGAATCTCATTAGTGGGAGTTATGGGTGTGGGTTGGAGGTAAGGGTGCAGTAATGGGTTACAAGGATAGGACTGCTAATGGTATTGAATTTCCACAGGAATTAAATCAAATATCCATTGTAACGTTGTGTGAACATTCATTTGGCACCCAGAGATGTGGGGCACAATGTTTTGGCTCTTCATGGTGGCAAGATCTCCTAATCATGCCAATGACACAGCCCCCATCTTCTGTTTTCCAGCAGACTGGCATGGAATCAATAAGAAATCCCATTGCCAGTGATGGGACCAGGAATCCCACCAGCAGCCAACATCATATTACCTTCCATCACCAAGAACAATGCCACAAGGAAGCCAAAGAATCCCGGTGATTGTGAAAAGCTGTGAATGCCATTTCTCTGAGATTTCATTGAATCTCCTCTTAGATTACAGCAGATAGAAACATAGAAACATGGAAACATGGAAAATAGGAGTCGGAGGAGGCCATTTAGCCCTCTGAAACTGCTCCATCATTCATTATGATCATGGCTGATCATCCAACTCAACAGCCTGTTCTCGTTTTCCCTCATATCCTTTCATATCTTCACCTCAAGTGCTGTATCCAATTGCCTCTTGAAAACATTCAATGTTTTGACCTCAACTATTTCTGTGCTGCAGAATTCCACAGGCTCACCTCTCTCTGGGTGAAGAAATTTCTCCACATCTCCTTTGTCGGCCCTACATCTGAGACCCCATGTTCTGGACATTCCCACCATCTTCTTGTATCTACCCTGTTAAAATTTTATAGATTTATCTGAGATTCTCTCTTCGTTCATCTAAACTGCAGCGAATATACTCCTAACTGATTCAACCTCTCCTCATACCTAAATCCTGCCATCCCAAGAATCAGTTTAGTAAATATTCTCTGCATTCTATTGGGAGCAAGAGCATCTCTCCTCAGATAAGGCTCTTGATGATCAGGGGATGGGAGTGGGGATAAAATCCCAATGCCTACCTTGTGACTGGCCTTGTCTTGATTATGTATCAAAAATATATCGATTAGTGTGTAATCAATTGTTAACCGTTGCCATCAGTGGGAATAGAACATTGCACCGGAATGAAGAGCTGGAAAATCGCACCCTATGTATCTACCAGGGCAGAATTTAATCAACACCTTAGTGCAATAGAAACAGAGAAAAGTTTTATTTGTGTCACATTCACTGTTCGGATTCCATGTGTAGCCATTCCCAGGTATCCAACTGTTTTGTCAAAAGACTAATGAAAATCAAATAAATTGAGGGATGAAGTATTAAAGGGGAATTATCTTAAATAAAAAAAACTCATAAGTAAACATTAAACATGAAACCAAAATGCGATTCAGGGGGTTGATAACACATCTCAATCCCTGCAGTGCCCATTAGACACGGAATTCCCAGGTGTCCATTATGCTGTCTTAACTCTTCAATTAAAGAAAATTCCTTCAGGGACCTATTGTTCTATTTTTAAACAATCTGCTACCAAAATAACTGCAAAAATGAAATTGGAAGTACGGCAGCAAAGTAATGATATTATTAACCAATAGAAATATAAAAGATAGGAGTAGTTCGAGGCCATCTGGTCCTTTTCTCCTGCCCCACCATTCATCGTAATCATGGTTGATCATCCAACTCAAGTAGCCTAATCCTGCTTTTTCCCCATAGCTTTTGATCTCTTCACCACAAGTGCTATATCCAGCCATCTCTTGAATATATTTTGGCATCAATTACTTCCAATGGTAATGAATTCCACAGGCTCACCACTCTTTGGGTAAAGAAATGTCTCTTCATCTCCATCTTCAATAGTCAACTCTGAATCTTTAGATTGTGGTTCCTGGTTTGGACTCCCCCATCATCAGGAAGATCCTCCCTTCATCTACCTTGTCTAGTCCTGTTCGAGTCTTACAAGTCTCTATGAGATCCGCCTTCATTCATCTGAACTCCAGTGAAACAATCTTAACCTAGTCTCTGTAATGATGCAATATCATTGTATAATGGCAAATGGTGGGATATCTTTTGACAATAACTAATGAGATGATATCAGGCTTGATTTAAAAGAGGCTACCAGAGTGGACTCAGTGGAAAACAGAGTCTGCTTAAAATTAAAGTTTATTTATTAGTCATAAATAAGGCTTACATTAACACCGCAAAGAAGTTACTGTGAAAATCCCCGAGGCACCATAGTTCAGCCTCTGTTTGGGTCAAGACACCTAACCAGTATATCTTTCAGATTGTGGGTGGAAACCGGAGCACCTGGAGGAAACCCATGCAGACATGGGGAGAACGTACAAACTCCACACAGACAGAGATCCAAACTGAATCTGGTTCCTGGCATTGCGAAGCAGCAGTGCTAACCACTGTCTCACTTAGATGGTCACACATTCCATTCTACCACACTGATCATCTTTCAGTTAATGGTGGGGTGGGGCTGACTTAGGGAACTCCAGAGCTGGCTAATTAAACTTATTAACTCTCACTCCACTGGGATTCAATGTGTCTCAGGGATTCTCCCAAACTTCCTACATTTATTGAAGGTCAGCCAGCAAACATGAGGCACTTACTGTCCAATTGAAGGACTCAGTGCCAGGAAGGAAGGTTTCCACTGTGAGCTATCCTCTTGGGTTTGCATCCGACAGCAACCACAATCCTGTCCTCACTCACCTATGGCCCATCCTCAATCCAAGACCTCTTCTGGGTACATCCTTGACAGCAACTGCTTTTCCTCATGGTGCTGACAGTTAGTGGGGCCACCAGGATCCCAAATCCTGGGGAAAGCTCAGCGCTGACCACTTAAGTGCCAGATTCTCTCAGGCCTTCCCACTGGAGTGACGTGGACCTCCTCCAGTTCACCAACCAATGAGCAGAACCTACAACAGGAAACGAAATCCAGCCAATCAGCATGGTCTGCTGCTAAATAGTATGATAGATGTCAATTGGAGCTTAATTCTGCAGCACTCGCAATTCTGAATCAGAAGGTGGTTTTAAGTTCCAACTCTGGACCTAAACACAAAATCTAGAGTAACATTTCAGTGCAATAGTGAAGGAGTTACTATCCTTCAACTCTCACCAACTTTTATAGATGCACCATAGAAAGCATTCCTTCTGGTTGTATCACAGCTTGGAATGGCTCCTGCCCTGCCCAAGATTGCAAGAAACTACAAAAAGTCATGAATGTAGCCCAATCCGTCATGCAAACCAGCTTCCCATCCAATGACTCTGTCTACACTTCCTGTTGCATCGGCAAAGCAGCCAGCATGATTAATTCACCCAGGACATTTTCTCTTCTACCTTCTTTGGGAGGTTGAGGAGGATATTGGCAGGAGTTACAAAGAGATAGTCACTCCTAAAAGTGATTCTTGGGTAACTATTAGGAAGACGGGTAAGAAGTAATCAGGTAGACAATCCCCTGGGGCTGTTCCCCTCCAAAACAAGTTTTCTGTCCTGGAGGCTACAGTTGAGGAAGAATCAACTGGAGATGGCCAAAGGGAGCAGGTCTCTGAGGGTGAGCCTGCTGAGAATGCTCAGGTGGGTAGGGGGAATAAGAGATTGGACCTGGTAATTGGGGACTCCATAGTTAGGGGGACCGATAGGAGAGTAAATAGTAATAAAAGGGGCTCAGGGCTGGTGTGTTGCCTCCCAGGGGCCGGGGTCCAGGATGTCGCAGAGAGGGTTTTTAAGATTCTTAAGGGAGAGGGGAGTCAGCCCCAAGTCATAGTTCATGTAGGGACACATGATATAGGTAGGACAAGGGGAGGGGATATTAAACAGAAATTTATGGAGTTGGGGTGGAAGCTTAGGGTCAAAACTGGCAGAGTGGTTATCTCTAGACTCTTGCCTGTGCCGCGGGATAGTTTGGAGAAGAACAGAGAGAGGGAATGTTTGAACTCGTGGCTGCGGGGATGGTGCAGGAGGGAGGGGTTCAGGTTCCTGAACAATTGGGACTCATTATGGGATAGGTGGGACCTCTACAAGAGAGATGATCTACACCTGAACCAGAGGGGAACCAATATCTTGGGGGGAAAATTTGCAAAGGCTATGCAGGGGGCTTTAAACTGATTCAGAGGGGGGGGTGGGATCCTGAGTAGTTGGGGTGCTAAGAAGGATGAGAATAGGGGGGTCACAGAGGAGAACTGTAAAGCACAGCAGCGTACGGGTGGAGTAGGGCATGGTTTGAAATGCGTTTAATTTAATGCAAGGAGTATTCGCAATAAGGTGGAGGAACTTGCAGCTTGGACCAGTACCTGGAACTTCGATGTTGTGGCCATTTCAGGGACATGGATAGAGCAGGGACAGGAATGGATGTTGCAGGTTCCGGGGTTCAAACGCTTCAGTTGGAGTAGAGAAGGAGGTAGAAGGAGGGGAGGAGTGGCATTATTAGTCAAAGACTGTATCACAGTGACAGAAAAGAAGTTTGATGAGGACTTGTCTGTTGAGGTAGTATGGGCTGAGATTAGAAACAGGAGAGGAGAGGTCAACCTGTTGGGAGTCTTTTATAGACCTCCTAAAAGCTCTAGAGAGGTAGAGGAAAGGATTGCAAAGTCGATCCTGGACAGGAGTGAAAGTAATAGGGTAATTGTTATGGGGGACTTTAACTTTACTAATATTGATTGGAATAGCTATAGCTCTAGTACGTTAGAGGGGTCAGTTTTTGTACAAAGTGTGCAGGAAGGTTTTTTTGACTCAGTATGTAGATAGGCCAACTAGAGGTGAGGCTACATTGGATTTGGTGCTGGGCAATGAGCCAGACCAGGTGTTAGGCTTGGAGGTTGGTGAACATTTTGGTGGTAGTGACCACAATTCGGTTACGTTCACCTTAGTGATGGATAGGGATAGGCATGAAGCTGGGGGCAGTAGTTATAGCTGGGGGAATGGTAATTATGAGGCCATAAGGAGAGAATTAGGGTGCATAGGTTGGAGGAGTAAACTACAGGGACTGGGAACATCTGAAATGTGGAGCTTATTCAAGGAGCAGCTGCTGCGAGTCCTTGATAAGTATGTCCCTGTCAGGCAAGGAGGAAATGGTCAAGTAAGGGAACCTTGGTGTACGAAAAAAGTTAATTCGCTGGTTAAAAGGAAAAAGGAGGCTTATGTCAGGATGAGGCTTGAAGGCTCGGTTAGTGCAATGGATAGCTATAGATTAGCCAGGAGGGAGCTAAAGAGTGAGTTGAGGAGAGCTAGGAGGGGACACGAGAAGACTTTGGCTGATAGGATTAAGGAGAATCCTAAAGCTTTCTTTAGATATGTTAAGAATAGAAGATTGGTTAGGGCAAGATTAGGGCCAGTCATAGACAGCAGCGGGAAGTTGTGCGTGGAGCCTGAAGAGATTGGAGAGGCACTGAATAAATATTTCTCTTCGGTATTCACGCAGGGAGATGTAAATGCAGTTATGGAGAACACTGAGTTACAGGGTTGCAAACTGGAAAGTATTGAAGTAGATAGGGAGGATGTGCTAGATATTCTTGAGGGTTTGAAGTTGGATAAGTCCCCTGGGCTGGACAGGATTTACCCTAGGATTCTCTGGGAGGCAAGAGAGGAGATTGCAGAGCCTCTGGCTCTGATCTTTAGGTCGTCGTTGGTTACGGGTGTGGTTCCGGAGGACTGGAGGATAGCGAATGTGGTCCCGTTGTTCAAGAAGGGGAAGAGAGACCTTCCAGGGAATTATAGGCCAGTGAGTCTTACTTCTGTTGTGGGCGAAGTATTGGAGAGAATTATTAGGGATAGGATTTATAGTTATTTAGAGAGAAATGAATTGATTGGGGATAGTCAGCATGGTTTTGTGAAGGGTAGGTCGTGCCTTACTAACCTCATTGAGTTTTTTGAAAAAGTGACTAAAGAGGTGATGGGGGTAAGGCGGTTGATGTGGTATATATGGACTTTAGTAAGGCGTTTGATAAGGTGGCCCATGGAAGACTTCTGCAGAAAATGCAGATGTATGGGATAGAGGGTGAATTAGCTAATTGGGTTAGGAATTGGCTAGCAGATAGAAGACAGAGGGTGGTGGTTGATGGGAGATATTCATCTTGGAGTTCGGTGACAAGTGGTGTACCTCAGGGGTCTGTTTTTGGGGCCCCTGCTGTTTGTAATTTTTATAAATGATCTGGATGAGGGTATTGAAGGATGGATTAGTAAATTTGCAGATGACACTAAAGTCGGTGGATTGGTAGATAGTGAAGAGGGGTGTTATAGTTTGCAGAGAGACTTGGACAAGTTGCAGAGCTGGGCTGAGAGGTGGCAAATGGAGTTTAATGTGGAAAAGTGTGAGGTAATGCACTTTGGCAGGAATAATAAATGTGTAGAGTATAGGGCTAATGGTAGGATTCTTAATAGTGTTGATGAACAGCGGGATCTTGGTGTATATGTGCATAGATCCCTGAAAGTAGGCAGTCAAGTCGATAAGGTTGTCAAGAAGGCATATGGAGTCTTAGCTTTTATTGGCAGGGGGATTGAATTTCAGAGCCGCAATGTCATGTTGCAACTGTACAAAACTCTAGTGCGGCCGCACTTGGAGTATTGTGTGCAGTTCTGGTCCCCACATTATAAGAAATGTGGAGGCATTGGAGAGGGTACAGAGGAGGTTTACCAGGATGTTGCCTGGTATGGAGGGCAGGTCTTATGAAGAGAGGCTGAGGGATTTGAGGTTGTTTTCGTTAGAAAGGAGGCGGATAAGAGGAGACCTTATTGAAACATATAAGATGATTAGAGGTTTAGATAGGGTGGACAGTGATAGCCTTTTTCCTAGGATGGAGAAAGCTAGCACGAGGGGACACAGCTTTAAATTAAGGGGTGATAGTTATAGGACGGATATCAGAGGTAGGTTCTTTACCCAGAGGGTGGTTAGGGAGTGGAATGCCCTGCCTGCGGCAGTTGCAGGTGCGCCAGGTTTGGTGGCGTTCAAGAGGTTAGTTGATAAGTTTATGGAAGAGAAGGGAATGGTTTAGTTTGGAGGGTCATTGCATTTTTTTCATAATTGGTCGGCGCAACATCGAAGGCCGAAGGGCCTGTTCTGCGCTGTAATGTTCTATGTTCTATGTTCTATGTTCTTCAGTCGGGAAAAAGATACAAAAATCTGACGTCACATCCCAACCGACTCAAGAACACCTCCTTCCCTGCTGCTGTCAGACTTTTGAATGGACTTAACTTACATTAAGTTGATTTTTCTCTACACCCTAGCTACAACTGTAACATTATATTCTGCACTCTCTTGTTTCTTTCTCTATGAATGGTATGTTTTGTCTGTAAAGCATGCAAGAAACAATACTTTTCACTATATGTCAATACATGTAATAATATTAATTCAAATCGAATCAAATTCAGATGACACTGGATAATTTAAAACTCCACCTGCCACCTGAGTTGAATGTGAAAGACTTAATGGCAATATTTGAAAAAGAGATAGTATTTCTCAAAATATTTATCCGTTAAACAACATCACTAAAGGAGGTTATCTGGTTATGATCTCCTTGCTGTCTATGAGCTTTGCTATGTGAAATTTGTTGGCCATGTTTCCTACATTACAATGGTGACTGCACTTTAAAAGTTAGCTGTAAGGAGCTTCAGAACATTCTGAGGCCATGAAAGAATTCCTACAGTGCGGAAGGAGGCTATTCAGCCCATCGAGCCTTCTCCAACAAGAATCCCACCCAAGCCTTAACTCTTTAACACCATTTATTATCCTGTTAACCTCCTGACACTAAGGGGCAACTTAGTATGTCTGGTCAACTTAACCCACACATCTTTTGGACTGTGGGAGGAAACTGGAGCACCCGGAGGAAACCCATGCAGACACAGGGAGAATGTACAAACTCTGCACAAACAGTGACCCAAGCCTGGAATCGAAGCCAGGTCCCTGATGCTATGAGGCAGTGCTAACTACCGTGCTACAGTGCTGCCTTGCATTATATAATTGAACATTCTTTTTGTTTCACACACCGGCATTAGTTAACAATGTGATATAATTACCTGAAATGTAAGTAAAGACCTGAGGAAGAAAATAGAGGCCTTTGCAATGTGGATGGCAAGATATGTGCTTAAAATTCCAATGACAGACCTTCGGACAAATGAAGAGCTGCTTGAAAATATGAGAGTAAAAAGAACTCTTAAGTAAGTGACGCCCAGAAAAGAAAATGTCAATACTATGGCCACTTGGAGCAGGATTTTCTAATTGCACTCATCCCAAGGCCAGAAAATCCCCACCCAAGGTTAACAGACCTTAGCAAGGTCCGTGAGCCACCTGCTACAATTCTCATGGTGGATAGGATGAGAAAATTCTGCCCTTGGTCAGAGTTATAAGAGGGAAACGTGCAGGACAGCAGAGAGAGAGGGATAGGCAGCGGCACAATTGGATGATGAGCATCACAAAGTGATCGCAGATGAGCTACAATGGATGCATGAGGACAGCACACGAGAGATAAGCTTGACCTACCATGACAACAGATCTAGCAGGAGTAGCTACAAGGATTAGTAGCAGCAGCGATTAACTTCCGGTTTGATATCATTACTAGATAACTAAATCTTCACGCATTCTGCAGTTATCACATTTTTCCAATATGGGCGTATCATTGCATAAATGCAACTTTGCGAGCACTGTCTTTATCATAATAACAAATCATTTTAAAAGGTTAATGATCACTATGATATTAACACGTTTCCTTAGGTTGCTGCAGACTAACAGCATTAGTTAGTTGTGTGTCTCTCAATCAGCGATCAATTTCACACCAGGTCACTTAACTAAGTTTGAAAAAGTCCAATGTTATGCTCCTTCAGTGTAGAAATTCTAACTATTGGTAACAATGTAGAGGACACTCCACCGGTGAGTGATCAAATTGCAGGGACAAGGTAATGAAAAGGCCCACGGAGCCAAAACCTGGGGGATCAACCAAATATTAAATCCCTGGTAATACATGTTTGGTGGTAATGTTAATGATTGTGGTCATGTAAAATGGGAGATATTGAATCTGAAACCCAGTATACTTCTCTCCCGATTTTAATATCCTTTGAAAAGCTCACAGATGGTGCTCAGAATCATTTTGGTTCTGACTTCAAAACCATTTTTCTGAATATAAAGCAATTCCACTGCTTGAATTTCAAACTGATTAAGACTAACAGTGACAAATTATTTGTGCCTTGTTTTTAGTACTCTTTTGAGGGATTTGGGTGTCGCTGGCTCGAGCAACATTTATTGTCCATTCTTAATTGCCCTTCAGTAGGTGGTGGTGAGCTGACCTCTCGAAGCGCTGCAATCCATGTGGAGTAAAGTAGACTCTTGGTGCTGTGAGGGAGAGAGTCAGAGGATTTTGACCCAGTGACAATAAAGGAACAGCAATGCATTTCCAAGAAAGATTGGTGAGTGATTTGGAGGCGAACTTCCAGGTGGGGACATTCCTTGTCCTTCTGGGAAATAGAGTTTGTGGGTTTGGAAAGTGCTATTGAGGGAGCTTTGGTGAGTTGTTGCAGTGCATCTTGCAGATGGTACCCACGGGTGCTACTGCATATTGGGTGGTGGAAGAGTGGAACAAATGCCAATTAAGCGGGCTGAGCTACCAAAGTCAGACACGTGGGTTCAACCACAACATTTTTTGCCATGAAACTTTCCCTGCTGTCAGCTAAGTTCAGGGAAGACTGTCAAATGTCTGGATGGATTATGAGATACCACCATTTCTCTTTTTTCTATAGCTTATGAATCTATTTTGAATGCCACCCGATAGCATCTGAACATAGGCAGAATGAAACACACAATCAATTAGCATTGTAATTTAGAGAACGGTTGAAGTGCTAAAGAGGCTTTGATGGTTTGATAGATACTGCAGATACACTCTCAAACATATTCTTCATTGTGCACGGTTTCTGCATTTCACATAGCTTTGCTATTAAGAAAAGAATGGGGAGGCACAGTGGCACAGTGGTTAGCACTGCTGTCTCAAAGACTCGTTCGATTCCTGGCTTGGGCCACTGTCGGTGTGGAGTTTGCACATTCTTTCAGTGTCTACGGGGGTTTCCTCTTGATGCTCTGGTTTCCTCCCACATTCTGAAAGATGTGCTGGTTAGATGCATTGACCTGAATAGTGCCAGGCAGTGGTGACTAGGGGAATTTCACAGTAACTTCATTGCAGTGTTAATGTAAGCCTTACTTGCAACTAATAAATAACCTAAAGGATGAAAATAGATTCTTAAAGGGAGGAAAGGTTTTTTTTTGAAAAGGCTGAAGCATAAGCAATTCCTGACTTTGGAGAAGGCTATAGACTTAGTTATTAGGGAAGAAATTGATACAGAGACCAGCAGAGGATGAAGGAGTTTTGTCCGATGTCACACCCAGTGTATGAAGCAGATAAGAAAGATTTGGGAAGATTTAGCTGTTAGCAATAGAAAGATAGTAGGTCTGTTAGTTCAGTTGACTAGATGACTAGATCGTGGTGAGGATTAACATCAACAATGTAGGTACAATCCTATACCAGCTAAAATAACTTTTGGAGTTTGTTTCCTTGCTTTACCCCATACCAAACCAATCTCCCATTCATTGACTTTGTCTACACTTCCCACTGCCTCAGAAAAGCAGCCAGCATAATTAAGGGTCCCACACACCATGGATATTCTCTCTTCCACCTTCTTCCGTTGGGAAAAAGATACAAAAATCTGAGGTCATGTACCAACCGACTCAAGGACAGCTTCTTCTCTGCTGCTGTCAGACTTCTGAATGGACTTATCTTGCATTAAGTTGACCTTTCTCTACACTCCAATTATGACTATAACACTACATTCTGCACTCCCGTTTCCTTCTCTGTGAACGGTATGCTTTGTCTGAAGAGCGCGCAAGAAGCAATACTTTTCACTGTATGTTAATACATGTGACAATAATAAATCAAATCAAATTAAATCAAATACTGATATCATGGCAAAAGCCATAATTGCCAACTTTCAGGCCATGCCAATTGGAAAGAGGGAATTGGGGATCTGTGGGTCAATGTTAACCCTAAGTGAATGAAGCAAATTGGTGTTTGAACCTTCTGATCTCAATCTCATTAATCTCTGAGAGCTACACTCATTCCTTGTTAATTTTGTCTTTTACCAGAAAGCAATTCCAGCTGAGAATGGGAGGAAGATTTATCTGATGATAACATTTGTGTCTGAAAAGTCAAGTCTAGTCATTACCCCATCACAGCAAATGTTCGAAATTTGGGCTCTGATGATGACTGTAAAACTACCGTCGAATATCGGACAAACCCATCTGGTTCACTAATGTCCTTTAGGGAAGGAAATGTGCCATCTTTATTTGGCCTGGCCTACATGCATCCGTTTTGGACTGAAAATCAGGACACTTTCTAGATGATATGAATTTAAAGGGAGAAGTGATAGCCAAGTGGTATTATCTCGAGATTATTAATCCAGAAACTCAGCTAGTGTTCTGTGGATTTGGGTTCTAATCCTGCTTCAGCAGCTGGCGGAATTTGAATTCAATAAAAAAAATCTGGAATTAAGAATCTACTGATGGACATGAAACCATTCTCGATTGTTGGAAAAATTGACTAACATTCTTAATGGAAGGAAATTGACTATCCTTACCTGGTCTGCCCACACGTGACTCCAAAACCACAGCAATATGGTCCACTCTCAAATGCCTACCAAAGTCAAATAGGGATGGACAATAATGCTGGCCAGATACAATGGCCAAGTACAATGGATGTCCAAACACTAATACAAAGGCTAATGGAATAAAGAGTTGTTGAATTCCTACAGTACAGAAGGAAGCCATTTGGCCCATCAAGTCTGTACTGATCACAATCCCAACCAGGCCCTATCCTCATAACCACTTATCCTAGCTAGTACTCTGATACTAAGTGGCAAATTGAAATAAAGTTTATTTATTAGTCACAAGTAGGCTTACATTCACACTGCAATGAAGTTACTGTAAAATCCCCGAGTCACCACAATCTGGTGCCTGTTCGGGGAGAATTTAGCATGGCCAATTAATCTAGTCCACAAACTTTTGGTCTGTGGGAGGAAACCAGAGCATCCAGAGAAAACCCATGCAGACACGGGAAAAATGTGCAAATTCCACACAGACAGTGATCCGAGCCAGGAATCAAACCTGGGTCCCTAGCGCTATGAGGCAGTAGTGCTAAGCACTGTGTCACCATGCTGCCGTTTAGCTTGGCCAATTCACCTGACCTGCAGTTCTTTGGACTGCTAGCCTAGAAGATTGTAGTATAAGGACACAGAATTTATGCTGCAGCTGTATAAAACACTGGTTTGACCTCACTTGGAGTACTGTGAGCAGACTTGGAAACCATACCTTAGAAAGGATACATTGATTTTTGGAGGGAGTGTGTGTGTAGGCTTACAAAAATGATATCTGGACTTCAGAGGTTAAATTCTGAAGAAAGATTTTACAAATTAGGCCTGTTTTCTCCAGAATTTGAAGGTTAAGGGATAATCTGATTGATGTATTCAAGACATTAACAGAAAAAGGCAGGAAAGATAAGGATAAACTATTTCCATTGGCTGGAAATTCGAGAACTAGAAGACGTAATCTAAATGTTAATGAGAGGTGTTGGGAGGCACTTCTCATGGCATGATGGCACAATAGCTGGCATTGCTGACTGACAGCACCTAAGCCACAGATTCAAACCCCAGCTTGGGTCACTGCCTGTGTAGAGTTGCACATTCTCCCGTGTCTGTGTGGGTTTCCTCTGTGCTCCGTTTTCCTCCCACAGTCAAAATATGTATGGGGTTAGGTGGATTAGTAATGCTAAATTGACCCTTAGTGTCAGGAGGATTAGTGGAGTAAATATGTGGGATTACAGGAATAAGGTCAGGAGAGGATTGTGGTCGGTGCTGACTCAATGGGCTGAATGGCCTCCTTCTACATGGTAGGAGTCTATGATACACACAAAGGGTAGTAGAGGTTTAGAACTCTCCTCAGTCGATGCTAGATCAGTAGTTAATTTTAAATCTGAGATAGATAAACTTTTGTTAAGCAAAGATATTAAAAGATATGAACAAAAGGCAGGTATACAGAGAATTGAATAGTGGGTACAGATTCGAGGGGCAGAATGGCCAATTCCTGTTCCTATGTGACTCCATATCCATAGTAATGTGGTCAATTCTTAACTGCTCTCTGAAATGACCAGCAAGACATTCAGTTCAGGGCAATTAGCGATGGGCAATAAATGCTGGCTCAGCCAGTGACACCCATGTCCCATGAACAAATAAAAAAAACCTTTCACCTTATTACCTGTGGGAACTTTCTCTGCAAAAATTGGTTGCCGTCAGCAAGATTCTCTTGCCTCCCCTTAATATTTTATTAGGCAAAGGGAGATGACGTGCTGTTCACTGGTGGTGGGACCTTCTGATCTTGCTATTGTCAATGGGAATTCCCATTGATACCATCCCACACAGGCAGGAAATCCGTAGCAGCGGATCTACTGCCGGTAGGTCCAGAGAGTCTTGCCAATAGGGAATGGCCGGAGATTTCTGGCCCATATTTCCTACATTTCAATGGTGACCACATTTTAGATGTATGGTGGCAGAGTGGTTAGCACTGCTGTCTCACAGCATTGGTTCAATTCCCAGCTTGGGTCACTATCTGTGCAACATCTGCGCATTCTCCCCGTACCTGTGTGGTTTTTGTGAGGGATCTCAGTTTCCTCCTGCACTCCAAAAGACATGCTAGTGAGATACATTGACCATGCTAAATTCTCCCTCAGTGTACCCGAACAGGCACCGGAGTGTAGCGACTGGAAGATTTTCATTGTAACATCATTGCAGTGTTGATGTAAGCCTACTTATGACACTAATAAATCATAATATCGAAAGAACTTTCACTGACTGCAATGCACTTCAGGATTTTCTGAGATTCTGAATTCACAATGTAAATAATTATTTGGAAACACCAATTTAAATATGATGTGGAATTACCAACATTGGACTGGGGCGCTTACAATAAGAAGCCTCATAACACCTGGTTAAAGTCCAACACATCATTTCATATCACGAGCTTTCAGACCGCTGCTCGTTCATCACATGTCATCTGATGAGGGAGCAACACTCTGAAAGCTCATGTTACCAAATAAACCTGTTCAATTTTAATCTGGTGTTATGAGACTTCTTACTGAATCCTAAGTAAGACTTAAAAGAAGAAAAGATTGAAGAAAGAGAAAGAATAATATGGAAAAATAGAGCAGGATACAGCTAATCGTGCCACTTTTTGGTGGGTAATGAGGTGCTTTTCCACAAAATAATGCCATTTTCTAAAACATCTTCATTGTATCGCAACCGAGAAAGAACCAAAGAATCTAATCTAAATGAGATCCCCCATTAGACTGGCAAATTGTACTCTGGCAAAAGTTCAAAGGGAACACTCTTGTTCAAAACACATATGAACTGCAGCTTTATTGAATTGGAAGAGAGTTAAAAAAAACTGAAGTACACATGTCACCAACAATGCATTAAAGAGAAAGCTGGCCTCTGGCTTTTAACACGTCAATCTGTTTAGTGTCCAACAGGACCCAGGTCAAAGTTTGTCCCATGCATTGCATCATTAGTCCAGGCATGCTTGACCCTTGTTTCTGATTAACAGATTCTACTCCCAAGTTTTTTGTTTGGATGGCTTTACATCAAATGCATGCAGATTAAATTTATCACAAGTCTTATTTGTGAACCCATTGTGAGTTGACCGATTTGTGCTTTCTTTTCAGTTTGGGTGCCGGGGGGAGGCACCATCTGGGCTATTGGGAGCCACAAGTTGGCAAAGGGACCTTTCAAAGGCCAAAAGAGGGTATCAATTCAATTCTCCAACATTACCTCTGCACATAGACTTTTCTCTGGCCCAACTAAACATGAGGTGGAGATGCCACCATTGGATGGGATAAACATAGTAAGAAGTCTCACAGCACCAGGTTAAAGCCCAACAAATTTATTTGGTAGCAAACACTACTAGCTTTTGTTGTTCTGCCTCATTGTCAGATGATGAAACACTCCATGGATTTACCTTTTAAACCTTTTAACTTTACCTTTTTTACCTTTTAAACACTCCACGGGTTTTGAACAGGCAGTGGAAATGTGTGACCCCTGCACGAACACACAATGTGGTATGTGTGAGGCAAAATTGTACAATGCCAACCTGTATGAGCCAGCTCTGCACTGTACTGCCAGAATGAGACCCAGCTGTGGTCTCTTCATAAAACATCTGTATGGATTTGCTCATAAGAAATGATAGTGCTGAGGAATGCGAGGAAAATCTTTTTTTACCCAGAGAACGGTGATGGTCTGGTATGCGTTGCACCATCTGGATGAGTGTGTTGGGCTATTGGGAGCCACAAGATGACAAAGGGCCTTTCAAAGACCAGGTGGTAGAGATGGATTGCCTCACGTCCTTTAAAAAGGTACCTGGGTAGGCACTTGACAGGTTATAATATTCAAGGCTATGGGCCAAATGCTGGTGGCTGGCATTATAGTTGGAGTTCAGGTGTTTCTCGCAGACTCAATGGCCAAAAAGCCTCTTCTGCTCTATGTGATTCCATGGTTCTATGGTGATTTCTCAGTTTCAGTTCCTGCTAAATGATGACCTGGTTACATGAATTCTTTTTTAAATGTATGCAATTTTAATAGTAGCTCATGGAAAAATGTCTTTAATGCAGTAGGGTTTACATGCTGGTGCTTTTCTGATATTCAACCAGAACATTAGACATGATATTTACCATCAAATTTCTTGTGGATGCTTTTTGGAGAGTTTCAATCTTGTCTGTAGAGAAATGGAAGGAGGGGTAAGTCTGCACTTTGGATGAATGAGGATGTAGGGGAGAGGATAAGCAAATGTATAGCTTAGTTTATTTATTAATGTCACATGTAATTTACATTAACACTGCAGTGAAGTTACTGTGAAAATCCCCGAGTTGCCACACTCCAGCGCCTGTTTGGGTACAACTGAGGGAGAATTTAGCATGGCCGATGAATCTAACCGGCATGTCTTTCAGACTGTGGGAGGAAACACACACAGACACGGGGAGAACCTGAAGACACTGCACAGACACTGACCCAAACCGGGAATCGAACCTGGGTCCCTACCGCTGAGGTAGCAGTGCAAACCATTGTGCCACCGTGCAGCCCCATTTAAAGCTGAGGAAGGTTAGAGGAAAGTTCAGAACAGCATTGACCATAGCATTGATAAAAATAGAGAAAGATTCGAAAGGATACAATGAAGGCAGACAGATTGGAAGTGAGAGGTGAGAGAACAATCTGCTATCAGATGACAGATTTTCTTTCTTGACCTTGGCATATTCTAGTGTAACAGATATAGACTACAAAACAGGATTGGTTTAACCAATAAACCACAGAGTGACGTGTGGGCCTAACTCCCTCTGTGGTTTGTATTTTCAATGAAGCACCAGGCCCTGTCACGTATCTGGTTCTGAACTCTTCAAAACCTGAGAAAACCACATCGAAAGAGTTTGCACTTCCGGCAGATGTAAGTCTCTGCCACCACGATCATCACAGTTGCGTTTTTGGAACAGCTGTTCTGGGAACTAAGCCTGGTTGAAAAACTCCACCAAATGTACTGTTCCTAACCCCTTAACACCCACTGACCTTAATTCAATTTCCTTATGCTCTGAATCTCCTGACACTATTCGTGCTTACAGTAAATATTAGAACCATAGAAAACATACACTGCAGAAAGAGGTTATTTGGCCCATTGAGTCTGTACAACTCTCCAAAGAGCATCCCACCTAAGCCCAATTTCCACCCTATTTCCATAAACCCATATATTGACATGGCTAATCCCTCGACCTGACATCTTTGGACACTAAGGGACAATTTAGCATGGCCAGTCCAACTAACCTGCATACCTTTGGACTGTGGAAGGAAACTGGAACGTCTGGAGAAACTCAGACACGGGGAGAATGTGCAAATTCCACACAGACTGTCACCGAGGCCAGAATCAAACCTGGGTTCCTGACACTTTGAAGCAGCAGCATTAACCACTATGCCATTGTGCCACCCTTTAAAACACAACAAAGCGTTTCTACATCTCCACATTCAACAAATGATCCAGCAGAGTGGATCAACTACTGTATTCAACTACTTTTAGGTTCCTTCTAATCCTGAACCCCAAGTTCCTTACTGTGTAAGAACACGTTGGATGAGCTGAAATTTAAATAAAAAGGATCATTGCGCCATTTTGCGTTGTTGGTGCTGATGGAGAAAAACAATGGGGCCAATTCTCCCAAAAGTGCTGAATTGGTGAGAAACTGGTCTAGATCATATTGTTTTTTCAAAGCAACTTCAGATCTGAATTCCTCCCCCCCACCCCCAACCGCCGTGTGCAATGCAGAGATCACAACTGTGAGTCTCATTAAAAACCCAGAGTGTGGGGTCTATTCACTCCAGTCTCTGATAGCTGTGGAACTCTGCACATACACAGTGGTCCTGATCTGTCAGCCTCCCCATTTGCTGGCTAACTCAGCCCGAGACCCCCACAGTGCTACCTCTCCGCCACCTCCTGCAGCCCAATTGTGGTCCCTACAGCACTTCCTAGACCAGCCCTGATTCCTCTCACCCCAGAGTGCCCTGATGTTCAGCCCATCCACTGGACATTCCCCCCCACCTCTCCTCACCCCGGCAGACCCCTCCACTGAACCCCGCTGGAGTCAGAACACCCCCCAACCGCAAGGCAGGCCCATTCAGCAGATAACGACCACCTCCCCCCCCCCCCACAACACCAGCCCATCCTGATCACTAGTATCGCTCCAGCTCAGACCAATACCAACACAGAAAGGGAGTAGAATCCCCAACTCCAGCAATTACCTGTAGACCCTGCCCACAATAGGCCCAGCACCGTTGGCACTGCTCAATGCCCAGTGGGCAATCCCCTTGGGCAAGAGCACTTTGCCCCTTGGGCTACACCAGAGGGCATTGGCTGGCATTGCCTCTACTGCCTGACCCCCTAGGGGGCTCTGATTACCCCTTCCTTCACTCCAGTGAGGTTAGTTCCCCAAACACAGAGAGTTACTCTAAACCCTGTCAGAACAAAGTACTCCTAGTAGAGTGAGAGATGCCATTGGGCCCGGCAAGTTCCATGCTGGGCCCAATAATCACGTTTAAATACATTTAAAATATAAGTAAAACACATTCAAATACTTACCTCACTTCACGGCAGACCTCTGTGCATTCTCAGTGGTGCCATTTTCTTTTGGCTGGGAGATGCGCGCAGGTCGTAAGAGCTCGTGGAGAACCTGCGCAATGGCGACACACACATGCCCTAACCTGACTCGTCGGAAAAGCTGTGGTTCACAATGGGAGAATGGGCCCATAATTCCTCAGCAGCTTTATCTCAGTTTCATTTTACTAGCTGCACCATCCACTGGCTGTGGGGCATGAACTGCTTGGGTCATATCTGTGCTGTATGTTCTGTGTACCTGGGCCATTATGGAGTATTTGAATGTTAGAATGGTTACAGCACTGAATGAGGTCATTCAGGCCATTATGTCCATGGAGGTTCTCTGCAAAAGCCACCCACCCCTTTCCACTCCCACACACCCATTCCCTCATAACCTTAAAACTCTTCTCTCTTTAAATAATTGCCCCATTTCTCTTTGGAAAGCTATGATTGAGTTTGCTTCCACCTAGCACCATGCTCCAGGATCTAAACACTTGCAGCATAAATAAGTTTTTCCTCATGCCTTTGTGGCTTATTTTGCCAGGCTTGTTCTTTGCAGTTTCTCCCTATCTATTTTGTCCAGACCCCTCTTCATTTTGAACACCTCCGTCAAATCTCCTTTAATCTTTCCTTCTGAGGAGAATAATTGCAGCAGCTCCAATCTATCCACATAACTGAAACTCCACACCTCTGGAAAAATTCTCTGGATTCCTTCTGCAATCTCTTCACATCCCTCCAAGTATGTAGTGCCCAGAACTGGAACTATATCCGTATATCTTTAAAATAATTTCAGTCTTTTGAACTCTATCTGCACATCCTCCCCTCCGCCCTGTCAAGATAACCCCAAGCATTTACCATAACTAATCCACTTAACCTACACAGCTTTGGACTGTGGGAGGAAACTGGAGCATCCAGAGGAAACCCACGCAGGTAGAACATGCAAACTCCACGGAGACAGTCACCCTAGGCCGGAATCGAACCCTGGTCTTTGACTCAATGAGACAGCAGTGCTAACTACTGTTCCACAATGCTGCCTATTAGTTGGATATTTGGAGCTGCATATGGAACTGTTTATTTGATATATTGATCCAGATTCTCTGATCTCACCCGCAGCTGGGATTCTCCAATCCCACTGCTGGTGAGAATGGAGATTTGGCTGAGCGTCAAATTCTCCATTCTCACCGGCGGTGGTGGCCGGGTGTGAATAGCCAAAGAATTCTGGCTATTGGTGTACAGTGGTCAGTTTCTCAGGAAATCAAAACTAAATTTGAAAGGCACCCATTAGTGTACTTGGGCTGAATTTTATTGCCCTCAGCAGTTGTGTTTCCAGTGGTGAAGGGGTGGGGGTGGGGGGGGGGGGGGGTGGGGGGGGTGGGGGGGGGTGCCAGGGACAGTGGTACACATAAAATAGGTGGACTCATGTTGTTAACAGCAATCAACACTGCTGACTCACAGCACCAGGGACCCAGGTTCAATTCCAGGCTTGGGTGCCTGACTGTGTGGAAGTTGCACATTCTCCCTGTGTCTGCATGGGTTTCTGTCGGATGCTCCGATTTCCTCCAGCAGTCTGAAAGATGTGCTGGTTGGCACATTGGCCATGCTAAATTCACCCTCAGTGTCCCCGAACAGGCACCGGAGTGTGGCAACTAGGGGATTTTCACAGTAACTTCATTGCAGTGTCAAAGTAAGCCTACTTGTAACACGAATTAGTAAGCTTTTAATAAACTTGCTGGGCATCAATAATAACTGTGATCCCTGCCTTATTGTTCTCTGCTAACTCAAAAGTGGTAGTGAGGTCAATTGCTTGGTCATTCCAGATGGAAAACATTGGGGTTTTGTCCCCCAACCAAATGTACTGAAGGACGCCAGTTAATTTATGTCTGCATATTTTAAATAGCTGATTCAATAGTTCTTAAAAGTGGGAGGGTATGCGGTTGTGCAAATGTGTAGAGGAATTATCATTTGAACGTGTGTGCAACATGACACCACCACCTGCACTCCTCCAAAGGTCTTCCTGATAATATAGAACAGTGTGTGAGGTTGGCTGGTACGAGGTGAACTCTGCATTGAACACATTCACATTTACTATCATTTACCTCTTGACCCAGTTGTTAACCTTTTATCAGATAGAAGATACAGACAAAGCAAATTTTGCTTAATTGTCATGCACTCCTTATCATCATAAAGAGAAAAACGCACACATTTAACTTTGCCTCTCAGACACCTCGGGCACTGTGCTTTATGGTGTTAAACTGCTGATTAAAAACAGCCAAGGAGCAGCCATTTTAAACATTGCTTGCTCCCCGATGGTGTCATTGGGACCTTGACAGGGTTTCAACTTAACCCAGAGGAAGGATCAACCCAGAGCACAGGTCAAATCAGCAATGTGGAAGCTAAAGTAGATTAGATTTAACACATGCATACTTACACATATACATACACACACGTATGTGCACATACACACACATACACACACACGCACACACACAAAAACACACACACAAGCATGCATACACACACAAGCACACACACCCAGAGAAAAGTTTGACATTTGTTTGGATCATTTGGAGTCAAAACAACAAATGAAAATGGTGAAGTGATCCCAATAGTGCCAAATTTACCCTATGAAACAATGTAAATAACAGTAAATATAAATCTACAATTGATTCAGTTAGGGTGTACGTGTGTGTGTGTGTGTTTGTGTGTGTGTGTATGTATGTGTGTTTGCACATGTGCGCATATGTGTGTGTGTGCATATGTGTAAGTATGCATGTGTACACACGTGTGTGTGCATGCGTGTGTGTGTGTATGCGTGCATGTATGTGTGTGTGTGTGCTTGTATGAGCATGTGTGCTTGTCCATGTTAACTGTGCCCAATCCTACCAATATTGTCAAAATGTCCAGATATTACACCCTTTATAATAGATTCTAGTATTTTCCCTCCTCCTGGTGCCAGGCCATGATGCCTGTAATTCCCTTTTGCTCTCTCTCTCTCTCTCATTTCTCAAACCATCAGATCACACATGATACATTCCACTCTGCAGGATCTGTTCCAGAATCTATTAAATTTTGGAAGAAGATTGCCAATGCTTCCACTATCTGTAAAATTGCCTCTTTCAGCACTCTAGTACATAGATCATTTAGTCGAACGAGTTTATCAATAGTTTCTCCGTAATGTTCTTTTTTCCTGCTACTAATTTCTTTCACTTCCTCATTCTCACTATTTGCTTGCTTCTCTGATATTTCTGGGAGGTTTTTCTGCATCTTTTTCCATGAAGGCAGCTAGATGCAAAAGTTTTTTTTTGTTTCTCTGACATTTCCTTTATTCTTAATTATAAATACTCCTGCCTCAGGCTACAATGGAACTGGGAATGGAACTGGGTAACTCGCATGTGGGCCAACAGCACAGAATTCTGTGCCTGCCACCCTCTGCGCCCAGCTGCAGAGAGGCTAAAAATACTCTGGTTCAGTTTTGAATGGGTTGAATTCCTTTCAGAACCAGGAGCTCAGATCAGCTTTTTCAGGCTATTTTTTTTTAGTTCATTGTGGGACATGGGTATCGCTGGCTGGGCCAGCATTTATTGCCCATCCTTAGTTGTTCTTGAACTAAGCAGCTTGCTAGGCCTTTTCAGAGGGCAGCTGGGACTCAACCACATTGCTGTGGCTCTGGAGTCACATGTAGACCAGACCAGGCAAAGACGGCAGATTTCCTTCCATAAAGGACATGAGTGAACCAAATGGGTTTTTATGACAAACGACAATGGTTTCATGGTCATCATTAGACAATTAATTCCGGATTTTTACTGAATTCAAATTTCATCATGTGCCATGGCGAGATTTGAACCCGGGTCTCTGGAACTTTATATAAGAACTAGGAGCAGGAGTAGGTCATCTGGTCCCTCGAGCCTGTCTGCCATTCAATAAGATGATGGCTGATCTCTCCGTGGACACAGCTTCACTTACCTGCTCACTCACCATAACCCTTAATTCCTTTACTGTTCAAACATTTATCTATCCTTGCCTTAAAAACATTGAATGAGGTAGTCTCAACTGCTTCACTGGGTAGGGAATTTCACAGATTCACAACATTTTGTGTGAAAAAGTTCCTTCTCAACTCAGTTCTAAATCTGCTCCCCCTTATTTTGAGGCCATGGCCACTAGTTCTAGTTTCACCCGCCAGTGGAAACAACTTCCCTGCTTCTATCTTATCTATTCCCTTCATAATCTTATACGTTTCTATAAAATCTCTCCTCGTTCTTCTGAATTCCAGTGAGTATAGCCCCAGTCTACAGTCTCTCCCCATGGTGGTTGATGGGAGATATTCATCTTGGAGTTCGGTGACAAGTGGTGTACCTCAGGGGTCTGTTTTGGGGCCCCTGCTGTTTGCAATTTTTATAAATGATCTGGATGAGGGTATTGAAGGATGGATTAGTAAATTTGCAGATGACACTAAAGTCGGTGGAGTGGTAGATAGTGAAGAGGGGTTTTATAGTTTGCAGAGAGACTTGGACAAGTTGCAGAGCTGGGCCGAGAGGTGGCAAATGGAGTTTAATGTGGAAAAGTGTGAGGGAATGCACTATGGCAGAAATAATAAATGTGTAGAGTAGAGGGCAAATGGTAGGATTCTTAGTAGTCTAGATGAACAGAGGGATCTTGGTGTGTATGTGCATAGATCCCTGAAAGTAGGCAGTGAGGTCGAGAAGGTTGTTAGGAAGGCATATGGAGTCTTGGCTTTTATTGGTAGAGGGATTGAATTTCGGAGCCGCAACGTCATGTTGCAACTGTACAAAACTCTAGTGCGGCCGCACCTGGAGTATTGTGTGCAGTTCTGGTCCCCACAGTATAAGAAAGATGTGGAGGCATTGGAGAGGGTATAGAGGAGGTTTACCAGGATGTTGCCTGGTATGGAGGGCAGGTCTTATGAAGAGAGGCTGAGGGTTTGAGGTTGTTTTCGTTAGAAAGAAGGCGGCTAAGAGGAGACCTTATTGAAACATATAAGATGATTAGAGGTTTAGATAGTGTGGACAGTGATAGCCTTTTTCCTAGGATGGAAAAAGCTAGCACGAGGGGACACAGCTTTAAATTAAGGGGTGATAGTTATAGGACGGATATCAGAGGCAGGTTCTTTGCCCTGCCTGCAACGGTTGTAGATGCGCCAAGTTTGGTGGCGTTTAAGAGGTAAGTTGGTAAGAGAAGGGAATGGTTTAGTTTGGAGGGGCATTGCTTTTTATATTGGTCAGCGCAACATCGAAGGCCGAAGGGCCTGTTCTGTGCTGTAATGTTCTATGTTCTATGTTCTATGAGCCAACCCTCTCAACTCTGGAATTAACTTTGTGAATCTCCTCTGCACCCCCTGCAGTGCTAGTATATCCTTTCTCAAATAAGGAGACCATGACTATAGACAGTACTCCAGGTGTAGCCTCACCTGCATCTTATACAACTGCAACATAAACTTACTGTTTTTAAACTCCATCCCTCTAGCAATGAAGGACAAAATTCCATTTGTCTTCTTAATTACCTGCTGTGCCTTCAAACCTACTCCTTGTGATTCTTGCACAAGGACACCCAGATCCCTCTCATAGTCCATTTTGCCGTTGTTCTTACCAAAATGGATGACTTCACATCTACCAACATTGTATTTGATCTGCCAGACCCTCGCACACTCACTTAGACTACCTTTATCCCTTTGCAGACTTTCAGTATCCCCTGCATATTTTGCTCAAACACTCATCTTATTGTCATCTGCAAATTTTGACACATTATATTTGGTCTTTAACTCCAAATCGTCTATGTAAAGCGTAAACAATTGCAGTCCCAACACTAATCCTGAGGCACATCATTAGTCACTGATCACCAACCAGAAAAATATTCATTTACCCCAATTCTCTGCTTTCTGTTGGTTACGAATTCTCCATCCATGCTAATACATTACCCGTAACATCATGCGCTTTTATCTTATGCAGCAGTCTTTGGTGTGGCACCTTGTGAAATGCCTTCTGGAAATCTAGAAACACCACATCCATATGTTCCCCATTGTGCATGTAATGTTCTCAAAGAATTTCACCAAATTAGTTGAACATGATCTTCCCTTCATGAACACATGTTGCATTTTACTAATAGGACAAGTTATATCTATATTACCATGGGTTTCTGGATGACTAGTCCAGTGACAATAAAACTGCAGGACTGTCTTTCCTACTTCCCTATCTCTGTCATTTCCTGTAACCCCATAACTACCCCCTACACTGCCAAGATATCGCTCTGCTCCTCTAATTCTGGCTTCTTGTGCAATCATAATTGCTCCATCATTCGTGGCCGTGTCTTTCATTAATTTGGCCAAAAGTTCTGGAATTCTCTCTCCACACCTTTCTGCTTCCATCCTGCTTTCCTCTTCCAAGACACTCTTTCAAACGTATTTGACTAGGCCTTTGGCCATCTGACCCAATGCCTCCCACAGTGGCTCGGTGGTGATACTGTGTGTTATGATGCTCCTCTGCAGTGCCTTCGTACATCCCATTATAGGACAGGCACTGTGCATTTGAAAGATGTTGCTGTTCTTGATGACAATGCATTACTTCAGTGGAAAGATTTGCTGACAGACCCACTGTTCTCCCCCTTTCAGGAAGTCAAGTGCAATGGCTTCTTGGGCATCTTCCTGGAATCTGATTGAGAAATCTGTCCAGTTTGCATTGTCATCAAGGTTTTGCCTCCGGGTTGTGTGCTTTTGTAAGCGTTACCATCATTCATCTGAAAACTTGACTAGTTCTGGAGTTCCCCATTATCAATGCCTCAATGAAGAGAGATGGAAACCACAGATAAGAAGCTACTTGTGGGTTACAATGAATTATTGCATATTTATTGCATTTTTGTTTAAGATGTTTAATCAGTCTTCAACTGGAAATTATTTCGAGTTGCATTTCATTAGACTGGAATCCAATTCAACCCAACTTGGAGAAACGGTCAAAGTGAAAGGTGAAATAGCTGTGCATCAACTGACTCCCAAATCCTTCAACTAACAGCTAAAAAATGTCAGAAAAGCCCAGCAGGTTTCCTTTCAATTCCATTTGTTCTTTTGGCACATTTAGAAGTTAGCCCTTCTTTATTCTTTAATGGGATGAGGGTGCCGCTGGCAAATTCCAACTCATCTTGGTTCTAAAGGGTTACCCGTTTACTCTGAGGATGTGCTCTTGGATCCGAGTCTGTCCGAGTCGACAAAGACAAAGGCAAAGAACAATACAATAAACACGGGAAACAGGCCTTTCGGCCCAACAAGTCTGTGCCACCATTTTAACATTATGAGGCCCTCCTCTACCTATGACCTTTGTCTGCACCTATCGGGGAAGACTGAAGAAAGACTAATTTAGGAACAATTTGGTACACCAATCAGTCTAAAAGCATGTTTTTGGGGTGTGGGAGGAAACCGGAGCAACATTTTCCCTGCGTCCACTCTAACCAGGCCTTTCAGTACTCTGTAAGCTCAAATGAGATTCTTGCTCATTCTTCTAAACTCCATCGAGAGCAGACCCAGACTCCTCAAACTCATTGTTGCGGGTCTGAAGTCACATGTGGGCCAGGCCAGGTTACCATGGCAGATTTCTTATCTATTAGTAAACAAGATGGATTCCAATCACAATCAAGGGTTGTTGCATGGTTACCATTTCTAAAGCTAGCTTTATATTCAAGTATTTGAATTTAAATTCAATCAGCTGCCATGGTGGGATTTGAACCATACCCGTAGATCATTGGCCTGGGGCTCTTAGATTACTAGTTCAATCACATTACTACCACAGTGCCATTCCCTCAAAGTGTGACAAGCATATGCTAAACATTTTAGATTACTGTAGATAATCATTTAGCATTTTGATTATCTAGTCAACATCATTAGCTGTTTGGAGAATCTTGCTCTGTGCAATTTCTACAGTAACTATTACAGATGTTATTGGGACTTGGATGGTTTGAGTTATATGAAGATGCTGAATAGACTGGGACTTTTTTCTCTGGAGCATTGAAGGCTGTGGGGTGATCGTATAAAGGTCTATAAAATAATGAGGGGCATAGATCAGCTAGATATCTTTTTCCAAAGGTAGGGGAGTCCAACTAGAACGCATAGGTTTAAGATGAGAGGGAAGAGATACAAAAGAGTGCAGACAGGCAGTTTTTTCATACTGAGGATGCTGAATTTTGTCTTTTAAAAAACATTCAGAAAGTTACATGGGTAAGATGGGTATAGAGGGATATTGGCCAAATACAGGCAATTGGGGTTAGTTGGGAGTTTAAAAAAGAAGGCCAGCATGGACAAGTTGGGCCAAAGGACCTGTTTCCATGCTGTAAATCTCTATGACTCTAATTCAAAACGCTTAATTGGCCGAGAAAAATGTTGGAAAATCTCAGCAAGTCTGGCAGCATCTGTAAGGAGACAAAAGAGCTGACATTTTGAGTCCGGATGACCTGGATTCGATTCCAGCTTGGGTCACTGTCTGTGTGGAGTTTGTACATTCTCTCCGTGCACTTCTCCAGGTGCTCTAGTTTCCTCCCACAGTCCAAAGATGTGCAGGTTAGGTGGATTGGGCATACTAAATTGCGCCTTAGTGTCAGAAGGACTAGCTAGGGTAAATGCATGGGGGTAGGGCTTGGGTGGGATTATGGTCAGTCTACTGTGGCACTGTTGTGAAGAGTGTTGTAAGAATTTCTTTAATTTTGTACATAATATATATTCATTTTGAGGCTACAACTTCTTGAAAGAGGGAGAAAGTTAGTGAGTTCAATATATTAACATATAAGGAAGAGTTGGCAAATACCTGCTGCATTCCAGTTATTTTTTTGATCATAAAAACAGAAAATGCTTAAAACAATCAGCAGGTCAGGCAGCATCTTTGGAGAGAAACTTAACATTAAAGCTCAGCTATCCTTCGTAAGGGTTCATCCCGCGTGGAGATGTAACAGCTTTTTTAAGAGAGGAAAGGGAAGGTAGGAGGGGAAGAAAGGAACAAAAGGGGAAGCTTTGCGATGGAGTGGAAGGCAAGGGAGATTAAATGTCAAATCAGGTGACAGTGAAAGAAGCAAAAGAAAGATAGCAATGGGAGTATTAAAGAATCAAAAGCGTGGCCAAGAGGAATGTAAATGGCCCACTCAGACTCATCACCAACAGTTGCCATCCAAACTAAAGGGATCAGAGGTTAGGATCTGAAAATGTTAAACTGTACATGGAGTATTATCATTACTAATCAATCGGATATACACATCGCTGTCTGGCCAGCATTTTTTGCTAATCCATAGTCACCCTTGTTAAGAGTCAACCACATTGTTGTAGCTCAGGAGTCACATGAAGTCCAAACCAAGTAAGGACAGTAAATTTCCTTCTCTAAAGGACATGAATGAACCAGCTGGGTTTTTCTAATAATCAGCAGCTGTTTCATGGTCATCAGTACATTCTTTATTCCAAATACTTCTTTATTGAATTCAAATTCCACCATCTGGCATGACAGGATTTGAGCCCCAGAGCATTAGCTGAGTTTCTGGATTAATATCCAGTGATAATACCACTAGGCCGTCGCTTTCCCATCTAGCAGGATGTAGAGTTCCTAGTTAAAGGCTCAGTTCCATGAGTTTAGCTGAGCTTTTGTTGGAACAATTTGAAATCGAGGACAGAGAAACCTGAGTGAGCCTAAAGTCAAAATAACAGGTGGCCAAATGGTTAGGGTCGCATTTACGGATTGAATGCGGTTATTACCACAGACTGGTCACATGATCTGCATTTGCTTCTCCGGTGTAGCCGAGACTGCATCATACACATAAATATAGTCTACTACTTCTTTTATTGTTTGTTCTTGTCGTACTCCTTGGGAATCTTGAAATGCAGGCGAGTGGTTTGGAGAGGCTCACAGGTCAATTACATGGAAAGACATAATTCATTCAAGTGTGATCGAAAGAAACTGGTTTAATTTTCCTGAGTTTGAATACATTTGCCAAGAGTTGTGACGCAGCGACGTGACACAAAAGCTTTACAGAAACTATGTGATTGAGCACAAGGTATACTCACACACACATACACACACACACACACACACACATATGCACACACATACATACACACACGCATGCACACATGCAAATGCGCACATACGCATGCACACACACACATACACACGTACAGATCCACAGATAAGCACACAAGACACAGATGCACACACACACACACACACACATCTACTCCCCATATTCTGTCCCATAGCTATGCCATTTCTTAGGCAAAACAAATCAAGGGAAAATACTAGAGTCAATTAAAGGAAAAAGACCCTGAAATAATTCTCTCCAACCGTCCCCACCTCCCCCGAGAATCGAAATCAATTCAGGAAAGTCACACAGACCAAAGGCAGAATTTTGTGTTCCTCCACCACTGGGTCCATTTGTGAGGGGGTGAGGTGTAGCCATAAAATTCTTCAATGACCTTTCCACTGTGTTAGTGCTCACACCAACCCCTCTGTAATTTTATACCAGCACAGCTGAGGCCTAGGTTTGCCTTCCCACCTTTGCCCCAGTTGAAGCCTTCAAGTGGCCAAGTATTGAACAAGAGCCATTTCTCACCCCAGCCTCTATTTTCAGGCTGGCAGGAAGAGTTCAGGTTCAGGGAGGGAACCAGAAACCCCGTTCATGTAATGGGCTGGAAGAGAAGCAGGTATGCCCATCAGATGTCCACCTTTCTTCCTTTTAAAATCAGGTGTAGCCTTGCAAAATAAAAAGGAATGACCCTTGCAGGTCCTCTGTCAGCCCCATCCTGGCATCTCCACTAACATCCCCACTGCCCTCGTCACTCTCTGCCGGATCTCCCTAATTTCCATCCCTGAGATCCCAAAACCTATCTTGTCCTGGATGGCAGCTCTCTGAGGCGAGACTTCCTCCTAAGTCAATTAACACTGGTTGGAGGTGGGTTAACTGGCACAAGGGCAGGTAGAACCAGCAGGGATTTGCTCACTGCCGACTCCTCAGAACATGGGAAGGGAAATTCTTCCATCCTAAAATCCTGACCCAAGTGTTATCCATAGACTCCTACCTTCTATGTAATAGAACCTTTTTTCAAAGAAAAGATTCTGTAAAGTTTATTAGTGTTGTAAGTAGGCTTACATTAACACTGCAATGAAGTTACTGTGAAATTCTCTGAGTCACCACACTCCAGCGCCTGCTTGCGTACACTGAGGGAAAATTTAGCATGGCCAGTTCAGCTAACTAGCACATCTTTCACACTATGAGATGAAACCAGAGCACCTGGAGGAAACCTACGCAGACACAAGAAGAAAGTGCAGACTCCACACAAACAGCGACCCAAGCCAAGGATCAAACCTGGCCTCCTGATGCTATGAGGCATTAGTGTTAACCATTGTACCACCGTGCCGCCCTTTTCTGTGCCAGACTGGAGAGTGATGGCTCAATAAATATTGTGGGTTTCAGACATGCAATGCCAAAATTAGGGAAGAATGAACTTCACCTTTTACACTGCTTGCATCAATGTCTCCTCGATCACAGACTGCATGGGGCGTCCGCAGAATAAATGATCCCCCCACGATCAAACTTAAAAGAACATCAGTGTGCTTTTTTTATTTCCATTTCACATACAAAACCATTATTCTGCTCTGAGCAAAAGAAATATTCCAGAGATTTAACAGCAATAGACAGAGTGTCACACATGAGAGATGCAGGATGTGCGCATCTCCCTGAACAGCAATGTCACTAACACTCAAGGAAATGTTTGCTTAAGGTTTCATGTCAGGAGCAAGTCTCAGTGATTAAGAGAGTTTGCCTGGATTAGACACTACAATGGCCTTATTTTGAACTGCCAAGTCCACAGCTTATCAAAAAATGCACAATTTTAAGAGCCTTTCTCACAGTTGTGGGAAGCCAAGAGTACAGCAAGGGTGAGGCATGTTAAAAATAATGAATACTGTTGGAGAGAAAGTACTGGAAAAAAAATAATGGCACTAAAAGCTGGAAAATCTGCAGACCTATGGCTTACATTCTCAGTTTTAAAAAGGGGCAGGATTTGGGGTATTGGATTAGAACCTCAATGTTGGGGTCAAATGAAGGTCATGACCTCTCACATTTTGGGAAACAGCTCGCAGTGATTCTTCCCTGAATTGACTGACTGGTAGACAAAGAGCAGGCTCAACATCTAAGTAAGGAAGGTAGGTGGGCTCTCCAAGCTGACGAGGGAATAGGAGACCCTCCAGCTCACATCGAGCAGCAGCCAGATAAGGTGAGAGTGGCCATGATTGATATCAAGGCTGCATTTCACGGAGTGGGGGGTGAAGAGGTCACAGCAAAGCTGGAATCAGTGAAGATCAGGGGAAAACTCTCTGCAGTTTGGAGTGGTTGTGGTGTTTGGAGGTCAGTCATCTCCTCTCCAGGATATCACTGTAGGAGTTGCTCTGTGGAATGTCCCAGGCCCAACTATCTTCAGCTACTTCATCAATGACTCCTTCCATTATCAAGTCAGAAGTGGGAATATTCACTGATCATTGCACAGTATTTAGCACACTCACAACTGCTCAAAGACTGAAGCAGTTCATGTCCAAATGTAACAAAACGTGGCCAATAGCCATGTTTGAGCTGAAAAGTGGCAAGTAACAATCATGGCACACAAGTGCCAGACAATGACAATCTCCAGCAAGAGAAGATTTAACCATCACCCTTTGACATTCAAAGGCATTGCCATCACTGAATCTCCCACTATCAACACCTTTGGGTCACCATTGACCAGATACTAAACTGGACTAGCTATATAAATACTTTCGCTACAAAGGCAGATCAGAGATTAGGAATCATGCACTAAGTAACTCATGTACTAATTCCCCAAAGCCTGTCCATCATCCACAAAGCACAAGTCAGGAATACTTTCAAGATACTGGATAAGTGTATCTTCAACAATACTCAAGAAGTTCAACATCATTCATGACAAAGCAGCCTGCTTGATTGGCAACCTTTTCACAAACATTTGTTCCCTCCATCCCTGACACACAGTGACAGCAGTGTGCATCAACTATAAGATGCACTGTAGGAACTCACCAAGCTTCATTTGACACCTTTCAAACCCATGATCACTACTATCTTGAAGGATAAGAGCAGCAGGTATATGGGGACATTACCACCTGGAGGTTCCCCTCCAAGTCACTCATCATCTTGAGTTGGAAATATATCGCAGTTCCTTCACTGTCAATGGGTCAAAAGTCCTTCAATAAGAGCATTGTGGGTGTACCTACACGATAGGAACTATAGTGTCAGACTGTGCAGCAATTCAAGAAGGCTGTTCATCACCACCTTCTCAAGAGCAATTAGGGCTATCACTAACCTAGCTCGTGATGTTCATATCCCTTGAATGAGTAAAAAAAAATGACAGGTTGAAGTGGTTATTGACTCTTTGAAGTTGGATATAAATTTCACTGCTTATTTTTATAAGGGATGAAAGGAAATGAAATATAATGAGTGGGATTTTCATCAGTAAGAGTGTTTTTTATAATAGTGACTTCTTCAATAGACTTAAGGACTTTATTTCACCTTGCATGATCTGTCCATGGTGAACACTGGGTCAGTTAGCATGGTATATATGAGGGTGATGAATGGTGGAATAGTCATAGGTTGGCATAAGTTGCCATTAGTTTTACACAGGAGCTAGTAAGGGTAATGGGATGGGTAGACTGAGATAGGTTGGCATAGAGGACAGAGGAACCATGAAGATTGGGTAAGGGGCATGAAATGGTATAGTTGATGTGTGTGGGTGGTGAGAGAAGTTTAAGGGATGAGGAAGGGAGGGATTTTTCTAATTTTTAATTTTTTTTAAAACTCTTTGGACAGATTGCAAGAACAACATGGCAGGTTTTGCACCCAGCCTGCCTCCTCACACAACAGCGTCTGCCCTACTTCCGGGTTACTTGCCAATGCTCTGAGGAAACCTCAGTCCCCCGGAATGAAAATCTGAAATTCCAGGGCACTCATTCCAGAGAGAAGTTTATGGAACTGAGAAATACGCCAACTCTGTGCTGCAAAGCTGGGAGCAAAAATTCAGGTCCTAGTGTTGAATCACTGGCAATGCCAACACAGATTGCCCATCCCTAATTGACTTTGGGACGTTGGTGGTGAGCCACCTGATTGAACCGCTGCAGGACCACAGTGTTGTTTGTAAGAGAGTTCCAGAATTTTGACCCAGCCACAGTGAAGCAATGGTGATATACTCCCAAGTCAGACTGGTGAGTTACTTGGAGAGGATGTTTTAGGTGCTGGTGTTCCCATACATCTGCTGTATTTGTCCTTCTAGATGGTAGAGGCCATGGATTTGGAAGATGCCATCAAAGTAGCCGTGGAAACTTGCTGTATTTTTTAGATGGTATACACTGCTTCCATTGTTAAGGTTAAAGCTTATTTATTTGTCATAAGTCGGCTTACAGCAACACAGCATATGAGGCTGCAGTGAAAATCCCCTAGTCACCACACTCTGGCGCCTGTTCGGGTACACGGAGCAACAATTTAGCACGGCCAATACACCTAACTAGCATGTCTTTCAAGAACCCAGAACACACACAGGCACGGGGAAAAAGTGCAAACTGCACAAGACAGTGGGCCAAGCTGGGAAACAAACCTAGGCCCCTGGTGCTGTGAGGCACCATGCCAACACACATTGTGCCACCATGCCACTCTACTGTGTGTTGGGGATGGAGGGAATTAATGTTGAAAGTGGTGAATGGGGTGCCAATCAAGTGGACTACTTTTTCCTGGATGTAATGTATGGTGTTGAGTTTCTTGACTGAATTGGAACTGCACTAACCTGGGCAATTGGAGAATATTCTTTCTCATTCCTGACTTGCACATATAGATGGTGGACTGACTTGAGGGGTCAGAAGATGAGGAGCTCGCTGCAGAATTCCCAGCCTCTTGTAGGCGCCATATTTGTATGAATGTTCCAGTTAAGTTTCCTGTGCATATTCCCAGTAGGCAAGAGGTGGTATGGCAGATGTTAAAATCAGAGTCATTGGGCAAGATCCTCCAGCTGTTCATGCCAGCAGATTCTCCCATTCTACTGCAATGAACGGAGATTTTGGAAGAGTGCCAAAGTCTCCATCCTCTCTGGCAGCAACGGTGGGGTATGAACAGCTGGAGAATTCTGGCCATGAGCTTTCAACGTGAAGGTTTGTCTTCCAGAATCACCTGCAAATGTACAGTAAACTACAGAGTGCAGTGTTCACTGCAACATTTGAGCTTCAGAACATTAACAACCAGTAAACAGGGTGAAGGAGACATTGCCTCTCATCAGGAGGGAACACTCACTCTTTAAAAGAAATGCATGTTTCCAATGTTTGAACTAATCATTTTTTGCAGAAATATCCTTGATATAATATTGATGTTACTGTAAAGAGGAACAACTTTGATGCTTTTCACATCAAAAGAAAATATTTCTGTAAGTGCTGAGGTCATGAATGGATTCTACTAAAACCCAAGTTTTTCTATTTTCTTACTACAAATTGTTGCCTGGATTATCTCTCTGCAACTGCCTATTAGATTGTCACCCTGTTGTGAATTGCCTCATAAATATATGTGGTTCATAGAATCATAGAATCCCCACAGTGCAGAAGGAGGCCATTTGGCACAACAAGTCTGCACCGACAACAATCCCACCTTCGCACCATTCCCGTAACCCCACATATTTACCCTGATAATCCCCTGACACTAGGGTCAATTTAGCACAGCCAATCCACCTAACCTGCACATCTTTGGATTCCAGGAGGAAACTAGAGCAGCCAGAGGAAACTCATGCAGACATGAGGAAAATGTTATCACATTGTCTTGCAATATTATGATTGCAACATAGAGAAAAGACTGGATGCACATTCATAGAATCATAGAATCCTTACAGTGTAGAAGAGGCCATTTATCCCATCGAGTCTGACCAAGTTTCTGGCAGAGTATCTTATCCAATCGCTCTCTCCCATCTTATTCCTGTAATCCCATACATCTAGCTTAGCTAATCCATCTAACCTACTCATCTTGTGAGATTAAGGGGTAATTCAGCACCAATTAATCAATCTAACCTGCACATCTTTGGACTGTGGGAGGAAACCGGAGCACCCGGAAGAAACCCACATAGACATTCATTTAAGCAATTCCTAGCGTGGTCAAGAAGACATCTTCCTCAGCCTAGTCCTGACAAGTGACAGGCAACTCAGAAAATCTTATCCAATCAGTGTGCCTGCATCAGTCTCAAAACATGGAGTTGTGTCTTCAGGAGAATGTCTGATATTTTCCTTAGATTATCAGAAACAACATCTATTAGCATTCCTTCATTCCCTATGAACTGGAGTTCCCCCCCTTTCCTGGCTAAAATTGCTAAAATTATAGTCATGAGCTAATGGTAAATTCATACTCCTGCTTTTCAGTTTAGTAGGTTGATCTTTGATTTATGAACAAGGCCCAACCCATAAACAACCAAACTGACCAATGGAAAAAGATAAAAGAACAGCACCAAAGACTAAACTCTTGTTTTACAGTGATTGTACAAATCTTCATTCTTCCTCAGAGTAAGTGCATTGCTTATTTAAAAGTTGTTGAGCAGATGTGTGTTGCAAAATGCAAGCAACACAGTGCCAAAAAATGGTTAAATATGTAACTTGCTACCACAAGGAGCAATTTAGACAAACAACAAAAGTACATTGAAGGAAAAGCTGTATAAATGTATGAAAGATAAAGGAACAAGAAGATATGTTGATGGGTAAGAGTATTTTGGGTGGGAAGATGTTCATACAAAACATAAGTACCAGCACGGACCAACTGGACTGAATTTGGTGGGGGTGGCAGGTGGAATTTTCCCATCCCACCACCATGGGAACTATAACAGACAGAAGGCAAACCATGCAATGGACTATGAGTACATTGAACTCAAGCTGGACTTTCCAGTTTTGGGGCGATCGCTGCTGGAAAATCCCTTATTCCTTGGAGTTTAAAAGAGTGAAGGGTGACCTTATTCAAACATGTAGGATCCTGAGGGGGTTTGACAGAGTGCTTAGTGAGATGTTTTCATTACTGGGCGAGTCTCGAACAAAAGGACATCGCAAAAAAGATAAAGGGCCAGTCGTTTAAAACTAGGGCACGTGGAAATTCTTCTCACAGAGGTTGGTGAATCTCTGGAATTCTCTGCCCCAAAAGACGTGGACTGGATCATTAGAAGTATTCAAAATTGGAGTTGGATAAATGTTTGGTAGATTGAGAAATAGAGGGCGATGGGGAAATGGCACAGAAAAGAGTAGAGGCCAATATAGATCATGGCATAGTGACAGTGGTTAACACTGCTAAACCAGGGACCAGAGTTCGCTTCCTGGCTTGGGTCACTGTCTGTGCAGAGTTTGTACATTCTCCCCATGTTTGTGTGGGTTTCCTCTGGGTGGTCCAGTTTCCTCCGAAACATGGGTTGGTTAGGTGCAATGGCCATGCTAAATTGTCTCTCAGTGTACCTGAGTGTGGCCATGAGGGGATTTCACTGTAACTTCATTGCAGTGTTAATGTAAGCCTGATTGTGACACAAATAAATAAAACTTTAACTTCAGATCAGCCATAGTGGTATTGAATGGCAGGACAGGTTAGAAGGGCCTCGTAGCCAATTCCTGCTTCTAATCCTTTCATTCTGATGTTGTAAATGGCCTGTTTTTATCATGTCAAGTTTGTGGAGTGAACACTTGCTGTAAAATCAGACCCAAAACTCTCCCTGATGGGGCAGCTCTGCTGGCAACCTTCTATGCAGCTTCTTGCCTATCGCTCTTTCCTGAATTCAGACTCAGAGAATGGTTTCAAAATCCTTTGGAGATTGGCTTGAACAAAGGAAATCAAAAATGTATCTCTCAAATTCACGCAGAGCTGCCAATCACACATGTGCTGAAAAAAAAAAGCCACAGAAAGTACTTGTGTTTGAATTGAATTGCTTTCCTCTTTCGTAGGAACAAATTAATCTATTCCAGGCATTTTGGATGACTGTGAGAAGTTGCTTTATCGGGGAACAATAGCAGTGAGCATTCGTTTATTAGCTTATTTTAAATTAACTTTATAATATCAAATAATAATGTACCTTCTCTGTAGCCTGTGGAAACTGTGCACAGTCCTCCCCATTTAAAATGCCTGCTAATCTCCTTGCAAAAAAATATATATCACTTGATTTTATTTTGTGAAATGTGACGGAAATCTACAGTCGGCCAGGGGGAGCACTCACCACAACATAGAATTATACCTTCAGCAAAACCTAAACTGAATGATATAATCACATAACAGCAAGTCAAATGATAAGGAGCTGGTGGATAAAATCTTTCAGGATAACACAATTAGACAAATGCAAGGCATTATGATATAAATGAGAATGGTTGGCAGAGCAGGTGTTAACGTTGGATAGGAAAACAGGACTAAGCATAGTGGGATGTAGAGAAGCAAACGAGAGTTTATTTATTGTTCGTGAGCTGACATTAACACTGCAATTAAGTTGCTGTGAAAATCTCCTACTCGTCACACCCCTGCGATGTTCAGATACACTGAGGGATCATTTAGCACAGCCAATGCATCTATCCAGCACGTCTTTTGGACGAAACTGGAGCACACGGAGGAAACCCACGCAGATACGGGGAGAACATGAAAACCCAGCACAGGCAGTGACCCAAGCTCGGAATCGAACCCAGGCCCCTGTTGCTACGAGGCAACAGTGCTAACCACTGTGCCACCATACGGTAACTGAAATAACTTTACTGCTTCAAAACGGAGGCAGGTTCAGTAAAGATTTTTAGAATGGAATTGCATTTTTTTTATTAATTAATGCCACAAGCAGGCTTACGTTAACATTGCAATGAAGAGATTTGGTAGACTGGGGTTGTTCTCCCTGGAAAGACAGGGAATGAGGGGAGACCTAATAGAGGTGTACAAAATTATGAAGGGTAGAGATATGGTGAATAGTGGGAAGCTTTTTCCCAGGTCAGAAGTGACGATCACGAGGGGTCAAGGCTCAAGCTGAGAGGAACAAGGTATAGTTCTTAGTTTTTATTTAGTCTTTGCTTTTATTGGTAGGGGGATTGAATTTCGGAGCAGCAACGTCATGTTGCAACTGTACAAAACTCTAGTGCGGCCGCACTTGGAGTATTATGTGCAGTTCTGGTCCCCGCATTATAAGAAAGATGTGGAGGCATTGGAGAGGTAACAGAGGAGGTTTACCAGGATGTTGCCTGGTATGGAGGGCAGGTCTTATGAGGAGAGGCTGAGGGATTTAAGGTTGTTTTCGTTAGAAAGGAGGCGGCTAAGAGGGGACCTAATCGAAACATATAAGATGATTAGAGGTTTAGATAGGGTGGACAGTGATAGCCTTTTTCCTAGGATGGAGAAAGCTAGCACGAGGGGACACAGCTTTAAATTAAGGGGTGATAGTTATAGGACGGATATCAGAGGTAGGTTCTTTACCCAGAGGGTGGTTAGGGAGTGGAATGCCCTGCCTGCGGCAGTTGTAGATGCGCCAAGTTTGGTGGCGTTTAAGAGGTTAGTTGATAAGTTTATGGAAGAGAAGGGAATGGTTTAGTTTGGAGGGTCATTGCTTTTTTCATAATTGGTCAGCTCAACATCGAAGGCCAAAGGGCCTGTTGTGCGCTGTAATGTTCTATGTTCTATGTTCTATAATTCCAATATCAGAGGGATGTTTTTTATGCAGAGGGTGGTGGGAGCCTGGAATGTGCTGCCAAGTAGGGTGGTGGAGATAGACATGTTGGCATCATTTAAGAATTACCTGGATAGTCACATGAACAGCTTGGGATTGGACGATACAAACGAATGGTCTAGCTGGACCAATGTGCAGCACAGGCTTGGAGGGTCGAAGGGCCTGTTTCCTGTGCTGTACTATTCTTTGTTTGTCCTTTGAAGTTACTGTGAAAATCCCCTAGTCGCCACACTTCAGTGCCTATAGCATGGCCAATAATTCTAACCAGTACTGTAGGAGGAAACCAGAGCACCCTGAGGAAATCCACGCAGACACATGGGGAATGTGCAGACTCCACACAGATAGTGACTCAAGCCAGGAATCAAACCAGAGTCCTTTGTGCCATGAAGCAGCAGTACTACCCACTGCTGCAGGAGACAGCAGATGGAATAGTATGAAATGATTCAGGTTGACGTTAGCAATAGAATTAGCTCCAACTTTGGGCTGTAATTTGTATTTATGGATATAATTGTGTGTTGCCAATAAGCACTTTGGTGCATGCCTCTGAATCTATTGGTGACATTTAATGAACAAAACCTGACAACAGCAATAGGGGTTAGTTAGCTCAGTTTGCTAAATGGTTGGTTTATGATGTAGGACCATTCCAGCAGGATGGGCTCAATTCTCGTATCAGCTGAGGTTATTCATGAAAGTCTATTGTCTGAACCTTGCCCCTTCCCCGAGATGTGGTGATCCTCAAATTGAATCACTACCAGTCAACTCCCCTCTTAAAGGGAGAACAACCTCTCATCATCTGGGACTATGGTGACTTTACCTTTTTACTACAGCAATCACAAAAGCCATTGGTGATTGAGAAACTCTGGAGAATATCAGACCTCCCTATTTCAGTGAAACTGAGCCAAATTATACTAATGATTAGGATTTTACCTTTTGAAAAGAGGAGTCGTAGATGCTACTTGACAACGATATTATGGTTGGGTTGAATGGGCTAGATTTTCATTCTGAAGCAACAGATGGAGGTTGGAAATTTCTCAATTTGGCAGACCAGCCTTAGTTTAAAGAGCTCAATTGGATCCAACGTCCATTCCAGGGACGTGGGTGTGGATATCAGCTCAGGCCTCCAACCCCAGAAGCAGATCCTACACAGCCGCAGGGGTAGATAAGGTCTGAGATGGGCCCACTCACTTCCATGCCTAATCATGTCATTCACTCAAATGCCTTCGCCCTTCATACTGACCATGTCAACCTCCAGAGCCACTTATCCAGTATCCACCATGGGCACAGCTTAAAGGAGCATGCAGAAATAAAAAATAAATAAACACTTCATGATCTAATAAAGCTGTCACTCATACACACTTGATGGTGAAAAAAAGCATTAATTCAAGAAATCCATTCAAAGATTTTAACTAGCTTCATGGTTAATTTCTTATAAAACAAATAAACCTCAATTTAGATCTCACATCAGAAATGGATAATGCTTCAATAGCTACTTTAAACAATTAATCAATTTGTGAACACTGAACGCCCAGTAAGTAATTATAGCTTTTGAAACTCAATCAAACATTCATAATGGCATAATAATAATAATAATAATAATGCCTTTCGGGAAAATGTCAACAAAGGCCACTATAGGTACAACATAACTAGATTTTTTTAAAACATAAAACATAGAACATAGAACATTACAGCGCAGTACAGGCCCATTGGCCCTCGATGTTGCGCCATCCTGTGAAAACAATCTAAAGCCCATCTAACCTATACTATTCCAATAACATATCAAAACAATAGCATACACCAGAAGGCCTGTTAATTAAATAAATCCAGAGAGTACTTTCTTAAAACTCAGTGACAGCTTAAGCCTTTTCACTTCATTGTTAACTAGCAATGGATTTAAAATAAAACTTCAGATCAGAACGAATAAACATACTTTATCTGTCTTTCAAAAGCATTCATATCTACGTCCACGGTCTGGATTCAGTTCTTCTGCATTAGCCAAAATGCAATCATTTTGAACTCAACATGAAGTTCAAATGACCCAGTTGAGTTTGGTTTTCATGTCTGTTTGAGTCCTGCCTTCCTCATTCCCTTGGTGACAGAACTAGGCCCTGCTGGCCATTTCCAAAGGTCTTCCTGATTCTCTGAAAATCTAGCCCAATATTTCCACTTGCAGAAGAATCTAAAAAATGGGAGCCTTACTAAATAGATAATTACTAATCACCCAGTCAGAGAAATAAGGGGAAACTCATTTATTCAGAGAATGTTTAGAATGTGGAACTACTACCATAGGATGCGATTGAGGCATCTGAACCTAGAAAGTTAAAACTTAAAAGGAATCTATAGGATTAAGAGACAAAATGGATTGGAAAGATACAATGCAGCATGGTGGCGCAGTGGGTTAGCACTGCTGCCTCACAGCACCAGGGGCCCAGGTTCGATTTCTGGCTTGGGTCACTATCTGTGCAGAGTTTGCACATTCTCCGTGTGTGTGTGTGTGTGTGTGTGTGTGTGTTTCCTCCAGTTTCATACCACAGTCCAAAGATGTAAGAGTTATGTTGGTTGGCATGCTAAATTGACCCTTAGTGTTCAGGGGCACTAGCAGGGTAAAGCAGGGGCTAGGGGGATAGGGACTGGATGGGATTGTGGTTGGTGCAGGCTCAATGGGCTGAATGTTGGGTTTCTATCATTCTATAAGTCTGAGATGAGATACAAGAAAATGGGGAGGATATTTGTATAAAGTATAAACACCAGCACACAGTCAGTGGGCCAAATGGCCTGCTTCTTCGCTGGCATTCCTTGTGAATCTGTGTAATACTGCAACTCTAGTTCAGAACACAGTTTGACCTGGACTTGCATGGTCTGTGTGTGGATGAAGTTCTGACTTAGCAGCATTCTTATCAATAGAGCCATGAGGGGATTTCTGAAACATTCCATTCATTCACAGCAGAGTAACACCAGATGAATAAAAAAAAATAACATTTAGCACTAAAAAAAAAGATTTGTATAGACAATCAGTCATGATATGGAGATACGGGCGTTGGACTGAGGTAAATACAGTAAGAAGCCTCACAACACCAGGTTAAATTCCAACAGGTTTATTTGATAGTAAACCCACTAGCTTTCAGGGTTTGACACTTCACCTGATGAAGGGGCAAATCCCGAAAGCTAGTGGGTTTACTATCAAATAAACTTATTGGACTTTAACCTGATCTTGTGAGACTTCTTATTAGGGGATCAGTACCAGGGCAAGGCTGAAATTGAAGTGCCCAGATTTCCAAATGAGCCCCTAGGGTGGCAAATGCAGGGAACATCCACTTCTGCTAATAGCTTCATTTGTCGTCAACTTTACCTGAGACTTCATATTCCTCCACGAGTGAACAGCCCTGAAGCCCCCATGGAGACATTATGAATATTCCAGTTATTGTAACAAGAAACAAATGGAATCATAGAATCCATAGAATCCCAATAGTGCAGAAAGTAGCCATTCGGCCCATCCAGTCTGCACCGATAACAATCTCACCTAGGCCCTATTTCTGTTACCCCACAGTTTGTCCCACTAACCTATGCATCCCAGGACACTAAGGGGCAATTTAGCATGGCCAATTCACCAAACCTGCATATCTTTGGACTGTGGGAATAAAAACCAGAGCACCCGCAGAAAACCCACGCAGGCACGTGGAAAATGTGCAAACTCCACACTGTGACCTGAGGCCGGGAATCGAACCCGGGTCCCTGGAGCTGTGAGGCAGCAGTGCTAACCACACAAAGAAAACCAAGATTATATTTCAGAAGTTCCATTGTGCATAATATTTGGCTTTGCTTACTTATTTTGTGTCGGAGTTTGTCTGTCTTATTGTTGGTTTGTTGATAGTGTTTATTTTATAGTTGACACAGGGTTGGCAGTTGGAAGACTTCCGATTGAGAACGGATTCCATATATTCTCCGAGTATTCTCTCCCTTGGGTGAACTGCAAGTGAACTTTTGTTCTTCCAGCAACAGCTCCGGCCTTTCTTTTTACATTCAAAACGACCGATCTAAAAAGGGTTCTGTTTTGATAACCAGGATAATTTGGATTTAATCACCCAATCAGGTAAATTGTTATTTCAATAACAACTCGCATTGATATCGTGATACGGAGATGCCATCATTGAACTCGGGTGAGCACATAAGAAGTCTCACAACAGTAGGTTAAAGTCCAACAGATTTATTTGATATCTTAGTCCTTGAAGGGGCAGCATTCTGAATGCTTGTGATATCAAATAAACCTTTAACCTGGTGTTTTGAGACTCTTTACTGCACTGGCATTGCACATCTAATGTGGAAAAGCATCCCCAAGGTGCTTGTAATCAAAGAAAGTTTGACATCAAGCTACGAAATGAATGAACAGAATATTGGTGAAAGATGTGGGTCTTAAGGAGCATCGTGAGAAAGCAAAGGGAGGTGAAAAGGTAGAGAATTTTAGGGAGGGAATTCCAGAGCTTAGGGCCTTGGCAGCTGAAAGCAGGCAGGGAGGGGTGGGAGGGTCATAGTTTAACATTTCATCTTGAAGGATAATGCAGCTCTGGAGTGTCAGCGCAGATATTGAGCTAAAGCTACTGGCATGTTGCTCGATCCCACAAAAAGAAAATGCATTTCACTGTTCCTAATGCAACACAGCTGAGGCCAAAACATTGTCAGAAACAATAAGCGATAAAGGAGCATCATCTGAGAATGATTGGATCTAATTTAGAAACTCCACAACACTGTAAACATGAGAAATAGAAATGGAACATGATCTCTTAGTGTTTAGACATTAAGTAAGCCCTCTTGGCTGCACGTTGGTAGCTACTTTGGCCCTTGGATGATCTTGTCAAATGGCTTATTGTGAGTAACCCTTTACACCATCCATGTGTTGCGTTTAAAGTGTTTCATTTCATTATAAGTTAACACATCTCTCTAAGTCTGCACGTGGCCTGCAGGGAGTTTCATTTACATTGAAAATAACTCTGTCGTAGCAAACAATTTTGAAGTGATTTTTCTTGGCCGCTTCTCAACACTGGGGCTTGAAGTAATACTCTGCAGATGAAAAGCAGCATCTTTGATTGACAGAGTGGGCGCTGTCTGGTTATTTCACCCTGATTGACAGTGTCAGTGTTACAGAGTTGACACGATTGTGATTAACTTGATGGATATTATAAGACACAGGCTCCTCTTCCTGAATACTCATTACCTGGAACATGAGACTAATAACACAATATCTTACTCTATCTCATTCATTCCCAAAACCTTGGAGCTATGACTCTCTTTATCCTGTCAATTTGCCCTTTCTGTTGAAATCAACAAGAACTTGTTGAAAGCTAACCTATTTTATTTATCTATCTTGCCTTTTCATAGAATCCCTACAGTGTGGAAAGAAGCCATTTGGCCCATCAAGCTTACATCAACTCTGGGCCAACAAACTCAGCAAGGCCCTATCCCTGTAACCACACATATTTACTTCACTAATTCCCCCCAACATATAGATCTTTGGACACTAAGGGACAATTTAGCACGTCCAATCCACCTAATCTGCACATGTTTGGACCTGGGAGGAAACTGGAGCACCCAGAGGAAACACACATAGGCACAGGCAAAACATACAAACTGCACACGGTCACTCAAGGCCAGAATTGGACTCAGAGTTTTGGTGCTTCGAGGTAGCAATGTTAATCAATGTGTCACATGCCACCATACATTTCTTTAGCTCTTTTTTCATCCTTGATGTTTATATTGGCACTGGAAAGGGTGCAGAAAAGATTCACTAGGTCGATTATGGAGTTGCAAGAATTGGCATACAAGGAAAGACTAAGTAGACTGGGACTATTGGAATTTGGAAAAATGAGGGGGAATCTTAAAGAAACATAAAATTATGAAGGGAGTAGATAAGATAGAAACAGGGAGGTTGTTTCCACTGGTCAGTGAAACCAGAACTAGGAGGCATAGCCTCAAAATAAGGAGTAGCAAATTGAGGACTGAGTTAAGGAGGAACTCCTTCAACCAAAGGGTCATGAATCTATGGAATTCCCTGCCCAGCAAAGCAGTTGAGACTACCCCATTGAATGTTTTTAAGGCAATGATAGACTTTTGAGCAGTAAAGAAATTCAGGGTGAAAGGGCAGGTAAGTGGAGCTGAGTCCATGAAAAGATCAACCGTGATCTTATTGAATGGCAGAGCAGGCTCGAGGAACCAAATGGTTTACGCCTGCTCCTACTTTTTATGTTCTTATGTTCTTCAACACTTTTGAGATAGATGTCATCCCATTTACAGGGCTACACTTGTATATTCCAGCTTTAATTAATTTATGAAAAGAAAACTAACCTGCAGCTTGTCGAGATCTCCATATCCTGCCCCCACTTCCCATCATTACCATTCTAAAACTGACAACAATTCTGGATCCACATATGTGCAGTTGAAGTGCATATGTTGCTGTCAGTGATTCTGTGCTTTCCTATAGGGTGCACTGTTAAAGCTGCCTCAAATAGAATTCACTGAATGGATGAAAATTTGCCCCTTCACACTATTATTCCCGCTGTAAAAACCCTTGGAAAATTTAGACCTTACAAAATGAGGTGCAACTGGATTTTTAACAGCATGGTAAGTTTATAATTATTGCTTTATGCTCTTTCTGTTGAACCAAAAGTAATATATTTGTGAAATGTTAAATGTCTTGATCAGAATAAAAGCTCTCATTTTTTAATGATATATATGTTTCTCAAATTTGCTCCCGTAGTGGCGGTTGTGAAGTGATTAATCTGTTTGTCACCCATCACCACAGACTAACGGAGTAATAATTGTGTAAAGAGAGCTGAGTGCATTCACCTCTGCTGCTAGTGCATTGCCTCTTCACCTACAAGCCTCTATGTGGTAACTCCCTGTGGTGAGGTATGTGAACTGGGTACCTCACAGACCCAGGCTAAACTGCGGGGAACCCTAGCTGAGAGTCTGACAGGTATGTGGTTTTCCCCTGTTAGCCACAAACCCAGTTGTGGATAAATAGCCCCACTGCCTTGCAAATGTCCTGGGAGAAAAAAGATCTAAGGGAGTAAACCCTGACATACATGAGGTTGCAGACATATGGCGTGGGTGGGATTGTTCCTGTGCAGGGTTGATGGGCCAAATAGCTTCTTACTGTATTGTTGGGATTCTATAAAATCCAGAGAGAAGCCCCATAGGTGGAAATTTGTCAGTATTTGAGCAACTTTCTGCCAATTCTTGACTGGTACCGGACTGGACTGGTTTCACCCTTACCTTTGATCAAGATTAGTAAATCAAAAGGAGTGGTGCTGATGCTTGAGTCTTTCAGGGTTTCTATGTACTCTTTGCACAGGCCTCTTCCTGGAGATGAGACTCCAGCTTCATTGCTCACATAGGCACAACATGAGAAGCAGGAGTTTCTGGTTATAGGTTCTGACATGATTGACAAGAGCATGAGCATCAAGAGAATCATTGGATCGCTACCGCTCACCTCCAGTTGGGCAGATCACAAATCAGTTAGGTGACCAGAAGATAGAAGAAGCATCTGTCAGTTTCAGACCATTGCTATTCATTTATGCCAACTGCAGAGGGAACTGCAGTCAATGACTGATAGTGTTCAATCCAGAAGTGACATACGTCCTAGGCATTGTCCACTGTCTCCCCAGATGGATGATACCATCATCTCACATTATGTTTCATTGCAAGATATCAGCTTCTACTTTAATTCTAGATATATATCCCAATCTTTTTCTCCACCTTCTGTAGTGGGTTCATATCGTGGTTGGCTGTCTCTGTGAATGCTTCAATATGATTGGCTCCTGGCTATGTTTGATGACATTACTGTCACTGGGTATTGTAGAATCCACTATGTCAGGGCAGTATGGGGGCACAGTGGTTAGCACTGCTGCCTCACAGTGCCAGGCATCTGGGTTCAGTTCCCAGCTTGGTCCACTGTCTGTGCACAGTCTGTACATTCTCCCTATGTCTGCGTGGGTTTCCTCCATGTGCTCCAGTTTCCTCCCACGGTCTGAAAGACGTGCTGATTAGGTGCATTAGCCATGCCAAATTCCTCAGTGTATTTGAAAGGCATCAAGTGCGGCATTTAGGGGTTTTTCACAGTAACTTCATTGCAATGTTAATGTAAGCCTACTTGTGAATAATAAATGAATAAATAAACTCTAATGAGACAGAACTCTAAGCATTCCAGAATATTTACTTGAAAACTTGAACATTTACAGTCTGTACAGAGTGAGCTTTGAAAAAAACACACCTCCTTCAGAGTTTTCCATTTTGAGTACCTACCACATGACTGCCTGATATTAGTACTGCAGTACCACCTATATTATAGATGGGCAACCTTTTATATTATACCATCACCACCCCACTTCCCCACCCCACCCCCCATGCCTCTGCTCAAGTATACTTATTTTTAATAAGAAGAATAAATCATGACTTTAACTATTTATATTGCATTTGTTTAGAGACCAATAATCTACAGGTTCGTCCTTTACTCTCCTCCACCCCATCGCAGCCCACCCCAGGTTCCCCCGCCTAGAGGTTGTGCCTCTGAGGAGCCTTCAACATTCTTCCAGACCAAGTCGGAAATCAGGTTCTAGGTTGGATGAATACCATTCAAAGCCTTTGGAATATTTCGAGGAATCTTCACCCCACTTCTTGTGGTAGTTAAAGATCTGCGGCTTGGTGGATGTGAACTCTTGTCTATCTTTTCAGGTGCCAGGTGGTGTCTGGACCAAATAGGAACATCCTGATTATATAATTTGGCTTTCTGATTTTCAGTCCTGGACCCAAACTCATTGGCCTGGCATTAAAGGTGGCATGAATGATTCTGCGTAACATCTAACCAGACACACACATTCCTGCTAAGTCGGCAAATATGGAGGATATAAAAAGCCTCTATGATCTGTCGCTTCTTGTGGAATAGTGTGGCTGTAATATGACCCCTGAGATGTAGGTTTGTTCCCCTTGACTCCTGTAATTTAACATTGGAAAACTGATCAGGGATTGTGCACAGCCATGCAAAACGACCAGTATAAAATTCCTGGTATCTGTGTGAAGTCTGAAGCAAGTTGAGAAACTTTCTGACCTCTGGATTAATGGACCAGATTTAACTTTCTGACCTCTGGATTAATGGACCAGATTTAATTGGATGTAAAATTGGTGTTGCCAGACCTCTTCCTTAATGGACCAGAAGTCATGGGAATGATTGCTGAGGTGTAGGAATTAGGTGTAATCAGTATGTGGGGTCAATGTTTATCCCATCTATTGGAGAGTCTAGCTGAGCAGAAGTCCTGGAACTGTCCCATCCTGCCATATCCAAAACAGTCAGCAATACTGCCATCTCTCCTTCTAGTGTCAGCATTTCAAAATAGTGAAGGCCTGGTCTCCCACCATTCATCGCAGTCTGGGGGACTTTGGCATGTGTTGAGCAATTGAATTTGGACCTTATTGAGCAGCGTTCATTCACATTGATGAACACCGTTACTCCACCACTGACCACAAATTCGAGCTGTTAGTTATCTCCTGTAGGAATGAAGGTAGCACTGTTAAAGAACTGAATTACTTCTGCCCTTAATTCCTATGACTGCAAATAGTCTTTAACCACAACAAGCAGAGGATCTGTATCAATGGAGCCTGACTGCAAAGCCACACAGTCTCTCTTTCAGTATCTGAGTCACTGACAATCTACCTCCCCTCCAACCAATGAGTGCATTCCAACTGAAAGAACACACACAGGAACACATTAATAACCAAGGCTTCGATGGAAAAGCCTGCTGGCTTCACCTTTTACTTAGATAATGGAGTGCCAAATCAGTCAATGACAACTGCCCTCTATGTAGACATTCGGTGCGAGGCTTTATACTCTTCCGATATATTATCCAGGATCTTGGCAAGTGTATTAAAGTGTAATATTCAGTCTCTCATTGGTGGAAATGGAGAGAGGTCACGTGAACTAAGTTATGAATCTATGGCTTTTTTGTTTACATCTAATGCACTTTTCTCTCTCATATCAAGGGAGGCATATAATGTATCTGTCCTTTCATGTATTACTGAAAGCCTAACAAGAACGCCTTTGTCAAAACTTACAGAAACAATACACTTAAATATGCTAATTATTCATTCTATGAACATTGAATGTTTTAAACTAATTATCCTGAAGTATGTTTTTGAGATTAGAAAACTTTTTTTTGAAGAAAGTGACAATGAACATTGTTATTTATTGGCCAATTTAAAAAAACGTTCTAATTTACCGTGGTAGGATCTACTCTACAAAACAAGGAAACTATTGTCAAGCATGAATGAAGACAATAAAGTGGAAGTCCCCCTCGATTCTGATGGATATTTTCTGGAGCTCACCAAAGAATAAGATGTTGAACACCGTTTCTGTTCTCTGTTAAAATCTTATAACATGAGTTATGGCATCAACTTCCCTTGTAGGATTGCTATCATTTACCAGTTGCAAAGCTGAACAGGATGAAGGCTGCAGGGAGGAGAATGTGTTCTTGCTTTGAGTTTTGCATTTTTCTTGATTAATTTTTTTTTGTCTGTTAAAAGCACTCTTCGATACCATGACATACAGGATCAAATGGGAAAAGTAAAACTTTACTATTTTATTCTAAATAGTATTAAGATCTGATGAGGGATTATTAATATTTAAAAGAAATTCGATCTCTTTGTCTGAACCAATAGAGAAGCGATGGTCTAGTGGTATTATGTCTAGATTATTAACCCTGATAATCAACTAATATTCTGGGGACGTGTGTTCAAATCCCGCCATGGTAGGTGGTGGAATTTAAATTCAATAAAAAATGTCTGAAATTAAGAATTTGCTGATGACCATGAAATTATTGTCGATTGTCACAAAAACTCATCTGGTTCACTAATGTCCCTAAGGGAAGGAAATCTGCCATCCTTACATGGTCAGGCTGACATTGGACTCCAGATCCACAATAACTGCCCTCCGAAATGGCCTAGCAAGCCATTTAGTTCAAGAGCAACTAGGGATGGGCAATAAAGGCTGGCCCAGCAGGCGACACGCATGTCCCACAAATGAATTTGTCAATTTATTTGGGAATAGTTTAAATGCATTTAATTTATATATTTATTTGAATTAGCAAAAAGGACTACGCCAAAAGATTTCACTTTTTGTTCAACAAAACAACTTTTACCATAGATAGAATTAATTTAACAATGTTCAATTTATCACAAAGGGCCAGATTCTCCAACTTCGCTCTCAGCATGAATTTTCCCGTCCTGCTGCAGTGAATGGAGATTTGGCTGAAGGCCAAATTCTCCATCCCGGCCTCTCAGCAGCAGAGGGGTGTGAATGGCTGGAGAATTCTAGTGATTAGCTCAGATTCATATGTGCTAGGCCCAAGGTTTACATTCTGTTTAAATACCTTGATATATGGTTCATTTCAAAAAATGGGCATCATTGCTGAATAAATACCAATTCCCAAACAATCATTGTTCAGGGCAGCCCATGTGTCTGTGTTTAAGAGCGTGGTAGTGTAGCAATTATGCTATGGACTAAGAATCCAGAAAACATGATTTCATAACCTCATCTGACAGTCTAAGATTTTTAAATTTAGCTTTTAAAAATCTAATAATATAAAAATGCCTCAGCAAAAGTGACCGTGAAACTGTTAGATTGTTGTAAAAACCCAGTTGGTTTCATTAGTATCTTTTAGGGAAGGAAGTCTGCCATCGTTACTGCTCTGGCCTTGCACATGATTTTGGTCTCACTCCAGTGTGGTTGTTAAAATTTAGTTATTAGTGTCGCAAGTAAGGTTTACATTAACACTGCAACGAAGTTGCTGTGAAATTCCCCTACTTGCCACACTCCGGTGCCTATTCGGTTCAATACACCTAAGCAGCATGTCTTTCAGACTGTGGGAGGAAAGTGGAGCACCCGGAGGAAACCCACGCAGGTATGGGGAGAAAGTGCAGACTTCGCACGGACAGTGACCCAAACCGGAAATCGAATCTTAGTCCGTGGCACTGTGAGGCAGCAGTTCTAACCACTGTGCCACTGTGCCATTGATTCTTAATTGATCCCTTAAGTGGCCTCATAAACAAACCAGTTTCATTAATCTGACGCAAGGGGAGCTGGAGATAGGCAATAAATGCCAGCCTTGTTATTGACATGTACATCTCAACTTTCACTGAGACAGAAAGGATTTTAAAGAATAAATCACAATGCAACGATCATCTAGACTTCCCACTGCCTTGGAAAAGCAGCCAGCATAAAAGCCCCACTCACCTCAGATATACTCTTTTCCACCTTCTTCTGTCAAGAAAAAGATACAAAAATCTGAAATAACGTACCAACTGACTCAAGAACAGCCTTTTTCTCTGCCGCCATTAAACCTTTAAATGGACTACCTGATATTAAGTTAATCTTTTTCTACATAATGGGCCCAATTTTACCATTTTGATCTAAGTGTTGGATCTGGATGCAATTGAGATCAGACTTGGAAAACTCTCCGGTGCCCCCATACACACTCAGCCTGAAAAAAGAATCGTAGGTTTAAATTGCGTTGTGGGCAGAGCTTATCGCACTAAAAATGCTGCAGTTCCAATCGGAGCTTTGAACTATGCATGCGCAGTGAAAGGAAATTTGAAAAACGCGCTTTTGTCATGCCGCTCCTGGGCAGCAAAAAATTGATAAAGTGGAACGAAAAGTGGGAGCGATGGCCCCCACAGATATTCCCCACCCTCACACAACATAACTGTCCATCTTATCCATCCACCACCAATCCCCCCCCCCCCCCTCCCCCCCCCCCCCTCCCCCCCCCCCCCCCCGCCCCGCTACCCAGACCGATCACGACCTTCAGTCCCCTTGCCCCCTGCATGTTCTTGCTGTGTCTGCCTGGGTTTCCTCCCACAGTCCAAAAGATGTGTTGATTAGTTGCATTGGCCATGCTGAATCCTCCCTCAGTGAACCTGAACTGGCACCGGAGTATGGCAGCTCGGGGATTTTCACAGTAATTTTGTTGCAGTGTGAATGTAAGCCAACCTATGACACTAATAAATAAATTTTTAACTTTAAACACATGAAAAGGCAATAAATCAGCAGTGTAAGGAAGAAACAAGAATACAAAAATGGTCAATAGTGATTGGGGAAATCCAGTACTGTTGTTCCCACTCTGTTCGACATATAAGGCATCACATTCCTAAAGACAACATTTGGGGTGAATTGTGTTAATTACCCCGATAATACATTCTGTAACTCAGTCCTTGGGAACATTCAGATTTTCCTTCAGTGATCAAGTAGCAGATGCATGATGCTTATCCTGTCAGCCAAATTCAGATTCTGGACCTCTTTTAACCTCCATCCTTGTTGGCCACTAAGGGCAGGTGGGGTTCAGTTACCTGGCCGGCTGTCAGCTTTTAGAGATACTTCCAGGAATGAGCAATAAAGCTAGGGGCAGATGGCCGAGACGTCAGTAGGAGTACTTAGTCAGGAGAGCTTGAAAGCAGGCTGCTCATTCATTATCAATCTTTTAATGTTACTGCTCAAACTAACCCTGCAATAGTGAGGCCTCTTTAAGGAAGTGATCCTTTGCGGGTCATGTGTTTGGGCTGGACTCTATGGAGAGGCTGGGGGGGAAAGCCAAGTCAATCAGGAACAAGGCTATGTATCCTGGGATGGGGTGGAAAACCAGCTTGCCATTCATTTGGGAATACCCTTCCCACTGCCCTGGAAAACAGCCAGCATAATCAAGGACCCCACGCACTCTACATCCTCTCTTACATCGGGATAAAGATACTGAAGTCTGAAAACACGTAACCAATAGATTCAAGAACAGACTCTTGCTGCTGTCATCAGACATTTGAATGGTTCTATCATATATTAAGCTGATCTTTCTGTTCACCCCACCTGTACCTGCTAATGTTGGACTCTGTACCCTATCCTTTCCTTCTCCCCTGTTATTCCATATAGGTGTGCTTTGTCTGTATAACATAGAAGAAAGAGTACATTTTATTGTATACATGTGAGAATAATAAATCATATCAAATCAAATTCTCAGTTGGAGCCCCGGAGGAGTAGAGAGTAGACTTGTGTATTAGATCCTTGTCTTGTAAGTATATTATATCAGTTAATTAAACCACTTCTTGTTGGAGCCACCTTCCAATTACTGCAAACTCTCACTGTGGCACAGCAGTTAGCACTGCCGCCTCTTAGTGCCAGGGATCCCAGGTTCCATTCCTGGTTTGGGTCACTATCTGTGTAGAGTGTGGCCATTCTTCCCATGTCTATGTAGTTTTCCTCCGGGAACTTGGGTCCTGAAAGAAATGCTGGTTAGGTACATTGGCCATGCTAAATTCTCCCTCAGTGTACTTGAACAGACGCCACAGTGTAGTGAGTAGGGGAATTTCACAGCAACTTTACTGCAGTGTTAATATAAGCCTGCTTGTGACACTAATAAATAAATAAATAATGAAACTTCATGTCGGAATTAGAAACATTGAGAGCAGAATCACTGACAGGTCCGCACTAAATGCTGAAAGTTTACCAATACGAGATGAAAGGCTGAGTAATTTGATGCAGAGGTTTATAAATAGTATTAGACAATATTTCAATGTAGTAAAGTGCCCTAGGCACGTTTTGAACTGAGTTTGGATCTATTAGCAGGATTTTATGGCCTCACTTGGGAAAGGTCAATAGAGATTTCCGTTGATGGATCCTCGCCCACTCTGATTTGTGACAGGCGAGACGGTAGACTTCCAGCCTATGTAACTCCTTTCTCTTTCCCAGTCATCTACATGGTCGTCCATGAATGAAGAATATACGGTTTAATCTGCGTGCTACTTTTGGCAGTTTTCCTTCTTTCATTCACCTCTACGTTAAATAAAGAACAGAAGCAAAAGGACACAATTTCAAGGGTTTAGAGCATGTGAAGAAAATCCATTTCATTTCCTTTTACAAGATCATTCCTGTGCAGCAACGTAGATCTGTGATCTGCATTGTGATAGAGGAGTTACTCTCAATCTAGACCTAAGAACTGACACATCCCCTGGATCTGATAAGCTGCAAGCTACCATCTGAAATGATGTTTCCTGTTCATTAGCCTCTCCTCTATCCATGCTAATATATCACTCTCAGCACCACAAGATCTTACCTTCTGCAGTAATCTTTCATCTGACATATTTTGGAAATCCAAATGCACGATATGAACTGGTTCCATAGAACCACAGAATGCCTACAGTGCAAAAGGAAGCCATTTGAGTGTGTACTGACTCTCCCAAAGAGCAATTTATCCCAGTCCCCATCACCCACCCTATCCCCGTAATCCTATGCATTTACCCTGTCTAATTCACCTAACCTACACAAGTGCAATTTATCATGGTCTTTAGACTGAGGGAGGAAACTGGAGCACCCAGAGGAAAACCATACAGACACAGGGAGAATATACAAACTCCGCAAAGTCACCCTGAGGCCCAAGTTGAACTCAGATTCCTGTGAGGCAGTAATGCTAACCGCTGTGCCACCACGCTATCCCTTTATCCATTTTCAAAGAACTCTAATAAATTTGCCACATGGATTTCTCTCTCACAAAAGCATTTTTTTTCCCCAGGAGAATGGCTGGGTCATAATTTTCAATCAACTCCTTGATCTTGGGAGGTTCCCACAGATTGGAAAGCTGCACATTTACCACTTCTTTAAAGTTTATTAATTTATTAATCACAAGTAGGCTTACATTAACACTGCAAGGAAGTTACTGTGAAAATCACCTCGTCATCACACACCGATGCTTGTTCAGCTACACAGAAGAAGAATCTAGCATGGTCAATGCAATGCATGGTTTATGGTCAATGCATCTAACCAGCATGTTTCTTGGACTGTGGAAGGAAACCGGAGCACCCAAAGGGAACCCACGCAGACACAGGGAGAACATGCAAACTCCACACAACAATGATCCAAGCCAGGAATAGAACCTGTGTCCTTGGCGTCTTAAGGCAGCAGTGGTAACCACTGTGCCTCTGTGCCACCCTTTCTAATTTGGATAGGAGAGAGGCAGAATGTAGGAAACTACAGACCATTTAGTCCAACATCTATCTTTGGGAAAATGTCAGACCCCATCATTATGGAGTTGCCAGCTTGACATTTAGAACATTATGACCCAATTCAGAAGATCAATCCCATGTTGCCACTCAGACTTCTGAGTTAGAACCCACAGAGACATGAGGAGAAAATACAAACTTCACACAGACAGCCGCCCAAGATCAGAATCGAACCTGGGTCCCTGATATTGTGAGGCAGCAGTGCTCACCACTGTGTCACTATGCCACCTAATCAAAAGACTTAGGACTGACCTGAGTTCTGTAGCCATTGAATAGCTACAGAGTGCAGGCCTGGCACAGTGGTGAGCACTGCTGCCTCACAGCATCAGGGACCCAGATTCAATTCTGGCCTTGGGTGATTGCCTGTGTGGAGTCTGTACATTCTCCCCATGTCTGTGTGGGTTTTCTCTGTGTGCTCCGGTTTCCTCCCATACTCCAAAGATGTGCAGGTTAGGTGGATTGGCCATGCTAAATTGGCTCTTGTTGGGGAGATTAGCAGAGTAAATACAAGGGGTTGCAGGGCATGGGTGGATTTGTGGCTGGTGCAGACTCGATGGGCCAAATGGCCTCCTTCTGTATTGCAACGATTCTATGAACACACTGTAAGTAAAGAGTGACTGGTGACTGAAGACTGGTGTCTGTTATTACGGTGAAGCACATTAGGAGATCCTGTGGTCATAAAAGGCACTATACAAATCAAATAATTTCTTTTCTTCATATTTACTTGCTTAGCATTGTAAACACAGCAGCAAAAAATAGTCTGCTAGAAAATGGCATAAAGCTACTCTGACGATTAATACCTTTGGTGTTTACTAGCTAGCAACGTATTAGAGAATAATCCCAGCTGGCAAATGGTGGAGAGATTGCAATGGACAGGTGTCAAGAACTGAGCTTGACCTCTGAGTCACAGAAGGTGGATTTCCTTCACTTGGTTCTCTCAGAGAACGCTGACATTCAGCTCAAGGCTGTGAGACTTTCTAAACAAGAGGTGCTTGGTGTGTACGGCCCATAGCTTCTTGCAGCCGAGAATAAAGATAACAGCAAGGCAACAGAGAACGCGAAAAGCCTGGGCATGACTAATTGTTGTTATCAAATCTCGCCCACAGGCCAGCCACAGCCTGTGTGCACTTGAAAAATAAAATGAAAGAAAATGAGTTGTTTCATGCATGGGTGGTTTTAATTGGCAAAATGACTTCCTTTATAAAGAGTAATTTTTATCAATATTAAAAGCAGTTTGGGTTTCAGTTCTCGAAATGTCACATTAGCAACTTGCTGGAAATTAATACATTTTTTTCCTGAAGTGTGCAGTCCATGTGGCGAATTTGAAATATTCTGTTTTACTTAATGGATGGTGTGAACTTTAGCTAAATAGCTACAAAACAGAAGAAGTGAAAATATCATGGTGCGTATAGATTCTTTCTCTGAAGTGTCCCATTGATCACAGCCTGTGTGGTATTCTATTTTCTGACTGCAAACACTTGGCTATCAAATAACCCACAACCCTTTCAGAGAGGAGGAGAGACTGAAGTGTGCAGCAATCCTGCTGTAAAATGCTAGACCTTACCGCTGCTGACCCAAGGTCAAATTCGACTCATCAGCAAAGGAAGAAAGATGAAGGTCACCTTTTTTTAACTGGTGGCTGTTAAGGAAAGGGGAGGGGACATGGGAAACAAAGGTCACAAATAAGGAAGGTCACAGACAACCTCCACCTCATTCCCACCCAGCAGCAGCCCACACCACCTACCCAGTAGTGTGAATTAAATCCAACATCTTCCAAACTGAAACTTCAACGAATGTGAAACTTTTTTAACAATCGTATTGTCAGTGGAGGTAATTGAATTATAAAAACTCTACAGTGCAGAAGGAGGCCTTTCGGCCCATTGAGTGTGCCAGCAACAATCCCACCCAGGCCCTAACCCCATAATCCCACATATTTACTCTACCAATCCCTCTAACCTACACATCCTGGATACTGAGAGGCAATTTAGTATAGACAATTTACCTAACCCACACATCTTTGGACGATGGGAGAAAACTGGAGCACTTGAAGGAAACTCATGCAGACACAGGTGCCGGAATTTTACCACTACGCTAGCCTGGAAGCAGGGCAGAGAAGCCTTGTAGAATTGAATTCTCCGTTGACCTTGGGCAGGATTTTATGAGCCTTGCCCAAGCAATGTATAGAATCCCGACCAGGAAGAACTTGCAAATTCTACATTGACAGTGATCCAAGTCAGGAATTGAACCCAGGTCTCTGGAGCTGTGAGGCAACAGTGTTAACCACAGTGCCACTGTACTGTCCCAAGCTCAGTTGAAGCGTAATGGGGGCTGGACAACAAATGCTGGTCCAGTCAGTGATGTTTCCATCCCATGAATTAAATTTAAAAAAGCTTCCTCTTGTCGGGAAGAGTGTAACTAGAGACAATGAATGTAAGATGAAAATTCAAAAGTCAGTTCAGATGTTGAGAAGTTGCATCGCACGACCATAAGGTTGAAGCAAGCAATAGAGTTACACTCAGGGGAAAACAGATGTGCACATGAGGCAGAAGCAAACAGAGGATTACAATAGGAGATGAGAAAAGTTGAGAAAAGATGAGAGGAGACTCATGTGAAGGAGAAACACTTGTTGGGCCAAATGGCCTCTTTCTATGTCATCTGTCCCATGAAACAGTACAAGCAAGCAAAACCTCTATTCCTGGTGACTGTTAGTCTCGAAAAGCATAATCCCCAGGGAGATTTGATCCTTCGGGAGGTCCTGAAGGGGCCTTAGAAATACTGAAATGATTAGATTCATTCTATGTGGATTAAGTATTTGAGATGAGCTGGGGAGGCCTTGGAGTGGGAATTCTGAGTCACTTGTTGGAGCTAATTTTCAAGAAGTATTGGTGGAAAAGATTTCCAGCATGCTGTAAATGCGCGGACACATTGAATTGTCCTGCTGACTTGCACCACTTGTTACCTCCATATCATACATCAGTGCTATCTTTACTGTTAAACACACTGTTTACTGATTGCTCAATTTGTTGTACTTTATCCCGTCATATTTTACCTTAGTCAGTTATTGGTTATCACTTGATAAAGTTGGAATAGTTTTGTTACAATCATTAATCTTCCACTGCAGTCATCATTAAACATCCACCTCACTACTGTCCAACATTCTGGATACTCAGTGCTGACTGCAATCATAAAAACCAAAGGACAAACAAACAACACAATATCCTGGAGTTTGAACAAACTGGAAGGGCTCAGTGGCCTCTCCTGCTCCTAAGTTCTACGTTTCTATTTGTATTGTACTTCTAAAGTAATATTTCAACTTAACAAAAGCCCTATCTATTTCTGATACTGATTCACAGGAGATATCAGAGTAGATTGCCAAAATTTTGGCCAAAGTGAGTAGTTCTAAGAAGCATCTTAAATAAGGGGACAGAATTAATGAGGTAGAGAGATTTACAGAGGAAATTCCAGAACATGGGACCAAGGCAGCTGAAGGCTTGGACGCCAACAAAGAAGCAATTAAGTTATGCCAGAATTGACACAACACGGAAATCTCAGAAGGTAATAGGGCTGGAAGAGGTTGCAAAGATGGTGACAGATAATGAAGCCATAGACAGATTTGAAAGCAAGGATAAGAATTATTGCCAGACCAGGTGTGATACGCTCAGCAAGCAGAGGCAGGGGTCATGGGTGACTGGATTGCAGAGCTTTCAATAATCACAAGTTTCTGGAATGTGAAAGATGGAAGACCAGCCAGGAGAGATCTGGAATAGTTCAGTGTAGGGTTAGCAAGGCTGGTGCGAATGATGTTATTGCCATGAGGGGGGGTAAGTTAAACTGCCATGATTTCCCCACCTTTTCTCCATCCAGAAATGCTTTCTTCTCATTTTTGATTTCCCCTAATATAAATGGTGGCTGTTTTGCTCAATCCCTAAATTTGGAGTGTTTAACTCCTCTGGGAATAACTTAAGGTAGGATAAAACAAAAGGGATTGGTTTATTTTTATGAACTCACAAATATACATGCAAATGCACATACTAACTCACATGTGCATGCGCACATACACACACACAAAACACACACACTCACATAAGTGCATGCATACACACACACATATATACACACACACACACACGTGCACATGTGTGTGCACATACAAACTGACATTAGCATACACGTGCACTCACCCAAAAACAAAGACACACACACTCACATATGTGCATGCGCATACACACATACAAACACACACACACACACACACACACACACACACACACACACACACACACACACATACACACACACGCACACACACGCACACACACGCACACACACGCAGACATTGGCATAAGGTTAAAGACTGGAGGTGGAATTTTCCAGTCTCGTCCACCATGGGAATCACAGTAGGCCGGACACGCACCATGCAAAGGCTCATTGACTTGGAGTGGGATTTTCCAGCCTTCAGGCGAGCACGGCCAGGAAAGTCCACCCTAGAAGTTACAATTAGCTGCCTTTGTTCCTGGTTGGCTGAGGCAGACAGCTGGTCTACTAAACTATGGAATTTAGCTGGAATAAAAAACAAAGAACAAAACAGCACGGGAAACAGGCCCTTCAGCCCAACAAGCCCGTGCCTCCACCCCGATGTTCCCACCTTTACTCGTGATCCCTGTCTATGTTTATAGATCTATGGATTAAAAACCAAATTTGAGACAATTTAGGGAGATTTTTTTTGCCAATTAGCCTAAGAGCACATCTTTGGGATGTGGAAGGAAACCGGAGCACCTGGAGAAAACCCACGCAAGCACGGGGAGAATGTGCAAACTCCCACAGACACAGGCCCAAATCCATGTATCTGCACAGCACAGCGATAGTCACTGAACTGTCGTGTTGCCCATCAAATGGTCCAGGTCAAGCATACACTACCAACGTGAAGCACTAGGATACTCTCGAAAAAAAATCCAAGAGCAGCCCTCTCACGACCCATCGCGTGTATGCCTCTTGTTAGACAACAAGGTGGACCATAGCACCTGTAGGATAAAAACAAGTACATCAATATCATCATCTATTTACACACTTCCCAGAGACTCCCAAGACTCATGATCCCTATTTTAAACAGTTTTCTATACCCCTCCATTCCCATTCTGTTCATGTGCCCATCTAATTATTTCTTAAATAACTCCAGAGTGCCTGCCTCCACCACTTTACTTGGCAGCGCATTCCATACCCCCACCACCCTCTGTGTGGAAAAACTTCCTCTAGCATCCAAATTATACCTTACCCCCCTCACTCTAAGCCCATGACCCATCATGCTATTCGAGTCCATCCTAGGAAAAAGCTTAACCCTGTTTACTCTATCTATACCCCTCATAATCTTGTACACCTCTATTAGATCTCCTCTAAGTCTACGTCTTTCTAAGGAAAACAGTCCCAATTTGCCTAACCTCTCCTCGTAACTCAGACCTTCCATACCAGGCAGCATCCTGGTAAACCTCCTCTGCACTCTCTCCAGAGTCTCCACGTCCTTCCAGTAGTAAGGCGATCAGAACTGGACGCAGTATTCCAAATGAGGTCTAACCAACGTTTTATACAACTGCAACATTAAAGGCCAGCTCTTGTACTCTATACCCCTTCCTATAAAGGCTAACATACTATATGCTTTCTTCACAACCTTCTCCACTTGCTCTGCCACCTTCAGAGACTTGTTCACCTGCACCCCCAGGTCCCTCTGTGTTTCTATACTCTTAATAGGTCTACCCTTTATCATATACCTCCCCCTACATTCTTTCTCCCGAAATGCATCACCTCACATTTATCAGGATTAAATTCCATCTGCCATCTGTCTGCCCAGGCTACCAGCCTATCTATGTCCTGCTGCATCGCCTGGCAATGCTCCTCACTATACACTGCAAGGAATACTTTATTCATAAAAACATAGAAGGTAGGAGCAGGAGGAGGCCATTCGGCCCTTTGAACCTGCTCTGCCATTCATCACCATCATGGCTGATCATCCAACTCAATAGCCTAATCCTATTTTCTCCCCATAACATTTGATCCCGTTCACCCCGAGTGCCATATCTAGCCGCTTCTCAAATATATTCAATGTTTCGGCATCAACTACTTCCAATGGTGATGAATTCCACAGGCTCACCATTCTTTGGGTGTAGAAATGGGTCCTCATCTCTGTCTTAAATAGTCTATCCTGTACCCTCAGACTGTGACCTCTGGTTCTGAATACCCCCATTGTTGGGTGCTTTGTCACTTTTAACTTTTGTTCACTTTTAAGTTGCTCAGAAACGTTCAGAAGTTGAGCATGTGATTAGCTGGAGTGACACTGTCAGAACAGCAGTTGCCTATTCTTGAAAAACAGAGAAAACAAATAAGCTGATGGAGATATTTAAATGTACTTCCCAGCTGTCTGGATTGGACAATCAATATTCACTCACCAGATAAATGTTATGATATGGAGATGCTGGCATTGGATTTTAGTGGGCACAGTAAGAAGTCCCACAACACCAGATTAAAGTCTAACAGGTTTATTTGGAATCACAAACTTTTGCAGCGCTGCTCCTTCATCAGTTTAGTAGGGAAGTGGCTTCACAAACACGGGATATATAGACAGAGACAAAATTGCAAGACAAATGCTGTGTAAACAAACCAGAGGAGGTGATATATAATGTTGAAAATTCAATTTGTGAAATGCATATTCACATTACATGGGGAGTGCTCACTCTCAATCTTTAGAGGAACTTTTGCTCATTATAATTTCCACTAAGTTTGCTCTAAGAAGTGGTATAATCTTCATAAGGAGTACCATTCTTGGAGGTGGAAGACCATACAATTAATCAAGTGTTATTCCAGATTTGATTAGCAAATTTTCCACTTTTACAGTTGCACCATAGAAAACGTTCTTTGTAGATGTACCATAGCTTGGTATGGCTCCTGCTCTGACCAAGACAACAAGAAACTACAGAATGCTGTGAATGTAGCCCAATCCATCACGCTCACCAGCCTCCCATCCATTGCTTCTGTCAACACTTCCCTCTGCCCCAGAAAAGCAGTCAGTATAATTAAGGACCCTATGCACCTCGGACATTCTCTCTTCAAACTTCCTCAATTGGGAAAAAGATACAGAAGTCTGAAGTCAAGTATCAACCAACTCAACGATAGTTTCTTCCCTGCTGCCATCAGGCTTTTGAATGGACCTACCCTGCATTAATTTGATCTTTTTCTACATCCTAGCTGTGACTGCAACTGCTACGTTCTGTACTCTTTCATTTTCTTCTCTCTGAACGGTATACTTTGTTTGAAGAGCACGCAAGAAACAATACTTATCAGCGCATGCCAATACATGTGACAATAATAACTCAAATCAAAATCAAATTATGATTTGGAATCTTTTACAGGTTGCCAAAGCTTGCAGAACTACCTCAATTCCAGATCTCTGTGATTTAATGCAAGATGTTCCACTAGCCTGAGCTCTGTACGTAAATGGCAGGGAGAAGAATCCTGCTCGGTTCAAGATTGCAATCTCAACGCCAAGCACTGTCAATGGAAATGATTCCCAATAGTATTGATCTTTCTTTTTCAGTCACTTTTGTACAGTCAGATCCATAGTCAGACCAGGAAGGATGCCAATTGCCATTCCTGTGATCAAATCCCTTCATCACCCATGTCAGAGGGCTGGCTGTCTTTCAACTAGTACGCCCAGTGGCACCGAGCCAGAGCAATTCATAAAAATAGATGTCCTTCCCGACAGGTGCGATAACAAATCTGCAGCTTCTGTAAAGATTGCAACCTCGATGAAAAACTGATTCTTGTCAATTGTTGACATCCAAGCAATTTGAGATATTTGAAATTGGTATCTGGAATGAAGAAGGGTGCCTGTCTCCCCACCCCCTCCCCATTCACTGATCCATCTTAAATCACAGTTAGAAAGGAAACAGAGCAACAAATAGGGGACAGGAGAAAGGAAATGGATGACAACAGGCAATTGCATAGATCAAAATGTTACTTCAGATTATTTTCTCAAAGTGCCCTCGTGACAAGAGGTCACAGAGGGGACTGTTCAAGTCGTTTTTGCTTGGCACCGTTCAAATGGTTCAACAAACTATTAGATGCAGCCTGTTCCTCTAATCTGCTGTATAGGATGTCACAAGTTTCATTGAATGTTCATAGAATCCTTATAGAAGTTCATTCAACCCATTGAGCCTACACTGACAACAATCCCATCTAGACCCAAAACCCTTAACTCCACACATGTATCCTTAACCCCACATATGTATCCTGCTAATTCCATGACACTCAGGGACAATTTAGCATGGCCAATCAACCTAATCAATGCATCTTTGGACTTTGGGAGCAAATTGGCTCACCCTGAAGAAATGCATGCAGACCCAGGGAGAACGTGCAGACTCCACACAAACAGCCGCCCAAGGTTGGAATTGAGCCTGGGTCCCTGATGCAGTGAAACTGCAATGCTAACCACTGTGCACCATGTCACTCATGTGAAGGAAACTTCTACTGAACATAGCTCATGATTATTCTGCATGCGGTTCACTTTGCTACATTCAGGATTCTAACTCATGCATCATCTGACGTTGGGCTTTGCCGTGACCATTTTATAGGCAAGCAGAAGGGCACAATGAAGCCCAATTTCAATGGCTAATATACTGCACTCTAGATGTCAAATAGGGAATTGTGCTGGGCTGTAATGGAGTCCCTGACAACCATGTAAAAGCATTAAGCTTATTACACATTGCTAGGGATGGACAATAACTGATGGCCAGCCAGCAGCGCCCATGTCCCATAAGTGAATAAAAAAACCTGTAATGGGGCATAAACTACCTGGGTTGCCTCTTGCCCCTGAGGTGGGGCAGCTATGAGTGGGACAGTGGCTGAACATACCCACTCAAGATTCTTTGTCAATTGAAATTATGCTTTAAAATTTTTAAATAAAGATATTTTTGTGACATCTGAAGGAGCAGAAGTATCCTTCCATCATCCCATAGATGTTATCACTGTAATAAACCCCCCTCTTCTCTCTTCCTTTCAGCCTCCCAGTCGCCCTCTCCAACTCTCTTTCCAAGGTTTACTTTCTGCCCACTGGTGATAAGGAAAATAGAACAGCAAATGTGTGAAGAAACTATTAATAAGGTCCATGGCTCAAAAATGAACCCATCTTTCTCCTCCTTATTAGGGACAGTAAGAAGTCTCAAAACACCAGGTTGAAGTTTGGAATCACGAGCTTTCGGAGTGCTGCTCCTTTATCAGGCAAACCCTCTTTGGTCCTCCTGACTAGGGCAATCATTGCCCTCACTTCACTAATTCTAGGCTCAAAAACAATCCCAAGAAAATGTCTTCCTCTTTATACCAATCACACTACAAACTGTGATTATCTCAAGATGTGGAGTGGATCAATCACAAAACGTGGAATGGATGTATATAACTATACCTTACCTTACTGATATTTCTTCCCCTTTCTCCTCTTCCCCAGTCCAAAGAGTTACTTTCTTCTTAAATGCACAGAGTCAAGTTTGAGGCATCACAATCAAAGGACAAAGATGAACTCAGAGGGTGCGATTTTCTAGCCACACTCGTCTCAAAGCCGGAAAATCCCGCCTGAGGTCCAAGGGCCTTTGTGTGGTCCGTGTCCTACCCCCTAGGTTCCCATGGTGGACAGGACGGGAAAATTCCTCTGCGAGACTCCTTAAAGCAAAAATTGGTTTCTTCAGATAAATGCTTACTTTGAAACATGTAGCTAAAGAATAACTGATACTTAGAAAGCACAAGAACATAAGGAATTGGAGCAGGAGTCAACAATATGATCTGTTGAGGCTGCTTCGTCATTCAATAAGATCACATCTGATCTTTGGTTTCAACTCCACTTTCTTGTCTGTTTCCATTATTGCTTGGCCCCTTTCAAAATTACTTTTTTGAAGTTTAGTCATTGTTTTCATGATGAAACAGGATAGCAAATGTGCCAAAATAGCAATTAAACAAAGACTAGAGCAATAATTCCATCAAGACTGGTTTTCCATCACCAAAAACCCTTTAATAATAACACAAGACAGAGCCACCCCTGTGGCTTACATCACACAAGTCAATACCCGTGGAGCTACAGAATACCAGTCCAGGATGGAGCAATGGGTTTAACCCCCTGCAATTCACTTCCCATAAGGCAATCTTGTCCAATAAGGGAATTGGTATTCCACAAAGCAAACGGGAAGATCTATTGATGGTCCCCATACCCATGTCATCCTAACAACCAGTTAATTTGTTTGAGATGTTGTTTGAGGGATAAACTTTGCTGAAACAGTGGGGAGAACTCTCCTTCTCTTCTTCCAATAAGGCTCTTCTAGATCCACGCAAAAGATAAGATCAGACCTCAGCTTAACACCTCACTCTGAAGAAGGCACCTCCCGAAGTACATTCCCTGAGTGCTGTATAGGAACTGTATGTCTGCAGTTTCTCCATTTCTTCACTTTGCTGTGTGACCTTGTTTGTGATAGAAACCATGTTGTGACTGTCTGAATTTACTTCACTAAAGATGTAGCCAGCTTGCAGATAAGATTCGCAAACCATCAGGCTGTTCTTACGTTCATTCTCCAGCCGCAGCACATTGACCACACTCACCAAGCTTTTGTGATGAGGAATGAACGAGCAGAGTGCTCTTCCTCTTGTCCACCTCTTTGCCACTTTAATTGTACATTATTGAAGGCTGATAGCATCTGTTGACGTTAACTCCCACAAGTGAAATGAATAAAATTATTAAGAAAGAAAATGATGACCTTATTTCAGAGAACTGTGACTAAAATCTTTTCAATTTCTATTGCCTGAATATTAACTGCAGAAGTTGGAAGCGAGCATTATTAAAACAGTAATGCCTTTTTTGGCATGGCTTTCTAATGAACCCTAATTGTATTCCACAGCATATCCAACTTGTTAACATTTATGTTGCTTGAATGCTGAGTGTTGTGTTAGAGTGGATGATGGCTAATTAAGAATAAATGCAGCAGTAACCTCCAATTGTTCCTGATAGCACATGCACTATCTGTGAGACGCTTGACGCCTATTTGTATCCATTATCAAGCCACCAGATCCTTTTGTAACCCACAAGGAGCCAATTTAATGAAGTTAAATGAAGGGGCGCTGTCTTTGGTTGCTCACAAAAATGGAAGTTTGGAAGGATTTATATAGCACCTTCTGTGACCCCTGGATGCCCCAAAGTGCTTTAGAACCAGTGAAGAATTTTCATAGAATCCTGACAGTATAAGAGGCAATTCTTCCCATTGAGTCTGCACTGACCACAATCCCACCCAGGCCCTATCCCCGTAACCCCACATATTTATCCTGCTAATACCCTGATGCTAAGGTCAATTTATCTTGGCCAATCAACCTCACACACCTCTGGGCTGAAAACTGGAGCACATAGAGGAAACCCATGCAGGCATGGGGAAAATGTGCAAGCTCCACACAGATAGTCACCATTGGTCAGAATTGAACCTCCTCCCTCGTGCTGTGAGGTAGCAGTGCAAACCGCTGTGTGCTCATTACATGAAGTGGAGCCACTGTTGTAATGTGACAATGATCTCCCATAAACAGCAATCAAATAAATGGCCAGATCATTTGTAAGCCAGAACACTAATAAAAATCCCCTTCAAATGGGATTTTCTATGTTGACCCGGGCAGACAGGACTTTGGCTTCCGAAAAAGTAAATGCTGGAAAATCTCAGCAGGTCTGCCAGCATCCGTGGAGAAAGAATAGAGCCAATGTTTCGAGTCTGGTTGACCCTTCATCCCTGATGAAGCATCATTCCAACCTTGAAATATTAGCTCAATTCTCTCTCCATTGATGCTGCCAGGTCTGCTGAGATTTTCCAGCATTTTCAGATTATCGACAATGCTCTGCTCTGTGGTTACAACTCTGAAGTTTCAGCACAGATGTTGGTTCCCTGTCTCTGGAGTGGGGCTCAACCATAATCTCCCGAGTCAGAGTTAAGTACGCACCAATTGAGTCATAGCTAACATGGCTGTCTCAGACAGATCTATTCAACCCCATATTGGGCAATATGTGGTGCAAAATTGCCACACTTTAGCAAGTTCCTACAAGATGCGACAATACTAATTTACTCTAATTAGTAACCTCAGCTTTCACCCACTTGAATAAGTGGTTCATACCTCCTCCTCCAGATGGGGTGATAGCTGGAGATTAATCATATTTGGTTGTATGTGGGTGACAGAAACTAACTGGGAATTCATTTATGAATGTAAAAACATAAGAACATACGAAATAGGAGCGGGAGTAGGTCATCTAGTCCTTCGAGCCAGCCCCGCCATTCAATAAGATCATGGCTGATCTGAAGTGGATCAGTTCCGCTTTCCCGCTTTCTACCTATACCCTTAATTCCCTTATCTATCAAAAATCTATCTACCCATGACTTAAACATATTCAACGAGGTAGCCTCCACCACTTCAATGGGCAGAGAATTCCAGAGATTCATGCTCTTTGAGTGAAGAAGTTCCTTCTCAACCCTGAAACCTCTGTAGAAAGGAACAGGCTAAAATTTTGGATATTGCGTTATAGAAACGTAACATGATTGTTTCCAGTTCTATCCTTCTGGCTGACTGAAATTAAACCAATGGTAACTGGCTTCTGTCTGGACCAGTTGGCAAATCACACCCCAATATAGCACCACTCAATGGGGCTCAGGAGAAGGCTAAATGAAGCAGAGGTCATGGGTGTGTAAATAAAGAGCCAGATTGATCTGAAGCAGAGTCTTTTCATCAGTTCATCAGTTTTCTGAGCACTTTAATTTTATTATGCGTCAGAACCTGTTGCAACTGCATGATGTAAAAAAACTCATTTAGAAAATACTTTCAAATATTTGAGCAAGTATGTTTTGATAACTAACTTTTTTTTTCGTTTTGATTAACTTTGAAGTATTTGTAATCTCAAAAGCGATCTTCCTAACTGAACTTCGAATGAAAGAATTGGATCCAAGAGAGAGCTGGAAGAGAAAATGCTGGAAAATCTCAGCAAGTCTGGCAACATCTGTAAGGAGAGAAAAGAGTTGATGTTTTGAGTCTGGATGTCTCTTTGTCAAAGCTAAAGGCAGGAGCATAAATGAATAATATAAATATTTGATAAATATCGTATAAATATAAATATAGTACAAATATCTCCCACTTTCCATGCCTTTTAGCTTTGACAAAGGGTAACCTGGATTCGAAACGTCAGCTCTTTTCTCTTCTTACAGAAGCTGCCAGACCTGCTGAGGTTTTCCAGCATTTTCTCTTTTAGTTTCAGATTCCAGCATCCGCGGTAATTTGCTTTTAGTTTTAAAAGGGCTGGAAGTGGTGAATAGTGATTGCTTACATGAAGAGCTTTGGGGCAAAAACCACGATGCTTACTTACAGTAACATTGGGACTTTCAATTGTAAAGTGTACAATACCCGCTGTAGGCTTTTGTTGAGTAACTGGATTGGATTCCACAAATGCCTCAGCCGTTCAGTTGGGACAGGCACAAAAATTAGACTAAATGCTGCCAGTTTCAAGAAATGAGAAAAACAACTAACATTCACAATCCTGATCACTGTCAGTAACTCATTCTGTAAAGGTGATCATTGAGTGAAAGTTGTACTTTTGGTTTGTAGAGAGAAAATGGATTAATTTTTTGTGAGTTCTCTTGCACTGTAGGGATTCTATGGACAAATAATTCAGAGAGACGACATGGGTTCAGATCCTCCACAGCAGTTGGTGGGATTTAAATGCTTTTAATAAATTAAGCTGGCCATTAGTAATGGTGATCGTGACTATCGTTAAGTTCATGAACACCCAACTGATTCATTAATGTCTGTTAGGGAAGGAAATCTGTCGTCCTTACTTGGTCTGGCCTATACGTGATTCCAAAATCACACCATTGAGCTTGACCTTTAAATGCCCTCTGAAATGGTCTCACAAGTCATTTTACAGATAGGTGACAAATGCTGGTCTTGCAAGTGGCTAAAGAACAACATAGAACATAGAACATTACAGCACAGAACAGGTCCTTCGGCCTTCGATGTTGCACCGACCAATATAAAAAGCAATGCCCCTCCAAACTAAATCATTCCTGTTGTAATGTGACAATGATCTCCCATAAACAGCAAATCAATTTTGATGATGTTGTTTAGGGAGGAATATTGGTCAGAACAACCATGAACATTATCCATTACAAGAGTGGCATCAGTTAAGTTCATGGATTCAGCATCTCTTTAGAAAGGAATGCTTTGATATCGCTTACCTCAATTATTAAGATGTCAGAAGAAAGTCAGAATCAGCTTATCCCAGCTGTGATAGGATTTAAAGTTTATTTATTAGTAGACTTACATTAACACTGCAATGAAGCTACCGTGAAAATTCCCTCATTGTCACATTCCAGCACATGTTCAAGTATACTGAGGGAGAATTTAGCACAGCCAATTCACCTAATCAGCTGAATTTTGCACAGTGGGAGGAAATTGCAGCAACCAGAGGAAACCCACACAGACACGGGGAGAATGTGCAGTCTCCACACAGACAGTGACCCAAGCCGGGAATCAAAGCCGGGTCCCTGGCGCTGTGAGGCAGCAGCGCTAACCACATACTGACAACACATTCCCATAAATAAGGTTCAAATTAGCCACAGCGCTTTTAGCTTGGCGTGCTTTAAGAAAGTAATTTGTGTCTGGGACCGATCCAGACCGTGGCAGCGCGTAGATCTTCCAGCAGCTATGAATTCAGAGGAAACATTTAAATGCAACTGATCTGGGGGTGGAATTGCTTCCAACCCTATCAGCTGCTAAAGCATCAGAGATGGCTGCAGTGAGCTGTAGTGAGTAATGAAATCAAAGCTGAAATGAAATGACATTTAGACTGTAGCCTACAGGTTTCTGGCGAGTGTCAAAGTAACTGGTACTGCTGGGAGCAGCCTACAGTGCTGCATTTCGATGTCAGGGGAATCACAATATATCTCATTAAATTGCATATCAGATAGTTAATGACCTGCTTATTGAGAGTAAAATAAATGAAGCCATTTATTTAAGTGGACATTCTTGCTGAATAAACACAGTAACTGTGTAGCAAGGAGTGGGAGAGCTCGTGGAGAAGGCTCACTGTGGTTTCTTCTCTGCCCTTGAATTTGCCACCCTCCTTCCCTGATGGTACTAATTCCTACCGGGCACAGTGTTGCCAGGCTTCTCCTACTGGCCTCCAGGGCTGAAAGATAGTCAACCATTTTTGCTGGGTGAGGGAGTTTGTGCAGGATATTGGAACTACTGAAGATAGCCCCTGGCACCTGCATGTACCAGTCTCCAACAGTTAATTGGATGCAAGTATGTTGGCTGATCATTTTTTTTGGGCAGGGGTCCCTAAACCTAATAGAACATCCTGAAATAACATGTCTGTGACTCACAGATGCTGCTCACTCATAGAAATTCACAGAATCCTTACAGTGCAGAAGGAGGCCATTTGGCCCATCGAGTCTGCATTGACAACAGTCCCACCCACGTCCAATCCCATAACCCCATGGATTTACTTTAATCAGATCCCCAAAACTAAGGGGTAATTTAGCTCGGCCAATCCACCTAATCTGCACATCTTTGGATTGTGCGAGGAAACCGGAGCACCTGCAGGAAACTCACACAGGGACAGGGAGAAACTCCACACAAACAGTGGCTCAAGCCGGGAATCGAACCTGGGTCTCTAGCATTGGGAGGCAGCAGTGCTAAACACTGTGCCACCCCAGATAATAGGTAGAATTCTTCAATATTCTTTTTAAGTGCTGATCTCGGTGAGAAAACATCATGCCAGAGCCATTGAACAGAAAACTGTCAAATATTCAGCGAGTTTAAAAAAAAACTTCATGTGTTTCACGCCATGCTCAATGTGACCTGCCTCTCACTCACTCACCCCAGTAAAACTCAATCCCTGCAATCTTTGGTACATTCCTGTTAAATGCATCCTCAGCAGTTGTTCCCATTCCAGTCGAGGGGACAGCAGCCAGGAAAACTGTACCACATTTCATAGAGGGAGCCCTCAGCAAGCTTCTGGATGGGGTCCAGCAGAGGTGTGACCACTGAGGCAGGGCTGTCTCAGAGAACTGGAGACCAGGACTCTGCATACCCTGATTAGATGATGTGCCCTGGGCTCATTCGTCCCACAGATGCTGGAGCTACAAAGACAGTTTTTCAGGGAGGGATGATAGCATCCCTTTTGTGATTGCAAAGCCGATTATCCCATTGTTTTCTTCCCAAGGCAATGATGCCATCGCTCCAAGGCAATGTGAACAACACTCTGAGATTGGCATCCGCATGGAGCATTTGTTGCACAAAGTGGACTCCATTGACTGACCTCTGACTTGATTTACTCCTTATCCCTCAAGCTGACATTGTTCCCCCCACCGCTTACTGGCAGCCCCCCTCCACTGACTAACCCCTTTATCTTTCTATATTTTGGATCTTATGATCTGCAGGCCTCACACAGAATCTCATGTTTGATATGTAGAATCTCTGAAGTGGGGCTGTTTAGAGGAACCAAATCCTGAGGGGTAGCATGGTGGCATAATGGTTAACACTGCTGCCTCAGCTTCGTTCACTGTCTGTGCAGAGTTTACACATTCTCCCTGTGTCTCCATGTGTTTGCTCCAGTTTCCTCCCGCAGTCAGAAGATGTGTGGGTTAGATTGGTTGGCCAAGATAAATTGCAGCTTAGTATCAGGGAGGTTAGCAGGATAAATACGTGGAATATGGGGATAGGAGCAGGGTAGGATTGTGAGTGATGCTGACTGGCTGGGCTGAATGGTCTCCTTCTGCACTATGTAGGGATTCTATGGTTTATGACTTACGTTCAACTTTCAAGGCTGATGAATGAAACACAGATTGGTGTGGTTTTCCCTTTGACAAAGGGTCATCTGAACTCAGTTCTTTTCTCCCCTCACAGATGCTGCCAGGCCTGCTGAGGTTTTCCAGCATTTTGGTTTCCCTCCATCCTTTGTCATTTCCTTCAAGGCACAATAGGGTCAGAAATTTGGTTAGATTGGATGCAGTTCTTCAATAGTGAAACAATGAGAGACTTGCCAACAGAAAACTGTATCTCAATCTATTTTTAGAAAGCCTTTCCTCCCATTAAAATAATTTTCAGCTTCAAAAAAGTCGGAAACTTGCAGATACTGGTTGAGTCTAAGCTGTCCTAAAAGATCAGAAAGGACTTGCATACATAAAGTTCATTTCATTTCTTCACAACTAATAAGTTGTGGTAATGTGGGAAGTGCAATTTGTTAGCCATGGGATTCAGCAATGAATAATTACTATAATCAGATCATCTGTTTCAGGGTGTGTCAGGGGATTTCTCAATAACTTTTACAGATGCACTATAGAAAGCATTCTTTCTGGTCGTATATTAGCTTGGTATGGCTCTTGCTCTGCTCAAGACTGCAAAGAACTACAAAAGGTTATGAATGTAGACCAATCCATCATGCAAACCAGCCTCCCATTCACTGACTGTGTGTACACTTTCCGCTGCCTCGGCAAAGCAGCCACCATAATTAAGGACCCCGGACCTTCTTTCTTTCACCTTCTTCCATAGGGAAAAGGATACAAAAGTCTGAAGTCACGTACCAACCAACCCAAGTACAGTTTCATCCCTACTCCATCAGACTTCTTCATGGACTCACCTTGCATTAAGTTGATCTTTCTCCACACCCTAGCTATGACTGCAAATCTACATTCTGTACTCTCGTTTCCTGCTCTTTGTCTGTATCACACGCAAGAAACAATACTTTTCATTGTATATTAATACATGTGACAATAATAAATCAAGTCAAATCAAATTCTTACTTCCACCTGGGAGAGTGAATGAGACATCACTTTAATGTTTCGTCAAAGGACAGTACAGCATTCCCTTCAGTGTTACATTGAAGAAATAGCCTGGATTTTGTGCTCAGGTCATAGAATCGTTGATTTGATTTAGTTTGATTTGATTTATTATTGTCAGATGTATTAGCATACAGAGAAAAGTATTACTCCTTGTTCCATCCCCGGAAGGGTAGGGGTTTTTAGTTAAGTCGGGCAGTATGGTCGGTACAGGCTTAGAGGGTGATTTCCTGTGCTGTAATTTACTTTATTCTTTGTGCGCTATACAGAGTATACCATTCATAGAGAAGGAAAAGAGAGAGTGCCGAATGCAGTGTTACAGTTATAGGTAGGGTATAGAGAAAGATCAACTTAGTGAGAGGCAAGTCCATTCAAACGTCTGACAGCGGCACGAAATAATCTGTTCTTGAGTTGGTTGGTACATAACCTCAGACTTTTGTATCTTTTTCCCAAAGGAAGAAGGTGGAAGGGAGTATGTCTGAGATGTGTGGGGTCCTTAATTATGCTGCTTGCTTTTCTGAGGCAGCGGGAATGTAGACAGAGTCAGTAGATGGGAGGCTGGTTTGAGAGATGGACTGGGTTTCATTATTGACTCTTTGTAAATCCTTGCGGCCTTGGGCAGAGCAGGAGCCATGCAAAGCTGTGATGTAATCAGAAAGAATGTTTTCTGTGGTAAAAGTTGGTGAGAGTCATAGCTGACATGCCAAATTTCCTTTGTCTTCTAAGAAAGTAGAGGTGCCTGTAGGCTTTCTTAACAAAATGTCAGCATGGGGGGACCAGGACACATTGTTGATGATCTGGACACCTAAAAACTTGAAGGCCTACAGTGCAGAATAAGGCCATTTGACCCTTTGAGTCTGCACAGACCCTCTGATGGAACACCCTATCCAAGCCCTATCCCTGTAATCTGATGTATTTACTCCAGTAATTCTCCTAACCCACACATCCTGGGACATTAAGGAGCAATTTAGCATGGCCAAATCACCCTAAACTGTACATTTTTGGTCACTAGCTTTGAACTCAGATTGATAACACTCAGACTGAGAACACAGAACATTGCCCACTAAGCCACAGCTGAGATTATGCAGAAGGAAAGTTTATTCTATCTGTTGGCCTTAAGATTCTGCGTCAGAACAAAGGTGGGTGGTTTCTAATTAATATACACCCACGGTGCAAAAACAGCCTTTAATTTGGTGCAATTTAATTAAGAAGGACCACTGGATGTCTGGTTCAGAGAAAGACAGAATAAACAATGTAGGACGGAGGAACACTTTAAGTCTGAAGTTAAAGCATAAAGTTGAGAATGGAGAAGAATTTTACTTGGTGTCTAACTGTACCGTACCTGACTAAAACATGGCTGCTCAGAATGGGTGCCCGAATTGCGAGAAGTAGTCTATTTCCCAGCACTGACATCTTTTACCTGAATGAGAAACACAGTCACAAAAATGTTATTGATAAAAGTGAACACATGAGGGGTGGCATGTTGGCACAGTTGTTAGCACTGCTGCCTCACAGCATCAGGGACCCGAGTTCAAAGAGCAAAGAACAAAGAAAGTTATAGCACAGGAACAAACCCTTCGGCCCTCCAAGCCTGCACTGACCACGCTGACCGACTTAACTAAAATTCCCTACTTTTCTGTGGAACCATATCTCTCTATTCCTACCCTATTCATGTATTTATCCCCTTAAAAATCACTGTCGTATCCGCTTCCACTGTTTCTCCCAGCAAGGAGTTCCAGACACCCACCACCCTCTGTGTAAAAGATCTGCCTCCAATATCTCCTTCAAACCTTGCTCCTCTCACCTTAAACTTGTGCCCCCTAGTTATTGACTCTTCCATCTTGAGGAATTCCAGCCTTGGGTCACTGTCTGTGTGGAGTTTGCACATTCTCCCCGTGTCTGCGTGGATTTCCACAGAATGTTCCAGTTTCCTCCCACACTCCAAAGATGCGCAGGTTAGGTGGATTGGCCAGACTAAAATTGTTCCTTAGTGCTCTGAGATGTATAAGTTAGAGGGGGGACTAATGGGGTAAATAAATGGAGTTACAGGGATAGAGCCTGGGTGTGACTGTTGTCAGTGCAGACGCAATGGGCTGAATGGCCTCTTTCTGCACTGTAGAGATTCTATGATTCCATTCTATGATATATTTCTATGGTGGTGACAGGGGCCTCAATGCAATCACTCCCCAGATCTGGGAAGAGAAAGATCCGAGGGGATATGGAGGAGAAGTAGGGATGGACAGGTAAGGGATCCAAGTGGGATTGTTTGTCCAGAGCCTTTGTTCGAGTGGAAGGAATCACATTTAAAAGCTGTTGCAGACACAAGGACAATGAGCTGCCAGTCTCCTTTCACACTCGCTTCCAATGAACAAAATATATCTGTTTGATCCTGAGGAGTTTTCCGAGTAGTAGGTTGACCTTGAAGGCAGTGCATTGATTTCTGGTATCACATCCTGAGTGGAGTGGGGGGGGGGGGGGGTGGAGGAAGAGGAGGAGGGTGGATTAGTGAATTATTCTGTAGGAGGTGTGATGGTGAGCAGTTCTCGAATATTCCGATACAGTGCCACCTGCCTCCGGTGATGAATCATCCTACCATTACCCCATCAATCCTCACCTGGCTGGGTTAAAGAATGTGACACCTGTGTGAAATTAATCATCAGGTATGACATTAACCCATCAAAACGGTAGAGCAAGGGGACTGCTAATAATGCTTACCGAGACTTAAAGTGACTAGCTTCATAGTTCTTGAGAACAGAATTCATCCCTTGCCAGGGCAGCAAAGCTTCCAGCGTCACTTGATAAGATTTCAAAACATTGGCTCCAAAATGCAAACATAAATAGATTGTAAGGAAATTCTGCAAGGTTGGAACTCCTGTTATAGAGTTTGAATTGCTTTTGGTTCCCCCGATTCTACTCGGATATGGCGAGTATCACAAGTATACAGAGATTCACTGTTGCTGAAGCAAGACAATGTACATTTGGAAGTAACAGCACTTAGGGCTCAGGGAGTTACTTCAAACTGATTTACGTTTGTAAGACGGTTTTCACTGGTGTTTCGGAATCCATGTGATAATAAAGGAATGTTACAGATCACTGTGAGGCCAAATCGAATTAGTTTATGGTTTGTTGAGGAGGATTAACAATAAAGCAGATTGGAAGTTCTTGTTTTTAGGGGGTTGAGGTGGAAAGTCTTTGAGGAACAGTCAGGTCATATTGCAGCGTTATACTAGAGATTGCACATTTCTCAGCAGAGGAATATATGATGAAATCAGTCATGTCCTTGTTTCACTACTATGATGCTAACCATTTATCACTTTATTATTTAAAATGCCCTTTTTATGAAACCAATATTGAAATTTGACAGGACCAGTTTTTGGTGCTCAGAGCGCACTCTTCTCTAAGATTAAGACTGAAGTTCAAACACTCCTGATACATCACAATATCTGTAAAGAAGGCTATTGGAGTGGGACAGTGTATCGGAATGCTACATTTCAGCAACAAGCATAGCCATGGGCATGACACTAAAAAGTGTATGAGATGCTTAACATAAGCTTCCAGAGTAATGTTGGTTATCAATCCATCAATTTGAACTTTTTCAAAGTTTGCTTTCGCCTTATTTAACATTGATAGTCACAGAGTCATAGAGTTGTACAACTCAGAAAAGGCCCTTCAGCCCATCAAGTCTATACCAACAACAATTACCACTAATGTCAGGCTAATCCCATTTTCCAACATTTGATAGAGCAAAAACAGTAGGCTGATAATTAAATTACATGATACATATCAGTGTTACGCACACTGCCTGCTCTCTCACTTATTTTGGTGAATTGAAGTATTTAGGATTTTTGTTGTGACTTTTCCTGTTTTGGCACCCACAAATTTGTCAAAGTTTCTGCAGTAGGCAGAATTTCCACAACATTGCAGAGAAAGAAATCCTGAGAAAATTTCCAGCAATTTTCAAATGACACTATTCCTCTAATACAATAGTCTGAATGATGAAACCATTGTCCATTGTCGGAAAATCCCATCAGGTTCATTAATGTCCTTTAGGGAAGGAAATCTGTTGTACTTAACTGGTCTGGCCTACATGTGATTCCAGAGTTCCAGCACCATTGTTGACCCTCAATTGCCCTCAGCCATCCAGAATGGGCAATAAAAACGAATGAATTAAAAAAATTCACTCTTTTCTCCTAACTAAATAAATGGGAGAGGAAGGAAAGAGAAGCAGGAAGGGGGAGAGAAAGAAGAGAGGTCAGGGAGAAGGAGAGAGGGAGAAGGATCAGGAACAGTGCAAAAGAGAAGAAGAATGGAAAAGAGAGGAGAGCGATGGAGAGAGATTAAGAGAAGAGGAGGAGCAGAACAAAGAGAAGAAAAATAGAAGAGAGGGAGGGAAGAGGGAGAGGAATAAGAAGAAGAAAGAGTGAAGAAAAGGAAGTGAGGAAGGAGAGAGAGAGAAGAAAGGTATTGAGAAGAAATGTATTGGTGACACGGTGACACAATGGTTAGCATTGCAGCTTGACAGCACCAGGGACCCAGATACTACTCTCAGCTTGAGTCACTGACTGTTGGAATCTGCACATCCTCCCAATGTCTGAGTAGATTTCCTCCAAGTGCTCCAATTTCCTCCCACAGTCCAAAAGACAAGCTGGTTTGGTGCATTGGCCGTGCTAACTTCTCCCTCAGTGTACCCAAACAGTGCTAGAGTGTGATGTTGACTAGGGGATGTTCACAGTAACTTCATTGCAGTGTGAATGTGAGCCTACTTGTGATAATAAATAAACTTTTATCAAAGGTATTTTAGCACAGCAGAGGTCACAGCCCAGGCTAGTTCACCCTTGTCGCTCAGTAGCATTTTATTTTATAATAGCATTTAATTGCTGCATTATTTTAGTGCTTCACAGATCAATGTTTCTGGTGTAGACAGGAGATAGTTCAATGAAGCGCCTTCCCATTAATCCACCCACTGGTCAGGATGCTGTAGCGATTTTTCTTTTAAAAATAGTCCAGATCTTAAAATAAATCTTGATATAAATAGGTAAAAATAACTCCATTCACGGATATGGCCTGAACCATTTTATCTGAATTGTATGAAATTCAAGTGAGATATGTGGGTAGGTCAGGCCAGGGGAAACTAGATATGAATGTTGTCTGTGTAATAGATTATTATGCTACAATGAGAAGCTGCTTTTTCTTTCCCTTTTACTCCAGAACATGTTTCTGAACCACAACATCATCGGACACAGACTGAGAATGAGGAGAAGGCACAGTGGGAAGATAAATCAATTTAAAGATTGTGATTCATGCAATCTGATTCTTCCAACCCCGTAAGAAAAGCTTTTTACTGTCTATTACTGGATTTCCTTTTTTTGGACTGGAGCTCTCAAGGTAGAAATGACATATAAAGAAGCCTGATAGTGGTCTGCGACCTCGTGTGTGCACTGTCTGGTGCAGCCTGACACTGTTGCCATGTTAGCCGTATGATCTCAGTCTGTATTCACAGTCTGTATTTTCAGAGAATCTCTGCAGGGTAGAAGGAGCCCATTCAAGTCTTCAAATCTGCATGGACGCTCCAACAGAATATCTTATCCAGGCCCTCTCCTCCGCCCTATTTACATACACTTACCATGGCTAACCAACACAACTTTGGACACTAGAGATCAATTTAGCAGGACCTTCTAACCTTCACATCTTGGGAGTGTGAGAGGAAACTGAAGGAAATCCATACAGACAGGGGAAGGATGTCCAAACTCCAAATAGATGGTCACCCAAGGTTGGAATTTAATCCGAGTCATAGAATCATGGAATTCCCTACAGTGCAGAAAGAAGCCATTTGGCCCATCATGTCTGCACCGACAACAATCCCCCTTGGGTCTTATTCTTGCAACCCCACACGTTTACCCTGCTAATCCACCTGACACTCCAGGGCAATTTAAAGTGGTCAATCCACTCAAACTGTACATCTTTTGAGTGTGGAGGAAACTAGAGCACCCAGAAGAAACCCACAGTTAACACAGCTATAGAGAGAATATGCAAACTCCACACAATCACCCAATGCTGGAATTGAAGCCAGGTCCCTGGGGCTGTGAGGCAGCAACCCTAATCATTGCGACACCATGCTGCTCGTCCACAAAGAAATGGTGTGCTCATGCCAGTTGCCCATTTGTCAAAGCACAAAGAACAGTACAGCACAGGAACAGGCCCTTCGGCCCACCAACCCATGATGCCTTTCTAAATGCAAGACCTTTTGCCTCCATGTGAACTGTGTCCCTCTTTTTCCTGCCTATTCGTGTATCGGTCAAGGTGCCTCTTAAATGTTTCTATGATATCTGCTTCTACCATCTCATTCCAAGCGCTCACCATCCTCTGTCTAAAAAACTTACCTCTCATACTTTCTCTTTTGCCTTAAACCTACGTCCCCCAGTAATTAAAACTTCTATCCTGGGAGAAAAGTAATATCTCTACCCTGGGACGATGCAGGTGATATTTCATCCCAGTCCAGCAATGACTGAATTTTAAAATACTCATTCAAATCCCTCATGGTTTCTTCCATTTATCCTCCAGTTGGCCAACCTTCCTTCCAAGCTCTGCCAAATTTGGCCTCCTTTTTTCACTCACTTGTGGGACCTGACCATCGCTGGCTGGCCAGCATTTATTGCCTCTCCCTAATTGCCCAAGGGAGTTGGGTGTCAATCATGTTGCTGTAGCTCTGGAGTCACATGTAGGCCAGACCAAGTAAGGACAGCAGATTTCCTTCTCTAAAAGCCATCAAAGGACCAAATGCGCTTGTCCGATAATTGACAATTGTTTTATGGTCGTCAGTTGATTCTTAATTTCAGATATTTTTTATCCAATTCAAATTCCACCAGCTGCCATGGAGGGATTCAAACCCAGGTCCCCAGAACAGTAGTTGAGCTTTTGGATTAATAACCTAACGATAATATTACAAGGCCATCAACTTTCTCACAGAACCTCAATTTTCATTACTCCACCCATTATTGACCATACCTTCAGCTTCTTTGGCCCTAACCTCTGGAATTACTTTTCTAAATACCTTCACTGCTTTACCTCTCCTCCTTTAAGGCATTCTTTTAAAAATTATGTCTTTGGGGTAAGCCTTTGGAGATCTTTTCTGGTAACCTCTTGTGTGGCTCAGTTTTGTTTGCCAGCTCTCCTGCGCAGTGAATAGGGATATTTTATTACATTTGACATGCTATATCAATACATAGTGTCACTGTTGTAAACCTTTGTGCCTCCTCTCTACTGCACTAATATGGCCTGAATGTCAAATCATCAGATCCAACCAAATAATCCAGGTCGTGCTGTTCGACCTTAATATGATCTGGAACCTTGGAATTAGTAGTGCAACTCAACACCCTGAACATTTTCCCGATCATACCACACCACATTATGAGTGTAAAGATTAATGGGTCAACTCATAGTTTTAGCTCTCTTTCACTTTGGCAAGTTCTATTCTTTGATTAATCCATGGAATGTGGCAGTTGTTACTGGGCCAGCATTTGTTGTCTATCCCTAATTGCCCTTGAACTGACTTGCTCAACAGGTGTTTTAGAGGGCATTTAAGAATCAACCACATTGCTGTGGGTCTGGAGTCACATGTAGGCCAGATCAGGAAAGGGGCAACAGATTTTATTCTCGTAAGTTTCATGGTCATCACCTGACTTTTAATTCTACATTTAATTTTGTTGAATTCAAATTTCATCATCTGCTTTAGTAGGATTCAAATCCAGATTCCTAGTCCATTACCTTAGGTCTCTAGATTACAAGTACAATTAAAATACCACTGCACGACCATCCCCTCACACATTGAATGAAGAGGGCACCTATTTTTGTCCAGAATGAACTTCATTTGCCACTGGCCAGCCCAGCATGAAGATTCATTCACTTTGTCAATGAGATGCAATGCAACATCTGGTTTGATTGACCTCACCACATTTTGGGGAATGCCACCACCTGCAAGTTCCCCTCCAAGCCGCTCACCATCTTTACTTGGAAATATATTACTGTTCCTTCGCAGTCACTGTGTCAACGTCCTGAAATTCCTTCCCTAACAGCATTGTGGGTCAAACCAGAGCACATGGCCTGCAGCGATTCAAGAAGGCAGTTCACCACCACCTTCTCAAGGGCAACAAGGGATGGGCAATAAATGCTGGCCCAGCCAGTGACGCCCATGTCCCATGAATTAATAAAAAGTAAATTAATTCTTGAGTAATCCCATTTGAAAGCTTTGGCCTTTGAAAATTCATTCTGATTGCATCATTCATTGTGATATATACTGTTGTATCCCAATAAGTATAGAGGGTTCACTGTATTAGCCAAGGCTGTTCAACTTTTGAGTACATACAGCAGATAATTTGATAGGTTCTGTTGGAAAAAAGCTTATATCACGTTCTGATATGATATAAATATTATTTAACATCAATGTTAGTCCTGGAACTATTCCTTCCTATCCCATTACTGGTGTGAATCTACTATATTGAGAAGGCCTCTCCCTCACCCCTTCAAAAGTCTCTGACCATCTATGGAGGGCCATCAACTGTGATGCTTTCTTTCTGGATAGCAGTTGACAGCAAACCTTGGAAAGTGAATTCTGCAAATTAATAAAACTCCTGTCGCTCATCGTTAAGTAATATTTGGGTCAAAGTAGTTCTGTATATGGTATTTCATCTGTTGGCTATTTTCAAAATGACAACTGCTCCTGTATGAATAGAAATTGAAAAGTAGCTCATGTGAAATGGAATGAGGAACAGTAAGGTGCCTTCTGTATCTGCAACCATTCCCATTTTATCTCTGAAATAAAATAAAACTCTGAGACTTGAGTTTGGACTGTCTCAACACAGGTTTTAGTGAACATGAGCCCAATATACCAATATTTGATTTGATTTGGTTTATTATTGTCACATGTATGAGTACACAGTGAATGGTATTTCTTTTGTGCTATACCGACAACAAATATTGTACACAGAGAAGGAAAAGAAGCAGTGCACAATGTAGTGTTACAGTCATTGCTAGGGTTCTAGAGAAAGAGCAACTCAATATCAGATAGCTCAAAAGTCTGAAGGCAGCAGGGAGGAAACTGTTCTTGAGTCAGTTGGTGCATGAACTCAGACTTTTGTATTTTTTTCCCAATGGAAGAAGGTGGAAGAGAATAAATCCTAGTGCGGGTAATCCTTAGTTATGCTGGTTGCTTTGCCGAGGCAGCGGGAAGTGTAATCAGGGTCAACGGATGGGGGGCTGGTTTGAATAATGGGTGGGCTTCATCAACCTTTTGTAGTTTGTTGCAGTCTTGGACAGAGCAGAGCCATACCAACCTATGATACAACCAGAAAAAATGCTTTCAATGGTGCATCTGTAAAAGTTGATGAGAGTCGGACCGAACATGCCAAATTTCCTTAGTTTTCTGAGGAAGTAAAGGCATTTCTTAACTATAGCATCAGCATGGAGGAACCAGGACAAGTTGTTGGTGATGTAGACACTTAAAAACTTGAAGCTCTTGACCATTTCTACTTTGTCTCCATTGATGTAGACAGGGACATGCCCTCCACTACACTTCCTGAAGTCGATGACTATCTCCTTTGTTTGTTGACATTGAGGAAGAGATTATTGTTGCCGCACCAATTCACCAGATACTCTATTTCATTCTTGTGCTCCATTTCATCATTGTTTGAGATTTGACTCACTATGGTAGTGTCGTCAGCAAACTTGAAAATCGAACTGGGGGGAATTTGGCCCCATAGCCATAGGTGTATAAGGAGTATAGTAGGGGGCTGAGAACACAGCCTTGTAGGTCACCAGTGTTAAGGATGATCATGGAGGAGGTGTTGTTGCTTATTCTTACTGATTGCAATCTGTGGGTTCGAAAGTCTAAGATCCAGTCGCAGAGGGAGAAGCCGAACCCTAGGCCATGGAGTTTAGAGATAAGTTTCATAGGAATAATGATGTCGAAGGCTGAGCTGTTGTCAATAAATGGAAGTGTCACATATGTGCCTTTGTTATCTAGTGTTCCAGGGCTGAGTGCAGGCCAGGGAAATAGGGTTTTCTGTGGACCTGTTGTGGTAGAAGAGAAACTGTAGTGAATCCAGGCAATCTTAGCCACTAGCCCCATTAGCTTTCAGAGCCCTGCTTTTTCATCAGGTAAGTGGGAGTCCCATCTACCAGATGAAGGAGGAACACTCCAAAAGCTAGTGGCTCTTGCTACCAAATAAACCTGTTGGACTTTAACCTGGTATTATGAGACTTCTTACTGTGTTTACCCAAGTCCAATGCCAGCATCTCCACATCGTGGGACTTGAACCCAGAGGCTAGAGTGCTACCAGCCAAGCTAAGGCTGCCGCTTCAATTCAAATAGCCTGTTCTTTTGAAAACCAGGGATTTTATCAGTTCATCGCTTTTTTCTACATGTTATAATTTGTTACTTTTGTTCACAACATTGTTTTTTGACTGCCCTAGATGAAAGAAGAGTGTTTGGGACACTAAGGCAGATTACTCAATATCTGTGAGGTTATTGATATACTGATCTTCCGAATGTCTGTCGATTGGATAGCATGGTGTGGCACATTGACAATCAAATAAAAGCTTGAGCTGCAAAGTTTCCCTTTGCAAACAGACAACAGTGTTAAGTATGTGAAGGTGATGTACTTCAATGAAGGGTGAATACTGATTCATGGAGATTGTTGGTCAGTGGGAGATGGGGCGTAGTAAATTGAGCAGGAGTTCAAGAACTTTTGAATCACTTTTATACAATCACAGAATCCCTACAGCCCATTGAGTCTGCACTGACTCTGTGACAGAGCATCCTACCCAGGCCCACCTCCCCACCCTACTCCCATAACTCCACACATTTACCCCATTAATCCCCGTAATCTGCACATCTTTGGACACTAAGGGGCAATTTACCATGGCCAATCCATCTAATCTGCATATCTTTGGATTGTGAGAGGAAACCCATGCAGACACCCAAGGCTGGAATTGAATCCAGATCCCTGGCACTGTGAGGCAGCAGTGCTAATAACTAGATATGTAGTTGGCAGGACATAATATTTAAGAGTTGAACGCACTTACTTTTCAAAGTTTATTTTATTAATGTCACGAATAGGCTTACATTATCATTGAAATGAAGTTACTGTGAAAATCCCTGAGTCGCCACATTCCAGTGCTTGTTCGGGTACACTGAGGGAGAATTTAGCATGATCAATGCACCTAACCAACATATCTTTTGCACTGTGGGAGGAAACCACAGCACCCGAAGGAAACCTACGCAGATACGGGGAGGACATGCAGAGTCTGCACAGACAATGACCCAAGCTGGGAACTGAACACAGGTTCCTGATGCTCTGGGGCAGCAGTGCAAACCACTGTGTACTGTGCCGCCCCATTGACAGATCATGTCAGATTGTTAAGCTTCTTCATGCACTGCATCTATATTCTTGGTGCCACTAACCAGGCTTTCATCTCTGCCGCTACCTCCTAGGTGGCCTCCCATCTCACTGTAGAAAATAGAAAATGTTTCTCCCTCTCTCCAAGTCTTATACCAAGTTCTCTAATTCATTACTGGAAAAGCTTAGTGCATTGTCTCTTGCAGTTTCAGCCATTTGTCAATCTTTCGCAGCACAGATTGACTTGAGAAAAGACTTTCACTACTTCTTCCAGCCACAGTGCAACTCTCCTTTAAGATGCTGAGGGTACCTCGGAGAACTTTGATTACCCATGAGATCAAGATCCCTGCTGATGCTTGCAGTCAATGAATAAATTACACATGGCAATCACATAACAGGCAGCTCCAACTTATCACACTGTCTACATCACAATGAATGGGTGCAATTAATTGCATATCATGAAGTTACTTTGTGGATTATCCAAATTAACTCCCAATAACTCTACAACAGACTGGAATGAATGTGTGATTTTGAAAGAAACTGCGTAAATGGGAAGTGATGGCCTAGTAGTATTATCGCTCGACTATTAATCCAGAAACTCCACTAATGTTCTGGGACCCGGGTTCGAGTCCTACCGTCTCGTTCCTTCAGATCCACTAGGGAAGGAAATCTGCTGTCCTCACCTGGTCTGGCTTACCTGTGGCTCCAAGGCCACACAGCGATATGGTTGACTCTCGATTGCCCTCCTAGTGATGGGCAATAAATGCTGGCCAGTCAGTAATGCCCATATCCTGCAAATGATAGGCCAAAAGCTGAAAATTATTAAATGTTTTAAGAAATGTTATGCCCCTGCTTGAACTAAATGTTCATTCTTAAGTTCTGTAAGAGTTGAGCATTGGCTAAAATAGGTTGTGGTAGATAAAACTCTTGAGTCAGATAGACTGCCTTGGAGGATCCAGGGAAATGTTTTACAAATTGCTTTGCCTATTGATTGACTCCTTCCCCATTCCAACACTGAGCAAATAGAGTAGAAGCTTTGCAGATACAAAGTGTACAAGGTTAAGGATCAAGGAATTAGGCAGAGGATATGAAACAGTGAGAAAATTGATTGGAAGGGAAAAAAATAGACAAAAAAATGTGAAATACTGCAGATGCTGGAATCCGAAACAAAAACAGAAAATGCTGGAAAATCTCAGCAGATCTGACAGCATCTGTGGAGAGAGAATAGAGCCAATGTTTCAAGTCAGGATCATCTTATGGATTGGTTGAATCAAATGATCCATTTCCACGTTGTACATCTCTTTCTTTTGCTGCAGTCTGGTGACAGGAATTAAGTTGATGGGCTGAATGGCCATGTCTCATTTACTAAAATTCCCCCATTCACCTTTTCATTGTATAGTGAGAGGGGAACTTGAGATCCTGTCTGGTGAAACCAGTAATTTGCCTTGCCACAAAACATGAGCTTATGCTGTCTACATAGATCTTCAAACAATCTGGAACAATCCAGTATATATTTCCAATAATGCTACATTTTTTTTTCATTATGGTGAACTAGCTGTGACTCAATAGAATGGCAAAGACTAACAGTTATATGCTTATAGATAGTAAGCACTTGGCAACACAAGCAGAGCATGCGGATATTAATCCAAGGTCAGGCATCAGTAAATCAAAGCACTGTTGCGCATTCAATAATTTACTCTAAGCCTTCTTCTTAATAATGGATGAAGCACTTTTTTCTGTGCCTCTTTCATTACTGATAAAACAGCACCTGAAAATATTTATTCCAATGCAGACGAAATCGGTGCAAGGTCACAGAGTTCAGTTGGCAACCAGTTGGCAGGATGAGTCAATATGGAGCAGGTTATGACTCCACTGCTAATCTGCTAACAATATCCTGCACTGCTGTAGAATAACAGACCGTTTTATTACGCAGTGATCGGTTTGGAAGTGCTCAATAATCATGCCGTAGCCGTTCTTTCCTGCGTGACCTATACATACTGCCGGTCACTATCCGCTATGACATCTGGTCAATAAAAGAGAACAACATCAACTGTGAATGCTCCTCTCCCTGGCAACAGTCTAAGATTAAACCATTCAGTTTTACCATGGTGGTACGCTTGACCTCGAGATGAGCTGTTGACATCAGGACCAGGCTTTCCCTGCCATCGCAACCCGCGGAGAGGAGAATTTGACGCTCAGCGAAATCCTCATTCACTGCAGCAGAACTGGAGAATTCCAGCCACAGGCGAGGTTGGAGAATCCGGCCCCACATTACTAAGATCACCTAATTCCTGCCTCTGTTGAACATCTCACGTCTCAGCTTGTTCCCAATTTTGATAAAGTTTAATGTTTATTTATTGATACCGCAAGTAGGCTTACATTAACACTGCAATGAAGTCATTGTGAAAATCCCCTTTTTGTCAGATTCCGGCACCTGTTTGGGTGCACTGAGGGAGAATTTAGTGTGGCCAATGTGCCTAACCAACGTATCTTTTAGATTGTGGGAAGAAACCAGAGCACCCAGAGGAAACCCATGCAGACATGGGGAGAATGTGCAGATTCCACAAGAACGGAATATTCTAGCTGATCACAGTCCACTGTCGCTGCAAGTGACAATGGAGAAATGGGGGCTGAAGCAAATCCCTGTTCACTGCAGTGGGACTGAAAAATCTTGGCCGTGGGTGATATCGGAAAATCCAGCTCCAAGTCCCATTTATTGTCCATTCCTGCACTCGCTAATCTATAGTAACTCCCATCAGTCAAGCAATATCTTCATTTCAAAACTTTCATTCACCCTTGATTTCCCTGTCTTGAACCTATCTATCTCTGCCACTCTTCCAGTCCCACATCCCTCCATGGTATGTGTGCTCCTTGAATTCTGGCCTCTACCTCCATCACTGGTGTCCATGCCTTCATTTGCTTGGGCCCTAAGCTCTGGAGTGCCCCCTCTACATCTCCCTGCCTCTCGACTGTTGTTTCCTCTCTTAATGCACTTCTTAAAACCGACATCTTTCACCAAGCTTTTGGTCATTTACATGGAAAATAGGAGCAGGAGGCCATTCGGCCCTTCAGGCCTGCTCTATCATTCATTATGATCATGGCTGATCATGATTATGACCTGATACCTCTTTACTTGGCATGTTGTCATATTTTAGTTTGTACTTGGGAAGGTTTATTACAGTAGATGTGCTACAGAAGGGGATATGATACCATTATGGTAACACCACTAGGCCAGTAAATTAGAGGCCCAGGCTAACGCTCTGGGGACACGGGTTCAAATCCCACCACAGCTGCTGGTGGAATTTGAATTCAGTTAATAAATCTGGAATATAAATCTAGTCTTTCTGTAACGGTGACCATGAAATTTCAGAAAATCATAAATCAAAGGAAATAGGAGCTGAATTAGCCCATTTGCCCTATGGTGTCTGCTCCACCATTCAGTTGATTCCCATCTCTGTTCTCTTACTTCTCCCCTTAACCCTTTTTAATCAAGAACCTATTTATCTCTGTCTTAAGACATTCAATGATCTGGCCTCCCACAGCCCCCTGTGGCAATGAATTCCACAGATTCACCACCCTCTGGATGAAGAAACTCCTCCTCATCTTAGTTTTAAAGGAGCATCGCTTCACTCTGAGGTTGTGCCCTCAAGTTCTAGTCTCTCTCGCTACTGGAAATATTGTCTCCGCGTCCATTCTTTCTAAGCATCTCAGTATCCTGTGAGTGTCAATTAGATCCCCTCTCATCCTTCCACACTCCATTGAGCATAGCTCCAGAGTCCTCAACTGCTCCTCATATGACAAACCATTCATTCCTGGGATCATTCTTGTGAACCTCCTCTGGACCTCCATAGGTTGCCTTGTAAACCCATCTGCTTCACTGATGTCCTTCAGAGGAGGAAATCTGCCATCCTTACCTGTGATTGCATGTGACTGTAGCTCCACAACAAGGTGGTTGGCTCTTAACTGTCCTCTGAAATGGCCAAACAAGCCACTCAGTTCAAGGGCATTTGGGGATGGACAACAAATGCTGGCCTTGCTGATGACACCTACATCCCGTAACTTAACAAACACAACTATTATTACTGTTGTCATTTGAACGTGCGGTGGTGGTTTATTTAGTAAACTGGGTCCTGAATGATGTAGGCCAGAAAGATCCCACTTTCCATCTCCAATTTGAGTTTATGATGTGTAGACACCAACACTGGACTGAGATGGGCACATTAATAAGATTCGCAACACCAGGTTAAGGTCCAACAGGTTTATTTGGAATCATGAGCTTTTGGAGCTCTGCCCCTTCATCGGGTAAGTGGAGATTAGTTCACAAACACGGCATTTATAGGCAAAGACACAATTGAAAGATAATTACAAATTGAAATATGAAGAATGATTGCAATGCAAGCATTGACAAGGTAATCAAGTTTTTACGGGCACCAACAGTGTGTGTGGAGAGAGTGATAACCACAGGTTAAAGAGGTGTGAATTGTCTGAAGCCAGGGCAGCTGGTAGGATTTTGCAAACCCAGGCATTATTATGGGGGTTACAAGGAGTGTGACATGAACCCAAGATCCCGGTTGAGGCCATCCGCAGGGTGCAGCACTCCAAAGGGGGCAGTGCTGTGAAAGATGCGATTCCAAATAAACCTGTTGGATTTTCAGCTGGTGTTGTGAGGTTTCTTACTGTGCTCACCCCAGTCCAGCGTCTGCATCTCCACATCATGGCCTTTCAGCTAGTTAGTTCCTTGATGGCTGCCAGCAATCTCTTGCTGAGGGTAGTAAGCCCAATTCCCCCCAATCCCAAAATGGACAAAACCCCTGTTTTTGCAGACACTTTCTCTTGACGTGGGAATTCCAAGTGGTAGATATCCCATTTCCTATCACGCACCTCCAGGAAGAAATCCTAGCCATTAGTCCTTAGAATGCAAGATATGCGGCACTTCAGCACCTACATTTCCAGGGATAGGCTTCAGATTTGGGTCATTCCCACCTTGGAATGATCTGTATTGATGAACCAATGGACATCACAAACCCACAATTTGGTGGTATGCTCGCTGTAATGATGGTAAAGGAAAGGGTGGCACGCGGAGATGCCTCAGGAAATTCGGATATCCCAAAACACAGCTTCAATTGAATCTACCTGGAGGCAACCTTAATTTAATAGTAACTTCCTTTACATAATAGCTCATGCAATGCACTTGATCCAAAGTTTCGTCTTCTGCAATGGATTGTAAGGGTGGGCGAGGCACTCCATAATCATAGAATTCTATAGTGCAGAAGGAGGCCATTCAGTCCATTGAGTCTGCATCTACCTCAATCCAACCCAACCTTATCCTCATAACCTCATGCATTTACAGTGCTAATCCCCCTGACACCAAGCGTCAATTTAGCACAGTCAATCCACCTAACCCGCACATCTTTGGATTGTAGAGGCAACCAGAGCACCAGGAGAAAACCCATGACAGTCCACACAGACAGTCACTGAAGCCAGGAATCGAACCAGGTCTCTGGTGTTGTGAGGCAGCAGTGCTAACTACTGTGCCCCTTGAGCCACCATCCCACCTCATGTCTACCATGCTGCTCCTTGTGCCGCCCCTTCAATCAATCATAGTCTATTCAATAGTTGTTCTCTCCTTCCAGGAATGACACCCACTCAATGATTCTGACTGTGGATGAGCACATACCTGTCCCTATATTAATCCTGAGCTAATATTCCAAATCACTTCTCTTCCTGCCAGGAAAAATGGTATAGAAATAGAAACAAATTTCAGAGAAGCTCGAATACATACACACACATACACTCATCAAGAACACTTTTTTTTAAGAATTTATCCTTCCACAGCTTAAAAAAGAGACATTTTAATGAACTCCTTGTGTGTGCCTGATGTTACTTGAGTTGTCATGGAAGGTTTCTTGCCATGCTTGTGTCAGATTTGATATTACATCTTGCTACAATTAGGTGCTTATTCCATCGTTGTTACTTACAAAAACATTGCACCTGCCACCTTGCTCAATCGCGAGCCAATTTTATCATTGCTTGCAAAGTAACTGGAGTCACATACCTCCTGGAAATTGTCGTAATACACTGATTGTGATAGTGGACTCCAGAATTAGACACAATACAATTGGGCAGCAGAGTGGCACAGTGGTTAGCACTGCTGTCTCATAATGCCAAGGACCTGGTTCAATTCACTGTGCTGATGATCTGAATACTTAAAAACTTGAAGCACTTGACCATTTCCACTTTGTCCCTGATGATGTGGATAGGGGCATGTTCTCCACAACACTTCCTGAAGTCGATGCCTATTTCTTTCTTTTGGTGCAAGAAGGCGGACCTGCTATTTCCCACTCTACTTCTCTCCCTTCTGAATTGACACCCAGATTCTCATCCCCCCCTCCCAAACTAGTTTAAATCCTCACAACGGGTCTTGCCAATTTTCCAATACCAATACTCGTTCCAGCTCTATTGAGACACAATCTGCCCGTTCAGTGCAGGTCCCTCTTCACCCAGAACTGGTCCCAAGAGGAACTTAAAGTCCTCCCTCTTGCGCCATCCCTCCAGCCCAGCATGCAGCTGTCCCATGTCCTTTAGCACTGAAAACAATCTGGAGATTAGTATCTTTAAGGTTCTGCTTAATATTATCCCTGGCTCCCCAGAATCTGCCTGAAGGATCCCATCCCACTTTTGACTTACATCATTAACATCGACATGGATCATGACTATACTTGTTTCATGCTGTTTAATTGTAGGAAGATACTGGCATAGTGGCATTGTTTCTAGACTGGTAATCCAGAGACCCAGAATAATGTTCTGAGAATCTGGGTTCAAATCCCATCATGGCATATGGGGCAATTTGAATTCAATAAAAATCTAGAATTAAGAGTGTAATGATGACTATGAAACAGGATACAGAAAACATTTAGCAGGATGTTGCCACATATGGAGGGCATTACTATGAGGAAGGGTTGGAGAAACTTGGTTTGTTCTCACTGGAATGATGGAGGTTGAGGGGCGATGTGATAGAAGTCTACAAGATTATGAGGGTTGTGGATAGACTGAAGCTTTTTCCCAGGATGTTAGAGTCAATTAGTAGGGGGCATAAGTTTAAGGTGCGAGGGACAAGGTTTAAAGGAGATGTATGAGGCAAGATTTTCATACAGAGGGTTGTGGGTAACTGGAACTCGATGCAAGGGGAGGTAGTAGAAGCAAATAGTGAGTTTTAAGGGGCGTCTTGACAAATACATGAATAGGATGGGGAAAAAAGATTCCAGGGAAGGTAGGGTGTTTCAATTCAGACAGGCAGCATGGTCAGTGTAGGCTTGGAGTAACGAAGGGTCTGTTGCTGTGCTGTTATTTTCTTTGTTCTTTGGTCTTTGAAACCAGTGTCAATTGTTATAACAACCCACCTGGTTCGAGAAGGAAATCTGTCATCCTGACTTTGTTTGGCCTACATGTGACTCCAGAGCCACAGCAAGCTGGTTGATTCTTAAATACTGTCAGGGATGGGCAATAAATGCTGGTGCATCCCATATCCTACGTGGGGATTTAAAAATAATGTTATTCCAGCATCATATTTTTACCTCAGCATTTGTGTTGAATCTTCTGTATCCTGAAATTTGATGCTGATCATCCGCACCCCTCCACAAACCCCTCTCCCCCCACTCCACTTCCACATCCATAAGATTCCCTGAAGTTCTCTCCCATTAATAAGTGTTGACCTGTATGGTTCATTACAATCACTCTTCTGGTGATCTCATGGCCTATGTAGCATTCTTTAAAATTTAATTTAAAGTTTATATAGTTTATTCATTTGTTAGTGTTACAATTAAGACTTACATTAATACTGCAAATAAGTTATTGTGAAAAATACTCTGTTCACCACACTCTGGTGCCTGTTCGGGTACACTGAGCGAGAATTTAGCACCTAAGCAGAATGTCTTTCCGACTGTGAGAGGAAACCGGAGCACCTGGAGGAAACCCATGGGGCGATTGTGCAGACTCCATACAGACAGTGACCCGAGCTGGAAATTGAACCTGAGTCCGTGGCACTGTGAGGCAGCAGTGCTCACTGTGCCACTGTGCCACTGTGCCATCCTGCTGGAATTCTGCTCTTGGTTAGCTTGGTGGATCTAACTGAAGGCATCATAATGGTGCACGTTGACATCCAAGTACTTGTCACATTCTGATCTGACTCCAGAATGCAGTAAAACATAGACTGTAACATTGACATGGAGGTGGGGGTGAATGGGGGGGAACTGCACCAACTTGGGCTTGGCAAGTAGCTGAATCCAGCTTCATACAAAGTCCTGAGCTGGTCCATCATATAAGAGCCTTGTTTCCAAAAGGTCCTTTCCTAATTCAGTAGGGAGTGAGAAATGCTGCCCACACACTCTGTTGACATTAAAAATAAACTCTTGGCAGGAGAGCAGAGAACTACACATATGTGTAAGCACAGATGTGAGCTCTCTCTCTTGGCAAGGTTTGGCAGTCACATGCAACCCACAGTATAGCCTCAGTGTTGCTAACTGTGTTTTGCAATATGCCCAGACCGGTAATGTGGTAAAACTCCAGTCTTGTGCTGGCAAATAAAAAACACAGTCAAACTTGCTGATGCAATCTCAAAAGTAGAAGGGGGAAGGAAGACAGACAGGCAGCTTAGAGTTAACTATTCTTTTTCTCTGTCCATACAGACATTGCTTGCAAAGCTGGCATTAATGTCCCATTGTAGGTCAACCCTTGTACAAATAAATGGCTCGGAAGCAAATGGCTTCCAAAGGAGGTAAAAGTTAACCTCATTGATGTGAGGCTGAAGTCATATCACAATGACAAGGCAGAGTACAGGAATGAGATACAGAATCCAGTGAACTGGTGCAGCAGCAATAACCTCTCCTTGTGTCAACAAGATCAAGGAGATTATCATCGACTTCAGGATGCATAAAGCAGGACATGCCCCTTTCTACATCAGTGGGAATGAAGTAGAAAAGGTCAAGACCTTCAAGTTTTTTGGTGTCCAGATCACCAACAATCTGTCTTGGTCCCCCATGCTGACACTATAGTTATGGAAGACCACTAAAGCCTCTAGTTTCTCAGGAGACTAAGAATATTTGTCATGTCAGCTACGACTCTCACCAACTTTTACAGATGCACCATAGAAAGCATTCTTTCTGGTTGTATCCAGTTCTGCCCAAGACCGTAAGAATCTATAAAAGGTCGCAAATGTTCTGACAATGAAACCAAGTATGCTGAATGCCCTCTTCCTGCCCCGCCCAATACAATTCACATGGCAGGTGGGACATGAACATGCCATCTCATATTTTCAGTGCAGGCCTCTTCAACGAGATGCTGTCAGGTTATCTGTCCAATAAAAGACGGTGGCTGGCTATCAATGCTGCTAACCCAATCAGAGTGCCTAGCAGTAAGGGGACTGTCACAGTAAGAGATATGGCCACTGCTGGAGGAGTCAGAGAGAGAGGGTGCCTCAGTTTTGAGGTGCCCTGATAAAGGAGTCGGAAATGTTTTTTCTTTGCTGTGGCCTTGCAGACAGGTTCTGACGATCAAAGGATCACCTTCTACATGGACCCCTCATGTCAGAAGACATTGTTGGCACAAGCCATTGTTGGATCTTCCTATCAGAAAGTTGCTGTCACAGAGATTGTGTCTGGTGTCTTTGTGGAGTTTGAACAGAAACTCCAACGTTTATTTGAAGAGACTGTGCTCCAGGCTCCCTGCATCATTTTTGTTGACGAGATCGACGTTGCTTTCCCCAAACGTGAAGTTGCAATCAAGGATATGGAACATCAAAGAGTAATCTCTCCAGCAGCAATGTTAAAGTTATAGGATGTTCTTTGTCCCCCAAGCCCCCTTTCTTCAACCATGGAGCCTCCCAGTGCACCATCCCTGCCTGGGAGAAGGGATTGAAAAGCTGCTTCAACCTCCCCTTATGACGGAATGTACTGTAGAGCGAAAATGTTTCTTAAATGGCCTCTAATTGCCTAAAGTGGCAGGAAGCTGCTGTCGTTCCTGCTGGATGTACACTGGCCCACTTGTGGGACTGTGTGGGGGAAACCTTCTTAATGTAGGTCTGTGGCATTTTGCCATGCCCCGTTCACCCACTGCCACCCACCTAGATCTCCCTCCCACGCCGCCTCCAGTTAGTGATGCCCAATTTGGCGGTCGACCTAATATCACAATCGAATTATAGTTCTTCCTTTTTGAGCATATTGACAAGAGATGGGGTTTATCTTTGATCCTGGACTGTTGACCTAGTTTTATGTGTATTTCTCTGTGGTTTGTGAAGTGGTGCTTTCCATCAGCTGTTCAGTGTATCTGCAATGGAAGGTGCATGGTGAAATTTACACCAACTGTGTTAGTTTCTGGTAATCAACTATGGATTGTCACTTGATAAACTTGTGGTGAGTATAACCGAGAAATTACTGTTGATGTTAGTAGGTAAATTCTTGTTGGGTTTGCTTCACATTCTTTATTCTTGCTATGTCGATGCACATGTTAATTTTAAATCACTTAACATCTCTGCTAAAGTAGGACTGTGCTTAGATAAAATCATCAGCTGTAATTTCTGGACTTAGATAGCGTTTGATAGATCCACAATGAAGATACCATCTTGAACCAACTGCGTGGGACATTCCCCCTGCCCATTCTTCCTGTGACAGTCAATAGCAAGATTAACAAATGGACTCAAAAGCAAATCTCACATCAATCTTGCAGTGAATAATTAGAAATCTAACGGACGTAGGGGCCAGTTAAGAGGTCATCTGATCTCAGGCTTAAAATGATGTTTGCTCAAATGTAATGCAGCATTCCAGGTTGCTCTGATGTATATAGACAAGGGGCAGCACAGTGGCACTGTGGTTAGCACTGCTGCCTCACACCAGTAGGCACCCATGTTCAGTTTATGAAGAGGCAATGACCCAGTAGTATTATCACTAGACTACATAATCCAGAAATTCAACTAATGTTCTGGGGATCCCCCCATGGAAGTCAGTGGAATTTGAATTCAGTAAAACATGTCTGGAATTAAGAATCTACTGATGACCATGAAATTGTTGTCGATTGTTGGAAAAACCCATCTACTTCACTAATGTCTTTTAGGGAAGGAAATCTGTCGTCCTGACCTTGCCTGGCCTATATTGGATTCCAGAGCCACAGCAATGTAGTTGACTCTGAACTGCTCTCGGGCAACTAGGGATAGGCATTAAATGCTGGTCAGCCAGTGATGTCCATGTCCCATGAGTGAATTTTTAAAAAATTCCGGCCTCAGATGATTGTACAGAGTTTGCACATTCTCCCCAGATCTGTGTGGATTTCCTCCGGATGCTCCGGTCGCCTCCCACAGTCCAAAGATGTGCAGGTTAAATTGCTCCTTAGTGTCAGGGGGAATCACAGGGTAAATACACAGTGTTATGTGGATAGGACCTAGGTTGGATTGTTGTCAGTGCAGGCTCGATGGGCTGAATGGCCTTCTTTGGCAGTATAGGGATACTAAGACTCTACAAGTAATTAATAAAGACTTGCTATGAACAAGCAGAAAACTACGAAGACTTATGAAATAGCTGTGTTGTAAATTCAATACAATCCCAGCAGCACCCATGCTGAATTATCCTTGAGATGGTGGTGGTGAGCTGGCTTCCTGAACTACTACAGGCCATCCAGTTTAGGTACACCCACAGTACTATGTTGTTTGGAAGGGCTTTCTAGATTTTGACCCGATGACAGTAAAGGAGCAGTGACACAGTTCCAACTCAGGGTGCCATGTGGCTCAGAGGGAAACCTAAAGATGATGCATTCTTAGGTGTCTGTCAGCCTTGTCAGAGAGTCATTGAGTCATAGAGATCTTGAACTGTACCTCTTGGCTGATTAGTCAATTAAAAGAAAAATATGCAAATTCAGGCCAGTCATTTTCTGATCATTTTCACTTTCCCTTAAGACAAGCAATGATGTAACTAAAATATTGGGACAAAATAAGGAATACAGAAGAAGCTTTCCAATCTATACAAGTTGAGTGACTATTAAGACATTGACATCATTGAGGAGCATAAATAAGATGAACACAAACATTATTATTTTAAATCAGACCACTAAAACAAGATTCATGTTTAAATTGAAAAGTAAACATTTATTTTAGGGAAGTTGCATTCACCATATTGGCGATGGCCAATTGGATAAACCTGCCAAGTAGAATCAAGGACATTAGCAGATTTCAAAATGCATTTCAGATGTTGGACTGGGTGAACTGAAATATTAACATGGAAAGTCCATGGCCAGAATTCTCTGGCCTTTCATGCTGGCAGGATTCTTCGGTCCGGCCAGTAGTGCATCCCTGCCCGTGGGTTTCACATCGGCATGGAATGATGGCAATAGGATTTCCCACTGACAGCAGCCAGATCAGAGAAACCAGCCATCAGCAAACAATGTGCCACCTTCTGTCAGTGGGAAACACAAGGCTGCGAGGCCAGAGAAGCTCTCTCCTTTTGTCAGTCAAATGGCCTTTTCTCATCCATGATTTTTCCTCAAGTTTTTCACAGGTTGTGCCAGAGGTTTGCGTAATCGGCGAAGGAGTTGGAATTCAATCTTGATTCACTCACCATTGATTTGCTTTTGTAGCACTCGGACTAATTCATAATTCGACACTGTAAAAATTGCATTTAATATTTCTTTACCTCTCATTTCCTGCTCCTCAACAAATGGATATCACATTCAAATTAATGTTATATTAGTCCCCAGTCTAAATATTGTCTCCATCTTAGCCCAGTGACCGTATGCCGAGAACACCCAACGATCAAATCTAAAACTCCTGAAATATAAATAGTGCTGTTACTTAAAGCTGTTCTGTCCATGCTTGGCCTGCAATTAAACTTTCCCTATTTGTAGCTGAGCGCCAAAGATAGCGATCTCTGTAGAAATAAGTAAAGCTGCCAATGTGAGCGTGAGATGATGTTGAACCTTGTATCTAAAAATATAAAACCAACGTGATCAGTGGAGCAAAGCTTATGAAATAGATAATGCCTTTTTAGTTTTTGCATTTAAAAGTTGATGTGTGCTTGCACTGTTGCTGTCCTCACAGTGATTAGCACTGGGTTTAATTCCAGCTTCGAGTTACTGTCTATGCAGAGTCTGCATGTTCTCCCTGTGTCTGGGTGGGTTTCCTTCAAGTGCTTCAGTTTCCTACACAGTCCAAAGATGTGTGTGTTTGGTGGTTTGGCCGTGCTAAATTACCCCTTAGTGTCCAAACATGTGTAGATTGAGGGAGGTGAGCAGGGTTACAAGTATACAGCAAGGATGAGCCTGCATATATGAACTCTCTGACAGAGTCAATGCAGACTTGATGGGCTGAACTTCTACACCCAACTTCAAACAGCCAATGTTCACAGCAAACTACCCAGGAGAACAGTGACCATGACACCACACAACTCTATCACAGCAAACTCTGCAAGACGTGTTGGATCATACCACCATCACACATGAGAAGAGAACCCACCAGGTACATGGTGCATATTCAAGTGACTGGGCCAGCATTGTCTATCTCATACGCTACAGGAAAGGATGTCCCAAGGCATGGTACTTCAGCGAGACCATGCAAACACTCCAACAATGGATGAATGGACACTGCTCAACAATCGCCAGGCAGGAGTGTTTCCTTCCAGTTGGGGAACACTTCAGCAGACAAGGGCAGTCAGCCTCTGATTTTCAGATAAGCGTTCTCCAAGGTGGCCTTCACGACACACGACAATGTAGAATCGTCAAGCAGAATCTGATAGCCAAGTTCCGTACACGTGAAGATGGCCTCAACCAGGATCTAGGGTTCATGTCATACTATCTGTAATCTCCACCATTTGCCTGGGTTTGCAAAAGCTTACCAACTGTCCTGGCTTGAGACAATTCATTATTGATTATTGCTCTCTCCATTCGCGCTGTTTGTATCTGTAAAGATTTGATATCCTGTAAAGACTCGCATTCCAACCATTCTTCACATTCCAATCTGCAGTTATCATGCAATTGTGTCTTTGCCTATAAATGCCATGCTTGTGAACCTATCGCCACTTACCTAATGAAGGAGCAGAGCTCCAAAAGCTTGTGATTCCAAAGATACCTGTTGGATTACTTCCTGGTGTTGTGAAATTTCTTACTGTGTCCCTTGTAGTCCAACACCAGCATCTCCACATTATGATTCTATGATTTATACTCATACTGCGAGTGTAGCCTCTTGATATTTTCATATTGTGCTCAAAATTCGCTTTTGTTTGACAACCTGTTTCCCTCAATGAGCCCTTTTATACATGGTGAATGCAGATAGGAATGTCAAAGGGAGCAAGCTGGCAGGAATTGCTTTTGTGTTGCAACTTTCACAACTTTGGGATGTCCCAGAACATTTCACAGCCAATGAGATGATTCTAGGAAGGGCAGTCACTGTTACAATGTAGGAGACATGAAGCCAACTGTGCAGGGCAGACTCCTAATGGGAGAACGAGCAGATATTCCAATTTTTTCCTGATGTTGCTTGAAGGATAATTATTTTCCTATACACTGGGAGTAATTCCCCTGCTCTAGTTCCCAATAGTGTCAATAGGAGGGAGAGGGAGGACTGTCTATCCTGATTTTCACTCCAAAGGTGTAGAGCATGTGTCAGGGAATTCCCCAACTCGCCACCTGGGAGAAACTTCCCAGAGTGGCACAATCTTATTCCAGGAGGGGAACGTGTAGGACAGATTCAAGCCTACTGCCCCAGGTCAAATGCAGCCACAAGGGCCTCTGAGTGCTAAGGCAGGCTGGTTAAAAGACCCACCACCATTTTCTGGGCCACTATACTTTGTTCACATTTTAAGTCCTCTAGCCCTCACCGCTCACATTTCCTCACCCACTGACCTGCTCCCCATATTATGCCCGTGCCAACAGATGCCACTTCATGTCCCCCTACCCACCAATTGTCCCTCATACCTTCCATGTCAACTTATGCCCCCCCATGTACCACAATAGCCTTTTATAGCAACCCTACCAACTTAATACCAACTCATGTCAACCCACCCACCACCTTTTACTCTTGTATCCTCCACAACAACTCACTGAGTATCCAAAATGGGCAGACATCATAAGCCACACTGAGTTTAAATCAAATAAAGATCTAAAAATCTATAAAATGTTGCATCATACTAAAAATCTCACTTTCATGAAAACCTTTAAAAACACCTCAAGTTCTTAATTCCTTATGAAAATTAACATACTTTTGTCCATAACACATCAAAGGCAGCTAATTCTTTAAGAAATTACTAGAGCTGTGAATAAAACTGAACTATGGACTCCACGCTGAGATAATGATAGGTTGGAAAACAGCCAAACATTCATAATGATGATCCTTTGGATACCAATCAACAACTGCTGTAACTGTTAGAACTGAGTTTTCTTTTACCTTTTAATGACACAGTGAGCTTGTGAGTTCAGCACTGAGTTCAAATGGTGCTACTGAATACAGGTTTCCCTCATGTATGAGCGACACACCACCCTCTTCTCTACAAGTACAAATGCAAGATGGGATGGGGAGACTTCTGGATTTGGATCCGAATCCGCTCACCATTTTGGAAGGTTCAGGGAGTCACCTTGACTTCACAGAAGTACAGGCCTCAATTTTAATACAAGTCAGAAGACAGAATCTTTGACAGTCCAGCACTTCCAACAGCACAGCACTCCATCAATACTGCAATGAAGTATCAGCCAAGATTTTATCTTATGTGTCTGATGTGGGTCTTGAATCCACAAACACATCAGTAAGGATGCAAGTAATAATCTAAGTATGAGGCAAATTTAATAATTTACATAAATTGATTGGTAACACTCATTCTGATGGGCTCAGTGCTCATTACTTAAGCAGAAATGTGAATACAACAGAAAGTTGGTCATCATTATTTTGTGGCTCAATTTGAAAGGGATACAAAAATTGCCCAAACTAGATTATCTGTATCTTTTACCTTTAATTAATGAACAAATAGCCATAGGACGCTGCACATTTTTTAAAAATGGCATGGTGAAATGGTTTGAAAAGTAGGAACATGCTCCTCAGAAGAATGTCAGAAAGGCTTGGAATACAGAAGTAATATTGAGATGGAAGTCATTTTGGGATTAAGTGCTCTGTGAGACAGCTGGACTGCCCATCCCCCTTTTAGATGTATTTTACTATCATCAGTTGCTATCTTGAATTGACAGTGGAGTAATTTGAACCCTGTTTCCCAAGGGCCTACTCTCTTACTTCCTGCTCTAGGAATAAGCTGTGTATTGATTAGATATCAGGTTGTAATTGGGCCCCAATCTTCTTGCTTGGAGATATATGATGGGGTTGACAGGAAATGGAAGCTGTGTTGCTACATGTAAACAATGTAGTTGAAGCAAGCCTATTTTGAGCACCGAATCATTGCTTCTTTTCTTAATATCGTTTTATGTTGAAGATATGAGAGGGGCGAAAAGGAAACATGGTTTTCTGAAAAGGAGCAGAGTGGAATAGACTGCAAACATAGGGTGCTGTGAGCAATGGAGAAGAAATCTGATGCCTTGGTAGATACTTTGAGGGAGGAGGATAAATGGTGGGATATCCATTTACAAGGCAGATTAATGCATTTAAAAATTCCTCCATAACTATCGGAATCTTCTTCCAAACCACAGCTGATGTATATCTAATTTCTTCCGTCATCAACACCTTTATTAAACAGTCAGAAGAAAATCACAGGCAAAATGTGATTTTACATATTTGACTTTTAAAAGAAAAGTTTTCCCTATCCATTTCACTTTCTGTGAATTAATATTTAATATGAAAAATATAGTAAAGACTCAGTCTGTTGTTCCCTTTAGGTCATTGATGTCCTGTGTCACAGACAGCGTGAGACACAGTCCACAGTATTCAAATAACTTTCCTGTGAGATGTGGTACAGCACCAAATGTCCTTCACTTTATTCTAACTATGCAGTGTTAGAATCAAATAATTTCTGCTGTGCCGATAGAGGCTATTCAGCCCATCGAGTTTGCAACAACCACTGTCCCACCCAGGCCCTATTAGCATAACCCCACATGGTTACCCAGCTAATCCCCTCATACTTGGGTCAATTTAGCAAGGCCAATCAATCTAACCCTCGCATCTTTGGAATGAGGGAGAAAACCGGAACACCCAGAGGAAACCCACACAGACACTGGGAGAATGCACAAACTCCACGTAGACAGTGACCCTGAGACCAGAATTGACCCCGGGTCACTGGCATTGTGAGGCAGTAGTGCTAACCACTGTGCCTCCGTGCCACCCTATTGGACAGAGGGTTGGGATTCTGTGCAGGCTGTTATCTGAACGCTCCTGAGATTTACAGATTTTTGTGTGGTGAGGGTAATACAGGTCACGGACCCAAGATGGATAAGTGGAGTCATGATGCAGATCAGCAAATACTCAGTTATATGGTGAAACAGGAACTGAATGGTTTCCTCCTGTTATGAAGTTCCTTGCTGTGAAGGCTTTTCAAGTAGCTTGAAGAAGAAAGCATTTAATTATGTTTTTTCTCAAGTGTAAATCACAGGACACCCTCATTCTTAGGTGCGTGTTAAGGGACTAACATAAAATCTATCAGTCTACCCCCTTGAGCCCCCTGCTCAATCGGTTCAGAGTCATTGAGCTGACAATTGATTCAGAATGACTGTGAAGGCCACTGGCACAGATGGAATACAGAGAGATCACCAGCTGATTGAAAAGAAGGAAGATTTAATTGAGCTTTTTTTTAAAAAAATTTAGTTACGAGAGTCACAAGCAGGTTTATATTAACATTGCAATGAAGTTACTGTGAAAATCCCCTACTTGCCACACTCCAGCAGCTGTTCAGATACACGGAAGGATAATTTAACATGGTCAATGTACCTACCCAGCAGGATTTTTATACAGAGTGTGGTGATGGTCTGAAATGTGCTGCCTGGGGAGGTGCTGGGAGCAGGTATGATAGAGACATTTAAGGTGTACCCAGATGAATACATGAATAGGATGGGAATGGAAGGAAATGGGCTCTGTAAGTGCACACAGTTTTAGCTTAGTACAGTTTTTGGAAACTGGAGCATTCAGATGAAGCCCACGCACACAAAGGGAGAACGTGCAGACTCCGCACAGACAAGTATATAAAATTATGAGGAGAAAAGAGAGAGTGAAATTAACAGAGGGGTTGAACACTAAGGGGCATAGAGTTAAAGCAAATGAAAGTAAAATAATTGATGGCAGCTTTGATGGATACCCGAAGGGTGTAGGGATCTGAGACTCATTAGCTGGGATTTTCTGGCCATGCTCACTCTAAGACCAGAAAGTTCTACCCTAAGCCAATGGACGTTTGCAAGATCCCAGTACCACTCGCGACAATTCCCATGGTAGGCAGAACAGGAGACTTCTACCCACTACCTGAAAAGGTGATGAAGGCAGAAACTCTCATTGCATTTATAAATAAATATCTACTGGAACCAGAAGGGCTCCGGGGCTAGTGCACGAAGGTTCATTTGATTCGATTCAATTTCATTTATTATTGGCACATTTATTAACATACAGTAAAAAGTATTGTTTCTGCCACACTATGCAGACAAAGTATACCATTCATAGAGAAGGAAAGGAGAGAGTGCAGACTGTAGTGTTACAATCATAGCTAGGGTGTAAAGAAAGATCAGCTTAATGCAAGGGAATTTAGTGCAAGAATAGCAGCAGGGAAGAAGCTGTTCTTGAGTCATTAAGCTGGCAAGCTCTTTGGTGACTAGTACTGACTCAATAAGTCAAATTGTCTTCTTTCTGTGGGGTAAATTTTCTGTGGTTTGTAAGGAGTAAAAAGTTAGCATAGTGTATTAAAGGTGTAGTCACTCCCAGCACTTATAGGCTTTGAGGGTCATTCCCCTTTTGCTTGATAAAATGAAGAAATTCCCAAAAGCTCAGCTAGTCAACTCCCACACCAGATGTTAAACCAGTTTGGCTTGATCTGACCTGGTCTGTTTTAAACTTAGGATCAGTTTTCCAGGAATACCCATTCACTCAGGACAAGCTTAGTTCCAAACCAATTATGGTTTGCAATCTTCAAGAGCCTCTGGGTCACAGCAATAGCAGGCAATCTATGTAAAAAGTTAATGCCTCACTAATGTGCCTTACACCACTGCACAAAAACATTGACTGTTAACTAATAGGTTAGCAATTCTTGCTAATGATCTTAGAGCTGCTTTGAATAGAGCACTCAGAGAAATCTGAAGATATGGGGATAGGGAGGAGTGGTGGGGGGGAGGGATATCGTGAGACCTCATTCTTTCCAATCCTCAGTCATAGAGCAGCTTTACAGTTAGTGCAGAGAGCAATAAACCTGGATATCTGACAAAACCCCATTTGGTCTGACGCAAGTGTCTTAAAGAAGTTTAGTGCCAAATCTGGTGTTGGAGTTATACATGTGTGTGTGCATGTGAGAGTACATGCACAAGTGTGTATATGTGTGCATATGTGCATATGTGTGTGCGTGTGTGTGCATGCATCCGGTCTATGGGTGTGTTTGCATGGATGTGTGTGTTTGTGTGCATGTCTGTGTTTGTGTGTATATGTGTGGGTGTGTATGTGTATGTGCACATGTGTGTGTGCATTCACATCCATGCATGTATGTCTATGTCTGTATGTGTGTGCGTGTGTGTGTGTATCTGTGTGTGTGTGTGTGTGTATGTGTGTCTGTGCCAATGTGTGTGTGTCTATGTGTGTGTATGTGTGTGTGTGTGTGTCAACGTGTGTGCAGGTTCAATTCCCACACCAGCTGAGATTATTCTCAACCTTGCCTCTCACATGAGGCATGATGCTCTGCAGTTAAAACACTGCCAGTCAGTTCTCTCTCTCAAAGCATCTCTCTTGATGGTCATCTGGGACTCTGGCCTCTATCTTATCCATCAGCAGTGCTCAGCTACGCGCTGGCCGCTTCATTCTCCTGCTTCTGAATCTGAAAATTCAAAACCCTCTCCAGGCACAAAATCTGGGCTGACACTCCAATACAATACTGAGAAAGACTCTGATGTTGGTAGGACTGTTTTTCAGATGAGATGTTAAACTGATGCACCATCTATTCTCTCAGATGGACATAAAAAATCTGTTACTTTTTTTTAATAAAAAAGAGTTGTCCACATCAGTATCTTGACTAATATGTATCCCTCCACTAAGATCACTAAGATAGATAATCTTGTCATTTATCTCCACTATGACGTGGAAATGCCAGCATTGGACTGGGGTGGGCACAGTAAGAAGTCTCACAACACCAGGGTAAAGTCCAACAGATTTATTTGGAGTCACGAGCTTTCAGAGTGCTACTCCTTCTCATACTTGATGAAGGAAAGTTTGTATTCCAAATAAACCTGTTGGACTTTAACGTGGTGTTGTGAGGCTTTTACTATCTCGACTATATGTAGGAGCTGCCATGCAGAGATAGGTTGCTGCTGTTCCAGTTTTACATCCACCCCCATGCATCAACAAAATCAAATCCATTGACTGGCTGTTGAACACGTTGTGACAACTGCCATATAAATGTTACTTATTCCTTTCATTCCTACTGAATTCTTTAACATTCTTGAAATCTAGTAGCCTTTACTTTCCTTTCTGGTTTTCTCGACTTGTGTTCTGTCGACACAGGCCAGGGAAGCATCTACAGAAATTAAAACAGAAAATACTGAGAATACTCGGAAGCTGGGGTAGCATTTGCAGAGAGAAAGAACCCATTCAAGTTTAAAGTCAATAATCACAGAACCTTTGCTCATTGTCCTATTCTTGTTTTATTTGATATGTTTTGTTATTGTCACATGTATTAGGATACAATGAAAAGTATTGTTTCTCGTGCGCTGTACAGACAAAGCATATCCTTCATAAAGTACACAGGGGAGAAGGAAAGGAGAAGGTGCAGAACGTTGTATTACAGTCATGGCTAGGGTGTAGAGAAAGATCAACTTAATATGAGGTGGGTCCATTCAAAAATCTGATGGCAGTAGGGAAGAAGCCATTCTTGAGTTGGTACATGACCTCAGAATTTTTGTACCCTTTTCCCAATGGAAGAAGGGGGAAAAAGCCAGAGTACATGGGGCCTTTGATTATGCTGGTGTTTTTCCAAGGTGGCTGGAAGTTTAGATAGAGTCAATAGATGGAAGTTTGGTTTCGTATCACAGAATCATAAAATCTACTGTGCAGAAGGTGGCCATTTACCCCATCGGACCTGCACCACTAACAATCCAACCAGGTCCTGCTCTATCCCCATAACCCTAAATATTTACCATCCTAATCCCCCTGACATAAAGAGGCAATTTGTCATAGTTAATTAACCAAACCACGCATCTTTGCGTGATGGGCTGGGCCACATTCACAACCCTTTGTAGTCGGCAATCCCTCAACTCTGCGTCCAAATGTTGAGTCTCCTCTTGCGAGCTCTGATGGTTAATCATTGCAGGTAACCAAGTGAAGGCCATCACAATCAAGTCTGGCCCCATCCTTGCCCAGTGTCTCCACAATCTCTCGTGGTCACTTCCAGATTCACCTGACGAAGGCCACAAAGGCCGAAAGCTTGCAGATTTACCATCAAATAACTCAGTTGGATTTAAAATTGGTGTTGCCAGACTTTACTCACTTCCAGATTCCCATTCATTCTCCGCAGAGCAATCACATTCTAATTTTCAGCTGGAAATTCACCAGACCAAAAATACATGAAAATTCCAGCATCTGTCATGTTATAACCTTTATCTGCTGTCCTTCCATTCCTGTCACCTTTACTGCCCGTTCGCCTGCTACTTGCATCAGTACCATTCAATTAGCCTAAATCTAAATGATGGAGAGGACCCAAAGGATCTAGAGTTACAGGTATGCAGATACGCTGAATCGTAGAATTCTTACAGTACAGGGAGAATCCATTCAGCCCAATGCAATGACTCTCTAAAGGATCCACTCGCACAGTGCCATTCCACTGCCTTCTCCCCATAGTCCTGCAATGTCTTCCTTTGCAGATAATAATAATCCAATTCCCTCTTGAATGCCTCAATTGATTCTGCCTCCACCACACTCAAGGCAATAATTTTGCAATTCCAAGCACTCACTGCAGGAAAGGGATTCTCCACATGTCACTATTGCATCTTTTGCCAATTATTTCATATCTGTGGCTTTGACCCTTCCACCAAAGAAAGCAGTTTTTCCCTTTCTTCTCCACATAAATTAATCCAACTTAACAAAAGTGGCACAGTGGTTAGCACTGTTGCCTCACAGCATGAGGAACCCAGGTTCAGTTCCCAGCTTGGGTTGCTGTGTGTGTGCATTTTGCTTGTTCTCTTCATGCCCACGTGAGTTTCCTCCAGCTGCTTCTGTTTCCTCCCACTACCTGGAAGATGTGCTAGTTAGGTGCACTGGCCATGCTAAATTCTCCCGACAGACATCAGAATGTGGCGACTCAGGGATTTTCACAGTAACTTTATTGCAGTGTTAATGTAAGCCTACTTGTAACTAATAAAAAAATTCTGACTTTGATTTTGCCTGGGTACTCTGGTTTCCTCTCACACCCCAAAGATGTGCTTTTAGGCTGATTGGTGTAACAATTGTCCCTAAATTAGTCTCCCCTCAATCTGGTTTCCAATGTGGAGTGCCATAAGCATAGACAACGGTCATGGGTGGAAGAGGGAACTCACAATGTTAAAGTGGCGGCGCGGGCTCGTTGGGTCGAAGGGCCTGTTTCCTGTGCTGTGTTGCTCTTTGTTCTTTGTAACTTTAGTTAGACCACATTTATAGCGTGCAAGAGTGTGCAAAGCTCTGGTCTCCATATTACTAGCAAGAGATACATCAAGGTTTACAAAAATTACACCAGAACTTATCAGGGAAGGCTAAACAATCTGGGATAAATTAGGAAAATTCTAGCAGCATCTGTAGATAAAGAAACAGAGTATATGTTTTAAATCCAAATGACTCTTCTTCAAATAATCCAGGGGTTATTTCTCAAGTAAAAAAGACTGAGGAGCGGCCTAGCAAAGTTCCTTAAATTTATTAAGATGGGGTGGATATAACAAAGATGTTCCACTCTGTGGGAGAGACCAATACAAGAAGTTATCAATGTAAAATAATCAGTAAAAAATCAAATCAAGCATCTCAAGGGAAACTTCTTTACCCAGAGAGCAGTTAGAGTGGAAGACCTTGCTAGACTGCTGAATAGAGCAGTTTGCTGAATGGCAAAGATGTAATAAAGAGATAGCTAGATATATACATGAGGGAAAATGGAAGAGAAGGATATGTGGGGATGTAGGATACCAGAAAGCATATGTACAACATAAACCCAGAATATCGTGAAATTTTGCGTAAATCCTAACACTACACTGTGTGTGTGTGTGTGGGTGTATGTGTGTGTGTGTGCGCGCGTATGACTGAGTACACGTGGATATATGAGCTTACGAGCTTAATTGAGTTCTTCGAAAATGTGACTGAACACATTGACGAAGGAAGAGCAGTGGACGTGGTGTACCTGGACTTCAGCAAGGCATTTGACAAGGTCCCACATGCAAGACTTCTTGAGAAGGTGAGAGGCCATGGGATCCAAGGGGCTTTGGCCTTGTGGATCCAGCACTGGCTTGCCTGCAGAAGGCAGAGGGTGGTTGTGGATGGCTCTTTTTCTGCATGGAGGTCGGTCACCAGTGGAGTGCCCCAGAGATCTGTTCTAGGACCCTTGCTGTTTGTCATTTTCATAAATGACCTGGATGAGGAAGTGGAGGGATGGGTGAGTAAGTTCGCCGATGACACGAAGGTCGGTGGTGTTGTGGATGGTCTGGAGGGATGTCAGAAGTTGCAGCATGACATCGACAGGTTGCAAGACTGGGCGGAGAAGTGGCAGATGGACTTCAACGCGGATAAATGTGTTGTGGTCCATTTTGGCAGATCCAACGGGATGAATGAGTACACTATCAAAGGTAGGAGTCTTAGCTGTGTGGAAGCGCAGAGGGATCTTGGGGTCCGGGTCCATAAGACTCTCAAATCGGCCTCCCAGGTGGAGGATGTGGTTAAGAAGGCTTACGGTGTACTGGCCTTCATTCATCGAGGGATTGAGTTCAGGAGTCAGGAGGTAATGCTGCAGCTTTATAGGACCCTTGTCAGACCACACTTGGAGTACTGTGCACAGTTCTGGTCGCCTCACTATAGGAAGGACGTGGGAGCTATTGAAAGGGTGCAGAGGAGATTTACAAGGATGTTGCCTGGATTGGGAGGCATGCCTTATGAAGACAGGTTGAGGGAGCTGGAACTGTTCTCCCTGGAGAGACGAAGGTTGAGAGGCGACCTGATAGAGGTTTACAAGATGTTGAGAGGAATAGATAGGGTGGACTCTCAGAGACGATTTCCCAGGGCTGAAATGGTCGCGACGAGAGGGCACAGATTTAAGGTGCAGGGAAGCAAGTACAGAGGGGATGCTAGGGGAAAGTTTTTCACTCAGAGGGTGGTGAGTGAATGGAATAGGCTGCCGTCGGTGGTGGTCAAGGCGAACTTGCTGGGGTCTTTTAAAAGACTTCTGGATGAGTATATGGGATCCAATGGGATTGGGGGTTATAGATAGGTCTATGGCAGGGTAGGTTTTGATGTGTTCGGCACAACTTGTGGGCCGAAGGGCCTGTTTGTGCTGTAGTGTTCAATGTTCTATGTTCTATGTTCTATGGTCTATGATCTATAGGTGTGTGTGTATGTGAATGTGTTTATGCGTACGTGCGTGAGAAACTGTATGTGTGTGTGTGTGTGTATGTGTTTATGTGTGTGCGTAAGAACATATTTGTGTGTAAATGTAAGTGTGCATGTATGTGTGTGCATACATGTTCATGAGTGTGAATTTGGATTTTTGTATGCTCAAGTGAGAGTATATGTAAATGAGTGAATGAGTGAGTGCATGTATACATGCGTGTGAAAGAGAATGAGTTTGATGTGTACATGTGTGTCAGTGTGCGTGTGTAAGTGAGTGCAAGTGAGTGAGTGTGTGTGTAAGTGAATGAATGTGGTGTGAGTGTGTGTGTGTGTGTGTGTGTGAATGAATGTGGAATGTCTTAGTGAGTGAGTAAATGAAAGTGAGTCAGTAAATGAAAGTGAGTGAGTGAGTGAGTGAATGTTTTAGTATTTGTCAAGGTGAAGGAGGTTCACACTGGGGAATAAAACATTTATTAAATATATTCGTATAAAAATGAACATCAAATTGCATAGCATGAAGTATAGTGCAATAATTTAACCCCAAAGTTCTGATCATATTCATAAACGAATCAAGCTTCAGCTTTGTGTTTGATGATATTGTCAACACTACTTGATTCAATAACTTCCTTGTAACTCACTGCAGCCATCTGCTGTCCTAATCTCCCACAGTTCATATAGATAGTTTCAACAATGCCTGGCAATCATTGCTTCATTATATGTTCTCATTAAGTTGAAGAGATTGTGCCAGAATTGGGCATGTACAGTACAAACCTGCATTTATATAGCACGTGTAACATAGTAAAAAAAACTCAGCATTGTCACAGAAGAAATTCCAACATAATAAGTAAGGTATTGAGACAGAAAGAGATAAGTTTTGAAGAGGAGAAGGAGGCACGGAGACACAGTACAGAGGTACAGCCATAGATGTTTCTGGTGAACAAAGAACAAAGAACAAAACAGCACGGGAAACAGGCCCTTCGACCCAACGAGCCCGCGCCGCCACCCGATGTTCCCATCTCTACCCGTGATCCCTGTCCATGTTTATAGAAAGTTCTAGGGCCTAGGTCTCAGACAGCTAAAAGCACAGTCACAAATGATGGCAGGGTTAAAATTTGGGTTGTGAAAGTTATAAATCCTGCTGCGATTGACACTATGGAACAGCCAGAGCTGTGTCAGGTTATTCTGAATCCCATTTTCTCATTCAGCTTTACTCCCCAATTTTCATCTACAAAAGGTATTGGCCTTGATTTTCGGTCAAGATTATTTCAACTGCTTAAAGTAAACACACTTGGGTCTAGGGATTAATTGGTGTAGTGTATTAAACATAGACCTTTCACTGATGCCTTCCTCACCCAATATCTCCACATGCACATTTCTCCTGCATGTTTCTAGTTATTTATTCTACTCGATACAAGTCATTAAGAAAACTAATAGAATATTATCGGGAAATTGAATACAAAAGTAGAGAGGTTACATTTCAATTATACACAACAATTATGGGAGCACTCCTGGAATATTGTTATAGCCTTGGTCTCCTTACTTAAGAAATGTGTTCAAAGCAGTTCAGAGAAAGTTTGCCAGACTAAAACCAGGAATGGGTGAGTTGACTTATGACAAAAGATGAGAAAAGATTGGATAGGCTAGGTTTATATCCACTGGAGTTTGAAGTATAAGGAGTGATGTGTTTGAAATATATAAGATCTTGAGTGGTCTGGACAGGTTGGGTGTGGAAAGGATGCTTTCACTGGTAGAGGAATCTGGAACTAGGGTTCACTACATTAAAGTGAGGTGTTGCTCAATTAAGACAGATGAGGAGAGGTATTTTCTCTCAGAGAATCATGAGTCTTTAGAACTTTCTTCCTCAAATGGCAGTGGAGGCTTAGTGTTTGAATATTTTTAAGGCAGAGCTAGATAGCTCCTTGATAAGCAAGGCAGTGAAAGGTTATCGGGGGTAGGCAGGAATGTGGGGTTGAGGTTACAATCAGTTCAGCTATGACAGCACAGTGGTTAGAACTGCTGCCTCACAGCGCCAGGAACCCAGGTTTCATTCCTGGATTGGGTCACTGCCTGTGCGAAATTTGCACGTTCTCCCCCTACCCCAGTCTGTGTGGATTTCCTCCCACAGCCCAAGTTGTAGTTTCTAATTGTTAGCACCTAAGACAGCCTATGGACAGAAGATTGTAGTGACCTCAGTAAGTGTATTGCTTAGTTTTATTTCTTATCAGCATGAAGATTGGCTGCCACGTTATCTATATTCGAACAGTGGACAGGATTTTGCACACGATCCTGTGGCTTGTTTCATACTGGCAGAGCCGGCCCACCATTCTCTCTCTTTTTTCTTTCTTATGATTTTTTTTCTCTCCCTTTTTCTCTTTCTCTTTTTTCTTTTTCTTTCTTACTTTCATTTTTCCTTCCCAGTTATCAGGTTAGGGGAATGCTGTCAATGTAAGATTGGAGGGTTGCTGCAATTCATGCCGGTTGATAGTATGTAGCACAGCCCCAGTAGCATCTGTGTTGGAGTGGTGTGTCGGGGAATGAGGCTATATTGAGTGGAGTGACAGGGGCGCTGGACAAGCAGAAAGGTGGGCAGTGAGCTGTGTGGGTGATTTATAGCAGATTCTAATTGCTGGCAAGTGTCTGAATGAAGGCAACATTCTTCTGCACTGCTGGAGAGAATGCCTCTACAGCACAATATGATTTGCAGTGAGGGAAGAGGCGGTGGGGGGAGGGTGTGGTGGTGAAAGAGGGAGGCAGTGTCTATAAATTCTGGTCCAGCACAGTGGACATGAAGAGAAAATAAAAATCACTGGCGCTTATTTTTCTGTTGAAATATGCGGGAAACTTAAAAAAATCTGTAGTACAAATAGAAACATGACAGGGAATCAATATTTTATGAAAAATAAGCCACTCAATCAATTCTTTTTATTTATACACAGTACCATAGCTACATGATCTGTGTTAGAGGTCATGGGAGCATGGGGACTCGTTTTTTTGGGACCATTTACAGTCTACTAGAGGAATAAAATGAATACAAATGTGGAAGGAAGAGAGCAAGCACGTTACTGATACTTGAGGGGTGTATTCATACCACAAGGTTAGCACTGGAGTCTGACTCTGCTCAATTGCAATAACAACTCAGCCTGACCCGAGAATCAGGCTGTACTTGTACCAGAAATGAAGCATTACTGTTTGTTAAACAATACTGCTTCAGTCTGAAAGCAACCTAATGAACAGGGAAAGAATTCTGGTGGGTGGGTGGGGGGGGGCTTAGATTAAAACCTGCTCTCTTATTCCCCACGTTCTAATGAGTGGGATAATGTGACCTGTTCCTCTACTTCCTGGTCCCATACATAGGGGCTTTGGATCTACTTGCTGGTGAGTGTGAACATGAAGGAGCAAATTTTCCCGTCTCGCCCATCACGGGGATCGTAGCTGTCTAGGGGCGGTCCAAGGAAAGATCCATTGACCTGGGACAGGCTTTGGGATGAGCGCAGCCAGAAAATCCCAACCCAAAGGTCTATTTTTTGATACTAATTTGCAGTAATATAAACTCAGGACTATTGTGGCATGGTTGGTGGAGAGTGAATAATAATCAACATATGTAGTGCTCTTCTTATATTGCTGATTAAGCATATCTTGTGGTAGCAATGAGCCTTTACTTGCACCCAAGCCTGCATTATGCCTTGTATCAGCAGAATGCAATTTTCTTTCATTCATTCATGAGATGTGGGCTTCGCTGACATTCACCCGAACAGTCCTTGAGAAAGAGTTGCAGTTTAAGTTTGTTTACTAGCATCACAAGCAGGCTTACATTGACACTGCAATGAAATTACTGTGAAAATCCACTCGTTGGTGAGCTGTCATTCTCTAATATAACTAAATAGTTTGCTAGGCCTCTTTGGGGGAATTTTCAGTGAGTCTTGAGTCAGATGTAGGCCAGACCAAGTGAATACAGCAGGTTTCCTTCTCTAAAGAGCATAAATGAACCAAATGGATTTTTACAACGACTTGATAATATTACATTCACCATTACTGATTTATTCCAGATTGAATAAGTTTTGAAATTTTAAATTCTCCAGTTGAGATGGTGGGATTTGAATATCTATATCAGAGGTGGAATCCTCTGGAGAGGGTGAGGACTCAGCCACTGGCTGGAGAACCAACGAAGGGAATTCATAGAAACCAATAAAATTCTAACAGGACTAGACTGGTTAGGTGCAAGAAGGATGCTCCCGATGATGTATGTGTCCAAAACCGGGGGTCACAGTTTAAGGATATGGGGTAAAAAATTAGTAAGAAGTCTCACAACACCAGGTTGAAGTCCAATAGGTTTATTTGGTAGCACAAGCCACTAGCTTTTGGAGCGCAGCCCCTTCCTCAGGTGGTTGGGGGTTCTATTCACAGACAGAGCTTATAAAGACACAAGCTCAGTTTACAAAATAATGATTGGAATGCGAGTCTTTACCGGTAATCAAGTCTTAAAGGTGCAGACAATGTGAGTGAAGAGAGCAATAAGCACAGGTTAAAGAGATGTGTATTGTCTCCAGACAGGACAGTTAATGAGGTTTTGCAAGCCCAGGGTTTACAGATAGTGTGACATGAATCCAAGATCCCAGTTGAGGCCATCCTCATGATAGCCGGGTTCCGCACATATGAGGACGGCCTCAACCGGGATCTCAGGTTCATGTCACACGATCTGTGATCCCTATAATAACTTGCCTGGCCTTGCAAAATCTCACTAATTGTCCTGTCTGGAGATAATACACATCTCTTTAACCTGTGCTTAACGCCGGCTCCACTCACATCGTCTGTATCTTTAAGACTTGATTACTTGTAAAGATTCACATTCCGATCATTATTTTGTAAATTAAGTTTGTTTTTTTTTAAGCAACACAGCACGGGAAACAGGCCCTTCGGCCCAACGAGCCCGCGCCGCCGTCATACTATATAGTAGCAAATCCATTATCCTATTATATTATTCCTATATAATAATATATATATTATTCCTAATATGGAAAATTCTCACTATAGGGACAATTTGTTTCCCAATCAGCCTAAGAGCGAATTTTTGGGTTGTGGGAGGAAACCGGAGCGCCCGGAGAAAACCCACGCAACCACGGGGAGAACGCGCAAACTCCCGCAGACACCGGCCCAATTCCAAGTGTCTGCACAGCCACATCGATAGTCTCTGAGCTGTCATGGTGCCCTTCAGATGGTCCACATAAAGCACTCATATACGACATGAGGTACCAGGCAACCCATGAATCAACATCCAAGAGCTGTACCCGCACCACCTGCCGAATGCGTGCTCAAATTATGGACCGAATTACCTGTGGAAAAAAGCCGTAGTTAAACAGTCCTAATATATCCCTCTATCTGCATACCGCTCATGTGGCTGTCCAAGAGACCCTTAAACAGCCCCAGCGTGCCTGCTCCCACCACCTTACTCGGCAGTGCATTCCACAACCCCACTACCCTTTGTGTGAAAAACTGCCCTCTAATATTCGTCTTATACATAGCCCCCTCACCCTAAGGCCATGACCCCTCGTCCTATCCATTTCTAAAGGTGGAAAAAGTTTACCTCCATTTACTCTATCTATACCCCTTATAATCTTATACACCTCTATGAGATCCCCTCTAAGCCGACGTCTTTCAAGGGAAAACAACCCCAGTCTATCTAATCGTTCCTCATAAGACAGTCCTTCCATACCAGGCAGCATCCTGGTAAACCTCCTCTGCACTCTCTCCAAGGACTCCACATCCTTCCGATAGTACGGAGACCAGAACTGGGCGCAGTATTCCAAGTGAGGCCTAACCAAAGTTGTATACAACTGCAACATCAAACTCCTACTCTTATATTCTATACCCTTTTCTATGAAAGCTAACATACTATACGCCTTCTTTGTCACCTTCTCCACCTGTGAGGACACCTTCAGAGACTTGTGAACCTGCACCCCCAAGTCTCTCTGCGTCTCTATGCTCCGTATAGTTTTACCTTTTATCCTATAACTCTCTTCTACATTTTTCCGGCAAAATGCATCACCTCGCATTTATCCGGATTAAATTCCATTTGCCATCTATCTGCCCAGTCTACCAACCTGTCTATGTCCTGTTGTATTGCCTGACACTGCTCTTCTGTACCCGCCAATCCAAGCATCTTGGTGTCATCAGCAAATTTGCTGATCTCACCACCTACCCCTACTTCCAAGTCGTTTATGTAGACCACAAATAGAAGAGGACCTAGTACTGAGCCTTGTGGCACTCCACTAGTGACAGGCTTCCAGCCGGAAAAAAGCCTTCCACTACTACCCTCTGTCTCCTCCTCCCGAGCCAGTTCTCGACCCATCTACATACCCGACCCTGTATCCCATGCGCCTTCACCTTCTCTATCAGTCTACCATGAGGAACCTTGTCAAACGCCTTACTGAAATCCATGTAGACGACATCAACAGCCTGTCCTTCATCAACTGTTTTTGTCACTTCTTCAAAAAATTCCACTAGATTTGTAAGACAAGACTTCCCCTTGACGAAGCCATGCTGCGTATCCCTGATCAGATCGCAGCGCTCCAGATGCTCATACATCCTGTCCCTAAGGATCCTCTCCATTAGCTTACCTATAACTGAAGTCAAGCTCACCGGCCTATAGTTCCCTGGGTGATCCCTCTGACCTTTTTTAAACAACGGTACTACGTTTGCTATCCTCCAGTCCTCTGGGACCTCACCTGTGTCCAAGGAAGAGACAAAGATTTGCGTCAGAGGCCCAGCCAAGTCTTCCCTCAACTCCCTTAGCAGCCTGGGGTAAATGCCATCAGGCCCCGGAGCTTTATATGTCTTTAAGCTGCCTAACAGCCCCAACACCTTTTTCCTCGTAATCCTTATTTCCCTCAACCAATCCTCAACTTTGTCAACATCAGGCACAGACATCTGTCCAGTCTCCTGCGTGAATACCGACGCAAAGTATTCATTCAGGATCTCCCCCATTCCCTCAGGCTCTAAGCATAGATCCCCTCCTCTGTCCCTAAGAGGTCCAATCTTGCCTCTAACCATCCTTTTGCTCCTTACATAGGTGTAAAATGCCTTTGGATTTTCCTTTATCCTACCTGCCAGAGCCACCTCGTGGCCCCTTTTTGCCTTTCTAATACCCCTTTTAAGATCCCGTCTACACTCTCTATAAGCTTCCAGCGCTGTCTCAGTCCCTAGTTGCCTAGATCTAATGTAAGCCTCTCGCTTTTTCTTGATCAAGTCCTCAATCTCCCTGGTAAGCCAAGGTTCTCTAATCCTACCTTTCCCATCCTTCCTCCTTGCCGGCACGTATCTTTCCTGCAGAGAGTTTAGTTTTCCCTTGAAAGACTCCCACATGTACCTCATCGACCTGCCCTCAAAAAGCTTATCCCAGTCGGGGTCTTTATATGCCCTGTTTGTGACTCAAACTCCCACTTACCTGACGAAGGGGCAATGCTCTGAAACCTAGTGGCTTGTACCACATAAACCTGTTGGACTTTAACCTAGTGTTATGAAACTTCTTACTGTGTTTACCCTAGTTCATCGCCAGCGTCTCCACATTGTAAGCAATTTAGGACAGGCATAAGGAGAAATTTCTTAACCAGAGAGTGGTGAGATTATGGAATTCTCTACCACAGAAAGCAGTTGAGGCCAAAACTTTGCATGTTTAAAGAAGCAGTTAGGTACAGCACATGGAGCAAGGGGGATATGGAGGGAAGGCAAGATCAGACTATTCAATGGGGTGATCAACTGAATGGGGGAGCAGTCTCAAAGGGCCGAATGGTCTCCTCAACAATTTTAAACAGGCAACTGAGATTGGCCTGCTTGAATATGAACTCCTTAATTAAGGGCCAAATTGATGGTTCAATCAGGGTGTCCGTGGTCTGTACTTACTGGAGTGTCTGTTCCTCTGGCACTCTGGATGTAGACTGCAGACTGAGAACACTCTGTATAATGTTATTGGATCTTGTAAATAAAGGAGTTTTGGTGAAGGGACTTCCACCTCTTATTACAGTCTCCTCCAAGTTCTGTTTTCTATCTTTCAATGAGACCTCTGCATAGCCTCTCTTTGTGAAGGCCTGCCCCACATTTTCATCACTTGATGAAAGGGCAATGCTCCAAAATCTCGTGCTACTAAATAAACCTGTTGGGCTTCAACCTGATGTTGTGAAACTCCTTACTGTGCCCAACCCCAGTCCAATGCCGGCAACTCCACATCATAGCTACCACCACATTTTGTGATGATCAGGTGTTAACAGGCCAGCGCATGGCCTTCCACCCATGGGATCGGACTCTGCACGCAGACATGCTGAAAGCTGCCAGCCTCTGATTGAATGGCAGCTGTTCTGTATTCAGCAGCTCCACCTGGCAGGCAGTGGCTGCAGCTGGTAGTACACCCAGTGAAGAGCTCAGATCGAGGAGGCACAGGTGACTGATGGTGGTGAGGATGTCACAGGGTGGGGACCATGGGAGAATGGGTCCACAACATGTGCACAGGACCATCTTCTCCTTTCCAAATGCCTTGATAGGATGCTGAATCCCCACCTCCAGGAAGCCACAGGCAAACAGGCCAGGGATTGTTTGTTCTGCTCCTTGCCGTTTAGTTAATACCAGTGGCAGCAAGATGAGACTCTCAAGTGAGCGTTGATTGCCCACCTAAGTGCCTCAGTAGATGTTGCAGCAGGAATGCTATCCACAGGCCTTCCCACCATAGATTTAATCAGAGTGGACAGTTTTGTGTCGAGGTCCTCAGTTGTCACCTTCCCGTCCAGTCAACCCCCCCCGCAACCCCCATCACTAAACATCCACAAGGAAGAGTACAACATTCCATCTTGAACCATTGACCTTTAGACTTCAAATCTTGTAATATAGACAGATGCTACTGTATCTTTATTGTCAGGATATAATTAATTGTTTTTGAAATCCTTTATAATCTGAGACATGACAAAATAATTGCAAATACTTTCTTTCCATCTGGTAGTGCCAATGTCTAAAGTCCTCGATTCATTTACAGCTGAGGAAGAGACCATTCAGCCCATAGCATCTCTGCCAGCTCAAATAAATGTATTACTGTTATCAAGACAATATTTTTGGATGGTGTGGACATTTCCTGTCCTCTCACCACAATTTACCAGGATGCTGCCTGGTATGGAAGGACTGTCTTATGAGGAAAGATTGAACGCACTGGGGTTGTTTTCCCTTGAAAGACGTCGGCTGAGAGGGGATCTATTAGAGGTGTATAAGATTATGAGGGGTATAGATAGAGTAAATGGTGGTAAGCTTTTTCCACCATTAGAATCGGATAGAACGAGGGGTCACGGCCTTAGGGTGAGGGGGGCTATGTATAATACGAAAATTAGAGGGCATTTTTTCACACAAAGGGTAGTGGGGGTGTGGAATGCACTGCCGAGTAAGGTGGTGGGAGCAGGCACACTAGGGTTGTTTAAGGGTCTCTTGGACAGCCACATGAGTGGTCTGCAGATAGAGGGATATAGGAGGACCATTTAAATACTTTATTTGTTTCCACAGGCGATTGTGTCCACCTTGTTGACCAACAAGGTGCATGCATTCGGCAGGTCGTGCGAGGGCTGCTCTTGGATGTTACTTCAGGAGTTGCCTAGTGCTTCATGTCGTTAGTGTGTGCTTAAATTGGACCATCAGATGGGCAACATGACAGCTCAGAGACTATCGCTGTTGCTGTGCAAACACATGGATTTGGGCCTGTGTCTGCGGGAGTTTGCGCGTTCTCCCCGTGGTTGCGTGGGTTTCCTCCGGGTGCTCCGGTTTCCTCCCACATCCCAAAAATGTGCTCTTAGGCTGATTGGGTAACAAATTGTCTCTATATTGGTCTCTATATGTCATTAAGACGTTAGGACGGCGGCGCGGGCTCGTTGGGCCGAAGGGCCTGTTTCCCGTGCTGTGTTTTTCTTTGTTCTTTGTATCTAGGGAGGCGATGATCTAGTGGTATTATCGCTGGACTATTAATCCAGAAGTTCAACTACATTCTGGGGATTGTGGGTTCAAATCCTGCCACCATAGATGGTGGAATTTGAATTCAGTAAATAAACCTACCTAGTTCACTAATGTCCTTTAGGGATGGAAATAGAATCATAGAATCTGCAGTGCAGAAGGATACCACCCGATCCAACGAGTCTGCATTGACCATCAATCCTACCCAGACCCTATCCCACAATCCTTTTACCCTAGCTAATCCCCCTGACACTAGGGTTAATTTAGCATGGTCAATTCACACATCTTTGGCCCATGGGAGGAAACTGGAGCACCCAGAGGAAACCCACGCAGACATGGTAATGACATGCAAACTTCACACAGATAGTGATCCAAGCCGGAAATCAAACCCAGGACCATAGTGCTGTGAGGCAGCAGTGCTAACCACTATATCACCATCCCACAGTTGTTAACTGGCCTGGATTACATGTCATTCCAGAGCCACAGCAATGTGGTTGACTCTCAACTGCCCTCAGGCAACGAGGGATGGGCAACAAATGCTGGCCAGCCAGCAGCACCCATGTCCCACAAATGAATAAAAGATAATTTTTACTCTCTTTTTTTGTGCCAATATTTGCCTTAGCAAATTGTTCAAAAATCTCTCTGGAGTTAAGGATCAAACTGTAGTTGGAAATTGTAACCGTTATGTGGCTTTGTGCAGTACACATCTGAAATCTAACCCCATTTTATTATTTAAGAAAATAAATGATATTGATCAACTGACCATAGACAATGGCACAGACAATTTATGCATGTGGTAAATGAACGAATCGCTGGTGGTACACATTTTTAACCAGGATATTGAGCCTTTATCGTGGTGGCAGTAGCTGTAACAGCTCACAGGAAGGCATCACTTCAAAACCTAACATATTAGTGAGTAAGGCAAGAGTAACAATTAATATTCATATAACAGTCCTGGTAGGGGGGATTTTTCACAGCATTTTATATATTGAAGGGGTGGACACTGATAAGGGGTGAAGAAATTGAAGTGACAGACTGCAGACACAATCAAAGTAAGGAGTCTCACAGCACCAGATTAAAGTCCAACAGGTTTATTTGGTAGCAAACGCCACTAGCTTTCGGAGCACTGCTCCTTTGTCAGATGAGCCTACTACCAAATAAATCTGTTGGACTTTAACCTGGTGTTGTGAGACTTCTTACTGTGTTTACCCCAGTCCAATGTCAGCATCTCCATATCATGTCACAATCAAAGCAGACTTGAAGAGGACATTGAAGGCAAAGAAATTTAATATTCATATTGCAGATTTGTTGAGACTGAAAGATCAGCTGAAGGCAGAATGGAAGGAAATAAGAAGTAAGCAATAAGATAGTCAGGTAATTGGCAAGCAGAGGTTGCAATGGCATGATAGCACCTTGGGTAGCACTGTTGCCTTACACTATGTTCAATTCCAACCTTGAGTAACTATCGAGAGCATACACTTTCTCCCCATGTCTGTGTAGATTTCCTCCGGGTGTTCCGGTTTCTTCCCACACTCCAAAGATGTGCAGCTTGGGTTGCTACACCCTTAGTGTCAGGAAGATTAGCAGAGTAAATATGTGGATAAGGCATGGGTGGGATTGTTGTCGGTGCATATGTGATGGGCCGAATGGCCTCCTTCTGCATTGTAGGGATTCTATGATTAAAGAAGCTTCCCAGATGGAATAGCATTAGACAAAGGAGGGATGACGAGAATTGCAAGATATCGGTAATAAAGTGATATCATTGTATTATTGATGTTTTTTGTGTTCATACCTCCATTATATAAATGAAGTAAAGCATTTCAAAAAACTATGGACAAGTGACAAGAATATGTTCATAAATTCATCATTACAGCATGGAAACAGGCCCTTCAGCTGAACTTGTCCATTCATCCTCAATTTGTATAGTTCCATGACTAGGTGTTGTTCTTTCAGTGATCTGGGTTCTCAACTCTAGCCTTCCTTCCCTAAAAATCTCGAACTCTTCACCTCTGTCTCTTCCATTGAGATGCTTATTAAAATCTATCTCTTAAACTTATTGTCGCTTACATTTACATGGGTAAGATGGGTATAAAGGATATGAGCAAATGCAGGCAATTAGGACCAGTTCTATGGTAACAACTGGACTGTACTTTTTTTTCCACTTGCCAAATTAGAAATGGAGATTTTTTCACGTTCAAAATTGAATGTTCCCCTGTCAGATAAAATATGAGTTGGATGGGAAATAAATCTTCTTCTATTCTGTCACAATATATCATTGCCACTCAATAACATCTCCCATTTCTACACTAGAAAATCACTGATATCTCCAACTGAGATCACCACAAGATAAATGAAATGAAAAAGGCCTCTCATCCATCTCAAAGCATCCTAACATCCATCCCCAATACTCTCATTGGAGCGTCCAATTATTTCTTAAATGATTTCAGTGTTTTCAACTTAATTCTTCTTTTTGCAGATCTAATAAGCTGAAGATGGAAGGTGCATATGCCTCTAATCAAGTTATTCTAATGTTGTTGTGATACTGGCATCTTCATACCAACATGGAAAATTGTTCAGGTGAAACCCATCCACAAAAAGCAGGACAAACCTAATCAGTTACTATCCTGTCAGCCTTCATTGAATCATCAGCAAAGTAATAGAAAGCAAAATCAATACTGTCATCAAACCACACCTACTGGTCAATAGTCCAGTTGTTGATGCTTAGTTTTTGTTCTGCCAGAACAAATTGGCACGAGATCTCAGTGTATGGTTAATACAGAAATGATGCGGAGATGCCGGCGTTGGATTTGGCTGGGCACAATAAGAAGTCTCACAACACCAGGTTAAAATCTAACAGGTTTATTTGGTATCATGAGCTTTTGGAGTGCCACTCTATCAGATGAGTGGGCCACTCATCTGATGAAGGAGGAGTACTCCGAAAGCTCGTGATACTGATTCAGGAATGGTACTCTTCTTCATCTCTCCTTTACCTATCTCTATAACTTCCTTGGGTCCTCCAACTCTTTGAGAACCACTGAGTGCTCTAATTCTGACCATTCGTCCTCAATTTATATAGCTCCGTGACAAAGTGTTGTACTTTCAGTGGCCTGTGTCCTCAACTCTAGCCTTCCTTCCCTAAAAATTTCCAACTCGCCACCTCTGTCTCTTTCATGGAGATACTTATTAAAATCTATCTCTTTGGCTAAACTTATTGTCGCCTACATTTACATGGGTAAGATGGGGATGTGAGCCAAATGTGGGCAATTAGGACTAGCTCCGTGGCAAAAACTGGGCAGCATGGACAACCACAGCTGAAGGGCCTGTTTCCATGCTGTAACTCTCTACGACTCTTCAGTTACTGAAATATCTCGTTACATGTCTCGAATCTCATTTGATAACACACTTATACAGCACACTGGGTGATCTTGTGCTGCATTGATACTATTCCTGCCTTGGCTTCAAATCCCACTTCATGACTTGGTGGTCATGGAAGCTGTGTTCATAACATGAACAAACAGATTGATTATCAATCTGCAAACCCTTCCAATACTCCTGATAGTAAGAGCAGGAGAATTTCCTGGTCAGTCATTCTGCAGAAGACAATGACAAAATACTTTGTCAAGAATAATCATGGACCAATCCATGGAAGTCCAAGGCTTCCAATGCTGTCTGAGGGCATGGAGAAAAAAAGTACTTTGGGATATGTAACTATATTCAAGACACTAGACAAATGATAACAAGACAGCATTTGACTGGGTGTGACAACAACGAACCAAAACAACCTGAAGCTAAACCTTTATTTGTTAACCATCCCTAGTTGCCTCAGAAGATGCTGCAGAGCCTTCTCCTTGAGCAAATGCCAATGCTGCTTTCACTCTTCTTGGGTATGGAATTCCATGACTTTATTTCAGTAGATGAAGAATAATCTGTAGAATTTTCCAATCTCATCCATGGTTGGCAGCAAGAATGGAGAATTTGGCGCTCAGCCAAATCTCCACTCACTGCAGCAGGGCTAGGGAATCCCAGCCACAGATGAGGCTGAGATTCCAGGGAAGTGATGGCCTGATGGTGTTAACGCTGGACTATTAAACAAGAAACTCAGTTTTGAATCCAAGTTCAAATCCTGCCATGGCAGATGTAGAAGTTGAATTCAATAAAAAAATCTGGAATTAAGAATCTACTGAAGACCATTAAATCATTGCTGATTGTTGGGAAAACTCAACTGGTTCAGTGATGTCCTTTAGGGAAGGAAATCTGTCATCTTTACCGGTCTGGCTCCATGTGACTCCAGAGCAATAGCAACTCAACTGCCCTCAGGCAACTTGGAATGGGTAATAAATGCAGGCCAGGTGGCGATATCACTGAATGTCCCACTAAGAAATAAAAGACTTTTAGTGAAAGCATCAACCTATTTGTGTAGACATCACTACATAAAAGTCAGTCAGCAGTATATGATTGTTGGTGGTTTACCTTCCATAACTCACCTAGGTTCTGCACAATTCAAACAGAGTCACGCCCTATCATATAGCTGTACATTCACTTATCTCCACCATAACACACAATTGGCACACAATTCATTAAGGTACATATCAGAAGCAGGCATGGTTAGCACTGTTGCCTCACAGTGCCAGGGACCTGAGTTCAATGCGCAGCTTAGGTCACTGCCTGTGTTTAGTCTGCATGTTCTCCCCATATCTGGATGGGTTTCCTCCAGATGCTCCGATTTCCTCCCATGGTCTGAAAGACATGATGATTAGGTGCATTGGCCATGCTAATTTCTCCCTCAGTGTATCCGGACAGGCGCCAGAGTGTGGCAACTAGGGGATTTTCACAGTAATTTAATTGTCGTATTAATGTAAGGCTATTTGTGACACTAATAAATAAACTTTAGAGAAAAACTAATTTTCTCTATCATGGATGCCAAATATAGATTCATTCTGATTTCTTAACAAATAGCTGTTAATTTAAATTATGGAAAGTAGATGAGGGGAAATATGAATGCCTCATACTCACATACCATCCTGACTTATTCCGCTCCATCATTATTACTGTGTCAATCTCTTGGAGAACCTAATCAAACACCATTGTAAGGACACTATTCACCAGGCCTAAAGCAGTTAAAGGTAAAAGTTTTCATAATGTAATTTACAACTTGGCAATGAATGAAACAGTTGTGTCCCCACGAGGAAAAAAAATAACTTTCTGCTTCTCTAATATGCATTAATACCTCAGGTATGATATCCCTCCTGCCTCTGGAATAGCATTATGTTGAAAATACAAGAAATCTTGCCTTGACAGAGTGGAATATTTTTAACATATTTGAAAGGACACGGATCTCTGCCTCCCCCACGTCCACCCAAACCTAAGAATATTTGTCCGTTAGACTGCTTCAGATTGATTGCTCTCAATCGTGGGAAAGTTCTTGATGATTTCCTTCCATTCTCAATGGTGTTTGATTTCCTTTGGCTCAGTGTTTCTCTGTGGCTTGGGTTTGACAAGAGTCCTTCAAATTACCATAAAGGTCTCCTTTATGCATCGCAGCATTCTTTAAATATCCTCATTCTTAAAATACCACGCTCTTGTCCGAACCTCCGTGTTTTCTCAATCTTGCATTTGTTTGTTTTTTCAATGATGCATTGTGGTGGCCCACATTGCAGTAGGAAACTGTGTTCTGATTATTTGCCTCTGGAAAATCTACTGTTCTCTCTTCCCTCCACCCCGCCACCACCCCCCACCCCCGCCACCTCCCAGCACAGTTTGCTCTTTACTGTAATTTTTGTTCTCATGTATTGATACACTGTAGAAAATGCTCAAAAAAAGGATTAGTGACACAAATGATTTATCATTTAAACTCTGCCAGCTTCAGTGCTGTGAATCTGACCGCAGTGCTGATTGGCAGATAAGCACAAATATCCTTTATTTCTGCTCCTTTCTACTTATGCTTCTCTGTTTGTCAGCATTGGGGTATCCATCCCCACTGCCTCTCCTTCCCCATCCCACTTCTTTTGGTCTTTGGGTTTTGAAATAAAGCATTGGAAGCCTTGATTGCCAGTTGGATAAGACACTTTCTGGAATATCATAGTTGCGTGTGATGTAGCATCTCAGAAAGGTCTTCAAAGTGTTTCGCATGCAATGAATTACTTTCTGATGCAGTTGTAACATAGGTAACCATTTTATAATCAGCAGGAAGGCCGCAAACAGAAAAAAATTAAAAGTGTAATCAGCCTGTTTTCTGTGCTGTTGCTTGATGAAGGAACATTAACTGGACCACTAAGGAGCTGATAGGTCTCTGTCAGACATGGGTATGGGGCATTAAAGATCCAAACAGTCAACAAAGCATGGCATGGTGAGCACAGTGGTTAGCACTGCTGCCTCACAATGCCAGTGACCTGGGCACCTTGGTGACTGCATGAAGTTTACACATTCTTTCTTTGTTTGCATGGGTTTCCTTCGGGTATACTTCCCACAGTTCAAAGGTGTGCATGTTAGTTTGACTGGCCATTCTAAATTGGCTGAGATATATAGGTTTGGAGGATTAGTAGGGTAAGTATGTAAGATTATGGGTTAAGCCTGGGAAAGATTCAGTGCAGACTCGATGGGCCCAACGGCTACCTTCTGTAGGATCGGAATTCTATTTTATGAAATGAGGCCAGGACTTGACAACCATCTGAAGAATAGCACTTCAAACAATGAAAAACTCTCTTCGTAATGCATTATATTGCTGGACTAATTATACTCTTCAATTATACGTACTCACTCAGTGAATTGTCAGCATATAGAATTGCCCCAGAGAGTGGTTAGCTTATAGAATTTGTTACCATAGAAAATGATAGAGACCAAAACATTGAATGTTTTCAAGGAGCAGTTAGATATAGCACTTGGGGCAAAGGAGATCAAAGGATATGGGGCAGGGGGGGGCCGAGATCAGGTTATTGAGTTGGGTAATCAGCCATGATGTTAATGAAATGCAGAGCAGGCTTAAAGGGCAAAAATGGCCTCCTCTGGCATCTATTTTTATGTTTCTATGTAATTTCTGGAGCAACGTTCAAGCTGACGTCTTAGTTATTATGATGCTGGAGCAGCAAAACAGAGGTTCAAACTCCAGCACGTCGAGTGGTCAAATTTGTGAGTTAGCACCAGAAAAATAATGGTGAAAAGGTTCTTGGATTGTCACAAGATCCCAATGGGTTCAAGGAAGGCATGCTGCCATTGCTCACTGGCTTCGTTTATCTATATTGGCATCTCACCAGCTATGGTTGACTTTTAATGCCCTCTGAAGCAGCCTAGCAAACTACCCAGTCATAAAACAACTCTTGCAAAACAGAATAAGATATTAGTGAGGTCATAAAAAAACCAAGTGCTGGGCTTTATTTCCAGAAGGACAGAATTCAAAAGTAAGCAAACTACACTAAACCTGCTTTGAACCTTGGATTGACCACACTTGTATACACTCCTGGGCATCATGTTATTTAAAGGATTCACAGAAGCTGGAGAGGAGAACAAAGATTCACATGAATAATACCAGAAATGTGTGGTATTTCGAATCAGGGAAGGATCGACTGGGTCACTCTTCTCTTGACCAATAAAGACTTGGGGGAAGCTGGGGTGGGGGTGTGTAACCTAATAGCGATCTTCAAAATTATGGAAAGTTGTGAATTTAAAATTATTGATAGACTGGATTGAATCATAGAATCCCTACAGTGCAGAAGGATATAGTGAGAACATTTCCTCTCATGGGGAAGAGCAAAACTAGAGAGCATTAATGTATGATAGTCAGCAAGAAATCCAGTGGGGAACTCAGAAGAAATCTCTTTGAGGCGGTATGATATCACGGTGGTTAGCACTGCTGTCTCACAGTGCCAGAGACCCGGGTTCAATTCTGCCTCAGGTAACTGTCTGCGTGGAATTTGCACATTCTCCTTGAGAATGCCTGCATGGGTTTCCTCCGGGTGCTCCAGTTTCCTCCCACAGTCCAAAGATGTGCTCAATTGACCCTCGTGTCAGGCGGATTGGTGGTGTAAATATGTGGGGTTATAGGCATAAGACAGGGCCTGGGTGGGATTGTTGTCGGTGCAGGCTCAGTGAGTCAAATGGCCTCCTTCTGCATTGTAGATTCTATGATCTCTTCACCCTGAGAATGTGGAATCTGCTCCCACAGACAGTGGTTGAAGTGAATAATTTTGAAGCATTTGCAACAGGCGGCATTGAAGGGATATGGAACAGAGTGATGGAAAGATATGGGCGGACGCTCGAATAACAAGTAAGTGCCAACATAAGCTGGTTGGGCCAAATGAACTCTTTCTTAGCATTTATCCCCTGTGATCCTGTATAATCCTATGGAATAACACCCATCCCAGCACTACCATTCGCACAAGGACTGCTGTGATTTATGAATGTCCACTCACCACCATCTTCTAGAGCAGGTAGACAGAGGTAATAAATGCAATTCTTGTCAAAACAAAAACAAAGGCATTATGTTGTGGCTAACTCATTGAACCTTGCTCTAAACATAACGAAAATTATAGGTCCCATCCAAAGATAGGGCTACTTTCAATGATTAACTGAAGATAAATAGAAGAGAGCTCCTCATGGAAGAACAATGTAATTGATAATTTTGCAAGTGAAGAGAATCTTATCCTCAAATTGAATTGCTTTGCTCTGATATTGTGGCAGATTCAACTGCTATCTATTACAGAATTAGAACATAAGAACTAGGAACAGGAGTAGGCCATCTGGCCCCTCGAGCCTGCTCTGCCATTCAATAAGATCATGGCTGATCTTTTCATGGATTCAGCTCCAATGACCCGCCTGCTCACCATAACCCTTATTTCCTTTACTGTTCAAAAATTTATCTACCTTTGCCTTAAAAACATTCAATGAGGTAGCCTTAACTGTTTCACGGGGCAGGGAATTCCCCAGATTCACAATCATTTGTGTGAAGAAGTTTCTCTTCAACTCAGTTCTAAATCTGCTCCCTCTTATTTTGAGACCATGCCCCCTAGTTTTAGTTTCACCTAGTTCTATCTTGTCTACTACCTTCATAATCTTAAATTTTTGTAAGATCTCCCTTCATTCTTCTGTTAGATGAATGATGCGATAAGTTCCAATGTTCCACACTAAGAATTAATCTTTAGCACAAGAATTTATATCACTGCATTGGGTTTCCTCACATCAAGAGATTCATTTTTTCAGTAAGGATAGGAGCCCCGGCTTAGTTGCTGAAAAATTTAGAAGCAGCAAATATCTCAAAAGTGAACAAATCAACCCAAGGTTTTTCTCTCTCTCTATCAGTCAAGCAAGGTTTGAATTTAGCGGAGACTTAGTCAAGCAGAAATACGTTTGCCTACAAACAGGAGACTCATTCGGCTGGTGGGATAGGGCATTCTTAGCTTTAAGTAAGAAGGGCCAAATAGCTTGCTTTAACCAAGATGAGTTAATTTGGATGCTAGAGGGAGTTTTTTCACACAGAGGGTGGTGGGGATATGGAATGTGCTGCCAAGTAAAGTGGTGGAGGCAGGTACTCTGGAGCTATTTAAGAAATACTTAGATGGGCACATGAACAGAATGGGAATGGAGGGGTATAGAAAACTGATTTAAAATAAAGATCATGAGCCTTGGGAGTCCCTGAGATGTGTGTAAATAGATGATGATATTGATGTATTTGTTTTTATCCTACAGGTGCTTTGATCCACCTTGTTGTCTAACAAGGGGCATACATGCGATGGGTCGAGAGAGGGCTGCTCTTGGATTTTTTTCGAGAATATCCTAGTGCTTCACGTCGTTAGTGTACACTTGACCTGGACCATTTGATGGGCAACACAACAGCTCAGTGACTATCGTTGTGCTGTGCAGATACATGGATTTGGGCCTGTGTCTGTGGGAGTTTGCGCATTCTCCCCGTGCTTGCGTGGGTTTTCTCCGGGTGCTCCGGTTTCCTCCCACATCCCAAAGATGTGCTCTTAGGCTAATTGGCAAAACAAATTCTCCCTAAATTGTCTCAAATTTGGTTTTTAATCCATAGATCCATAAACATGGACAGGTAGAGGTGGGAACATCGGGGTGGCAGCACGGGCTCGTTGGGCTGAAGGGCCTGTTTCCCATGCTGTTTTGTTCTTTGTTCTTTGTTATTTGAGTGGAGTTACATTTGCCTATATCCCGAGTGGAATCACCTTGATGATAAAAATTAATTGGCCTGATTGTGTTTTTTTACCAGGAATTTGTGTCACAGAGGCACAGTGTTAGCACTACTGCTTCATAGTGCCAGGGGTTCCAGTTTCAATTTCCAGCTTGGGTCACAATCTGTGGAGTTTGCACATTTTCCCCATGTCTGAGTGGGATTCCTCCGGGTGCTGTGGTTTCCTCCCACAGTCTAGCGATGTGTGGTTTAGGTGGATTGGCCATGCTGAATTGACTCTTAGTGTCAGGGGATTAGCTAGGGTAATTGCATGGGATTATAGGGATAGGGCCTGGATGGGCTTGTGATGGGGTGCAGACTTGATGGGCAAAATGGCCTCCTTCTGCACTAAAGAATTCTCTGAAATAAGCTCTTCCTTCAGGCCTCCAGGACTCTACCATTGTTTTTGAATAGAGGTCAGATGCTGGTACAGCTGTGTGGCAGAGTGACTATCCAATTCGAGATGATGGGCTGGCTTTTGAAGCTGGAGGCACTATGAGGGGGTTCCCAGCTTGAAAATGTCAACGAGCAAATGAAGGAGAAGATGCCCCAAAATGCAGGCAGTCTCTCCCCATCTTTCATTCAAATGCAAAATAAAAAATGGCCTCGGCGGTTGGACCACAGTTGTGTTTGTGGTAAACTTTCTATGGGGCATCTTGCTGTAGTTGCTGTAGCCAGGCAGCTAGGGAGACCACCTCTAGGCAACTACATTATTCCCTGATGCCTCTGGGGATCTGACTGGAAAATTCCAATTGGACTCCAACATGAGGCTTGTACATGGGATTTAATGGGATTGGGAGATACAGATAGCTCTGTGGCCTGGTAGGTATGGATATGATCGCACAACTTGTGGGCTGAAGGACCTGTTTGTGCTGTCGTATTCTATGTTTTATGAATAGCCCATGAACTTGTTGAGACAGCTCCCTGCCACTTGGGGTGGACCACCCTCCTGTCTCCCACCCAAGCTCTGAAAAAATATCCAGGGGTGGGTTAGAGTTGGGGAACCAGCATGCTGCACAAAATTCAATGGCTATCTGCATTAGGCCTAAACATTCACCCCTGTTAGCCCTGTTTTTCTGTCCCAGATGTTGCCGGACCTGCTGAGCATTGCCAACACTTTGTACCTGTGCTGTGATACACTGGATAATTTACATAAGAGTTTATTTAGCACAAATTCCTGGAGTGGGATATTTTGGCCGCGCTTGCTCCAAAACCACAAAATACCACCTGACATCAATGGGTGTTTGCATATTCTTTGACTCATCCAGTACAATTCCCTTGGCGAGCAGGCAGAAAATTGTGTGCAAGAAAGCATAATCAGGCCAATTAATTTTTACCATCAAGGTGATTCCATGCTGGCATCTGGGCAAAATAATTGCCTCTTAGTGTCAGCAGGATTAGCAAGGTAAATAGAAATGGGGCCTGTGTGGGATTGTTGTTGGTGCAGGCCCGATGGGTCTCCTCCTGTACCGTAGGGATTGTATGCTTCTTCTGAACTGGAATCTATGTCCTCTGTAGTTGAGTTTATTAAGCATGCAGCTTGTTCAACAGCCTCATTCTGTCTTGTCCTTTCGACAGATCAAAAGGAATTCCATCCCCTCAGTGTGCAGTTGGTCACTGACAGCAAGTCATGCAGCTCTGTGGACCCATTCATGACTCTTTCATTCTGCACCAATACTCTATGGTGCCTTTGATCCAAGTAGGTTGCCAAGTTACAGGCTACCTGTTGAGTAACAAAGGCTATCCACTCTCAACATGACACCTGTCAGGGATCTGCACACTACAGCTAGTATTGAACATAGTATGCATTGAATGTAGTGTTTCTTGGCCTGTGAGGGTTTAAAAAAGACTGTAAATTAAGAGTTATGGGATTAAAATACAGATCAGCACAATCTACTCAATTGGTGGAATGGCCTCGAGGGGCTAAATGGCCTAATCCTAATTCCTGTGTTATGTCAGTCAGGAGGCATGCGTGCAATGTGCAAGATTTCACCCGAGTCTCTGTCTCAAATAATCAGCCAGGCAAATAATCAGAAGGCAAACAAAGGATATTCCAAGTTAAGCGTCACATTCACATTCATTTTGTAGTAGTTTTGTAGTCAACAGCGATATGGCTCATTGCCAACTGCAGTTTGAGAGGCTTTTAAACAGAGTACACTGACACAATCCACCATTTAAACAATGGATGAATCAATTGGCTAACACAAGGGAGACAAAGTTTTCCATCCAATTTAGGGTCACCACTAACGCAAGCTCTCGTAAAAATCTTGAGCAAGCTTTTTATCATCTTGTTTATAACCACATATCGTGATGGTGCAAACTTGGCCAAAACTGAACACATTATGAAACCGATACCTGTCTCTTATGGCTATCCACGTAGGAAAGAATATTTGCTAAACGTTTTACAAAGAGCCCCTTGCCACATGGGAATCAAAATAATACTGCAGTGGTCTATTTTGGTAAGTATTTGTTTCTGAATTATTGAAGGGCCCTTTCTGTGGTTTGTGATGACTATTTTTCTCTGTACTGATGAATGAGGAGATTATATGACACAGTGTGGAACTCAGAGGAACATCAGCACCAATTGATCATAAAAAACTGGAAGCAAAGTGGAAGTGCCTCCAGTTATTGAGTTTAAAGCTTGGCAAGGGTTGGTCAGGTGTAGGATGGAAGGATTAGACCACAACGCAAGAACGCAAGAACTAGGAGCAGGAATAGACCATATGGCTATCAAGACTGTTCCATCACCCATGCAATCATGGCTAATCTTGTCCTTCAATGCTACTTTGCAGGGGTGGCACAGTGATGAGCACTGCTATCTCACAGTGCCAGGGACCCAGGTTCAATCCATGCCTTGGGTCACTGTTTGTGCACAGTCTGCACTTTCTCTCCGTGTCTGCGTGGGTTTCCGCCAGGTGCTCCGGTTTCCTATCATAGTGTCACGTACTAGCCAACTCAAGAACTGCTTCTTCCCTGCCACTGTCAGACTTTTGAATGGAACTACCTTGCATTAATTTCTTTCTTTACACCCTGGCTATGACTGCAACACTCTTGTTTCCTTCTCTATGAATGGTATGCTTTGACAATACTTTTCGCTGTATATCAATACATGTGACAAGAATAAATCCGACCAAATCAAATCAGTCCAGCATTCATTCTTTTTAGGTGCATTGACCTTGCTAAATTTTCCACACAGGCACAGGAGTGGAGTGACTAAGGGATTTTCACGGTAACTTCATTGCAGTGTCATGTAAGCCTACTGTGACACCATTAAATAAACTTTAAAGCTTAAACTTTCCCACCCCCAATACTATTAGATTCCTTAAAAGACCAAAAATCTGTCCATCCCAAACTCCCATGGACTAAACAATACAGCAATCACAGCCCTCTGGGATAGATAATCTCAAAGATTTACAATTCATTGAATGAAGAAAATCTCATCATCTCAGACGTAAATGATTGACCCTTTGGCCTGTTTTAGATTCTATGACCATTGCAAGCAATCTCTCAGCATTTACCCAATGAAAACCCCAGCAAAATCCCATATCTCACAACATAAGCTCCACTGTTAGCTTTGGCCTTGAGGTAAACTTCTCAAAATTCTTCTGCTCTCAAATCACTAATACGGTGGAGCCTAAATTTTCTGGTCCCACCCGCCCACTGTGGGAATCATCACAGATGGGATGGAAAATTTGATGCACCAGCAAAAGGTCCAATGACTTTGAGTGGGAATGTCCAATCTTGCCCAGTGGTCACCATCCAACCATAATGTGTATGACAATGCATCTCAGCAGTCTGAAACAACCTGCTATAAATATTATTAAAGCAAAAATTAAACCAAACGCCCCATCAATGTTTCAAACAATGTCAACTTTTGATGGTGTTTTACTGTTTGATTTCTGAACTGGAAAGAATATTAATTTACAATTTAAGTGACATGGTGTGGGATCTTGGGATTCATGAATCATAGAATAGAATCATAGAATCCCTACAGTGCCGAAAGAGGCCATTCGACACATTCAGTCTGCACTGACCACAATCCCATCCAAGTTCTATTCCCACACCCCCACATATTTACCCTGTTAATCCCTCTGACCCCAGCGCCAATTTAGCATGGCCAATCCAACTAACCCGCGTGCCTTTCGACTGTGGGAAGCAACCGGAGCACTCGGAGGAAACCCGCACGGGGAGAATGTGCGAACTCCATACAGATAGTGGCCCAAGGCCAGAATTGAATCCTGGTGCTGTGAGGCAGCAATGCTAAATAAATACAGTGTCATCGCGCTGCTCATGAAGGGACATGGGGAATTGAGTGAGGGGAAGGGGAAGTGAGGGAGTGTAAAGGTCAAAAGCTGAAGGGGCTTCTTGTTTTCTGGGATAAAGCCCCACAGCTCTGAACTGTGCCTGATTGAACAGCCTGCCTCCCCACCCAGCCGAACTTTCTCAATAGTCAGCTATCCGACTGCGGCCCCAGCCACCCCTCCAATCCAGACCCCCCAACCCCCGACACCCCCCTCCCATCACCACCCAGAATTAAAGTCCAGTCCTTGTGAGCACTTTCTTCTGAGGCAGGTGAGCCGGGGCAGGAATTTTCCCATTAGCTTCAGAGATGAGATTCCGGCTAGTATTGATGAGTTAGTGATCGATGGGGAACAGCCCCTACCCCTGAAGCAGAAGCTCCGAGTCTCAATCCCTTATTGGGGATTCATAGCACAATCAAACAGTTTGAATCGCAGCCTGCAATTTTTCAACGTACTCCAATGACAGGCGAAAGATTCCATGTGACACAAAGAATGTTAACCGTCTTCAAGTTTATTTATTGCCACAAGTATGCCTTACGTTAACACTGCGATGAAGCTACTGTGAAATTCCCCTAGTCACCACACTCTGGTACCTGTTTGGGTATAATGAAGGAGAATTTAGCACGGCTAATGCATCTAACCAGCACATCTTTCAGCGGAAACTGGAGCACCCAGAGGAAACGCACGTAGACCCGGGGAGAAAGTGCAAACTCTGCAGACAGTGGCCCAAGCTGGGAATCGAACCCGAGTCTCTGGTGCTGTGAGGCAGCAATGCTAACCACTGTGCCACCGCTGATCTACCATCACCGATAGCCCCATGTATGTCAAAATGTGTGTTGCCATAACAATTCCCTGAGTGAATTGTGACACACCACTACCATTCTGGTGCACCTCCCTGCTTCACGTGGCCATTTATCGCAGGGAGTACCAGTGAAAAAAAAATGGTTCAGTCCTTCTCCTTCCTGACAAATAAACAGGGAGATCCCCAGCCAGGAAACCCTTGTGGAGGAGATGGCTGGACAAGAGTGGGTTCCTTTTTTAACTCCCTGTCTTGTCATGTTAATGTTTACACCACCGAAACACAGCTGACAAGAAATTGTGTTCACTCGACATCAGTTCCTCTCGGTTTCAGGGAACTGACTGCATCGTTGACAAATCAAAATATGCATCAAATTAAAGGACACCAGTTTGACAATGGAAATACAGTCCCTCCGCCTATGACTTCAGTTCTATCTGCCCAGCTCCCTCATCAGATTTAACCTCGAGAAGCATTCAACCCTTTCACTTCTTTCTCACATTTTATCTGTCAACAGCTACGAGTTTTATTGACATGAAAATTCTTTTCTTTGCTTTCGATGACCTGACCCAATCTTTTCTGTGATCTTCCCCAGCCTGATGTTGCTCTGTGTACTTTCCAGGCTTCCAACACTGACCACCTCCTTATCATGAAGCCATTGTGGCTCAGAAAGAGGCTATTTAGCCCAGCTGCTCCATTCCCATTTCCTTCCACTCCATCATTGGTTCCTTTCCCTTCCTTTGTTTCTCAGCATTTTCATCTTGGGTGACTGTCTGTGTGGAGTTTGCACATTTTCCCTGCGCCTGCATGAGTTTCCTCCCTTCGGGTACTCCTTCCACAGTCCAAAGATGTGCCGATTAGGTGGATTGGCCATGCTAAATTGCCCCTTACTGTCAGGGGTAAATGCATGGGGTTCTCAGGATAAAGCCTAGCTGAGATTGTGGCCAGTGCAGACTCAATGGGCTGAATGGCCTCCCACTGCACTGCAGAGACTTTTTGATTCTATCTTCTCATTTCTGTCACTAAGTTCAGAAAGCTGCTTGAGACCTTTGAGCTGTTTTGGTGCTTACTGATCTCCTCCCTACCCCTTAGCCACCCATTGCCTGAGAGAACACTCTGTGCAATATCCCTTACAGATAATCAATGATGTAGAAATGTGCCCCTTCTTATCTGATTATTTGCAGAGTCATTTCTTCAGGTTTCCATTCTAGTCGGCACTGCTCAATATGTAGGACAGCGACCTCCTCACAATGTAAAATCAGTAGACCTGTGTGCGACAGCTGTCCTCCAGTAAGAGAAAGAAGTCTCACAACAGCAGGTTAAAGTCCAACAGTTTATCTGGAATCATGAGCTTTTGGAGTGCTGCTCCTTCATCAGGTGAGTAAGGAAATCTCTTCATCCAACAGAGAAGCTCATTGCAATATAGACAAAATGTAAATTAATCTGAAACCCTATCATAGGAGCGGCCTTAATGCTGTGAAATTTCTCTCCACTTTATTGAGAGTTAAATGTTTATTAAAGTTAAATGTTCATTAATGTTTGTTCAGCACAGTATTTGGGGAGGCATGGTGGTACAATATTTAATACCGCTGCCTCAAGCGCCAGGGACCTGGGTTTCATTCCTGGCTTGGGCCACTGTCTGTGCGGAGTCTGCACCTTCTCCCCGTGTCTGCATAACTTTCCCCTGAGCGTTCCTATTTTCTCCTGTAGTCCAAAAGACATGCTGGTTAGATGGATTGGCCATGCCAAATTCAGCCCCATTGTACCCGAACAGGGTGCGGAAGTGCGGCGACTAGGGAATTTCCACGGTAACGTCATTGCAGAACTAATGTGAGCCTACTTGTGACTCTAATAATAAATAATTTTTACATATTCAGCAGCACCAAGCCAGGGTTTCATTTTCAGTTGCAATTTGCAAGTCAGTGGCCTGTTCACAGCCCCACTGCTGCCGCAAACAAGGACCAAGAATTTGGTGCTCAGCCAAATCTCTATTCACTGCAGCGGGACTGGAGAATCCTGCAAGCTGGCGATGCCTTGGGAAGGAACGTCCTGGCCACTGATGGAACTGTATAGCTGGCATTCATGGCTGAATACCTCCATCTTCTTGACCAACATAACGAGTAGTTACCTCTGCCTCCAGAAAGCATTTGAAGGCATGTAGTTACATTTGTATAGCACCATTCTGGACTTTAGGCTGTACTGATGTGTCTCACAGCCAAAAAGTTACTTTTGAAGCGTAATCTCTTTTAAAGTTTTGGGATGGGGTTTTTCAACCGTGCTTGCCCCAAAGCCGGAAAATCGCATCCTTTGCATGGACCTTTGCTACAATTCCCATGTCAAGTGGGATGGTAGATTCTACCTGTGATGTATAAAATATAATAGCCAGTTTATGCACAATAGGCCCTATAACTAACAATAAGATAATGACCGGTAGGCTGATTTTTAAATATTAATGGAAAAACAAATATCAGAAAATTCTCCTGCTGTTCTATAGAATAACGCCACTGGATTTTTGACAACCACCTGAAAGGACAGAGAAGGCCCCAGTTTAACATTTCATCTGAAAGTTGACACCTCTGACAATGCATCTGTCCCTCCATACCACAGCAGGCTGTTAGCTGAGGTTTCCAGGGTGGAACTTGAAGCCACAGCTTTCAGGCTGAGAGGTGAGATGGCTGACATTAGCTGTAAGGGACACTGCTTCTCCTGAAGCAGTCTGCCCAATGCCCCCTCCAGAGCCAACAGTTTCACCTCATTGGTCTTACTGCTGTTCGGTTGAAGCCTTCACTAACTACAAAGATGAATTCAGATTCACACAGGTCTTGCTTGGTCTCCAGCCAGAGTTGGCCATTTCACAATTGGCTGATTATGGAATGGTCAACTGAACCTGTTCTACAATTCAATTTGAGCCTGGCTAACCTGTACCTTAACTCCATATTCCTGCCGTAATTCCGCAATCCTGAATGTTCTTACACAATAAAAACATATAATTCTCAATTTTGACACATTCAGTTGAGCCCCCTCACCTGACTACCCCAGCCCTCTCCATGCTTCACTGTCCAGCCAGAAGCCCTCCACCAACCACCTCACCCCCTCCCCACACTGCTTGCTCCCCCCCACCACCCCCTCCCTCAGCATTTTGGGGACAGAGTGTTGCAGATTGCTACTACCATTTGTGTGAAGAAGTGCCCTCTGACATCACCACCAAAGCGCCTCGCTCGAAGGATATATCCCCTTGTTGTGAACTCCAGTCTCCGAGAAATAGTTTCGCTCTATCCACCCTATCAACTTATTTTAAATGCCTCAATCAATGTGCAGCTTGCAGACTGGCACTGAGCTGCTGTGGGCAGCTGTGTATTCCGGGCCTTGTCGCCAATCTCATCTTGGCACAGCCTCGGGGTTCTGGAAGGAGACTTCTTGAGTTGAGGCTTTCTTGAATTGGAGTGAATCTATTTGTGTCATTGGAAAAAGAGCAACCAACACCTCTAGAAGAATAAGAGGAGATCAAATTGAGGTGTTCAAAATGATAAAACGTATGGATAATGTCGACGTGGAGTGGATGCATTTCTAAATCGAGAGGTCATGGTCTTAAGTATAAGGGATAGCAAACTTAAAACAGAGTTGAGGAGAAACTGCATCTTCCAAAAGGTTGTGAATCTGTGGAATTCGCTATCCCAAAGTGGGGTGAATGCTGGAACAGTGAGTAAATTTAAGGAGAAGTTAGATAGTTTTTTAATTGGTAATGGGTTGAAAGGTTATGGGGAGAAAGCAGGAAAATGGAGATGAAGAGCATATCAACCATGATCGAGTGACAGAGTGGAACCAAAGGGCTGAATGGCCTAATTCTGCTCCTATGTATCTTAAGTGAGAAAATTTGAGTTGATCTTTGAGGCTGACCATCAATCTTTTGGGCAAGTAATCTTTACATTTTGGTTCTCGAGTGTTCCGCCTCCAAGTGTCATGCAGCTTCGATATCTTTATATCTCAATCTATCTTGACAACTTCCTGTATCAGGCTGTTTCTGCATGATCTGCAGAGTGATTAACCTCTCGATAGTTGCAAAGAAAGTCCAGTGCTTGTTGTGACATATTTGTAAAATGATTATTTCCATGTTTAGAATGTGTTCTCACCGAGAGGAAAAAATGGTTTCCACACTAAAAGATAAGACTTCATTCTCATTTGTAATCCTTTGTCATACATGGCAACAATAAGATTAGATCATCTCTCCTTGTCTATTTCAAAGAAAAGGGTATGTCTGAAAAGAGTCTGAAAATATTGTTTCCATCTTCAAAAATTGCTTGCATACATGAATGTGTGTGTGTGTGCGTCAACCTTGGCTCATGCTCTCACCACTGAGTCACAAGGGTTGGGGGTTCAAATCCCACTCTAGATCTTGAGCGCAATAATATAGCCTAACACTCCAACGCTGTACTGAAGGAATGCTATATTGTCTGAGGCACCATCTTTCATTTAAGCTAGCAAAGGAAAGCATAAATTCCAATCAAGGCAAGTGTCACATTATTTTGTAACAAAAGAAATTACAAAATTAATCTGGGCCATTGCATCCACAGGGCACCATCCCTCTCAATTACAACCTCTGATTCCAACTTCTTGTTTTATTAATTTATGGGATGTGGGCATTGCTGATTAGGCCAGCATTTATCACCCATCCCTAGTTGTCCCTGAGAAGGTAGTGATGAGCTACCTTTTTGAACTGCTGCAGCCTCTAGACCATAAGATCATAAGATATAGGAGCAGAATTAGGCCTTTCAACCCTTCAACCTGTGATGTATAAGATATAACAGCCAGTTTATGCACGATAGGCCCTATAACTAACAATAAGATAATGATCCAGCAGGGGTGGGCTGTGCCATTCAGTTATGGTAGATAAGTTTCTCTACCCCATTCTCCTGCCTTTTCCCTATAACCTTTGATCCCCTTACCAATCAAGAACCTATCTATCTCTGTCTTAAATATACTCAATTACCTGACCTCCACAGCCTTCTCTGGCAAAATGAATCCATAGATTGACCGGCTAAAGAAATTCCTCCTCATCTCGGTTCTAAAGGGTTACCCCTTTGTTCAGAAGCTGTGTCCTCAGATCCTTGTCTTGCCTACTAATAGAAACATCTTTCCCACATGCACTCTATCCAGGTCTTTCAGTATTCTGTAAGTTTCAATGACATCCCCTCCTCATTCTTCTAAACTCCATCAAGTACAGACACAGAGTTGTCAAACACCCCTCATATATCAAGCTTTTCATTCCTGATGTAGGTACATCCACAGTGCTGTTAGAGGGGATTTCCAGGGTTGTAACCCAACGACAGTGAAGGAAAAGTGGTATATTTCCAAGTCAGGATGGTGAGTGACTTGGAAGGCTGGTGTTCCCTGATACCTATTGCACTTGTCCTTCTAAATGGTATAGTTGTGGATTTGAAAAGTGCTGTCTAAGGAGCCACGGTGAGTTCCTGCAGTGTGTCTTGTAGATGGTACACACTGTTGCTACTGTTTGTGGGTAGTGGAGGGATTGCATGTTTTTGGATGGAGTCCCAGTCAAACAGGCTGCTTTGTCCTGGATAGTGTCAAACTTCTTCAGTGTTATTGGAGTTGCATCCATCCAAGCAAGTGAAGAGTATTTCACCACACCCCTGACTTGTGCCCTCTGGATGATGGGCAGGGTTGAGGAATCAGGAGATGAGTTACTCCCTATAGTGTTCCTCATCTCTGACATGTTCTTCTTTCAATGGTATTTATATGGCTAGTCCAGTTCCATTTCTTGTCAATGGTAACTCTAGGTTGTTGTTACTGGAGAATCCTTGTTGGGGATACCATTCAGTACTTATGTGGTGCAAATGTTACTTGCCACTTGTCAGCTTGAGCCTGGATATTGTCCATATCTTGCTGCATTTGGATGCGGACTGCTTCAGTGTCTGAGGAATCAAGAATGGCGATGAACATTGTGCAGGCAAGTGCCAACATCCCCACTTCTGACCTTCTGATCGAAGGAAGGTCATTGATGAAGCAACTGAAGATGGTTAGGTGAAGGTCACCTCCCTGATGGACTCTCAACTGCAACTTAACTTACTGAAAAGATGTGGAGTTGCTGGCGTTGGACTGAGTTGGGCACAGTAAGCAGTCTCACAACACCAGGTTAACGTCCAACAGGTTTATCTGGTAGCACAAGCAAACTTGCTGAAGGCAATTGGAACAAAAACAGAGAATGCTGGAGAAACCTGACAGGTTTAGCAGCACCTGTAGAGAGAGAAACAGAGTTAACATTTTGACGCTGCAGTTCTGGCCCAATTTTCAGGCTTTAATCTGATAGGTTGTATCAGGACATAATTCCTGTGACCCTGCAGCTCAACTGCAGAAATTAACTAAGTCAAAATCTGCCTTAATTTTGGATGCCACTCGCGTAATAACTTTACCTCAGTTACCATAAAAATGTTGTTCAAAAAAAAATGAAGAGCATGTGGGTATGTATGTGGTACAGTGGGTGTAATATCTGCTGTAAAACTAATGTCACAGGATATCCAAATATCACTAACTGATATTAATAGAACAATTTGACCCTGTATATTGCCTGATAGAGAATAGCAACCCCTCACCTCCAAACACTTTACATATCATGAGGTTATTTAACAGATCTAGCATCTGAGTTGCAGGGTATTGCAACTGCAAGGAAGGATGTGCAAGCAGTGTAGACTTTATTTTGGTGTTTCTACATTATTCACACAGACACATGCGCACACATGCTCAGATGCACAGGCACATTGCATGTATTCTTACATTACGGTGAAATGCTTTATAGTCTCTGTCAACAGACAGATGTGATGTTGACACAGTGACACAGTAGTCAATATTATGGTCTCACATTGCCAGGGTTCCAGGTTCAATTCCGGCATTGGGTCACCATCTGTGCAGAGTTTGCATGTTACCCCCGTGTCTATGTGGATTTCCTCCGGTGCTCCGGCTTCCTTCCACAGTCCAAAGATGTGCACATTAGGTGGATTGGCCATGCCATATTGTCCTTTAGTGTCACGGGGTGGAAGTGTGGTCAGTGCAGACTCAATGGCCTCCTTCTGCACTGTAGGGATTCTAAGAAATGCAAATTCCACAACACTAGGAGCTGCAGGAAATCAAATCATCTCCTGTTTGATCTTTGGACCTTTATTAAATGATGAACTCATCCTCTCGAACTTACTCATTGGGTGCGATATGATTAGCATTAGATATCAAAGTAAGAGAGTCCAAAGTAAGCAAACACTGTGAGAGGCCAGATCCAGTCCACACACAGTTAATGTTATCAAATGTTGTTTTCTTCCTTTCAGGTTAATCAACAGTTCTGAAAGGCTGGCCTTGACCGGCTATGGATTCCGAGTTAATTGTCAATAACGAAATGGGCATGCAAGGAGTTTAATAGATTACCAGAGGCACATTCTTTTTTTATTGCTGTCTCTCTTTCTCTCTCTCTTTCTCTCTCCAAATACAAATATCTCTTCTTAAGGAAGAGGGACCTGTGGATCAGTGTGTTAATGCCGGATTCACTGAAACAAAAGTTATCAGAGAATGGCCAGTGGTTTGAATGGAAACATTTTGCCACAATTAATAACAAATTAACGAGCAGCAGAGACGATGCTCAAAATTATTCTGTTCCACTTTATCAATTGACGATTAGGCTGGCATGAGTCACCTCGCTTATTTTCATTAACTAGCCACTTACACTTCCTCAGTTGCCTCTCTCTGCATTAAATATCAGTTCCTCACTGACCCAGCAGGCTCAGTTGGCGAGTAGCTGAGCCAAGCCGAGAGATGGTGGGTTTGTTTCCTCATCCATGCCCACCTGGCTGGTTGCATTGCCGAGACAAGCACTGTGGTTGGTCTCAATGCCACCCGGTGGAAGGGTGGATAAGGAAGACCAAAATACCAACTACCAGGTGCACGGTGGCACAATGGTTAGCGCTGCTGTCTCACAACGCCAGGAACCTGGGTTCAATTCCAGATCGTTCGCTACGTGGAGTTTGCACATTCTCTCCGTGTCTGTGTGGGTTTCCTCCAGGTGCTCTCATTTCCCCCTGCAGTCCAAAAACATGCGCATTAGGTTGATTGGCCATGCTAAATTGATCCTTAGTGTCAGGTGCTTAGCAGGGTGGCACAGTGGCACAGTAACACAGTAGTTAGCACTACTGCTTCACAGCTCCATGGTCCTGGGTTTGATTCCTGGCTTGGGTCACTATCTCTGTGGACTTTGCACATTCTCCTCATGTCTGTGTGGGTTTCCTCCCACAGGCCAAAGATGTGCGGGTCAGGTTGATTGATCATACTAAGAAATTGCTCCTTAGCGTCCAGGGATGCATAGGTTAGAGGGATTAGTGGGTATAATATATAGGATGGGGGTAGAGCCTGGGTGGAATTGTGGTTGGTACACATTCGATGGGCCAAATGGCCTCTTTCTGCACTGAGGGATTCTATGATTCTTTCCTGAACAGTAGAGAAAATAATTTAAAACTCAGTAGAATGTTGCTCTTTAAATCCAGATGGAAGTAGGCCTCAGCTATCTTGTTAAACCACCTGAAATAATGTAAGCAGTTTTGGACACCACTTAAGGAGTATGGAAATGCCTTTAATTGATAGCAGCAAACTATTGTAGTCTGGAGGTGTTCAGCAGGGCAAGGGTTGGTGAGAGGCTGGAGAATGGCATAGAGGGTCGCATGTTAGTAGATTGTAGAGTAGAAGGAGCTAACATAGGGAGTGCACGCATGCATGGTAGTGCTTGCAATATGTACACAGGGGTTAACAATAGATGGTTTAATGTTCAAATACACAAATCTTTAGACCCCTTTACTGAGTATCTTTACAACAGGAAGAATACATGGGCCTCAGACAGATTGCAACATAGATTTAGCAGAAAGATAATGATCCAGGTGTGAAAATAGGAGGTGTGAACTGTAAGTTCACAGATGACTCGAAAATTAGTGCTGTGATAAATAACGAGGAGCAAAGCGTCAGTTTATAGGTCAATACAGACAGTCAGTTCAGATGGGCAGAATGGTATATGGAAATTAACCTTGGAAAGTATAAGGAGATTCATTTTGGGAGGACTAACAAGGCAAGGGAATACACAATGCTAGAAAGTACAGAGGATCAGAGAGATCTTTGGGTGCATGTCCATAGATCTCTGAAGACAGCAAGTCAGGCAGATAAGGTGGTTAAGAAGGTTCATGGGATATTTGCCATTAATAGCTCAAGCTTGGCAATATAAGAGCAGGGAGGTTATGATGGAGCTGTATTAAATGACCCAGCACTGATGCAATGTTAACAACTCAACTCTTTTAATGGCGAAACAAGGGGATTATGAAAGGTGAAGCAACTTCAACACTGCTCTGAAGGAAATTCTTGTGCAGTTAGAAAGAATAACATAAGGCACAGACCAGATAGTGACTGGAGCAAAGATCCTAGCCAATTCTGGCAGACCTTGTGCAACCTTATTCCAAAATAGACCTTATTATTATTTAACTAAGAAAAACATGGCTAGCAACATAAACAGAAACCAGGTAGATGGCATTTGGATCTCTATTTACTCAATGAATCAGTAGGGAGATGGCTTAAACTGACAAAACCTCAAGTTTGTTTGATTAAATTGGATTGATTGCTTGAGTGTCAAGATATTTGTCATGGGGTAAAAGATTTTCAACATATTTCTCTTCACTCCCTTTTGTCATGTAGTTTTTCAGGAAAAACAAGTTATTTCCTTTGAAAATTCTCACACAGTCGGATTTGTCTTGATGTCATCAAAAGCGATGGGCAAACAAGTGTGAGATCTGAAAGTGCATTGTCCTGCAAAGAACCTCCTTCATGGGCCCCATAAATATTGTAAGATCAGAGTGAGGTCTTCTAATTTTTAAAGGGCAGGCACTAACATCACTTAAAGAAAAGTGAACAGACAAGTTGGGCTCCCACCAGAAAGAAAAATGTAGCTACCCATCATGGTCAACTTACAAAAGGAGAAAATGATGGATGTGCTTGAAACAATTCTTTAGTAAACTAGGCAAAGTTCCCATTCTGAGACCTTAGAGAGTCCCACAACTTGCTGTTCGGTCATTGTATTTGCACCAATAACATTTGGAGATGTTCTTTGAGAACAGAAATCAGTTTTTTTAAATTAATTTGTAGGAAATGGGTATTGCTGTCTGCCCAGCAATTATTGCCCAATCCTCGTTGCCCGAGGGCAGTTGAGAGTCAACTACATTCCTGTGGCTCTGGAGTCACATATAGGCCAGATCGGGTAAGAAAGACAGGTTGCCTCTCCTAAAGGACATTATTGAACCAGATGGTTCTTTTCCTACAATCAGCAATAGATTGTTAATTCTCAATATTTTTTTATTGAATTCAAATTCCACTATCCGTTATGGCACAATTGAACCCAGGTCCCCAATTTCTGGATTAATAATCTATATTAATAATCTAGCAATAATAACAATGAGACCATTGCCAGTCCTGTTGAGAGTTCCTACCCTACATGCAATGACAGACAGAAGATCTTGCTCCGTAAGGCCATTACAGGAAGTAACATTAGGACATGAATGTGTCTGGGTCCAGCCACTGCATCACAACTCTGCTAAAGGAATTGCAGTGAAGACAAAAAAACAGCCAAAGCAGTTGTTTCGCGACTGACACACATCGCGAAAATGAAACAGAGCGGATTAGCCTTTCCTAATGAAAATGTCTTTTGAAAATTGCAAGATGGTTAACTGCTGAGAATGGAGAGTTCCAGCATGGTGGTCATTGATTGCCTGGTCCTGGGAGTTCAGTCTCTGTAACATTGAGTGGAAAATACAAACCTAACCAAATATTGGGTTGCCTTCTTCTCTTTGACTAACTTCAGCTGAGAAAGCAAAGACAATAGAACATAGAACATAGAACACTACAGCACAGAACAGGCCCTTCGGACTTTGATGTTGCGCCGACCAATATAAAAAGCAATGCCCCTCCAAACTAAACCATTCCCTTCTCTTCCATATACTTATCAACTAACCTCTTAAACGCCACCAAACTTGGCGCATCTACAACTGCTGCAGGCAGGGCATTCCACTCCCGAACCACCCTTTGGGTAAAGAACCTACCTCTGATATCCGTCCTATAACTATCACCCCTTAATTTAAAGCTGTGTCCCCTCGTGCTAGCTTTCTCCATCCTAGGAAAAAGGCTATCACTGTCCACCCTATCTAAACCTCTAATCATCTTATATGTTTCGATAAGGTCTCCTCTTAGCCGCCTCCTTTCTAACGAAAACAACCTCAAATCCCTCAGCCTCTCTTCATAAGACCTGCCTTCCATACCAGGCAACATCCTGGTAAACCTCCTCTGTACCCTCTCCAATGCCTCCACATCTTTCTTATAATGCGGGGACCAGAACTGCACACAATACTCCAAGTGCGGCCGCACTAGAGTTTTGTACAGTTGCAACATGATGTTGCGGCTCCAAAATTCAATCCCCCTACCAATAAAAGCTAAGACTCCATATGCCTTCTTAACAACCTTCTAAGGCGTTTGATAAGGTGGCCCATGGAAGACTTCTGCAGAAAATGCAGATGTATACGATAGAGGGTGATTTAGCTAATTGGGTTAGGAATTGGCTAGCAGATAGAAGACAGAGGGTGGTGGTTGATGGGAGATATTCATTTTGGAGTTTGGTGACAAGTGGTGTACCTCAGGGGTCTGTTTTGGGGCCCTTGCTGTTTGTAATTTTTATAAATGATCTGGATGAGGGTATTGAAGGATGGATTAGTAAATTTGCAGATGACACTAAAGTCGGTGGAGTGGTAGATAGTGAAGAGGGGTGTTATAGTTTGCAGAGGGACTTGGACAAGTTGCAGAGCTGGGCCGAGAGGTGGCAAATGGAGTTTAATGTGGAAAAGTGTGAGGTAATGCACTATGGCAGAAATAATAAATGTATAGAGTATAGGGCAAATGGTAGGATTCTTAGTAGTCTAGATGAACAGAGGGATCTTGGTGTGTATGTGCATAGATCCCTGAAAGTAGGCAGTCAGGTCGAGAAGGTTGTTAGGAAGGCATATGGAGTCTTGGCTTTTATTGGTAGAGGGATTGAATTTCGGAGCCGCAACGTCATGTTGCAACTGTACAAAACTCTAGTGCGGCCGCACTTGGAGTATTGTGTGCAGTTCTGGTCCCCACATTATAAGAAAGATGTGGAGGCATTGGAGAGGGTACAGAGGAGGTTTACCAGGATGTTGCCTGGTATGGAGGGCAGGTCTTATGAGGAGAGGCTGAGGGATTTGAGGTTGTTTTCGTTAGAAAGGAGGAGGCTAAGAGGGGACCTGATCGAAACATATAAGATGATTAGAGGTTTAGATAGGGTGGACAGTGATAGCCTTTTTCCTAGGATGGAGAAAGCTAGCACGAGGGGACACAGCTTTAAATTAAGGGGTGATAGTTATAGGACGGATATCAGAGGCAGGTTCTTTACCCAAAGGGTGGTTCGGGAGTGGAATGCCCTGCCTGCAGCAGTTGTAGATGCGCCAAGTTTGGTGGCGTTTAAGAGGTTAGTTGATAAGTATATGGAAGAGAAGGGAATGGTTTAGTTTGGAGGGGCATTGCTTTTTATATTGGTCGGTGCAACATCGAAGGCCGAAGGGCCTGTTCTGTGCTATTATGTTCTATGTTCTATGTTCTATGTTCTCGACTTGACTGCCTATTTTCAGGGATCTATGCACATACACACCAAGATCCCTCTGTTCATCAACACTATTAAGAATCCTATCATTAGCCCTATACTCTACACATTTATTATTCCTGCCATAGTGCATTACCTCACACTTTTCCACATTAAACTCCATTTGCCACCTCTCGGCCCAGCTCTGCAACTTGTCCAAGTCTCTCTGCAAACTATAACACCCCTCCCATTCCCATCATTCCCAGTGACGGGAATTTTCCAAATGTTCACATCAGTGGGATTCTCGGTTCCCGCAGCACTGAACAGGGATTTGACTGAGCGCCAAATTCACCACCCTCACTTGCAGCGGCACCGGGGAATGAACAGCTGGAAAATTCCAGCCAAAATGTGTGTCCCCCAACTTACTTCATGTCTCATTATAGGTCTCAGTTGTCGTAGGAAATAATTCCTACTACACAAAAAGAGTCCATTTGACCCATCAAGTCCACACTGACTCTATGACAGAGTATCTTACCCAGACCCTCTGCAACTCCCCCATCCCTATAACTCTACACACTTACCATGACTAATTCATCTTAAGACACTAAGAGGAAATTTAGTATGGCTACTATACCTGACCTACATAGCTTGGGACATTGAGGAGCAATTTGGTATGATCAATCCACTAACCCACACCATCTTTGGACTGTGGAAGGGAACTGGAGCATCCATTGGAAACCCACACAAACACAGGGAGAACATGCAAACTCCACACAGACAGTCACTCAAGGCCAGAACCTATGTACTTGGTGCTATGAGACGGCAGTGCTAATCACTGTGGCACCATGCCACCCCAATTGACTTGAGTGGGCTGTATTAGCATAGTGTTTAAAATTCAGGAGGCTTGCCCAATCAGGATTAATGCAAGGGCAGAATCAGGCTTAGGGACCCCAGCTTTAGGAACATTTGGCCTATCTAAAGCTGATAATTTAAGAACAAAAAAGAAAAAAAAATCATCTGTATTTATATCATGAAATTGGGATAAATAATATAAGCTCATTATGCAGCATCTAGATTGGTCATGGAAAGCTTCCACTAAATTGGGAGACGCTACATCAAGTTAGTGCAAGATTGTTAATTGAACTAATCAAATGCTGGACTGGATCTCAAGGGCATTTGATTTCAGTCAAAACAAGTTTGTTTAATCCTACATAAATCATTGTTCAGGCAGCTCTGGAGTTGTTGGGCGCTGGTCTTATTGTCTTATCTTCAAAGTGTCATTGACATTCTGGAGCGGGTTCAGAGAAGACTAACGGGAGCGATTCCAGGAATCAAACAGGAAATCTCAAGAATGGACTGATTTCCAAGCAGAGGAAAGATTGTAGGTGGGAGACATGGTGCAATAAATTGTGCCCTGAATAGCACAGGAGAAAGAAGTAGTTTTTTGTAAAAAATAAACAAATTCTGAGCTTTGGTAACAAAGATCACAAATGTGATCTTGATAGTTATAAAATGTCATAAATAATGAGCAGAATTTTACTTTTCCTGATTCATTGCTGGATAGAATGGAGCTCCAAGAAGGATAGATGTTGATAGACCAATCTCTCTGGAAAATGAGCAAGATCCTTATCTACGTATAGAGTAGATGGAAGAATGGTTTTAAGACAATTTATTATTTGATTAATAAGGGGATCAAGGGTTATGGGGAAAAAGGCAGGAGAATGGGGATGAGAAAAATATCAGCCATGATTGAATGTTGGAGCAGACTTGATGGGCCAAGTGGCCTAATTCTGCTCCAATGTCTTATGGTCTTGTAAGAATATGGCATCACCAATTATGTTCCATCGAGCATTGCTATGTGTTAGAAAGTCAGAAATATAGCAGGAGGAATTCCAATTTCTAATATATTCCCTCTGACTCTGCTGCCTTCTCTCTACGTCCTGGTGTTAACCTGTGGGTTGTATACTGGCAGCAGGAGGTTATAAAGTATGCACATTGAATGGTGGTGATGTCTTCAGGGCCTGCCTGTTTTGCTCAGTCGAGACCTGAGAAAAGTTGGGAAGAGGAAGGAAGCCATGGTCTCTTCTTGTGAGTTCTGGATTGTGAGGCATGTCAGTTCAGAAATAGATTTTAGGTTTTCTTGAGGCGCATGAGGCACATCAGTGTTAACATTGAATACGTATTCTCGGGGACAAGTTTCTCTTTATTTCCCTCAGAAATTTCAGCTTTATTAGCAGACCTCTCTGAAAAATTATTATTGATTAACTTATTTTCCCTCATCTTGTGCCTTCTTACATTCACTCATCAGAAACTAGGCCCTGTCAGGTCAGAGCTTTTTACCACAGAACCAGAGAATCTCTTCAGCCCTCCGAGTCCACACCAATTCTCCCAAAGAGTGCAGAGACTCTTCTCTCTGCATTCTTCCCATACGCCTGTGCATTTACCATGGCTAATCCAACTAACCTACATATCTTTGGACACTAAGGGACAATTTGGCATGGCCAATCCACCTAACCTGCACATCTTCAGACTCTGCGAGGATATCGGAACATCCGGAGGAAACTCAAACAGACACAGGGAGAACATACAAACTCCACACAGACAGTGACCAGAGGCTGGAACTGAACCTGGGTCCCCAGCACTGTGAGGCAGCAATGCTAACCGCTGTGTCACTGTGCCACTTTGTCAGTCATTGACCATATGAATTTCAACAACCAGTGCCTGCATCTCATGTTTAATCACTGGGCTGGTTATCTCCTCTTCTGCGTGTGAGGGGTTTTCCACTGGTGAGATGATTGGCAAAAAGAGGACACAGATATAAGGTAACTAACAAAGGAACCAGAAAGGAGATAAGAAAATCATCTTTTCTAATGCTATGATCTAGAATGCACTGTTCAATAGTAACTAAAATTGGAAATACACTACAAGGGGAAACAAGAATTGCAGGGTTAGGGGAGAAGAGCAGGAGAATAGGACTAACTGGATAGCTCTTACAAAGACTAGATCAGGGGATGTTTCTACAATGTTACAAAATCTTAGTGAGTAGAGTGTTCCTATAGTAACCGGTGACCCTCGTAATGTCAGGTGACATGTTACATCACCGCTGGGCTTTAGCCAGATAATCTATTAGAATGTGGAAGCACCAGAAGATATTGTTAATATAGGAGGAAGCAGGGATCCAGCAACTGAATCACACTAGGTGAAGAGCAGTCTGCAGGCCCTCAGGATTCTATCATGTCACACATGTCTTCATCATCTGTTTGAAGGTCCTCATTCAACAAGATTTCCATGTGCTGAACTCCAGGTTTGTTGCATGCAGATAACCACTATGACATGGCATTCCCTTTCAGAGTTGTACTTGAGGAAGTCACCAGATAGTAAAATATGGCCCTTGCACACTGCACTGGTCCACTCATTAAGGATCCTAGTTGTAGGACATTTGAGCTGGTTGTACATCTTTCGAAGAGCAGTCATGAGCTAAATCTGCAAGGGATTATCCCTTGACTCTGAGCAATCAGTCTTACACTTCCTGCATGAAGATGTAACACTGATACAGAATCAAAGCATCAGTGAGCAGAGACTTGATTGATGCACTGTTGATGCTTACTTTATCGTTGCATATTTATGGAAAGGAAGGCTTTGTAACTTGTGGTCTCTGCTGTTAACAATTGTTCCTTCAGCTGCCCAGGTCTTCAGCTTTGGAATTCCTTTACTAAATGGCCCTTACTAAAAGCCTTGCTGCTGCCCTTGTGCTACATAAGGCATTTCTTTAAAACCAACTTCTTTGACCAAGCTCTGGGTCACCTGACTTAATACATTATCACATTACTCGGTGTGAGATTTTTATCTATTTCTGCTCCTCCGATGTACACTGGGACACTTCATCGAATATTATCTGAGTGGCAATTGTTGCTGCCATTGGATGTTGAAGATTGGCCCTAGTTGGGAAAGAAAGCTTATGCTTGAATGCAAACAACTGAAAATTTAGGAATCTGTGGATTACTGCACTTTTAAAATGCTCACAGGGCAACACGGTGGCACAATGGCTCCGGTTTCCTCCCACAACCCAAAAATTCGCTCTTAGGCTGATTGGGAAACAAATTGTCCCTATAGTGAGAGTCTTCCATATTAGGAATAACCTAAATTTAGGATAGGATAATGGAATTGCTACTATATAGTTATGATGGCGGCGTGGGCTCGTTGGGCCGAACAGCCTGTTTCCCGTGCTGTGTTGCTGTAAAAAATAAAATAGTTAGCACTGCTGCCTCACTGTAACACTACATTCTGAAACTTCTCCTTTCCTTCCCCTCTATGCACTCTATAAATGGTATACTTTGTATAGCGCGCATGAGACAATACTTTTCACTGTATACCAATGATGTGAACAAATAAATCAAATCAATTCAGATCACAATGCCAGGGATCTGGGTTCAATTCCCGGCATTGGGTCACTATCTGTGTGGAGTTTGCACATTCTTCCTGTATCTCTCTGGGGAGGCAATGGCCTAGTGGTATTATCGCTAGACTATTAGTCCAGAAGCTCAGTAATGTTCTGGCTACCTGGATTCAAATCCCGCCATGGTAAATGGTGGAATTTGAATTCAATAAAAAATATCTGGAATTCAGAATCTGCTGATGACCATGAAACCATGTGTTATTGTTGAAAATCCCATCTCGTTCTCTAATAACCTTCAGGGAAGGAAATCTGCCATCCTTACCAGGTCTGTGACTCTAGAGTCACAGCAATATGGTTGATGCTCACTACCCTCATTCAACTAGGGATGGGCAATAAATGCTGGCCAGTCAGCGAGGCTTGTGTCCCATAAATGAATAGAAAAAAATCTGAGGATTTCCTCCGAGTGCTCCAGTTTCCTCCCAGCATCCAAAGATGAGCAGGTTAGGTTGATTGGCCATGATAAATTGCCCCTTAAAGATAGGGGGATCAGTAGGGTAAGTACTTAGGATTACAAGGCTAGGGACTGGTTGAGATTGTTGTCAGTGCCGGCTTTATGGCTCAAATGGCCTTCTTCTGCATTGCACTATGATTCATTCTCTTATTCAACCAAAGACAGCCAAAAAATACTTCAGATATGTGCGCAATGCAGCACAGAAGCCCAGTTCCAAATTTGCATCAGTCAATGGCTAATATTTGATGATAACTTGACTTGTCTTATATACAGGACACAGAAAATATTTGACTTGAATCTGGAATTCTATACAATGGAATTGATTGGTGTGTGGTTTGTTTACTGGTCTTTGTTTACTGGACTACTCAGAACTGTGGTTAGATCAAGTAATTGTTTAACTTGGAGCTGATTGTATTCTGCTTTGACTTCAGGCTGTATCTGAATTGGATGTGAATGGATCTGAATTTTACTCTGGTAGAACAGTGCCTCTGTAATCTTCAAAGTGAATATCTCAGACAGACTAACCAAAAATGGGATGGGTGGTCCATCAAACCACCCAACAGATTGTGAATGAGTAAAAGTCTCAGTACTGGAAAACTCCAATTGGCAACAGGACCAAGGGAACTTTACGGCTGGTAATTTTAGTTTTGTGTTGGTACCTTGGCACCCATACCGCTTTAATTCCAACATGCACAATGTAATGGATCAGAGACTACCAACAATGATAAATCAATGAGGCTTTTCTCTCTGACATGCTGAGTAAAAGATTGCATTATTTTCAACTTATTTTTCCAGCAGCTGGAATTAAAGTTTTAATGTTTAAAGTTTTTAAAGTTTATTTATTAGAGTCACAAATAGGCTTATTTACTGCAATGAAGTTAGTGTGAAAATCTCCTAATTGGTACACTCCGGTGCCAGTTTGGGTACATTGAGGAAGAATTTAGCACGGCCAATACACCTAATCAACACGTCTTTCAGATTTGTGGGAGGAAACTAGAGCTCCCAAGGAAACCCACACAGACACATGGAGAACATACACAGATAGTAACCCAAGTCAGGAATTAAACCCAGGTCCCTGGCACTGTGAGACAGCAGTACTGAGCTACTGTGCCACCTTAAAACTAAGTGGAAAGTAGGATGGGGTGAAGGGGAAGAGTGGAACTTATAACTCTGAAATGAAAAGTTAAGACTACAGAACAGAACAGAACCGCAGAGTGTGACGGGAGAAGATAACAGTAATAATTCATCACTGACCGAAGTCAAACCAGAGGAAAATAGTAAGAAAGTGAACACTAAAGATACTTTAAGAAATATAAAGGGTCAGAAAACACTGGTGCAAGTATTTTATATTCCTCTAACAGTAGCTGATGGACAGAGTATTGATTAAGAGCAAGAGGACCTTGTAACAAAGGCAAAGCAATAATTGTGAGGCACTTCAGCCTTCATAAAGACTAAAAAGATTGACAAAACTAGTTTGTGAGACAAATTCATGGGACGCATTCAAGATATTTTCCTAGAACAATGCATCATTGAATCCAACTAGACAAGAATCTATTTTAGATTTTGTCTTGTGGAATGAGATTAGGTTAATTAGTAATCTCATAGTAAGGGATCCTCTGTTGAATGATTAAATTATGGTCCAATTTCACATTAACTTTGAGAGTGAAGTGTACAAGCCTGAAACCAGGGTATTAAACTTACAAATGAGAGGCAAATTGACCAAGATAGATTTGGAAATTGGATTGAAAGGTGCAATGGCAAATAACCAAAGATGTACATTCAGAGAAATATTTCACAAATCTCAAATACATGGAAAAGGTATTTTTGAAGTCTAAGAGAATCAAGGGGTATGGGAGGATGGTCAAAGATCTATTTTGATTGACTGAATGGCAGTGCGAGCTCAGGGGTCCCTGTGCCTTACACCTCCTAATTGTTATGCTCTTGCGTGTAAGAGAACTTGCCAGTTTAGAAACTAATTTGTGCTGGTGGGTGGGTTTTGTGGCACTTTTGCTACCTGGGTAGCTTGGTGGGAACTCACACCCAATTTCAGACTCAAAAGCTAATTAATTACACCGTCACAAATATGGTGGAGGCGGTGGAAAATCAGGTAGTGTCCCGAGAGGCAGTCGATAGACAGGACTGCATACTGTCTGATGTTCTGTCTTCCATATGCGTGTATATTTTCACCTCCATGGGAAGGTTGGTAGCCATTTTGGAGGCTTTGGTCCAGCAGACCCTGTGTGATTTTTGAAATTCATTCTTGGAATGTGAGGGGATTCACTGGTTAGGGCAGCATTTATTGTCCTTTGCTCATCGCCTGACATGTGCTTGGATTTGCATTCCATTGCTGTAGGTATCTGTGCAATCCATCAGTGTCTAGCAAAGCGGGGGAGGAAGGGGGCACCTTGACCACCCCCCCTCCCCCCTTACTCCCTCCAGGACATCTTTCTCCTCAGGGAATCTCTTTGCACTCATTGGGATACATCCCATGGCCTTCCACTCAGGTGGCCCCATGAGTGTCCAGGCAATCTCAATCTGCTCTGCCCATGACCCCATCACTGTTTAGGCCCAAGATGGTGCCTCCTGCCCCATAGCAAGACATCCAGAGTAAGCTGGAATGCTATTGTCTCAGTCCTCTAGGATCCGAGGGCACAGCCTCAAAGTAAAGGGACGCTCTTTTAAAATCGAGATGAGGAGGAATTTCTTCAGCCATAGGGTGGTAAATCTGTGGAATTCATTGCCACAGAAGGCTGTGGAGGCTAAGTCATTGAGTGTGTTTAAGGCAGAAATAGATAGGTTCTTGATTGGTGAGGAGATCAAAGGTTATGGGGAAAAGGTAGGAGAATGGGGTTGAGAAACTTATCAGCCACGATTGAATGATGGAGCAGACTCAATGGGCCAAATGGCCTAATTCTGTTCCTATGTCTTACATCAATTGGTTCCCCTTTAACTATCTTGCTCATTCAAAGAATTCTAATCAATTTGTCTGGCACAATTTCCCCTTTATGAAACTATGCTGATCATGCTCATAATATTTTGTATTTTTAAATGACCTGCTATTACATTCTTTATAGTGAGCTCCATCATTTTCTCAATGATCATTATTAAGCTAACTGGTCCATAGTTATCTGTTTGTTGCTTCTCAACGTTCTTGTATAAAGGATTACATTAATGGCTGTCTAATATTCTTGAAGGGCCGAATGGCCTACTCCTGCTTCTATTTTCTATGTTTCAATGTTTTTAATCAGAGCTTGACATGAAATCAAGGCTGAACTAGGGATCGGAATAAGCCATTCAGCCCATCAAATCGGTTTGACCTTTGCATGATGTCAGTGCTGATAGTTAAAAGCAATACTAAGGGAGTGCTACACTCTCAGTGGCACCGCCTCTTGGACCGTAGGTTAAGTGATTCCTGTATGTTGTGCATTGTCAACATTCAAAAAAATGTATTCATAAATATCACCACAAAATCATCTTTATTGCAGCAATAATGTGTGCTGCGATATGAAGAAGTTATCATGTGGCACAGTCGATTTCAAGTTGCTGGAATTAATCGTGCTTACCCTTTATAGAACAGAAAAAGTTCTTAAGCAAAATAACATTTCACTGCGTGCTTTTTTATTTTTGGAGAATGGTTAAAGAGATCTTCCCACTTTGCATTCTCAACATAAGGGGCAATTCAGCTGTATTTTAGCAGAGGTGTTCTTTGGTGGTTTCTTTACAAGCCGCTTCCTCTGGCTTTTGCTCTCAGGCCTCCACATCTTTACTGTGGAGAAACCAAGCTTGACATGTTACATTTTATTTGCCACAGACTTTTGTTCCTTTCTGCTCACAGTCTGGCTTCACTTGAAAGCATTTTCCCAAGTAGAACTTCTATCCTGAAAAGGAATAGTCCCCAAAAATCACTTTTTATCACCTTTGTGGGATCTTGCTGTGTGCAAAGTGTTTCCTACATGACAACAGTGACTATGCCTCAAAATACTTCAGCAGCTGTGAAACTTTTTCAGGCATTGATTGTGTGAAGGTCTGTAAGTTTTTTTTTCCTTATTATTATGAATATAAACTCTTGTTGTGATCAAATAGTTTGCATCAACTGATCATTTTCTTTTAATGGTTTACCTGCCATAACTTGACAAAGAAGAAAGCAGCATCTTTGGATCTTTCCAATTGCAAGAGCAAATGAATCAGGAGCAGAACTAGGCCATTCGGCCCTCAATGCATGTTATACCTCTCAATAATATCATGGCTGATCTGATTGTAGCCTCAATTCCACATTTCCACTGACTGCATTCCCCCCACCCCACTTAGTAACAGTTGGCAACCTCCATAGAATCTCAACAGTGCAGAGGGAGGCCATTCAGCCCATCGAGTCTGCACTGGCCAGAATCCGATCCAACCTTTTCCCTGCGTGTACTTACCCTGTTAGTCCCCTTGCTAATAAGTGGCAATTTAGCGTGGCCAATCAAACTAACCTGTACATCTTTGGACTATGAGAGGAAAGCAGAGCACCCGGAGGAAACCCACACAGACATAGGGAGAACATGCAAACTCTGCACTGACAGTGACCCAAGGCAGGAATTGAACCCGAGTCCCCTGGGGCTGTGAGACAGCAATGGTAACCACTATACCACCTTGACCCTGTTAGTCAACAGTCAATCTGTCTCTACCTGAGAATTACTCAATGACTCTGCCTCAACCAATCTCCGGGGAAGCGAATTCCAAACACTCACAACTCTCTGAGAGAAAAGATTTCTCCCCACCTTCACTTAAAATGGAAGAGCCATTAAAGTGTTTGCCCCTGTTCTGGGCTGGAAGAATCATAGCGAGCAGAATGAAAGACCATGCAAAAGTCTGTTGATCTCAGGTGGGATTTTATAGTTTTGGGGCAAATCCAGCTGGAAAGCCCCACTCCCCAGTTTCCAAATTAAGTCTAGTATTCTCATTTTTGCACTGCGGCTTACTGGGCGATTTTGAATCCGCACTACCCATCTCTGGGAAGGTGGCACACATTCAAAATCCACATAGTGTGATTCGCGCCGGCGAATTTCCGAGTTTTGATCTTCCCTGCCCTTTGCCGGGGGATTAGGGTGAAACATGTCACAGGACCACAGGAAACTCAGTTCAATACATTGGCATTCCATTAGTGAGCACTGTTTCTGCAACTTACCCACTCACCGGAAATTCAGTGTAATGCCACATTGGCGCCATTTACAACAGGTTCAGTTAGACGTGGATCTGTTGTGAGGGTCTCCCCTGGGCTGCAAAAGTGGGTATAACCCCAAGGGAGAGCGACAAGGCGAGAAAATCCCTGACAATAACTATGACATAACACAATATTCTGCACTCTCTCCTTTCCTTCTCTATGTAAGCATTCTTTGTCTGTACAAGAGCAAGAAACAATACTTTTCACTAAAAACTAATACATGTGACAATAATAAATCAAACCAAATCAAGGTTAGCACTATCAGATTGGCACCATGCCCATACCAAACTGGCACTCCCAATCTGGCTGTCAAGAGTCAGATCCAAGTGGGAGCCATATGAGGAGACAAAGGGAAATTCATTCAGATTTGGTTGTGGACCGGGAACAGATGGAGGAGCAAAGCAGGGGATGCCAGCCAGGTCAGTAGGTGCCGGGAAGGGGTTATGATGATGGTGGAGTTGATGATGGGGGTGATGATGATGGGGATGATGATGATGGGGGTGATGATGATGGGGGTGATGATGATGGGGGTGATGATGATGGGGGTGATAATGATGGGGGTGATGATGATGGGGGTGATGATGATGGGGGTTATGATGGGGGTGATGATGATGGGGGTGATGATGATGGGGATGATGATGATGGGGATGATGATGATGGGGGTGATGATGATGGGGGTGATGATGATGGGGTTATGATGATGGGGGTGATGATGATGGGGGTTATGATGATGGGGGTGATGATGATGGGGTTATGATGATGGGGATGATGATGATGGGGGTGATGATGATGGGGGTGATGATGATGGGGATGATGATGATGGGGTTATGATGAGGGATGATGATGATGGCGGTGATGATGATGGGGGTGATGATGATGGGGGTGATGATGATGGGGGTTATGATGATGGGGATGATGATGATTGGCGGTGATGATGATGGGGATGATGATGATGGGGGTATGATGATGGGGGTGATGATGATGGCGGTGATGATGATGGGGGTGATGATGATGGGGATGATGATGATGGGGGTGATGATGATGGGGGTGATGATGATGGGGGTGATGTGATGGGGGTTATGATGATGGGGATGATGATGAGGGGGTGATGATGATGGGGGTGATGATGATGGGGATGATGATGATGGGGTGATGATGATGGGATGATGATGATGGGGATGATGATGATGGGGGTTATGATGATGGGGATGATGATGATGGGGGTGATGATGATGGGGATGATGATGATGGGGGTTATGATGAGGTGGGGATGATGATGATTGGGATGATGATGATGGGGGTGATGATGATGGGGGTGATGATGATGGGGGTGATGATGATGGGGGTGATGATGATGGCAGTGATGATGATGGGGGTGATGATGATGGGGGTGATGATGATGGGGTTGATGATGATAGGGGTGATGATGATGGGGGTGTTGATGATAAGGGTGATGATGATGGGAGTGATAATGATGATGGTACATTTCCTGGCCTGAGTGGTGTGTTACTTGAAGGATTGCTTAAAGATGGTGGTGTTGGAGGAGTCAGGAGGTGAGTTACATACCGTACTGCTGATCTGCTCTTGTAGCAGCATGGTAGCACAGTGGTTATGATGCTGTCTCACAACACCAGGGAACCAGGTTTGATTCCATCCTCAGGTCACTGTCTGTGTGGAGTTTGCATGTTCTCTCTGTGTCTGTGTGAATTTCCTCTTGTTCTGGTTTCCTCTCACAGTCCAAAGATATGTAGGTTAGGTTGATTGGTCCTGATAAATTGCCCCTTAGTGGCATGGGAACTAGAAGGGTAAATAGTTGTGGTTACGGGGATAGTTGAGATGGGTGAGATTGTTGTCAGTGCAAGCTCAATGGGCCTAATGGCCTTCAGCCCATCGAGTTCGCATCAACGCTTGAAAGACCCTGACCTGCCCACCTAAACCCACTTGCCAGCATTTGGTCCATGGCCTTGAATGTTACAGCATGCCAAATACTCATCTAGATACTTTTTAAAGGATGAGAGGCATCCCGCCTCCACCCTCCTCTAAAGCAGTTCATTCCAGACTCTCACCACCGTCTAATCCCCCCTAAACATCCCATCCCTCACTTTTAACTTGTGTCCTCTTGTAACTGGCCCTTCAAGTAAGGGAACAGCTGCTCCCTATCCACCCAGACCATGCCCCTAACTGGTCATTAATCCAGTTCAGTTTCTCATCACTGGTAGCCTTCAGGATGCTGATAATGGGGGGATTCATCAATGTTAAATCATTGAATGTCAAGGGGTGATGGTTGGATTCTCTTTCGTTGGAGATGGTCATTGCCTGGCACTTAGATGACATGAATGTTACTTGCCACTTGTCAGCCTGAGCTTAGATATTGCCCAGGACTTGTTGCATTTGGAATTAGACTGCTTTAATATCTGAAGAATTGCAAATGATGCTGAAAATTGTTCAGTCATCAACGGATGCCGCCACTTGAACTCCTGACCTTATAACGAGAGGAAGGCCATTGATGAAGCAGTTGAAAATGGTTGGGTGTCTGACACTATTCTGAGGAACTCTTGCAATAATATCCTGGGACTGAGGTGATTGACCTCCAACCATCACAGCCATCTTCCTCTGTGCCAATATGATGTATAAGATTGTCCCCCACTTCAACTTCAGATTTCATTCACCATTCCCCACCCCAGTTGTCATATCTCTAGATTATGCAATGTATAATGTTTGTGATAGAATGGCTGGAACTCTACCTCCTCAACTGCGGCGGAATAGGAGCAGGTAAGGATCCAACAACGGAAATCTCCATTGCCCTCAGGCGGGAGTTTTCAGTCTTGCCTGAGCAAAGCCATAAGATCCCACTCAATATGACTGAAGACAATCCATGACGGACACAGTCATTATGGTCAGTATTAGTAGATTGCAAGTGAGTTGGAATTTTAAGTTGTTTGGATTCATTGAGCCTCTTTATTGTGCCCTGATCTTGTGATCTACCCCAACATTGTACCTTCAGCATTATAAATTGTGACACGGTGGCACAGTGGTTCGCACTGCTGTCTCACAGTGCCAGGGATCTGGGTTCGATTCCTGGCTTAGGTCACTGTCTGTGCAAGGTGTGCATATCCCTCCTGTGCCTGTATGGGTTTCTTCCAAGTGTTCCAGTTTCCTTCCACAGTCTGAAAGCCATGCTGGTTAGGTGCATTGGCCAGTATAAATTTTCTCTCAATGTATCCAAACAGGCCAGAGTGTGGTGACTAGGGTGTTTTCACAGTAACTTTTGCAACTATATCAGACGTTAGTGAGTCCACATTTGGAATATTGTGTTCAGTTCTGGTCACCTCATTATAAGAAGGATGTAGGAGCATTGGAACAAGGGCAGAGGAGATTTTTACCAGGATGCTGCCTGGTTTAGAGGGTAGGTTTTATGTGGAAAGGTTGGAGGGAGCTGGGGCTTTTTTCTTTGGAGTGGAGACTTAATACAGGTTTATAAGAGGATTGATAGAGTGGACGTGCAGACACTATTACTAGGGGGCATAACTGTAAGGCTCATGGCGGGAGATACAGAAGCAATGTTTGGGGTAGATTCTTTACTCAGAGAGTGATTGGTGTGTGGAATACACTGCCTGCTGTGATAGTGGTGTCGGACACATTAGGAAATTTCAAGTGGTTATTGGATAGGCACACGGAGAGGATAGTTTGATCTTGGGATTGGACATAGCTCGGCACAACATTGAAGGCCAAAGGGCCTGTACTGTACTGTACTGTTCTATGTTCTATATTCTATATTCATTGCAGTGTTAAATTAAGCCTACCTGTGACCCTAAGAATTTTTTGCTTCTAAGCCCCCTTAAGCATGTTACTATTGTTTCAGAATCAGCAGTAGGCTTTCATCAACTTAAGATAAAGATTATTCATTCACACACTTACCCCATGTCTAATCACAACAGCAATCATTGAACACACACATACAAGCGCACACATGTGTATACACATACACGCACATGGACGCGCACACACATATGCATATACGTATGTCCACACACATACATATACGCATGTATGCACATAAATGCATGTGCACGCACACGCATGCACTTGAGAAAAAATACATTTAAAGAAAATAGAACATTTTTGTGAATTGTAAACAAAAGAATAGTTCATAGTTCAACTGTCTAACTCATTGCAGGGGAAAAAAAACAATCTTTGCAGGTCTGGTGAGGAAGGAAGTCCTTCCTACTGTTGTATTGTGGCCTCAATATGTTCAGATAGCTAGAATTGGGTGACTGGATTATTGTAGAATTCCCTAGAAGAGATGGATGTTCAGAAGGCCATCATATTACATAGCTAGGCCTTCATATTAGAAGCTGCAATTGCTTTACAGGTGGACCTGGATTTAGGAATTAGATTGGAATGGTTTTAAAACTTTGCCACCTCTAGATTCTTCAAAGACAAATATGACACTGTCTTTTCTGAAGATGTTGCCTCTTTTCGTCTCTTTTGTAGAAAACTAAGACTTTTCTGGGTCTTTACATCATTACACTGTAAAAGATATATGGTAATCCTTCACACTTTATTCTCTGGCTAAATGGTCTCTTATGCCCTCATTTATGAAGCATTCACCTTGGATGGGAAGAGATTTTAAGGCCTTACTCAGGCGAGACTGGAATTTTTGGTTCATCGAGTCTGCATTGACCATGATCGAACCCAGGCCCTATCCCTATAACCCCATGCATTTGCCCTAGCTAGTCCCCCCAACATTAAGGGGCAAATTAGCATGGCTAATCCACCTAATCCACACATCTTTGGATTATGGGAGAAAACTGGAGCAACCAGAGGGGATCCACACAGACACAGGGAGAATGTGCAAACTCTACACTAGGCAGTGAGTCAAACCAAGAATTGAACCTGGGTCTCTAGCGCTGTGAGGCAGCAGTGTAGGATGGATCCATGCTAGGATGGACATCAGGGGAAAGGGCAGAAGTGGATCCAGACCCCACCTACGGGTAAACTCATACTGTCTGACTTGGCAAATAAAGAATGGCCTCTTGATTGAGGTTGGGAAAACAAAGAATGCTGGTAATACTCAGCAGTCTGAATGGAATCTGCAGAGGGAAACAGAGTTAATGTTTCAGGTCAGGGCAACCTTTCATCGGAACGTTTGCTAACAGGTCACTGGAACCTGAAACATTAACTTTGCTTCTCTCAAGCGATGTTGCCCGATGTGTCGAGGATTTCCAGTATTATCCGTTCCTATTTTCAGATTTCCAGCATCCACTGTATTTTGCTTTTGTAAGGCAGGAACAACGAAAGGAAAATTAGGGGTGGGGATACTAAACACTGGCCTAGCCGGTCATTTCCACACTTATGAATGAATAAAAAGAAAGCAAACTGCAGTGTTTTTGAAAAGCACGAAACTGGGAAGAAACATAACCAATCATTCTGTAAAGTTAATAAGTAATTTAAAAATACATATTTCCCTACTCCTGTCAGACTCATCTTGTGTATCAAAGTGACTGAAATGGACCATTTCCTGTTTTTAATGTTCTGAATGAAGGTTTTAACCAAACATTGCAACATTCTGGTTTACCTGCAGCATGTTTTCACTAACTGAAAGGTTCCTGATCATTGGAAATGTTCATTGTGCAGCTTGAATTCAGTTGCACTTGATTGAAGAAAAGCGTGGATTGGTCTTCAGCGTTTCATCAGCTGCTCCACCAGCTCTCGTGTAGCTGCGTGAGCCTCAGCGTATCGAGTCTTAGTGGCTGATTGGAGCCTCAATACTTGTTACAACCCAATCTTGGCAATCAATCCAATTCATTGACTACTTTCTGTTCCATATGAAGTGTACTCTTCTCAGAGCACAGACAGTGGGCATTACTGAGTCATCAAGGCACAAGTGATATGTGATGGGCAGCTTGCCCAATCATATTGGGCAGCAAGGTGGCACAGTGTTTAGCACTGCTGACTCACAGTGCCAAGGACCCACGTTCGATTCCCAGCTTGGTCACTGTCTGTGCAGAGTCTGCACATTTTCCCCGTATCTGCATGGGTTTTTTCCAGGTGTTCCAGTTTCCTCCTATAGTCCAAGAATGTACGGGTTAGGTTGATTAACCATTCTAAATTGCTGTCTAGTGCTAGGGGGATGTTAGTGGGATTAGTAGGGAAAATATGTGGGTTACACATATAAGTCCTGAGTTGTCAGTGCAGGCTCGATGGGCCAAATGGCCTCCTTCTGCATCATAGAGAGTCAATGATTCATATCACAGTCATAGCTCTTTGATTTCTGGCATCCCTGGATTCTCTAAAATCTGTCCACCTTTTGCAGAAATGTGATGGAAATTGATTGGATGAATGTAGAGAAGATTTACCAGGATGATGCCTGGTTTGGAAGGTAGTTCTCATGAGGAAAAGTTGAGATTGCTGGGGCTTTTCTCTTTAACGTGGAGGAGAATGAGAGGCAACTTAATAGAGGTTTATAAGATGATGAGGGGAATAGATAGAGTGGATGTTCAGAGACTATTCCCTCAGGTGGATGTAGCTGTAACTAGGGGGCATAAGTATAAAGTTCATTGTGGGAGATATAGGAAGGATGTCCAAGGTTTATTCAGAGAGTGGTTGGGGCGTGGAATACACTGCCTGCTGTAATAGTGGAGTCGGACTCTTTAGGAACTTTCAAGTAGTTATTGGATAAGCACGTCAGAATGATAGGGAGCATGTCAGAATGATTGGAGCATGTCAGAATGATAGGGAGTGGGATAGCTTGGTCTTGGTTTCAGACAAAACTCGGCACAGCATCGAAGGTCGAAGGGCCTGTACTGTGCTGTACTGTTCTATGTTTTTATGTTTCTATGAATCATAGAATCTTACAGTGCAGAAGGAGGCCATTAGACCCACTGAGTCTGCACCGATCACAATCCCACCCAGAGATTATTCCCAAAACCCCATGGATTGAACATAGCTAGTCTCCCTGGCAGCATGGGCAATTTGGCCAATGAACCTCATTCACTCAGCTTTGGAGAGTGGGAGGAAACCACCTGGAGGAAATTAACGAGAAACAGGGAAAACGTGCAAACTTCACTCTGCTACGGTCATAATGAATGAGAAAGCAGACTCAACAGACCAAATGGTCTACTCCCGCCATTACTTCTTGTGCTCTCGTGTGAGATCTGTGCTTGCATCCCTCACTTGCAATGACTATCTCGCGGATGAGGTAGTAAATAAACTAACAGCAGCTAATGTTGATTGAGGTTGAGGAAGATCTTGCATAACACATTGCAGGAAATGGCAGTAACCTAGGTTTACTGGTTAATATCTTCCTGTAATAACCGTGCCCTGGTTTCACTGACGTAAATTAGATCTCAGTTATTGGACAAGGTGAGTCATACCTGGCCAGTGATTTGTTTCAGGTATTGGAAACATCAAAGGACAACATTGCCTCCATAAGTTTATTGGGCAAAAATATCATAATGAGATTGCACCCACAATGATGCATGGATCTTCTGGGCTCTTTATCAATGGTGTCTTAAGATGTCGTATCCATGTTTACTTCATATGACTTAATGAGAATAGGAATGGGAAAGAGGAGGCATGAGAGGGGAAGTGATAGATCAGGCCATAGTGTCAAAAACATTCTTACATTTTAGCAGCAATTTAAGTTTTGCATTCCAAACTGACAAGATTTAAAAAGTGTATCCAGATTTTTTTTTAAGTAGCAAATTGTGATGACCTGGGTTACTTTGCTGGAACAGGCAGAGCAAGCATGTTTGCTTTCCAAAGGCAATTGGAAACATACTCAAAAATAAACAAATTTGCAGGACTAAGAATGTAGGAATGCAACTAACTCCCCAGGCAGCACAGTGGCACAGTGGTAAGCACTGCTGCTTCACAGCAGTAGGGACCTGTGTTCAATTCTGACCTTGGGCGACTACCTGTTTGGAGTTTGCACATTCTCCCCATATCTGCGTAGTTTTCCTTTGGGTGCAGGTTAGGTGGATTAGCCATGGTAAATTGTCCATTAGAGTCTGAAAATTGTGTAGGTTCGGGGAATCAGCGGTCTAAACGTGTGGCGTTCTCAGGGATAGTAAGATACTCTGCTGGAGAGTCAGTGCAGACTTGATGGGCCAAATGGCCTCCTTCTGTATTGTAAGAATTCTATGATTCAAACTGGCAAACTGTTTCAAAGTGTATAATAAATTAAATGACATCCTTTTGTGCTATATGATTCCAAAAATGTATCAGAAGATGATATTAATTATTGTGTTTAAAATGGTTTTTATGTGTGATAAACAAACATCCACTCCCCTCACCACTGACGCTCAGTAGCAGCAGTGAATACAATCTACAAGATGCACTGGAACAATTCACCAAAGATCCTTAGACATCACCTTCCAAACTCACCTCTATCTAGAAGGATAACGGCAGCAGATAGATGGGAACACCACCGCTTGCAAGTTCCCCTCCAAGCCACTCTTCATCCCTGACTTGCAAATATATGGGCCGTTCCTTCACAGTGGCTGGGTCAATATCCTGGAATTCCTTCCCAAATGGCATTGTGGATAAACTCACAACACATGGACTGCGGCGATTCAAGAAGGCAGTTCACCACCATCTTCTCAAGGGGCAACTAGGAATGGACAATAAATACTGGCCTAGCTGGCAGCACCCATGTTCCACAACTGAATAGAAAGACTAAATTGTGATGCAGATATTGCTTTGCAATCTTGTGCTGCATCAAGGCATGAAAAATCAATAAATGATCACCACACTCAGTCATTCCAATGCTCAACTGTTGACTCCAGCAAATGAAGTACATGTAGACTTATAAAAGCGACTGTCGCATAGTATTTTCCATCCTTTTTGAATGGGCAATTGTCACCTTATTCTATTATTCATTTATGGGATATGGGTATCACGAGCAGCCAGCATTTATTGCCCATCCCTAATTATCTAAGGGCAGTTGAAAGCCAGCGACATTGCTTGTGATCTGGTGGGGCATGTAGATGGATCCTGAAGATGAGAATCAGGGGAGGAATTTGCAGCTTACTCTACAATCACTCTCCCGTCCTGACTACCCCTGCTCGGAATTATAGACTGGGTGCTTTTAAGATTATGCGTACCATGATTTGGATTGGCACAGCCCTATTAAGTTTTAATCATAATTTATAACTCTATTAATAACTATTATTTGTACTCTGACCTTATCATGAAAACTTTTAAGTTTCCTCTTAAGTGCTTACTATTCCCAATGAGACTCTGAAATAATATCTGTCACAATTAACTTAACAATGCTTTATTACGAGACAGTTAACCGCTGCAAAAATGATTGCAAAGCAGTTGTGAAACAACACTGCAAATTGTTCTTTGCAAAGACAAAACTCCTTGGCTCCAAAGTTTATCTTTGCAGCTTTTGGGAATATCCTGGGTTTTGCAGAATAAAAGGGAGAAGGAATCCTTTTAGTAACTTCCTGGTTACGCATATTATTTTTTGGCCTCCGCACGCGCTCGGTGACTGCACTCGGATTGTAAGCATGCTTTATTCTACAAACATGATCATTAATTTCACTACCCCAAAGATCAATAATTCACATGAGTGGAAATTGAAAATGATAATCACTTAATGCTTGGCAGCCATGCAAAGCATGTTATTTAACGCTTTTCTTCCTGACTGGGCCGCAGTTGGCTAGAATATCCCATTCATTCCAGTGGTTCAAAAGAGCTCGCATCAAGTGGAAAGAGACAGCTTTAAATAGGTACAAAATGTAAAGTTTCACCATATTTCATACAAACATACAAATTTGTAGAAACAGTAGGCTATTCAAACCTGCTCCACCATTCAATATCATCATGGCTGAACTGATTGTAACCTCCCGTCTACCCCTGATAACCTTCCCCCCCCCGGCCTTGCTGGTCAAGAATCTATCTTCTTTTGCCTTTAAAATATTCAAAGACTCTGCTACCATTGGCTTTTGAGGAAGGGAGTTTCACAGGCTCACAACCCTCTGAGAGAAAAGATTTCTTCTCACCCCTCTCTTAAATGAGCAACCCTTATTTTTAAAGAGTGACCCCCAAGTTCGAGAATCACCCACAGGTCAGCAGCATGGTGGCACAGTAGTTAGCCTTATGTAGCAGAGCCAATCAACCTAAACCGCACATCTTTGGACTGTGATAGGAAACCAGAACCCAGGCAGACACAGGGAGAACATGCAAGCTCCCTATAGACAGTGATTCCAGGCTGGAATTGAACCTGGGTCCTCTGAACTGTGAGGCAGCAGTGCTAACCACTGTGCCAGCATGCCGCCCCTTTCCCCAGTGGAAGTTCGTCAACAAATTGAGTTCAACAAACATCTCAAATTTTAATTTTTCAACCTTTCCTTCACATTTCTGGCTCAGTGGCATAGTCATTAGCATTGTTGCCTCACAGTACCAAAGATCCAGATTTGATTCCAGTCTTGCGTGACCATGTGAAGTTTGCACAGTCTCCCCTTGTCCACGTGGATTTCCTCCAGATTTCCTCCACACTCCAAATGTGCAGGTGGATTGGCCGTGATTAAAAAAAAATTGCTCCTTAATTTTTCAAGTTGTGTATTTTTTCAAGTTAACTGGATTAACCATGGTAACTGTGTGGGGCTACAGAGAGAGGGCATACGTAAGATACTCTGTCGGAGAGTTGATGCAGATTCAATAGGCGAAATGGCTTCCTTCTGGATAATAGGGATTCTATGATTGTACCTTTCATGGCTCTGCCCTTCCCTATGTCTGTAATTTCCTGCAACTCTCCAAATCTCTGCAATTCTACAATTACTCCCAGTCCCAATTTTCATTGCTCCATCACAGGTAGCCATGCTTTCAGCACATAGGTCCACAGTTCTGGAATTCCTCTGCTAAATCTCTCTGTCCCTAATCCTTTCTCCTCATCGAAGATATTTGACCTACCTCAGTGATCTACCCTGTCCCTTTGGCTGAGAATCTTCTATCTCAGGAATTGTAGCAAGACAGAAAATTTGGCAGATCATTCAAAGATCTATTGAACTTGGGCAAAACTTTCCAGTCTTAAGAACATAAGAAGATAAGAAATAGAAGCCAGAGTAGGTCATCTAGCCCTTTGAGCCTGCCCTGCCATTCAATAAAGTCATGGTTGATCTGAAGTGGATCAGTTTCACTTACCCGCCTGCTCTCCATAACCCTTAATTCCCTTATCAATCAGAAATCTACCTACCTGTGACTTAAACATATTCAACGAGGTAGCCTCCACCACTTCAATGAGCAGAGAATTCCAGAGATTCACCCCCTCTCTGAGAGAGGAAGTTCCTTCTCCATTGTGTTCTAAACTGCACCTCCCCCCACCGCCCCTCTTATTTTGAGGCTGTGTCACAAATTAGCTTACATTAACGAAGTTACTATAAAAATCCCCTAGTCGCCACACTCTGGCACCTATTCAGGTACACTGGGAGAGAATTTAGCATGGCCAATGTGTCTAACCAGCACATCGTTCAGATTGTGGGAGGAGACAGGAATACCTGGAGGAAGCCCACGCAGACTTGGGGAGAACGTGCAATCACCACACAGACAGCGACCCAAAGCCGGGAATCGAACCCGGATCCCTTGCGTTGTGAGGCAGCAGTGCCATCCGTGTTGCGGAGTCCTGAGAAAAAGTGAAGAAACTGCTCCCCCACGGGCGGTGAATCAGCCGAGGCTGCCTTTGGTGTGCGCGGCCGAACAACTGGCTCGTGAGCAATTTTGGCAGAGCAGCTTCGGGGCTGATTTCTGTGCGCACCCTTTTGTTTGAGCATAAGTTGGTGATGCAGGAGGAGCACCTAAAAAAGACTCAATGCGGCGACAAAAATAGGAGCATGTTAAAATAACTCATGAAAATCAGCATCTTTTTTGATTTGACCAAAGCAATTTTGAAAAGCAATGGGTGGTAAATGTAATCGCAACGGGGAAACACATATAATCTGCGAACACAGATTTGAAGACAGGAAAATTAATTCACTTTAAATGTATGTGTATGTTGCGAGAGAAAGCTATCTATGTACTTTACCTCTGAGACATTGTTAAGATATTTGAGAGCAGTGAGAAGGTTTGATAAATGCAAACCGCCATAAATTTACAGCACATCTTGCTTTATTTTTAGCACGGTGGAAAAAGTTGCCGAATAATAAATTTGCTGGTTTCCCCCCTTCTTCCCACAGATACCTCGTCTCCCTTTCTAGGTGTTCCTGCTGCTTTTTGAGGAACAGCTGCGAGCAAACTTGCACTTTTGTAACATTTTATTTAATCGCGTCTGTGCAAGGAGGGGAAGAAATATCGTTAATCGTGTGCAAAGCAATACACAAGACAATTATCTGGGTTAAGTGGATGTTTAATTCACCATAAACTTTGAGGATTTTTTTTTATTTGAAAAAAGCATTGTTGCATTGCAAAACGTAGAAACTAGAAGCAAGAGCAGGCCATTCGGCCCTTTGAGCTGTTCCACCATTCCTTTTAATCATAGCTGATCGTCAAATTCAATATCCTAGCCCAGCCTTCCCTCTATATCTCTTGATTGCTTTAGCCCCAAGAGCTATATCCAATTTCTTCTTGTATTCACACCACATTTTGGCCTCAACTACTCTCTGTGGTAGTGAATTCCACACATTCACCACTCTCTGGGTGAAGAAATTTCTCCTCACAAAGAACAAGGAACAATTCAATAGAGGAACAAGCCCTTTGGAAACCTCCAAACCTGTGGAAGATTTACAAGAATGTTGTCAGTACTAGTGGGCTTGAGTTAGTGGCTTGGCTACGACTTTAATCCTTTTAATGTAGGAGAATGAGGGATGTATAAAATCAAGAGGGCATAGATAGGGTGAACGCACATCGTCTTTTTCCCAGAGAAGGGGAATTGAAAACCAGAGAGCACAGGTTTAAGGTGAGAGGAGAAAGGTTTAAAAGGGAACCTGAAGGGCAACTTCTTCCCACAGAAAGTAATGCATACATGCAATGAGTTGTCACAGAAAGTGGTTACGGCAGGTATAACAGCAACATTTAAAAAGCAGTTGGATGAGTAAATGAATGGGAAAGGATTAGAGAGGTATGGGCCAAATGTGGGAAATTTTGATTTGATTTGATTTATTATTTGATTTGATTTATTGTTGTCACATGTATTAAAATACAGTAAAAAGCATTGTCTCTTGCGTGCTATACAGACAAAACATATTGTTCATAGGGAAGGAAAGGAGAGGGTGCAGAATGTACTGTTGTAGTCATAGCTAGGATACAGAGAAAGATCGGAATAACTGGGGGAGCAGCATGATAGCATGGACTGGTTCGGCCGAAGGGCTGTTTCCGTGCTATATTACTCTACGACTTTATGTTAGCTTCTTGTTTCTAATTGAATTCAAATTCTCACTCTGCCCTGGTGGAATTCAAATTTTAACTCTGGATTATTAGTCCAGGCCTCTAGGTCATTAACAGTAGTTACATAACCACCGCACTAATACACTCACACACCTGCCTAGAATTGAATATGGGTCTTGTCTGATTTCCCTCTTTCTATGTCTACAGTTAAAGGACATGTTGAAGGCGATTCTCCCATCCTGTTTCACTGCTTTAGAAGTGCAACGGGCCGGGAGACTCGATTGGAGGTCACTTCACGGGCCCCCCGCTGGACAACACAGCCTCCACGATTCTCCGGGCATTTTATTTCCAGCACCGTCAGCCCCGCGTCAGAAATCAGGGATTAAGTCTCTAGGCTAGCTTTCGTCTGCCAGCTGCCAGAATTTCACACTCGCAGTGTTTAGTATAGCTCCCAGCTTGTGGGGAGCTGGCAGCTTGGCTCCACTGAATTGAAGGGAGGCAATCGATGCCCCTTCGGGGGTTGGGCACCACGGCATTGCTCCTGGGTGTTGCCACCTTGATAGTGCCAGCCTAGGCCCACTGGCACCACCCAGGGGGCACGTTAGCACTGCACATCGGACATTGGGCAATGCCTAAGCAATGGGGCCTAATAGGGGTAGGGCCTGATAGCAGGATGATTGGTGGGGATGGCGGGTCCCAGTGCCACATGCATTGGGGCTGAGCGACAGAGGGAGAGAGGCCAGCAATTGGGGCTGGCCATTGAAGTAGGGTCAGGACTGTTGGCGGGGGGCGGGGGGGGGGTCAGGATTGTGGGGAAATGGGGGGGTGATTGGGGTGGAGGAGAGGATTAGAAGATCGGGGCTGCCAGGGATGGGGGAAGGGATTGTGGCAAGCCAGGTGCAGTGGCAGGGGGGTGGGGTGGTTGAGCCTGACCCATGCTCGGCTGGAGCCAGCATTCAGGAAGCAGGCAGTGTGGGGTCACTGTGCATGTACTGGTCTTAGCACTGACAGATCAGCACACGCGAAGTGGCCCACTCAGCACTATGCTGCCTGCCTCTCTGGCAGAAATAGGATGTGGCCACTGATTTTTGGACTGGTTGACATTGAGGCACTCTGCAATTCACAGAATGTAGGAGGTTCGTTTTGAAACTCTCATTGAAAAAAAACAATGTAATTTACTCCAGTTTCTACGTAAACTCAACACTTCGAATTTTTTTACTTGAGGTTTTATTGAAGAGAGTGTAGGTTGTGTTTGAAGGGGACAATGAACCGTTCTCACATTGATTGGGATCTTGACTTGTTTATTCTGAAGGATGGTTGCATCAGTGGCCCTAAACCTCTCTGCTTCAGGATCCTTCCAGGGATAAGCTGAAGATTTTCGTCCCTACTGTATCACACTCATGATGAACATGTTGTTCATGTGAGTTTAAGTTTCACTACTGATGATGAGAGCCAGATTGAGTGAATGAGAGGCTCTGGAGTTCTTGTGAATTTTCCTAAAATGGCATGGAGCCAACAGTGATGTACACATTGCCTCTGGGGCTCTTGCAGGCCAGCTGACGGTTTTGTAAGTTGAAAATTTCATTCCTTGAATGTTCAGAATATCTGTGATCAGCATCTGCACACTCTGTAAGGATGTGCGCGTTATTCTATATCTCCTAATAATATCTACATTCTCTCTGCCCCAGATGTCACTGCTGTAGGGCAGCACAGTGGTTAGCACTGCTGCCTCACGCCGGGGACCCAGGTTCAATTCACGGCTTGGATCACTGTCTGTGTAGAGTTTGCACTTTCTTCCCGTGTCTGCATGGGTTTCCTCCAGATGCTCCAGTTTCCTCCTACAGCCTGAAAGACATGCTGGCTGGATGCATTGACCCGAACAGGTGCCAGAGCGTGGCGACTAGGAGAATTCCACAGTAACTTCATTGCTGTGTTAATGTAAGCCTTACATGTGACTAATAAATAAACTTTACTCTTCTTTCACCCTGCCTAGCTGGATGATTGATTAATCCTTCCCTTATGGAGGTGCTTTATGATTCTCCTCAGGAGGCTACACTCCATATGCTTTCTTAACTATTGTATTCATCTGCTCTGTTGCCTTCAGGAATCTGTGAATAAGTACGCCAAGATCTATCTCTTTCTCTGAGCTTCCTAGTGTCCTGGCGTCCATTAAATATTCCCTTGTCCAGTTACTTCTTCAGAAATCCAGCACTTCACACTTATCACGGTTAAACACTATCTGCTTCTGCTCTAACCAACCCACCTACAGCTTCCTGTAACCTATGATCTTTTTCTTCACTATGAACCATCCTACCAATCTTGGTGTTATCTGCAAACTTACTTATCATTCTTTCCACGTTCTCATGTATTTCATTTACGTATATAACAAACAGTGAGGGATCCAGAACAGATTCTTGTGGTACGCCATTGGACATCAGTCTCAAATCACTCAAACAGCCTTCTACCACAAAGAGTAGAGAAACATAGAATTAGGAGCAGAAGTTAGGAGCTCTTCAAGCCTGCTTCACCATTCAGTCAGATCATGGCTGATCTCTCCTTGGTCTCAAATTCATCTCCCCATCTGTCCCCTGTATCCCTTTATCCCTTTTTTTTATTAGAAATATATCTATCTCTTCCTTGAATCTATCACCACCTTTTGTCTCCTATTTTACTAAGCCATCTCACCAAGGTTCCCTGAGTTCCGTGCGCTTATGCCTTTTCAGACAATCTCCATTGTGGGACCTTTGCTAAAATCTATATAAACTACACCAACTGCACTTCCCTCATCCGCACACTCGATCACTTTCTATCAAATTTGTCATGCGTGAGCACTGTCTGACCATCACTAATTAACCAATGCCTTTCCAAGTGGAGATTAGTCTGTCTTCCAGAATGTTCTCCAATAGTTTCCCTATCATTGACTTGTGACTCACCAGTCTGTAATTCCCTGGTTCATCTTTGTCACCCTTCTTGAAAAGTGGAACCAAGTTCTCCGGCACTTCCCCCAGGGCCAGAGAGGAATTAACAATTTGCGTCAGATCCCATGAAATTTTCTACTATGCCTCGCACATTATCTTGGCATGCAAATCATCTGAGCCTGGATATTTATCTATTTTTAAGCCCATCAAGACCTCTAATACCTGTCAACTTGAGATTTTGTTGCCTCAACCCACTTGCCTGGAATTATAGTCTGAGCTGAGCACCCATAAACTGTCACTGCAAAGGTAAGATAGAATTGTCTTAATGAATTACTTTCTATACTGCAATGTATTTTAGATCTATTGCATTTGCCTGAACAGATGTAAATATATAAAAAGGGGGAAAATTAATCAGCTGTTTTCATGGATGGTTCTGAGATATGGTTCTGAGCAATAATTAACACTCACAGCGCCAGGGACCCAGGTTCAATCCTGAACTGAGGTCACGGTCTGTGTGGAGTTTGCACTTTCTTCTCATGAATGCGTGGATTTCCTCTGGGTGCTCCAGTTTCCTCCCACAGTCCAAAGGTTTGCGAGGTAGCTTGATTGGTAATGCTAAATTGATGCTTGTGTCAGGGATCTAGCAGGGTAAATGTGTGGGGTGTTGGAGATAGGGCCTGGTGGGATTGTGGTTGGTACAGATTAGATGGGCCGAATGCCCTTCTGCATTATAGGGATTCTATGATTCTATGATACATTCAATGCCTTGCATAGGCACACAATGCTCACAAGTCATTTTGCCAATGATTGTTATGCTTGACTGGTTCCAGCTCTCACTCTTCTTCATCCCATCCCAGAAAGGCAGGGGCCTTTCCCAAATAAACTGACAGCTTGGATCATGCAGCAGGCAAAGCATATGAACAGGTTGTGGGGTAGGAATTCAGAGAAAGAATTTTTAAATGCATAGCGCACGTTCGCTGTGCCTGAATGATGAGGACTGAGCCGACTCAATACTGGACTTTGGACATCATTATCATTGATCCAGCTACCTTCAGCAGTAATTGGCAGCCTGCTGGTGAGGCAAGATTGAAGATCAGGCAACTGTAATGTCAGCCCTCGGGCGACAGATGAAAGGGGCGAGATATGGCCAAGGGCTGATCAGGAAGGAAAGAGTCGGGGTCTCAGGGTGTGAGAACAATAACAATCAGATAAGGTGGAAGTGTGGTGATAGTGAAGCAGTGGTAGCACAATGGTTAGTACTGCTGCCTCATTGCGCCAGGGAGCTGTGTTCAATTCCAGCCTCGGGCCACCGTCTGTGCAGAGTTTGCACATTCTTCTTGTGTCTGCATGGGTTTCCTCCAGGTACTCTGGTTTCCTCCCATACTCCAAAGATGTTCAGGTTAGGTTGATTGGCCATGCTAACTTAACCTTAGTGTTGGGGAACTAACAGGGTAAACATGTGGGGTTACAGGGATAGGGCCTGGTTGGGATTGTGGTTGGTGCAGACTCACTGAGCACTATTGGATTCTTTGATCTCTGTGATGTTTGGGTGTCAGGTGTGGAGGGGAGGAGGGTAACAATGGCAACTGGTTAGGGTGTAAAACTGAATAGAGATGGAAAAACACAACAAAGGGCTAAATGCCCCATTTTACCAAAGAACGAAAGTATGGTTAAGAAATTCAAGTGCCTTTTTTAAGATTCCAGGGCCTCGCAAATTTAAAGTTTGTGCTCAACTCATTTCTCATGGAATCTTCGCAGCCAACAAAGGCTTTCATTCCTCCAGTCAGAGTTTGTCTTGAGCCCAGATTCCAGAGATGAATGAAAGTATTCTGCACTGCACCCGTTACACCTTCAGTTCCTACTCGTCATGTTGAGATCCAAGTAAACAGTGTCTGTAAAATGATCTGAATAGTAACCCAGCTCACAATTTATTCCAACTATTCCCAAGCTGGTGAAAATTATCTTTGGAACTATACTTGTTCCTCTGGTGTTGTTGATTCTGACACACACAAGGATTATTCTACATCTTACTGAACTGATGTGCAATAAATCTCCAAAATGCCCAGTATTTTGACTGACAAATGTATGTGAGTGCCTTTTTGGCAGCAGACAACTTATACCACTTCCCGCACCAATGTTAACAGTAATAACCTTCAATACCTTGTGAGTTGACATTAGCCTGAACTTTCCGGTCCTGCCCACCATAATTCCCTTCCTTTGAAACATCATAAAAACGTTTCATAGAATCCCTACAGTAGAGAAAGAGCCCATTCAGCCCATCGAACCTGTACCAACATCGAGCTCACCCAGGTCCTATCCCCATTGCCCCACGTATTTATGCTGCTAATCCCCATGACACTAAAGGGCAATTTAGCACAACCGATCCATCTAACCTATGCATCTACAGGCACTAAGGGGCAATTTAGCATAGCCAGTCCACCTAACCCACACGCCTTCGGACTGTGGGAGGAAACGAAGCACCCGGAGGAAACCCACGCAGACATGGGGAGAATGTGTAAACTCCGCACAGTCACTCAAGATTGGAATTGAACCTGGTCCCTGGCGCTGTGAGGCAATGCTAACCACAGTGCCACCATGCCACACAAAAAGTGACTGCGATATCTGGTGTGTGATATAGTAATCCTAATCACGATGTTTTTGGTGGCCTTTTGTTCACAAAGTTTTGAGTAAAGTTCCATGGATCTGAACATTCAATTATTCAGTGTGTTGCAAAGGAAAGATGTGATGGCACAGTGGCATATTGCTGGATTGATGATCCAGAGACACAGTTTCAAGTCCCATCAGACTAAGGTCATAAAGCATAGGAGCAGAATTTAGGCCACTCAGCCCATCAAGACTGTTCAGCCATTCAATTCATGGCTAATATTTTTCTCATCCCCATTCTCTGCCTTTTCCCTGATCTCCTTATTAATCAAGAACCTATTGATCTCTGTCTTAAAGACACTCAATGACCAGGCCTCCACAGCCTTTTGCAGCAAAATTCCAAAGATTCTCTGGCTGAAGAAATTCCTGCTCATCTCTGTTTTAAAGGATCATTCCTTTAGCCTGAGGTTGTGCCCTTTCATTCTAGTTTTTCCTACAAGTGGAAACGTCTTCTCCACATCCATTCTATCCAGACCTTGCAGTATCCTGTAAGTTTCAATAAGATCCCCTCTCATCCTTCTTAACTTCAACAAGTACAAATTCAGAGTCCTCAACCGTTCCTCATATGGCAAGCTCTTCATTCCAGGTATCATTCTTATGAGCCTCCTCGGGACACTTTCCAAGGCCAGCACATCCTTCCTTAGATATGGGGCTCAAAACTGTTCACAATACTCCAAATAGGCTCTGACCAGAGCCTTATACAGCCTCAGAAGTATAACTTTGCTCTTGTATTCTCGCCCCCTTGATATGAATGCTAACATTGCATTTGCCTTCCTAACTGCCAACTGAACCAGCACGTTAACCTTAAAAGAATCTTGAACAATGACTCCCAAGTCCCTTTGCGCTTTCCGAAGCATTTTCCCATTCAAAACATAGTCTATGCCTTCATTTCTCCTTCCAAAGTCCCACTGTCGTAATTGGGTTACATTCAGTTAATTGAATAAATCTGAAATAGAAAATTAATCTCAGTAATGATGAGCAGGCAACTACTGGTGTTATAAAAACTCTACTGGTTCACTAACACCATTTAAGGAAGGTAACTGGCCATTCTTATCTGGCCTGCCCCTGCCCCCATACCCCACAACGCCTCCCCCTCCCTCCCCCCCCACCCCGCACCGCCATGACACCAGACACACAACAATATCATTGACTCTTAACTGCTCTCCAACAAGGCATTCAGTTGTATCAAACTGCTACAATCAGGTCAAATAAAAATAAAACAAAGATCACCCGACGTCAACTCAGGTACTGGAAGAGACAAAGTCAGACCCTGCCCAAGCAACCTGGGAAAGGCCTTCTCATTAAAACCAGGGTGGCCCGATGTAGCACAGCGATTAGCACTGCTGTCTCACAGCATCAGGGGCCTGGGTTCAATTTCGGACTCGGGTGACTGTCTGTGCAGAGTTTGCACACTCTCCCCATGTCTGCGTGGGTTTCCTCTGGGTAGTCCAGTTTCCTCCAAAGATGTGTGGGTTAAGTTGATTGGCCATGATAAATTGTCCCTCAGTGTCAAGGGGATTAGGACAGTAAATATGTGGGATTACAGAGATGGGAGCTGGGTGGAATTGCTATCAGTGCAGGCTCAATGGGACAAGTAGCCTCCTTCTGTATTGTTGATTCCATGATTGCATCAAAAGTGGGAGAGACGTCTCATTGACCAGTGAGGAAATAGCTGCCACAAGCATACTTACAGAATCTTATCTTTCAGCCAACAGCCAAGAATCATCCGTCACATTCTCCCGCTTTGTCACACCCCACCAGACCCTGCAGTCATGAAGAATCAGTGATATATAGTTGGGAGGAAGTGGCCCAAGAAGTCTTCAACTTTAATTCAGGAACCATGCGATTACATGACAAAACATAGTCAAGGAAGATTCCTGCTCATTCCATTAGCACTCCCTCCCTCAGCTAATGAATCAATACTCCTCTATGTTGAACACCAAAGAGAACAAAGAACAAAGAGCAACACAGCACGGGAAATAGGCCCTTCGGCCCAACGAGCCCGCGCCGCCGTCCTAACGTCTTAATGACATATCCATGACTTTAGGCTATGCCTATTGTGGAAGATTCCCAAATAGGGACCAATATAGGGACAATTTGTTACCCAATCAGCCTAAGAGCACATTTTTGGGAATGTGGGAGGAAACCAGAGCACCCGGAGGAAACCCACGCAACCACGGGGAGAATGCGCAAACTCCCGCCGCAGACACAGGCCCAAATCTATGTGTCTGCACAGCAACAGCAATAGTCTCTGAGCTGTCATGTTGCCCATCTGATGGTCCAGTTTAAGCATACACTAACGACTTGAAGCACTAGGCCACTCCTGAAGCAACATCCAAGAGCAGCCCTCGCACGACCTGCCGAATGCATGCACCTTGTTGGTCAACAAGGTGGACCGAATTGCCTGTGGAAACAAATAAGATATTTAGACAGTCCTGCTATATCCCTCTATCTGCAGACCGCTCATGTGGCTGTCCAAGAGACCCTTAAACAACCCTAGCGTGCCTGCTCCCACCACCTTACTCGGCAGTGCATTCCACACCCCCACTACCCTTTGTGTGAAAAACTGCCCTCTAATATTCGTCTTATACATAGCCCCCCTCACCCTAAGGCCGTGACCCCTCGTTCTATCCATTTCTAATGGTGGAAAAAGCTTACCACCATTTACTCTATCTATACCCCTTATAATCTTATATACCTCTAATAGATCCCCTCTCAGCCGACGTCTTTCAAGGGAAAACAACCCCAGTGTGTTCAATCTTTCCTCGTAAGATAGCCCTTCCATACCAGGCAGCATCCTGGTAAATCTCCTCTGCACTCTCTCCAAGGCCTCCACATCCTTCCGGTAATACGGCGACCAGAACTGGACGCAGTACTCCAAGTGAGGCCTAACCAACGTTCTATACACTTGCAACATCAGACTCCTACTCTTGTATTCTATACCCCTTCCTATGAAGGCTAACATACCATACGCTTTCTTTATCACATTCTCCACCTGTACTGACACCTTCAGAGACTTGTGAACTTGCACCCCCAGGTCTCTCTGCGTCTCTATACTCTGGATAGTTTTACCTTTTATCCTATAACTCCCCTCTACATTATTCCGGCCAAAATGTATCACCTCGCATTTATCCGGATTAAATTCCATTTGCCATCTATCTGCCCAATCTACCAGCCTATCTATGTCCTGTTGTACTGCCTGGCACTGCTCCTCAGTACCCGCCAATCCAAGCATCTTAGTGTCATCAGCAAATTTGCTGATCACACCACCTACCCCCTCTTCCAAGTCATTTATATAAACCACAAATAGAAGAGGTCCTAGTACTGAGCCCTGTGGCACACCACTAGTGACAGACCTCCAGTTGGAAAAAGAGCCTTCCACTACTACCCGCTGTCTCCTCCTCCCAAGCCAGTTCTCAACCCATCTACATACCTGGCCCTGTATCTCATGCGCCTTCACCTTTTCTATCAACTTACCATGGGGAACGTTGTCAAACGCCTTACTGAAATCCATGTAGACGACATCAACAGCTTGTCTTTCATCAACCGTTTTTGTCACCTCTTCAAAAAATTCCACTAGATTCGTAAGGCACGATCTCCCCTTAACGAAGCCATGCTGTGTATCCCTGATCAGATCGCAGCGCTCCAGATGCTCATACATCCTGTCCCTGAGGATCCTCTCCATTAGCTTACCTATAACTGAAGTTAAGCTCACCGGCCTATAGTTCCCTGGGTTATCCCTCTGACCTTTTTAAACAACGGTACTACATTTGCTATCCTCCAGTCCTCTGGGACCTCACCTGTGAGCAAAGAAGAGACAAAGATTTGCGTCAGAGGCCCAGCAATGTCTTCTCTCACCTCCCTTAGCAGCCTGGGGTAAATGCCATCAGGCCCCGGAGGTTGGAAGAAGTATGGAAGATGATGCAGCATGTACCCTGGCTGGGAAAATTCAATGCCCAGCAACAAATTTCTTTCTGGCCAGACTAGTCCAGTGGCAAGTGGTAATGGACATAAGAGGTAAAAAGCTTCTTGATCCTTTCCTCATCAACCTGCCTGTCACAGATGCATCTGACAAGGACCATATAGTCCTTGCAGTGTAATTTTTACACTGCATACACTTTCCGTTATAAAAGCAAATTACCACGGATGCTGGAATCTGAAACCAAAAGAGAAATTGCTGGAAAACCTCAGCAAGTCTGGCAGCATCAAAAAAGATAGAAAAGAGCTAATGTTTCCAGTCCAGACCTGCAAAGGGTCAAAGCTTTGACAAAGATGTGTCTGAAGTCGAAATGAACTCTTTTCTCTCTTTTTAGATGCTGTCAGGCCTGCTGACATTTTCCAGTATTTTCTTTTTTGGTTTCACTTTCCATCATGTTCTGCGGCATGCTGAGTATGATGGATTCAGAATAGGTCTAGTAGTCAAAACAGATTAGTAGCCATGAGATTCTGTGGGCCATCAGAAGCAGCGGCGTACCTTTGTGTTTCTTTATTGTGATGTGGACATCACCGATCGTGACCAGTATTTGTTGCCAATCCGAATTGCCCTCAGACCGAGTGGCTTGCCAAGCATATTGGAGGACAGGCAGTCACAATTCAGTGTGGCTTGGAGTCACATGTAAGCCAAGCCAGGTAATGATATCAGATTTCCTTCCCCAAAGAGCTTTAGAGAGCCAGATGGGGTTTTCTTTTACAACACTTAGTTGTGCTGGTCACCACTACTGATACTGGCTTGCAATTCCAGGTTTATCAATTGAATTTAAATTCCACCCAGTTTCCGTGGTGGGACTCAAATCCATGCCACCAGAACATTAGCTTGCATCCCTGGATTATGAGCCCAGTGACATTACCACTGCACCGCCATCTCCCCATGTTGCACTCACAGATTCTTTCTTTGTGAGAGCTGGAGATTGGAAGCAATGTCCCAAGGAAGATGGAGAAAGCCAGAAGGATGAGGAAATAAGGCACTGTTACATAACTGGGAGTGAATTGCTTCATTATTTGATGACTGAGTGGTGCTCACCTTGGCTGTCTTCAGCCATGACATGTAGAGTTCTGCAAGAACTGAAGGAGGAAGGGAAAGAAAGCCTTTTAAATAAAGGATGAACGGTGGCATCAAAGGAACATTACAAATGATAGCTCCTGAATAAAACATTCTAACAGTTTTTAAAGTTAGTTCGGGGAGATAATGGCCTGGAGGTATTTTCGCTCAACTATTAATCCAGAAACTCTAATGTTCCGGGGACCCTGATTCAAATCTCACCACAGCAGATGGTAGAATTCAGTAAAAATCTGGAATTAAGAATCTACTGATGACCATGAAACCAATTGTCAGAAAAACCCATCTCGTTCACTAATGCCCTTTAGAGAAGGAAATCTGCCATCCTTACCTCGTCTGGCATACATGTGACTCCAGAGACACAGCAACGTGATTAACTCTCAACTGCCCTTAGGCAACAAGGGATGAGCAATAAATGCAGCCAGTGACGCCCATGTCCCACAAATGAATATCAAAAAACAAAATTGCAAACGAGGAATTTGAAAACATTTAATTGAGTACAGGCTGAACCTGGAGAACAACCATTTATCAGTCAATGCCACAGGGAGTTTGTGGACAAACCCTCGTAAACTAACCACATACATAAGCTGTAACCTTCCACAAAGCATATGGAACAGAAAGATAAAAACATTTTGCTTTCAGATTCAGCAGTTATTCTTAAACTGACAGAAGATTTTAAAAAAAGTTATGTCTATAGCGAAACATATATTGCAGACTGCTGCACCACCTAAGCAGTTGTTCAACACAGTCCCTTTGTTGATCCTGTTGTTTATCATTTATCCTATAATTCCTTCCAGTTCACGCCGATGTTTTCTGATCCCTCTGTGTTTTTCAAATTCTGATTGTGATTTTAATCTCGCCACATTGGCAGCTGTGTACATGACCTGAACTTTATAACTCCCTCCCTAAATCCCTTTGGTTCTCCACCTCTTTCTTCTCCTTTAGCACAAAACTTAAACCCTGGCCAAGCTTTTGGTTATCTGATAGTTCTTTTTGACTTGCTGTCAGATGTCTTATAAATCCAGATCACCAAAAACCTGTTCTGCCCACTACACCCAACGCCACCCCTCCCCACTCACCCTCATACTAACACGAGAGTTAAGACAACCCACCAACGTCTCTACTTTCTCAGAAGACTAAAGAAATTTGGCATAGCCATTATGACTCTCACAAATCTTTATAGATGCACCATAGAAAGCATTCTTTCAGGTTTTATCACAGCTTGGCATGGCCTCTGCTCTGCCCAAGGTCACAAGAAACTACAAAGTATCGTGAATGTAGCCAAATCCATCACGCAAACCAGCCTCCCATCCATTGATTCTGTCTGTATTCCTGCTGCCTCAGCAAAGGCAGCACAATTAAGGATTCCAAGCACCCCGGACATTCTGTCTTCCACCTTTCATCGGGAAAAAGACACAAAAGCCTGAGGTCACCTACCAACCGACTCAAGAGCGGTTTCTTCCCTGTTGCCACCAGGCTTCCGAATAGACCTACCTTGCACTAAATTGATCTTTCTCTACACCCAAGCTATGACTGCTAGGATAGGGAACGGCATGGTGATACAGTGGTTAGTTCTGCTGCCTCACAACGCCAGGGACCTGGGTTCAATTCTAGCCTCGAGTGACTGCCTGCATGGAGTTTGCACCTTCTCCCCGTGTCTGCATAGGTTTCCTCCGGGTGCTCCAGTTTCCTCCCACAGACCAAATATACGTGGGTTAGGTTGATTGGCCATGTGAAATTGGTCCTAGGGAATTAGCAGGGCAAATACATGCGGTTACAGGGATACAATCTGGGTGAGATTGTGGTCGGTGCAGATTCAATGGGCTGAATGGCCTCCTTCTACACTGTAGGAATTCTATGATTCCATGACTGTAAACTACATTCTGCAGTCTCACCTTTCCTTCTCTATGAACAGTATGCTTTGTCTGTAGAATGTGCAAAAAACAATACTTTTCACTATATATTAATACATATGACAATAATAAATCAAATCAAATCAAAATCACATTCTGTCTGGCCAGAACCCTATGAAATGCCGCAGGATATTTAGCATATTATGCAAGGTTTCATTGTTTTCTATGAATATCTCTCTATTTCTACCTAATTAGTTGTATTTTAAAATATGTGAAAATCATTTCCATCTAGTTAACAATAAGTTACGTAGCTTATTCAACATAGTAAAATACCCCAGGGCAGGTGGAGCATTATCAAACAAAGTCAGTTGTTTTAACTTCTGAAAAGACGACCAATGAGAAACCATGGTCATGCGACCATGTGGTAGCATGGTGGCACAGTGGTTAGCACTGCCACCTCACAGCACCATGGACTCAGGTTCGTTTCCTGGTTTGGGTCACTGTCTGTCCAGAGTCTGCACATTTTCCCTGTGTCTGCATGGGTTTCCTCTGGTTGTTCTGGTTTCCTCCCATAGTCCAAAGATGTACGGGTTAGGTAGATTGATTGGTCATACTAAATTACCCCTTCGTGACAGCCAAACTAGCTAGGGTAAATGCATGAGGTTATGAAGATAGGGCCTGAGTGGGATTGTGGTGGGTGCAGACCCGATGGGCTGAGTGGCCTCTTTCTGCACTGACGGATTCTAGAGTGATGAGGGAGGAACATATTTATTGCTGCCTAGCAGTCTGTTCCATGAAGCAATGAGATGAAATGCACACCACTCTTCACATTGGCTGTTGAATGGTGTTGGTAAAGGTTGTGATGTGGAGATGCTGGCATTGGGCTGGGGTGAACACAGTAATAAGTCTCACCACATCAGGTTAAAGCCCAACAGGTTTATTTGGTAGTAAATGCCACTAGCTTTCGGGGTTTGCCTGAAATGATGTTGGTGCATAGCAGGTACCTCACCAACCTAGGAGAATAAATCAAATTCTGAACCTACAAATTGTCAATTCTAGATTCACATTGGTAGAGGTCTGCAGCACAGAATGATGAGATGGACTGGAGAGAGAGGGGAGGAAATTTAAGCCGAATTTAGCCAAGATCCTTATGTACAAACAAGATGGGCTTAATGGCTGCCTCCTGTTCTATAAGCATTCGATGATTCTCAACTTCTATTTATATACTTACTTTGATTGCACGTAATGATTATCAAAATGGGTACTAATTAGCTAAGTACAGTAATTTGTAGAGAGAATGTTTCACAGAGGACATTTCTCCACAGTATCTTTTCTTGTTTGCCTATTGGTTGAGGGAAAACAACATTTGGCAATGAGTACTTTGGAATCCGGCCCAGACTGCACAACTCCGTGACTGATTGAGGCTTTCCAGCCTGTTGCCGGGGCAGTGATCTTATCCTGTCACCCTCACTCTCAGGCCTCACCACTCACACCAAAAAAACACCAAGTTTGGTTCACATTTGCTATTCCAACTTTGAAAAACAACAAGTCAAAACCAAATTAGTTAATGCCAAGAATACAAAAGTCAGCCACTGCAGAATGTTGCATTGTGCCACTGTCTGCCCTGGGGCAAATAGAGCCTTTATTGATTCTTATCCTGTCAAATTTGTTGCTCACTGTTTACTTTCCAGATCCTGGGAGACAATGCGGAGTCCAATGCACGAATGTTTCGTGATATCTTAATTAAAATCTACGTTCTGTTGTATGCAAAATCAAGAATCTTTTTTAGTCGCTAAGTAAGGAGTATTTTGAATGATTATGGCACAATAAATACTTATGAACGCCAATAAACTCTGAAATTAAGTCATAGAATCATAGAATCTCGACGGTACAGAAGGAGGCCATTCAGCCCATCAAGCCTGCACCAACAATAATCCCACCCAGGCCCCATCCCTGCAACCCCACATATTTACCCTACTCATCCCCCAAAACACTAAGGAGCAATTTATCACAAGCCCAACAACCTAAGCTTTGGACTGTAGGAGGAAACTGGAGCACCCGGAGGAAACACACGCAGACACGGGGAGAATGTGCAAACTCCACACAGACAGTGACATGAACCAGGAATTGAACCTGGGTCCCCAGCACTGTGAAGTATCAGTGCTAACCACTGAACCACCATGCCACCCCATGATTGACTGAACTGTGGTAAATCTCCAGAGGAATGTGAGATGTCATTGTAAAGAGATGAAACAGTTTATCAAACTGCAGAACCTTCTTATTTTGGCCCACTTCAGAAAATGAACTTTTTTTGCAGGGCTATGCAAAGTGCAAAAATGTGGCATGAGCTTGGGCCAATTGAAAAACTTTCAAAAGCAATCAATAAAACTTAATGACATTTTATCAATGACTTTTTTTTTCTTAATTCCTTCATGGAATGTGAATGCCTCTGGCTGGGCCAGTATTTGTTGCTCATTCCTAATCATCTTTGAGAAGGTGGTGGTGAGGTAGCATGGTGGCACAGCAGTTGGCATTGCTGCCTCACAGTGACAGGGACCCAAGTTCGAATCCGGCTTTGAGTGGCTGTCTATATGGAGTTTGCACATTCTCCCTGTGTCTGCATGGGCAGATTCAGATTCGTCCCAAACTCCAAGGTTGTTCTTTTAGGAGTTTGTGCAGATAGTCCGAATAGCCTCCTTCTGCACTGTAGTGATTCTATGATTCTACAGTGAGCCACAGTTGTGAACTATGTAGCATAGGTACATCCACAGTGCTGCTGGGAACCAGGTTGCCAAATCTAGCTGGGCATATTCGGGATGATGTCGGCATAAGTGACATCCTGGTGATGAGCTGGATGAGGAGAGTGAATGTGCTTTGCCGAGCTTGTGGAAGACACAAAAAGAGGTGAAATTCAAATGGTAACATGTTAAATGAATGTGCCAAAACCTGGCAGATGGGTTAAAATGTGGAAAAATGTTAAGTAAAGCATTTTGGTAGGAAAAATAGAGGAGCATAAATATTATTTAAATAGAGAAAGACTGCAGAAAGCTGCAGCTCAGAAGGATTTGGGGGCCTTCATGCCTGAATCATAAAAAGCTGGCGTGCAGGTAATTGCAGGTCAATGGCAGCCTTTATTTCAAAGGGAATGGAGTATGAAAATAGGGAAGTCTTGTTAACAATACAAGGCACTAGTTAAATCACACCTGGAATATTATGAACAGTTTTGGCTTCTTTATCTAAGGAATGATATGCTGGCATTGGAGGCAGTCCAGAGAAGGCTCATTAGGTTTATCCCATGAATGGAAGGATTTTCTTCTGAGGAGAGGTTGAGTAGGTTGGAGTATAGAGAAATGAGAGGTGACCTTATTGAAACACATTTGCCAGAACTCTACCGCTCGCCCGCCAAGATTCAGAGCGGGCAAGGGGCAGACAATGGAAATGTCCGTTGACTTCAGGCAAGAATTTCCCATCTCACTCGAGCAAGGCTGTAAAATCCTACCGATAGGATTCTCAGGGGGCTTTATAAGGTCGATGCTAAGAGGTTGTTTCCTTTTGTGGAAGAATATTGGACCAGTGGCCATAATTTCAGAATAAGGGGTTGCCCATTTAAGACAGAGATGAGAAGGAATTTATTCTTTCAGAGGATTGTGAGTCTGTGGAACTCTTTACTGCAGACAGGTATCGAGGTTGGGTCATTAATTATGTTCAAGGCTGCATTTTCTTCTTAATCAGTAAAAGAACCAAGGATTATGGGGATAAGGTGGGAAAGTGGAGTTGATCAGTCATGACCTCATTGGATGGTGGAGACTCAATGGGTCAAATGTCCGACTTCTGCTCTGATATCTTATGATCTTGTGGGGAAAACTAGGCCAACTCACTCTGCGGTGCCAATCTAAAATAATATTTTTCAACCTCCCACAAGGCCTTCTTTGGTCGCCGGAAGATTGATGCCAATCCCAACAATCTACTGGCCATTCCAGATGGGATGACAAACCCCAGCTGGGGAGGATGTTCGAGGTTTCAGATCCAGAAAATTTTTATAGGTTCTATGTTTTCCAATGCCAAACCTCCTGGCCAACTGCCTGACAGTGAAGCATCTGGAGAAACAGGACAACTGGGCCTACCAAATTTTCGCATTTATTTGGGCATGTGTAGTCCCTGGAATTGCTGTCAGGTTTATTCTTTGATAACTTTCTTGGTGAACTTATGGCCTCATTGTTACTTTTGCTACAAAATCCAAGCCAATTGGTTGGCTTCTATTTCAATTTTCCTCTCGCTCTGGAACTCCTCCTCCTGATTTCCCTCTATACCATTCCCAGGATGAGGTTAGGAAGTAGCCAGATAAAGAACATTAAGGAAAACCCATTCACTACTGCTCTACAATACCTTGTTATCACAGTGCATTGTGGCAACCAGCTTCCGATTCAACTCATCCCATGTGAGATCAAGTCCGAGATTACAACCCATTTCCATTCAGGATATTGTGATTTATTATGCCTTAAGTCACCAATATAAACCTAAATCTAAGACCAATTGTCATAATGGCACAGTGGGTAGCAGTGCTGCCTCACAGCGCCAGGGACCCAGGTTTGATGCCCAGCTTGGATTGCTGTTTATGCGAGTCTGCATGGGTTTTCCCCATGGGTGGGTTTCTTCCGGGTGTTTCGTTTTCCTCCCACAGTCAGAAAGACTTGCTGGTTAGGTGCATTGGCCATGCTAAATTCCCCTCAGTGTACCCGAACAGGTGCCCGAGTGTGGTGACTAGAGAATTTTCACAGTAATTTCATTGCAGTGTTAATTTGTGACACTAATAAACTTCTTTTTGAAGAACAATCTTGTTTAAAAAAACCTTGAGACCAATTTGTTATCCTATATTATCTTATTATCCATTTTCTACCTTTCACTGCTATATCTTCTCAAAAGCTTTGTCACCCCATTATTTGGGACAATTAGCAATCAAGCTTGCTGACACCTCTGCCCACACCCATGGTTGGTCATCTGCCAGAGCTCATTCCATAAGATTACTGCCCAAGTGGTGTAAATAAAAATTCTCTCCATGATGTTTGCAGTCACTAGATACTTGCAATATTGTGTGTTATAAATACTCTATGATCTCATTATAAAGCAATTACCCATATCTTGTGGTACAATAGAGGTATTGTATTAATTATATTCCATATTCATTAGTTCTCTTAAAATCAAATTACACCCAAGATCAATTTTTTTTCCGTAAACTTATTATCGATCCTGAGAGGCCTGCTGCCGATAAAAATGTGAACTAATCTCCTCCGTGAGAGCAAGTTGCAAATGAAAGAGTCATTATTAAATGTTAATTTGGCAAAAGGGTGCTCTTTTTTCACAAAATTGTCCGAAAGATTTTCCTGAGTGGGCAGGACTCAATGGTTCACAGAATCTTTTTAACTAGCCTGTTACCCTAGATTCTTCTGTCTCTAATCGGGTGGCATGGTGGCACAGTGGTTAGCATTACTCTCTCATGGTGGCAGGGACCTGAATTCAATTCTGTCCTTGGGTGACTGTCTGTGTAGAGTTTGCACGTTCTCCCCGTGTATGCAAGGGTTTCCTCTAGGAGCCTCAGTTTCCTCCCACAGTTCAAAGATGTGCAGGTTAGGTAGGTGGATGTCCTGGATAAATTGTCCCTTAGTATCCCAGGATATGGGGATTCCGGGGATTAATGGAGTAAATATGTGGGGTTACAGGGATAGAGCCTGACTGGGATGCTCTGCCAAAGATTTGGTGAGGAATTAATGGTCTGGATGGCCTCATTCTGCACTGTAGAGATTTTATGATTTTTCTCTTTTAAGCCCGAATGCAAAATCTACATTTGCCTTCTCAAAGTAACTCAATTAATTGTAATTTGGAAAATCCTCATATTTTCAGTCAGTTTAATAGCCAAGTCCACAATACTTTGTATTCTTGCAGAATGATTTCTTGCATTCTCATAGACAGAAAGATTTCAGTGAACTTCTTGACCAGCCTTGTGGACCTCAGCTAGGATAATATCAGCTCTTAGAACTTTGCCATTAGACTGGAGTTTGATTGCATTTATCATATTGAGCAGAATAACGGTGACATCTGGAGATCAGATGATGACAACTTGTGAGCCTTCTTGATTGCTTTTCAATTGGATGAAGGCCAATCTGAGGTTAAGGTACTCTGTCCATCTTTCTGGAATTTAGGCTGTCTCTCTGAGCAATGCTGACCTGTTGACACTGAAGATTGGTAATGAGCCAGTAGAGTAGGGCCTGTAGACAGAGTCTCGTGGTGTAACGTCCTAACTATGCTAGGGGTTGTATGTTTTAACAAAAACAAGATATGGTGTGCACATGTAGATTCAATGTAACACACAATAAGTTTACCTAAAAAGATGTTCTCTGCGCAAAACAGAAAATGGAACTAAGACAGAATCCTGATCGCCATCAAAACTTGCGACTGGCTCTTAAAGCAAACATGCAACTACTTAAGTATTGAACACACGGAACCTCTTTTGGTGCCGCTTTGCGATGCTTCAAAGGGACTCTTAAAATTAAGTTGTTTTGTCGCAAGGACGAAATAGGCATCTTTTTAGAAGTTCACAAATATCAAACGTTATTAATTTGCTCAGAAATTGAGTGATAAATATATCTAAAGTCCTTTGTGCAGTGAATGCAGTGAAATTACTGTGAAAATTCCCTAGTTGCCATATTCCGGCACCTGTTTGGGTACACTAAGGAAGAGTTTAGCATGGCCAATGCATCTAACCAGAACACCTTTTGGACTATGGGATGAAGCCGGAGCGTCTGGAAGAAACCCAATCAGAAAGGGGGCGAACGTGCAGACTCCGCACAAACAGTGACCCAAGCTGGAATTGAACCCGGGTCCCACGCTCTGTAAGGCAGTAGACTACCCACTGTGCCACTGTGCCACCAACAAAATTGGTAATTGGCTCTGGATCACTTTTTAAAGTTATTACCAATTTTTAAAAACAAGTTGCCCTGCTATATCTTTCTTGATAAATCATTTTCAGCTACATTAATCAAAGTATGGCAAAGGTTTTTTGGCATGCAAACACTTTTTTTTGTTGAGTTGCATTCTAAGCCGTTACCTAATTGCGCTGGTTCATGGAAGGTTTTACGTCTGGCAGTATGCAAATGAGTGGAAACTTGTTAAAAAAATCGATTCCGAAAACTAGCATGGTTTTGAGCACACTTTGCAATTAGCTTGCTGAATGTGTCCAAAGTGAAAACTTCTTGCAAATTTGTCACTGCTTGCATCCCATTTTAATAAAGATAAATTTATGTTGTGCAACATATCAGTTTCATTTTCGTCCCTTTCTTTATTTCCTTCTTCCTCTCTTTAGTTATACCAGTGTGACATTAGACAATCAGAACAGTCATTGAATGTAAAAATGTGAGGTATGTGCTCTAAAACCAGCAGAAATATATAACAGGGTTTTCCAGCTAATGCCTAGTCGAATGTATATTTGTGTAGTGAGTTGATATTTATTGCAGTCACCAAAACACTCCTCTTTTACTATAAAGTGGTTATGAATTTAAGAGAAAAGAAATCGATCATAAATTAAAATATTTATTGAGGAGATCAGATAAAAATATAGCATTGTCATGCAACTTTTATTCAATAATGTACACAACTGCTACAACATGATGTTTGATCATTTTGAAACGCCATTATTAAAAAGAAATTAAAAGAAATTGGAGTGTCTCGCTGGCACAGTGGTTAGCACTGGTGCCTCACAGCTCCAGAGATCTGGGTTCACTTCTCAACTTGAGTCATTTTCTGTGTGGAGTTTGCACACTTTCAATGTGTCTGCATAGGTTTCCTCCAAGTGCTTTGGAGTATGGGTTTCCTCCGACGCTCCAAAGATATGCAGATTTGGTGGACTGCCCATGCTAAATTGTCCCTTAGTGTGCCAGGCTGTGTAGGTTAGAGGGATTAGTGGGGTAAATGTGTGGGATTATGTGGTTATGGCCCAGGATAGGATTATTGACAGTGCTTACTTGATGGACTGAATGGTCTCCTTCTAGGGATTCTATGATTCAAAAGGGGACTTACAAGTAAGTCATACAAAGCAATGATGTTTCAAGTTGCAATTTCAGTCATCGGATCCCTACAGGCTTGAAGGAGGCCATTTGGCCCATTGAGTCTGCACCAACTCTCTGACGGTGTGTCTTACCCAGGCCCTCTAGCTCACCCTATTTGTGTAACCTCACACATTTACCATGGCTAATCCATCAGACCTATACATCTTGGGACACTAAGGCGCAATTCAGCGTGGCCAATGTATCTAACTTGCACATCTTCCATTTGTGGGAGGAAACAGGACACCCAAAGGATCCACAGTGACACAGGGAGAATTTGTAGATTCTGCACAGACACTGACCCAAGCTGGGAATAAAACCTGGGTCTCTGGTGCAGTGAGGCAGCAGTGCTAACCACTGTGCTAGCACAATCATCTCACTGACAAAAGCAAGTTTCTCAATGCACATAACAACATGATGGTGAGCAGAGGCATAGACATGGTAAATTTACCAAAACAATGCAAAAAGTTCAAATAATCATCTGACTACTCCATTTCCTCCAGTGCTATGTTGAGATGATATGGTTCTGACCTCAGAGAACTGAGGTCTGGATAAATGTCCTAATTAAATATAGAACAATGGATTCGTTATATTTTATCCAGTATTGTACATACAAAAAATTCAGCACTTCATTTTACTCCTGGACATAAAGCTATACCAACATGTACTAAGTTGACCATAACTTCGTGAGGATCCAACAAAGCTAGAATCTTTCACAAAATATTACATTTGCCACACTGACAATGAGAAACCATCTTAACAATCTAGTCAGTCCGGGCATTGGGCGATGATAAGAAACCAAGGTCAGTGGTTTCCCTTAACTGAACCAAGTGTCAGATTATTGTGAGCACTGGATTAGTAGCAGAACCAGTCTTCTAAATCTATTTGCGTTTTGTAATTGAAGAGGTAAACTGTGGCTGGGTTGAAGGCACACCAGCCTCTGAGTTCAAGTCCTGCTCCAGAAATTGAATGCAAACACCAAGGACAATAGTACAGTTCTGAGTGAGTGAGCTGCACTTTTTAGAGGTGTGCTGTCTTTCAGATGAGATATTAAACCAAGGCCATGTTTACCCATCTCTTAAAGGGCTTCTATTAGAACCATTCTTTGATTTGATTTGTTTTGATTTGATTTATCATACTCGCACGTTTAAGATACTGTGAAAAGTATTGTTTCTTGCAGGCTATTCAGACAAAGCATACTGTTCATACAGAAGGAAATGAGCGAGTACAGAATGTAGTGTGACAATCATAGCTAGGGTGTAGGGAAAAATCAACTTAATGCAAGATAAGTCCATTCAAAAGTCTGACAGCAGCAGGAAAGAAGCTGTTCTTGAGTCGGTTGGTATGTGACTTCATACTTTTGTATCTTTTTCCCAATGGAAGAAGGTGGAAGAGAGAATGTCCGGGATGCATAGGGTCCTTAATTATACTGGCTGCTTTGCCAAGGCAGCGGTAAGTGTAGACAAAGTCAATGGATGGGAGGCTGGTTTGCATGATGGATTGGGCTATATTCATGATCTTTTATAGGTCCTTGCGTCTTGGGTAGAGCTGGAGCCATACCAAGCCGTGAAACAACCAGAAAGAATGGTTTCTATGGTGCATCTGTAAAAGTTGGTGAGAGTAGTAGCTGACATGCCAAATTTCCTTAGTCTTCTGAGAAAATAGAGGCGTTGGCGGGCTTCACTACTTACATTCCTTTTGTCTCTTTCTCTATGACTTCTTTGTCAATTACAACCCCACCCCCTCACCCTCACAATATAAATCTCAGCCTATTTTTTGTTTTGCCTTCAGCTATGACAAAGAGTCATCCAAAGTCAAAATGTTGGCTTCAGTCTCTCTCCTCAGATGCTATTTGACCTGCTGAGACTTTCCAGCATTTTCTGTTTCTGTGCCATGTCTGCCTGCTCTGGTAAATGTAGAAGATTTCATGGCACTATTTCAAAGAGCACTGTCCAGTGCGTCCTTGGCAATATTTGTCCCTCAAGTAATGATAACAGCAAAAGAAAAACAGATTATCTGGTTGTTATCGGACTGCAAAGTTGGCTGCCACTTTTCTTTTATTCATTCATGGGACGTGAGCATCACTGGCCAGGCCAGCACTCTTTACCCATCTCTAATTTCCCTTGACAAGACAGTGTCAAGCTGCCTTCTTGAACAGCAGCAGTCCCTGTTCCCTGTATTTCAACATGACAACACTTCAGAAACTAATTCACCAGCTGTAAATAAATATCGATGGTGATGAAAAGCGCTACTTAAATGCAAGCCATTTTTTTCTTAATAAGCCACGTGATCAAAAAAGGTTAGTGCTTGTCAACTCTTGGCCGCCAGCTATCTCAAGATGCAGAGAGAGGGGTTCAAGGGAGGCTCAAGAGAGGTTTCAAGAGAGGGTTTTAAAACTGAGATCAGGAGGAATTTTTTTCAGCCAGAGGCTGGCGAATCTGTGGAATTCATTACCACTGGGAGCCTTCCTCACCCCAAGCTGGGGTCTGTTGTGGAAATGATTAGGGACCAATTGTCATAATTGATCACCAACTCCATTGTTGTTGTATCAGTCCTGAAGAAGAGTTGTATAGCCTTGAAACATTAACTCTGCTTCTCTTTCCATGAAAGCCGCCAGACCTGCAGAGTTTATCCAGCAGTTTATGTTGTTTCAGATTCAACCATGTCTCGTTTTGTTTTATTTCATTGGATCATGTTGTAGAAGCTGTACTAAATAAGTCTTGATCGTTTCTCATTGCACAATTCCATGCCTGTAAGTTATTACCACGCATAAAATACTGAGTTGAATTTAGATATGTCTAGCTAGTTCTTTATTATATGGCAACAATGCCAAACTGTTGGAATGAGTTTGTCTGGAAGTGGTCTTTTGTATAAAACCGGCACACCTGCTGCAGGGTTGAACAACCTACTACCCTTCCTGTGGCTAATAAATTAGGACGGTTGGGGAATCCCTGTACATCACTGTCACGTTCTTTGCAAAATATTTAATGCCAGTGGCATAATTGAGAGGTCTGTTGATGCACAGGACAATTTTTTTTAATCCATTTATGGGACACTGTCTTCACTGGCTGGCCAGCATTTATTGTCCATTCCTAGTTACCCTTATTCTGCGGACAGTTCAGTGTCAATCATTTTGCTGTGGCTCTGGAGTCACATGCAGGCCAGGCCAGGTAAGGATGGCAGATTTCCTTTCCCAAAAGACATGAATATCGGGGGTTTTAGTTAAGTCGGGCAGCATGGTTCTTGCAAGCTTGGAGGGCAGAAGGGCCTGTTCCCGTGCTGTAACTTTCTTTGTTCTTGTTCTTTGAGTGAATCAGATGGGTTTTTTTCCCAACAATTGACGATGGTTTCATGGTCATCAGTACATTCTTAATTCCAGATTTTATAATTCAAATTTCATCATCTGCTGTGGCAGGATTCAAACCAGGTCTACAGAACATTAGTTGAATTTCTAGATTAATAGTCTAGCAATAATATCACGAAGCCATTGACTCCCCCTCATTGAGCAGGTTTCCTCCAATGGCACCTTCTGTCACATCCTCAGATTTGGTAACTTTTTGGAGGATAGCCTCTGTTAACAATGTCAGTTAATGTTTTTGAAGTACTTTAACCTCCCCTGTAAAGTGAACATTCATACTTGCAACTGCCCAAATAGGTCACAAGTGGTGAACAAATGGTCGAGAGATACAAATAAGATGGGTTAAGTAGATACAACTTGCAATATATAAAGGAAGGGTGATTAATATATCATGTAGAAAAAAGCAACCACATGATCCATTTACGATAACGTAAAGGGAAAGGAAATGGTGTGACATTTACAATCGACTTTCTTTACTTTACTCCTTAAATTACTGTTGTTGGTTGGATTTGTAGACGTGTGGTTTTATTTTTAAAAGGCGATTCTGAAAACGGAACTTGTTTGATATGGCAGATCTCTAATCAGCATCACTCCTGGCTTGACTCTGTGGTACACAGATGTGAATAACTCTACAGGAGAAGTGATGTCAACTGGAGAAAATACACTGACTGTGATTTTCCGGCCCCACCGCGGTGGGTCCTTCCGCGTCGTAAGCGGCGAGTCATTCAAATCCCCGCTGTCCTTCGCAGGAAGGGAAGATCCCAATGGCCAGTGGAGCTGGAAAATCCCAACAATCGACTGGAATTTTCCAGCAATTTTTACCAACAGGTTTCCTGGTGACGAGGAATGCATACAACGGGGAATCCCATTGGCAGCTTCAGGATCCAAAGATCTCGCCACCCAACCAATGGTGGGCCATTTCCAATCCGGTGAAACACACCACAGAGAATGCAGAATATCCAGCCCACCATTCCCACTTGACTTCTTTTCTTCAGGAAATCTCCCTGATCAGAGGAAAAGATTAAGAATTATCGATGGTAACCGTGATACTTGTATCATAGTTCCATTCTCTCATCAATCCTTTCTGTCAAGTAGTAGCAAACAAAAATTGCATATTACAAAATGAAAGTAAAAATAATCAAAGATGAAGTCAGATCTTTGTTCATTTTCTTTCTTTCCTGATCGAGTTGGGTCGTGATCTTACAAGGTTTTCATTCCAGTTTCAGTATGGGATTCATTCAAAACTGACATTTTAAATTTTTGTTATTCATTCAGGGGACATGGGTGTTTCTGTTTGGACCAGCAATTATTGCCAATCCCTAATTGTCCTCCATTTCAGAGCATTTGAGAGTCAACCACATTTCTGTGATTCTGGAGTCAAATGTAGGTCAGACCAGGTAAGGGCAGCAGATGTCCTTCCCTAAAGGACATCAGTTGTTTTTTTTATGACAATTGACAATTGTTTCATGGTCCATCATTTAATTCCAGATTTTGAATTCAAATTTCACCATCTGCCATGGTGGAATTCGAATCTCTGGATTGAAGTCTGGTGGAGGGTCATCCTCACTTGAAACATTGACTCTATTCTCTCTCAACAGATGCTGTCAGACATGCTGAGATTTTCCAGCATTTTCTATTTTTGTTTCAGATTCCAGCATCCACAGCATTTGGCCTTTATTGCTGGATTACTAGTCTAGTGAAAATACCGCTGGTTTTTATGTATAACCCCTTCAAAAGAGTGCTTCAAAAGAGTTAACACGTTTGATTTAAATGTATCTGAAATGGGCCATTTTGAGCCTTGGTCTGTTATTCATGACCGAACTTCTCCACACGGTGACACAATGGTTAGCACTGCTGCCTCCCACCTGACAAAGGAACAGCCAGTTCTGAAAGCTAGTGGCATTTGCTACAAATAAACCTGTTGGCCTTTAACTTGGTGTTGAGAGACTTCTTACTGTGTTGACCTCAGTCTGACAATGGCTTCACCACGTCATCACAGCGCCAGAGACAGGGTTCGATTCCTGGCTAGGGTCACGGTCTGTACGGAGTCCGCACTTCTCCCCATGTCTGTGTGGGTTTCCTCCGACTACTGCAGTTTCCTCCCACAGCCCAAAAGACTGGTTAAATGCACTGCCTTCACTAAATTCTCTCTCAATGTACACAAACCGGTGCCAGAGAGTGGCAACTGGAGGATTTTCACAGAAACTTCATTGCCATGTAAATGTGAGCCTACTTGTGATTAATGAATAAACTTTAAAACTTTTATTGCAGGGAAAAGTTTGATTCCTAATTAGTTTAATTAAACAGAAGACAATTAGACTGCAAGGGTCAAAACATCAATCAGGGGTAAGTGTGAAGGCAAGTGGCTGAATTAACAGAGCTGAAATGGAGCAGCATGAATTGGAACTTATATTAGGCAGATAAAAGAAGTGATTTGCAGGTAACTGCTGTATTTTAAAAGAATATATACAATTGAGAGATCATAAATGGGTGAAGTCAAGTAGTAAGTTTATTTTTATAGAAAAATTGTTATCATAGGGTAATATGAAAGATTGGTAAATTCTGGAAAAAGGAGATTCTAAATTAGAAAGATTAGAAAGAATGGAGTGAAAGAACAAAGGGAATAAACATTTTTAAAGAGAGGTTAAAGTCTATCAGGGTTTGTGGCTATGAGATCATAGTAAGTCAGTGTGTGCTCGAGACAGACCTATGAATACAGGCTGCCACCATCCTCAGAGAAATGTTTGTTTTTGTCTGCAAGGTTTTTGAGACAAGCCATGCCTTCTCAGTATTGAATGAGAGAGGAAAAAAAGCCAGTGTAATATTTTCCTGTAGTATGTGACAATGTTACTGGAATTTCTTTGTAGATTAAAAACTATGAGGTCTGTTGCTCTCCAAAGGGGGTTTATCTCCGAGTTTGAGAAATGCTTGTAGCAGTATTGTTAACTGTACAAAGCTGTTCTTGCATTTTTGAGTGTTATTTACCTTCTGCCGTTTAGTTTAATAAATGTTTAAATTTAATATTTAAAATCTTCACGAGTGGTCTTAAATTTACTTCTCCTGTCTTCAGATACCTCTTCATGATATAAAGGTTCGTTAGTTGTGGTAGCTTGTTCAAGTTTCCCTTTGGGATTCAGACATCCTGACATAAAGAACAAAACAAAGAACAGTACAGCACAAAAAAACAGGCCCTTCGGCCCTCCAAGCCTGTACTGCTCATTGGTCCAACTAGACCATTTGTTTGTATCACTCCATTCCCAGTCTGTGACTATCCAGGTAAGTCTTAAACGATGCCAGCATGTCTGCCTCCACCACCCTACTTGGCAGTGCATTCCAGGCCCTCACCATTCTCTGTGTAAAAATCGTCCCTCTCATATCTAAGTTATACTCGTCCCTCTTACTTTGAGCCCATGACCCCTCGTGATCGTCACCTCCAACTTGGGAAAAAAAGCTTCCCACTGTTCACCCTGTCTATACCCTTCATAATTTTGTACACCTCTATTAAGTCTCCCCTCATTCTCCATCTTTCCAGGGAGAACTACCCAGTTTACCCAATCTCTCTTCATAGCTTAGACCATCCATACCAGGCAACATCCTGGTTAACCTCCTCTGCACTCTCTCTGTAAAGCCTCCACGTCCTTCTGGTCGTGCGGCGACCAGAACTGGACTCAGTATTCCAAATGTGGCCTAACCAGTGTTCTATACAGCTGCAACATCAGACTCCAGCTTTTATACCCTATACCCCGTCCTACAAAGGCAAGCATACCATATGCCTTCTTCATCACCTTTTCCATCAGTGCTGCCACCTTCAAGGATTTGTGGACTTGCACACCTAGGTCCCTCTGGGTTTCGACACTTACCATCTTTCATAATGTAAGACGCTGACAATCTGTTTTCAATTTGTTGGCACATTCACCATGATTAAACGTTGCTTCCTTTCAGTTCTCCATCAGTTTGGCTGAATTATGTTGCAATCGATTCAAGGGTCCAGTCAGTATGAGATTTTCTTTCTGCTTTGTGTGATCTTCTTGATTTCAATCACCCCTAAACATTAATAGTCATTTTCTTCAGTTTTTTTTTGACTTGCTCTCACTAGCTATTTCTGTGTACTGCATTGCTTGAACGAAGCCGTAAAATGCAAGAATTAGAAGCAGGAATAGGCCTTTGAAAACCTCAAACCTACCCTGCCATTCGATAAAGTGGCTGATCTGATGGTGGCCTCAACTCCACTTTCCTCTCTCCCCCCAATAACCCTTGATTTCCTTGTTGATCAAAAATCTAACTAACTCAGCCCAGCGTGGCACAGTAGTTAGCGGTGCTGCCTGACAGCTCCAGGACCTGGGTTTGATTCCTGGCTTGGGTCACTGTCTATGTGGAGTTTGCACATTCTCCCCATGCCTGCGTGGGTTTCCTCCAGGTGCTCCAGCTTCCTCCCACAGTCTGAAAGATGTGCTGGTTAGGTGCAATGACCCGAACAAGTGCTGGAATGTGGTGACTAGGGAAATTTCACAGTAACTTCATTGCAGTGTTAATGTAAGCCTTACTTGTGACTTATAAACTTTGCTTTGAACATATTCAATGACCCAGCCTCCATCATTCTCTGGGAAAGACAAATCCATAGACTAACGACCCTCTGAGAAAAAGATTTCTTCTCACCTCAGTCCAATTTATAAATTATGTCCTTTGGTTCTAGACTCCCCCACAAGGGGAAATGCTAATACATCAGTCTAAATACAATTTCCTTTTCACAAAAGTATTCATGATCATATTATGATTTTTTTTTAAATATTACTTTCTTTTTAATGAATTCTAGCAATTTAGAATTCTCTCGTATCCTGACCAACAATTCCCCCTCAAGCAACGTCACCAAAAAGAGATTAACTGATCATTTCTCATATTTACTGCATGTGATACCTTGCAATGTATAAATAAGCATTTGCCTCTATAACAACAGTGAATGCTCTTCAGAAGTAATTCATTGGTTGTAAAGCAATTTCAGATGCCCTGTGGACATGACTGGGTGCCTTTCAGATGTAAACCTTTCTTTTAATATATACCCACATTATCTCAATCCCTAATGTAGCTATCAGTAACGGAATGAAAATAAAGATTTAAAAATGAGATGAAATTGCAACGGCAGAATTAAAGTGAAAGGAATTCATCTAGCGTTCAGCACGTCAAGCATCTTCTGGGGGAGAAAGAAATAGAGTTAGGCTTCAGGTTTGTGAATTTTCATTGGAATGGGAAGATTACAAGCATGTGAAGAGGGGGTGGTTGAGGGCAGAAATTACAGAAGAACTGTGTCTTATACACCTAACTGTGTGGCCAAATTCTCTTCCAACTCAATTTTCAAGTCAATGTTAACAAAACAAAGGAGATTGTCATCAAGTTTTGGAAGTGGAGTGGGGAGCATGCCCTGTTTACATCAACAGGGATGAAGTAGAACTGATCAAGGGCCTCAAGCTTTTAGGCGTCCAGATCACCAATGACTTGTCCTGGTCTGCCCACAATGACACTATAGTTGTTAATTAGATATGTGTTAGATAGGATTACCTATGATAAATGTGTGGGGTTACAGGGATAGGGTGGGGGCAGGACCTGTGTAAAACACTCTGTCAGAGAGTCAGTGCAGACTCAATGGGCCAAAAGGCCTCTTCTGCACTGTAGGGGGTCTGTGATTCTCTGACAAGATAGCTTGGCACTATTTTAAAGTAGAGTGGGGTGTTATATTTATCCCTCAGTCAAGAAATCAGTGAAACATGTCATCCAATTATGAACACATTTTTGTTTGTATGAAAATTGGCTGCTGGATTTACTATATTGCAACAGTGGCTACACTTCAAAAGTATTTAACTGGCTGAGAAACACTTTGGGATATCCTGAGATTCTGAAAGGTGCAATTGTTTCTAACTGGGACATTCCACAGAAGATTAGGAATCCCAGCTGCATTAGTAACGAGTGGCTGAGTGTATTTCTACATAAGGAACTAGAAACCTAAGGTCAATCCCAGCGCTGTGAATCACAGCCATATTTAACACCAAATTCAATCTCTGGACAGAAAATTAACAAACCATGTTACTATTTCTGTCAAGTAAGCCATCTGACACACTTTTAGAATGGCTGATTATATTATCTGTAAAATACTTTGCATTTCATTTGCAAATCTTTGAACCAGGGCCCAATTTTATCATTACCTATTCTAAGGCAATACAAGGCAGTGCAAAATCTAAGATGAGAGCAAAGGATAGAAGGAATGTCTAAAGATATGCGGATTGGGTTGATTGGCCATGATAAATTGCCCCTTAGTGTCCAAGGATGTGTAAGTTCGAGGGGTTAGTGGAGTCAATATGTGGGATTGTGGGGATAGGGCCTGGAGTGGGATTGTTGTCAGTGCAGACTGAATGGGCCAAATGGCCTCCTTCTGCACTGTGGGGTTTCTATCAGTCTATGAATGTGGCAGTGAGGAAAGAGAGAGAAAAAAGGGTAGTAAAAAGAGAGATAACAAGAGAGAAAGGGAAAAATGAAAGGAAATCTATTGAGTAGTCATAATGTTTGCTTTAGTGTTCATAGAGGGCATGAAATAGTCAATAAACCAGACCTGCCCCACTTCTGGAAAGCTGGTTTGGCTCATTTGTGGTGACCCCTCCCCCGTCACAGTCAAAAAGCCTTCTTGCGTCCGAGGTCTGATGAATAGGTGGTGAGATGGTGTCCTCAGCAGCTAACACGTACATTAGCAAATCACAAGCATGCAGTCGAGGTCTCCTGGAATGCACAACTCATTACAGGAGGGGCCCACCAGGGACAAAGCACTCTTGGACCCATCATCAGAATGGCTCCTGTGTGAATGATTGTCATGCCAAAGGTGAACAGTGACCGGGAAATCATACCTCATTGTCTCTCTGGAGAGAAATTAGCCAGAGGAAATATATATTTCTGAGGATATCAAGCTTGCCAACCTTGCAGGAGCTCATCCTGTTTCAGGTATAGATGTGGCTGCGATCTTATCATGGGTATGGGTGACCTTCAGCAACATGCTACCAATAGACAAAGCCAGGGGAGGGGATTGCAAGTACACAGCAGCGACTCCTTATCTTGGCTCAGCTCCAGGTTAACAAGCCGAGTACAGGGGCAGTAATTCCTGATGAGTTGTTTGTTTTTTTTCAATGGATTTATTTTATTTACAGGGTTTCTTTAAATTAATTGTTAGCAGTGGAATTGCTTTGACCACAAACAGTTCCATCTTGCCTGGACAGGTCTTTTATCATTTAGCTGTACCTCCTGCCAAGATGCATTTCTGGTGGGTAAAACCCCGCACTAAACTTACATAGTCTCATTACTTATTACCTTTATAATGTACCCTGGGGCACACGTTCATGTCAGAGATACAGACGTTTCAATTCATTTTCAGTATTTATACTCAGTGCTTGAATGCTAATAAGGTAATGAAAAGACAGCCATTCCACTTTGTTGTACTTATTATGTCTCCTTTACCATTTTATTACTTGTTAAGGTTTATTTCCTTTTTGTTCATTCGGGTAGGTTGCATGCCTGCAGCAGTAGAAAGAGTTGCTTAATTTCCCACTAATAGGCTCAATTGGCAACAAGTTAAGCTGCCCACCCATGAGCTTCCTCATCCTAGACTTTCTTGGGGTGCATGCAGAAAGGCAATGGCATCTACACCCAATACCTTCCCACCTGATTAAATCCACTGCTCACTTCCAAACTCACTGAGGAAAGGCATTAAATTCCACCCACTGGCTGTGTTGTTAACACATTGGATCCCAACAACACAGGAGACCAATCAGCCCATCAAGTCTGCACCGACTCTCTGACAATGCACTTTCTCCAGGACCCCCCATCCTATCCCCTTAATCCCACACATTTACTCCACTAATTCCCCTAACCTACACATCGTGGGACACTAAGGGGCAATTTAATACGGCCAATCCCCCGAGCTGGCACTATTGGAGGAAACCAGAACACCCAGAAGAAACTCATGCAAACATGGGAATTCCATACATTCACCCAATGTGAACCAGGGTCTTCTGCTTACCATTGTATCACTGTGCCACCCTGGTAACATGGTGGATGCAAATTAGAATTCTAAACAGTCCAGCAGTACTCCATCTCCATCACTGGCATGGTGATATAATGGTTAGCACTGCTGCCTCACAGTACCTCACAGGTTCGGGGTTCAATTCCCAGCTTTGGTCACTGTCTGTACAGTATCTGTACGTTCTCCCCTATGTCTGCGTGGGTTTCCTCCGGGTGCTGCAATTTTCTCCCACAGTCAGAAAGACGTGCTGGTTAGGTGCATTGGCCATAATAAATTATCCCTCAATGTACCCGGACAGGCGCCGGAGTGAGACAACAAGGGGATTTTCACAGTAACTTTATTGCAGTGTTAACTTGTGTCACTGATAAGATTAAAAACTTAGATTGAGTGGCAGAAATGTTTTGGGAAGAAATTGCTGAGATGGAACCCAGGATGTCAAAGGCATGAGCATCAAGGATGGAGCAATTAAAATCAAGGATGCTTGTTAGGCCAGACTGAAGGAGCATTGACATCATGGAGGTTTGAGATCTTGTACAGCTGGAGGTGGATAGGGAGAAATGGATCATCCTTTGTATGAAAAATTTCCTACTATCAGGATCTAAATCTGGCTTTTTCATTTTGAATCTGTGGCCCTTTTAAGATGAACCATGTGGCACTTTTCTGCATTGCCCTTGAGGTTTCTCTCCTCTGCAACTCCGCAAACAAAACTGGATACTATGATCAAAGTGCAACCCATTGAACACTGAAGCCACAATTCCATCATGAAAACAATAATTCTAATGATTAAACCATCAGAATTGCCTGCAATGGCACTGGTTTGTGTAATACAGTGGGTTAACACTGCCCATTTAACACGTTAATCCAATATTCTCATCGTCAAATTCTTTGGGCATATACGTGGATGCAGCTGGTGTCAGAGTTGATCCACAGAAGACAAGAGAACGAAAGAATTTACAGATTCTCAGAATTTGACTGAGCTCCAGAGATTCATGGCTATTGTAAAGCAAGCTGGAAAGTTCCTGCTAACCTAGCTGATGTCAATGAGTACCATGTCAGCTGTTACAACAAGACAGTACACAATTCCGAAAGGAAGCAAACTGAGATCCTTTAAAAAAGCAAAGAGATGCTAATATCACCTGGTATTTTAGCTCATTATGACCCAGGGCCATCTTCTATCATCGCTACAGAGGTACCTTCTACAGGACTGTGAGTTGTACTCTTTCATACGCTGCTGGATGGAAAGTGTACCGCACATCCTGTTCACAGAGGCTGAACAGAGAGATGCTGTGATAGAGACAGATGCATTCTCTGCTGTGTGGGCTTACAAGAAATTAGCAGATAATGTTCTTGGTCTCCACTTTAAGATAGAAAGAGACCACAAGCCCATGGTTACACTCTTAAATTTCAAAGAGTTAGCAAAAATATCTGCACGTGTATAACAACTTGGACTGAGGGTGATGAGGTTTGATGCAAAGTCAGAGTACATTTCAACAAATGGAGATGAAAGGAGGGCACTTTATCCCATATCCTAGTGGCAGGAATTGAACAAGGCAATGTAACTCTTGTTGAAGCGATAGAAATTTTGGCTTCAACAATAACCTCAACTCTAACAGTAACAATTCAGTGAAATCAGACATGCACAGAAATCTGATGAAGAATGTGCTCCATTCTGAGAATACTGTGTCAAATGATGACCAGCATATATGCCATACACAATCCCATTCTTAGATAATACAACAAACAGAGAAGGCACTTCAATGCAGTTAATGATTTACTCATTTATAATGAGAAATCGCTCATTCTGAGAGATGTGAAACTCAACATATTGCAATGATTACATCTAAGGATATTTGAACATCACAAAATGTCAAGCTGGTGTGAGGGTTTCCATTTGGTCACCAGATTTCTCAAAATAATTGAGAAAGACAATTTCAGCTGTATTATTTGTGTTGTTCATCATCAGGAAACAAGAGGACCATTGATGTCATCTTCCTTTCCATCAAGACCATGGGAATGTCTTGAGATGGACCATGTCAAACATAAACTAAGGTGTTTTTGATGGACTACTTCTCCAGATGATTAGAAGTCGATTGCAGAGTCACACTTCTCACGCACCGATTACATCATTGAAGGAGATATTTGCAGCACGTGGAATCCCAGAATTTGTAATCTCAGACAATGGATTGCAGATTGCCAATAAATCCTTGAACAGTTCACAGCATTGTATGGATTTGTCCATATACCAACTCGTCAAAATATTCTCAAGCCAGAAGAGGAGCTTAAAGAGAAATGTGTCATGAAAGCCTTGCTGAAGAAAAATGACGACATCCCAATGCACTTCTGAGTTATCACTCAGTTCCAGTCCAAAATAGTCTAGACCCATGGACTGTGGGAGGAAATCGGAGCAGCCAGAGGAAACCCACGCAGACTTGAGGAGAAGGTGCAGACTCCACACAGACACCCAAGCCAGGAATTAAAACAGGATTTCTCTCATGGGATTTTAGCATTTCCAGCAGGGCTAAAAGGTACAACCGTCATGAATTGCCCTTCTGTCTTCTTGAACTGCTACAGTCAGTTTGGTGCTGGAAAGAAGACTGGGAACTCAATTCCCCTACTCCAACAACCTCATTCATACCTGAAGCTCAAGCTGATCTCTTGGATCGAATGAGAGAGAAAGAAGGACAAATATTATCCCAGCCAGACGTGAAACCATGAGAAACATCACAAGGCACTCAAACCTGCCAGACTGCGAACCAGGAAAGCCACTTTGGATCCAAGACTAGGCTCATTGTGGATAAGTGGTCGAACAGACTGCATTCATGATCCTCCTTAATGCAGACAGAGCACAACATGTGAAATGGAGCAGGTAGTTACCAGTTAGGAGCAACCACCTTCCCCATGGAAGCAGTCGCCTACCTATCTGCACCGACCAGAGATGTCACATTCATTCACCAATCCAGATGACAATCTGACTGGTCAAGCTACGTCATTGACCAATTCCTCTTCTGCCCAGTCTGGGAGACCACCCACAGGAACCACCCCTACACCACCCCCCCATCCCATCTTCTCCAAAGGAGAAGAGGCTCCATCCTAGTCCCACAAAAACAGCCTAAAGCAGTCAAGGAAAATTACAAAGGATTTTTTAACTCTGCCCTATGAGTCTTCTCTAGGATACCTCACAGTGATATGTGGAACATTAATTAATCTTTGATTCCTGGAGATTGTGGTTTCAAGAGCAGGTCAGAACCTGGAAACCTGCAGTGAGTAACTCACCTCCTGACACCCAAAGTCTGGCCACCTCCTGACACCTGAAGTCGGTCTACAAGGTACAAGTCTGGGCTGAGATGGAAAATGTAGTAAGAAGTCTGACAACACCAGTTTTAAATCCAACCGATTTGGAGACCAGAACACCTCATTCGCCTGACAAAGGCCATAGAGTCAAAAGCTTGCGAGTTTACTATCAAATAAATCGGTTGGATTTAAAACTGGTGTTGTCAGACTTCTTACTGAGATGGAAAACACAGCATTTGCCCCGATGAGTGCGACTCCAACAATACTCAAGAAGCTCAACATCATCTAGGACAAAACAACCCACTTGTTTGACACACCATCCACCACATGCAACATTCATTCCCTTCACCACTGAGGCCCAATAGCAGCCATGTGTACCATCTACAACATGCACTGCAGAAACTCATTGAGGTTTCTTCAAAGCCCATGACCTCCAAATATAAGGGAACCCTGCGACTCCCCCTCCAAGCCACACACCATCCTAACTTGGAATAAAATTGCCATTATTTCACTGTTCACTATTTCAGAATCCCAGAAGTCCCTTCCTACCAGTCCCAGATGGACTGTTGTGGTTCCAGAAGACAGAACACCACCACTCTGTCAAGCACAATTCAGAACGACCAACAAATCATAAAATCCCTTCAGGGCAGAAGGAGGCCATTCAGCCCATCAAGTTTGCGCCAACAATAATCGCACCCAGGCTTTGTCCCTGCAACTCCATATACTTACCCTGTTCATCCCTCTAATCAACGCATTCTGAGATACTAAGGGGAAATTTATCATGGCCAATCAATCTAACCCATACGTGTGTGGACAATGGGAGGAAATTGGAGTACTCAGAGGAAACCCACGCAGACACGGAGAGAACATGCAGACCACACTGACAATGAACCAAGCTGGGAATTGAAGCCAAGTCCCTGGAGCTGTGAGATAGCAGTGCCACCATGCTGCCCAAATATTGCCCATGCCAGCAATGCTAAAATCCTATAAGTGAAAAAAAATTCCAGATTAAATCTTGGAACGTTAGCAAACCTGCACCTCTCTGCAAGCTTTTCCTTGAAGGCAGAAAAAGTGTTAGTTTAGCTGTGATGGCATTGAAGAAACTAGCAATCAGCTCACTGGACTGGAGTCAAACATAGATTTAATCCCAATGCTGCCTTTGCTGATCAGAGTTTTGTGCAGGGGACGAATTGAGATGCAGCAGATGGGAAAGGAAAAATTAAATTAATCTATAGTTTACTGAGTTTGCTGCATCATCTTTCTTGAAAAATCGGTACTGATTTTTCTTCTATCAAGTGGGATGACTCCTAAATTTGTTGACTCTCTTGTGATAGTGATGGAAGCTTAATACATTTTATCCTTGGCTCATTTTGCACCCTCGAGTACACAACATCTATCTCTGGGGATACATTCCTGTTGAGCCTTTCCAGGACCTTTGCGTGAGTGATACCAAAGTCATTATGGCTTAGTTGCAGAATCTTCTATGACTATTGGCACATGATTAATGTCTCCTCTAGTGAATATTTCCAGTAAGTAACTTTTTATTTTGTTAATTAGATTTAGAACACTGTCAAATTCAAATGAATTCACATTTTTGAGCAATCTCAATTCATTGACAATTCTTCTGAAGTTATTGTCCTGGATCTTTTACAAAGAGGAAACTGACGAATCCTGCGCCATTTCATTATTTACAAAGTCACACAGAAGCAGAAAAAAGTGCAGGATTATTGTCTGAATACTGATATTTTCTTTGACAACGTACTTTCCTCATCTTATTTTTATAAAGAACTTGCATTTCTAAAGCATTACCATGACACAGAAGGTGGGATTTTCTGGTCACTCCAAAACTAGAAAATCCTGCTTGAGGTCAACAGGCCTTTGCATTGTCTGCATTACCCTTCTACTACAATTCCCATGGTGGCGGGTCAGGAAAATTACCCCTAGAACATCACAAAATTGTGAACAAAAGTGTTGTCATGTGGGAAACACACATACCAACTGACTCACATCCCAACCGACTCAAGAACAAGTTCTTCCCTGCAGCGACAGACCCTTGAATGATCCTATCACGTATTATGCTGATCCTTCTCTTCACCCTATAGGTATCTGCAACATTATATTCTGCACTATATTCTGCATGGTTCAAGTTGCTAGGTGTCCAGATCACCAACAGCCTATCCTTGGTCCCTCCATGCCAATGTGATAGTTATAAAAGCCCACCAATGCCTCTACTTTCTCAGGAGGCTAAGGAAATTCGGAATAAATTCTACAATTCTCAACAATGTTTACAGGTGCACTACAGAAAGTATCCTTTCTGGTTGCATCACAGCTTGATATGCTCCTGCTCTGTCCAATACCACGAGAAACAGCAAAGGATTGTGAATATAGCCCAGTCCATCATGCAAACCAGCCTCCCAGCCTTTGATTCTGCCTAAACTTCCCGCAGCCAGCATAATCAAGGACCCCACGCACCCCAGACATACTCTCTTCCACCTTCATCTGTCAAGAAAAAGATACAAAAGTCTGAGGGCATGTACTAACCGAGTCAAGAACAGCTTCTTCCCTGATGCCATCAGACTTTTGAATGGACCCATATCATATTAAACTGATCTTTCTCAAAACTCTAGTTGTAACATTACATTCTGCACCCTTTCCTTTCCTTTGCTATGAACTATATGCTTTGTCTGTATTGTGCGCAAGAAACAATACTTTTCATAGTATACCAATACATGTAACAATAATAAATCAAATCAAATCAAATCAAAAAACCTCCAACACTGCGGTACTCAATATTGGATATGATAAATCACCTTGAAACAAAGATTCACCCACAGCTTTATATTTCTATCTGTACTCTTTCTATGGGCTTTCTGGAAATTGATTCATAAAACAGTGACCCACTTTCTCAACACAAAGACTGTAGGTGCATACCTTATGAGAATAAGTTGAGGGAGTTAGGTCTCTTCTCTCTGGCGAGACAAAGGTTGAGAGGCGACCTCATAGAGGTTTATAAGATGTTGAGAGGTATAGATAGGGTGGATTCTCAGAGGCTATTTTCCAGGGCTGAAATGGTCATTACGAGAGGACACAGGTTTAAAGTGCTGGGGAGTAGGTACAGAAGAGATGTCACAAGCAAGTTTTTCACTGAGAGGGTGGTGAGTGAGTGGAATCGGTTACCATTGGTGGTGGTAGAGGCGAACTCGCTGGGGTCTTTTAAAAGACTTCTGGATGAGTACATGGGATTTAATGGGATTGGGAGTTATAGGTAGTTCTATGGCCTGGTAGGTATGGATATGATTGGCGCAACTTGTGGGCCAAAGGGCCTGTTTGTGCTGTAGAGTTCTAGGTTCTATGTTCTATATTCCTACAGATAAGTAACTGGGCAGTGTGTCTTCTGACATTTGGCAGGAAAGTTGCTCCACCATGCTGTTCTTCTTGGCCATTCTTGAGACAAGTAGGGGATAATTGAAGATTGGTGGAAAAGTGGTATCAGCAGACATTTCACTGCATCAGTGACCTTGCATCATGTCATAAGACAGCAAGGACACATTGGAGCTGGTGCTGAACTTCAAGCAAGCAAGGGCAAGAGGCACAAAGCCTAACATCAGCTGACAAAACCCACAGGAAAGTTGACCTATGTTGCCGCTGAGATTCTAGAGAATGCAGGTTTTTATTTCCGTCATTGTCTGCAAGAAACCCATGCGTCTCCTGTGAATGGCATTCCCTCGGGGAAAGGATTCCTTCAATGTTATTCATGGCTGAGGTAGGAAATGAGGATTTCTTTTGAAAGGGGACATGAGCTGGTGTGTGTGTATGTGTGCATATGTTGGAGGCCAATGTTAGTTCGGGTGAGCAGTGGCGAAATGGAGTTTCGCACCAACTATTCGCTATTTCGCAAATAGAAATGCACCAACAATCAGCTCTTTATAATCCAAGTCAAGAATGCTAAGACTTGGTAGTAAAACAATCATTGTACACAGTGGGGGCAGTCAGTCTCAATGGGGAAACATTTATTCTCTGGAGAAAGACAGTCCATTTGAACAGAAAAGCTGGAAATATAATATTGACCTTTTTGACGCGGATATAACTCAAAAAGACTTTTTGATCAGCTCCCCAGTATAGTTAAGTATATATTTATGGTGTGAGAATACACAATATCAACAAAAAACGAACAAGCCCTGAATCCAGAGATGACATTACAAAATCTAGCTCTTCCTTTTGTTTTGGTGATGTATGTATTAAAATGATTTTTTGTCTGTTCCACAATTAGAAGTCCATTTCATAAAAGATTATAATTGGGTGACTAGCAGTTGCAAGGCACTAATCTAATGAGTGATTCTGATGACTTTTGATAGGTGTCCTTATGCTAGGTTAAGGATCATGTTAATGCCAGTCACTCTTGATGCACCTCATGAGAAGTAGGTTTTCCTTGTCACTGGCCTTAGTAAATCTAGCAAGTTTCATTTGGCTTTGCCACCATCAATGTGATGCATATTGACTGAGTACGAGAGAGCATGTAAGGGATTTTCTGGGCCCGACTGACCCAGAAGATACTATTGCAGCCACTAAATCTTACGAGAGGAGTACAATGGGATTTGCACTGGGAAGACTTCAGAATAAGATCTCATCATGTCCCCTGCCTCCACCCTGTTCTCCCCCTCCTTCGCCCCCTATAGTGAGGGCATGACCTCATTACTACCAGCTCCACATGGGAATCGAAGCAGGTGAGAAATGCACCTTGCGAAGATCCATTGATCTTGGGTGGGATTTTATGATTTCAGGATAGGCAAGGCTGTAAAATCCCTCCCTCAGTCTTTCACAGTCCCTAATAGATGCCCAAACTTACTGTGGAGCTGCTGTGGAGATTTGAATATAACACAGGTGAATGTGCCTTTCAATTACACCTTTTATTTCTAGTGTTGAAATGGTGCTATTACTTACAAATGGCATTTACCTTCCTTCATTGTACCTTTGTGCGAATAGCCTACCTCACATACTGTGTGGAAGGAAAATAGCCATTTGTCTGAATGAATTTGCTTAAAGCAGATATGATGTTTACCTCAGAATACAGCAGGTTAGTTTCGCTACCAAGAAATATCAACATTTCTGTGGCATATCTACATAGAATGAAAGTAGGAAAATGGAGAGAGCCAGCACAGATACACTAGGCCGAATGGCCTGCTTCTGTCCTGTAACCATTCTGTGATAAGCAATAGAGGTAGCAACTTAAAGTAAAAACCAAAAACAGAATCTAGAGGATTGTCCTGGGTGCTGAAATGCAATGCTACACATTAGATGTTTTTTTGAAGCAAAGACAGCGATATGATTCAGAACACTATTCAGATACTCTTAATTATTCAATCTTTAAAATTCTTCAGGACCCAGTCTGCTTCCACAAGTATAATAGAGTTGAGTTATCTACCCACCGTCGCCCTAAATCTACATCACATGTCAAATGCCGCACATAGAGACCACTTGGATGGCCAGATGCAATCTGGCATCTGCATGGGGACAATACGCAGTACACAATTCATTGTAAAGTTAAAAGCTAAAGTTTGTTTATTAGTCACAAGTAAGGCTTACATTAACACTGCAATGAAGTTATTGTGAAATTCCTCTAGTCGCCACATTCCAGCACCTGCTCAGATCAATGCACCTAACCAGCACATCTTTCAGGCTGTGGGAGGAAACCAAAGTATCCAGAGGAAACCCATGCAGACACAGGGAGAATGTACAAACTCCACACAGACAGTGACCAAGCCAGGAATCAAATCTGGGACCCTGGTACTGTGAGGCAGCAGTGCTAACCACTGTGCCACTGTAGTAGCCTTGACAATAGAGCAGGGCATTGCCCTGCTATCTCAGAATTTGCCAAACGCCGGAGCCCAATTTCGAAATCTAATTTTTTTCGACTTTTGGCTCTAAAAAGAGTTTAGTTTTCACACAAAGTGACCATTTGATCTCCTAGATTGATGACCTTAGCCCAGGCAAGTTTTGGAGCATTCCCAAAGATTTCATTGAACCACTCTCTGTCTATGGGAACTATGTTAAAACCCTTGAGAGCTTTAAAAGCAGACCCAACCTGGAACCTTTCTTCAACTTGTCACTTGAACATGAATGATATGTGCAGAAGATGGCTCCGTGACAACAGAATAGCTGGAATGAGAAATATAGCGAATTTGCAACAGAATTAAATTCCACATCAAAATCCAGTTCTAGATCATCAATCTACCCTGTCTCTATCCTTAAGCAAGATTAGAATTTTGGAATATTTCATACATGATTTTTATTCAAATGGTCTTTCCTATTTAATTAAGCATTGTGTTATCCAATTTAGAATAAAATCCCTATTTAAACTTATTTATTAGTGTCACAAATAGGCTTATATTATGAAATGAAGTTTTTTTTTAAGAGCAACACAGCACGGGAAACAGGCCCTTCGGCCCAACGAGCCCGCGCCGCCGTCATAACTATATAGTAGCAAATCCATTATCCTATTATATTATTCCTATATAATAATATATATATTATTCCTAATATGGAAAACTCTCACTATAGGGACAATTTGTTTCCCAATCAACCTAAGAGCGAATTTTTGGGTTGTGGGAGGAAACCGGAGTGCCCGGAGAAAACCCACGCAACCACGGGGAGAACGCGCAAACTCCCGCAGACACCGGCCCAATTCCAAGTGTCTGCACAGCCACATCGATAGTCTCTGAGCTGTCATGGTGCCCTTCAGATGGTCCACATAAAGCACTCATTTACGACATGAGGTACCAGGCAACCCATGAATCAACATCCAAGAGCTGTACCCGCACCACCTGCCGAATGCATGCTCAATGTTGGTCAAGTATGGACCGAATTACCTGTGGAAAAAAGCCGTAGTTAAACAGTCCTAATATATCCCTCTATCTGCATACCGCTCATGTGGCTGTCCAAGAGACCCTTAAACAGCCCCAGCGTGCCTGCTCCCACCACCTTACTCGGCAGTGCATTCCACACCCCCACTACCCTTTGTGTGAAAAACTGCCCTCTAATATTCGTCTTATACATAGCCCCCCTCACCCTATGGCCATGACCCCTCGTCCTATCCATTTCTAAAGGTGGAAAAAGTTTACTTCCATTTACTCTATCTATACCCCTTATAATCTTATACACCTCTATGAGATCCCCTCTAAGCCGACGTCTTTCAAGGGAAAACAACCCCAGTCTATCTAATCATTCCTCATAAGACAGTCCTTCCATTAAGTTACTGTGAGAATGCCCTAGTTGCCACACTCCAATACCTATTCAGGTATACTGAGGGAGAATTTAGCATGATCAATGCACCGAACCAGAACACCTTTGATCTGAGGAAGGAAACCCGCGCAGACATGAGCAAAGTGTACAGACTCAGCACAGGCAGTGACCCAAGCCAGGAATCGAACCTGAGTCCCTGGCACTGTGAGCCAGCAGTGCTAACCACTGTGCCATCTTGCTGCCCATATTTGTAATATTAGTGCAATGTTAGTAATGAAAACAGTGTCATGTCTACACGAAACTGCAGCACTGTGTTTGCTGTTTCAACAAAGGCACTAACTTGCTGAAAGTAGTTTCGTACAAACACTTTAACTTGTCTGTTTCCAGGAAGACAAAACTTTTTTCTTTGCATTGCACACCCCCACAGTCTGCATCAGGCACTTCCAATGCAGAAACAGCATGAATCAGATGTGAACTAAAACTGACTCTAGCCTTCTCTGCAACATGTATGAAATACCATACTCAGAAAAGCATCCATTCTGACAGGATTCCCCACACCAGCCATCTTTATGATGCCAAAATATTTCCAATTGGTGCAGAATCAGCACAGAGATCCATTTTTATATTATGTGGTTAATCTGCCCCAAGGCACTTCACCGGAAAACGATCCAACAATGTGTGAGGAGGTAATGGAGCAGATGACCAAAATGCTTGGTCAATGTAGTAGTCTCAAAGAGAGATACAGACACATAGCATGAACAGTTTAGTGCTGTGGACCTGCCAGCAAAAAGAACAGAGTCAAAACTGCCCAAATTATTTCCACTGAAGAATGTAGCATGGATATAATTGCATTTCAACCACCTAGATGGAATTTGACCCCAAAGAGAAAGGACCATGTCACTCAAACCCACTACAGTGTGATGAATTCAACTTGAAAGAAAATTCTGAATCATTATATTTGCAGGATAGGCTTGGATGGTGTGAACAAGAGACAGGAGGTTTCTTCACTAGAGCACAGAGCAATAAAGGATCTGCTCAACTTAGTCTTCTGAGCAGGAAGTAGTTAATTCTTCAAAAGAAGTTTCATATAGCACCCTTCCCTAAATGATAATTGGGTGCTGTCTAGCTCCACTGCCATGTCCTAAAAATATCTTCGCTGTTGCTTAATAAATTGCAGGGGCGAGGAGATGTTGATTAATTCATTCTTTTGCTCTTCAAGAAAGAAAATGTGGGGATTCAATTCGTCAATAAGGAAGAATATGTGGTGTTGGGATACAATCCTAAATTAGACTTGACGTGAGGAGCTGGATTTTCCCATATTGTATCAGTGTGATATGGAGAAAGGCCAGTTAGAATCTTGGATCAGAAACTTCAAGCTGCATTATGAAGATGGACGAAATTCCAGCAATTTTTCTATTTTGCCATAAAAGTGAGGATAGAGTGCTTCAATCCAGAATTATTCCACTGACAATTTTATCAAAAGGAAGTTTTATTGATAACAATTTTTAAATCTAGCCCTAACAAAACAGAGCAGCTTGATTTGATTTGATTATTATTGTCACATGTCTGAGTATACAGTGAAAAGTATTGTTTCTTGCACACTGTGCAAAGCAAACCGTTCAGAGAGAAAGAAAGAAGAGTGCAGAATGTCATGTTACAGTCATAGCTAGGGTGAAGAGAAAGATCAACTTAATGCATTCAAAGTCCATTCAAAAGTCAGATGGCAGCAGGGAAGAAGCTGTTCTTGAGTTGGTTGGCACATGATCTCAGACTTTTGTATCTTTTTCTCTATAGAAGAAGGTGGAAGAGAGAATGTCCAGGATACGTGGGGTCCTTAATTATGCTGGCTGTTTTTCCGAGGCAGATAGAACTCTAACAAAACAAGGTAGTTTAACTTTTAACAGTTCAACAATTTTGAAACATGAAAAGAAACAACTCTAATTTCTAACTTATCACACTATTTCAGTTCCAAATAAGCAATATTCTTCTTAGAGACTTGAAGCTCAGTTAAAGTATAGTTAGTAATCACAAATATACTTGCTGTAATGAGTGTAGGCATCTTTGGAGTTTTCAGAGAGACAGAAAGCTTTCAGAAACATACGGAATTTACCTAACTTCAACTAGAACAGCCAAACCCCAACTCCAAATTCTTTCTTTGCAAAAGCTGGATTCACTTCTATACATAAACCCAGTACTATACATAAACAAAAAAATCTCAAGACCTTGTCAATCAACCAAGTCTGAAATCCCAGGGAAACCTAAGAAAACAGAAGGCCATTCAATCTACTTAACATATCACTTGTAAGATTGAAACGAGTAATTATCCTGCTCTCCCAGCATCTGAGTTGTATTCCTGTCAAAAAAATGAATTTTAAAACATTCTCTTGAATCATAAAAAAGCATTATATATATATACACATATACCTATCAGTTTCACACTGTCATTTGATTTGATTTCCCACTCATTGAATCTGTCCATACCTCCCACTGCTTCAGCAAAGCAACTGGCATAATTAAGGGTCCCGTGCACCCCAGATATATTCTCTTCCACCTTCTTCCATTGGGAAAAAGATACAAAAGTATGAGATGTACTAACCGACTCAAGAACAGCTTCTGCCCTGCTGCCATCAGACTTTTGAACAGACCTACCTTGCACCTTTCTCTACACCCTAGCTATGACTGTAATACTACATTTTGCACTCTTTCATTTCCTTCTCTATGAACAGTATGCTTTGTCTTATAGTGTGCAAGAAACAATACTTTTTACTGTGTAATACATGAGACAATAACAAATCAAATGAAATCAAATCAAATTGTTAATTGGTTGGGAAGCACGGTGGCACAATGGTTGGGTGGTACAGTAGCACAGTAGTTAGCACTGCTGCTTCACAGCTCTAAGCCCTGGGTTCGATTTCCGGCTCAGGTCACTGTTTGTGTGGAGTTTGTACATTCTCCTCGTGTCTGTGTGGGTTTTCTCTAGGTGCTGGTGGGTACAGGGTGCGAAGCGCTGGAATAACTTTATTTGAGGAAGAAATAAAATTTGAGGAAAAGTGCAGCAATTAAATGTTAATAACCATCTTTCTCTATGCCATTCCAGATTCCAGTTCTCCATTTGCCCTGACCACTTTGAAAATGAACATTCCCTCATTTTCTTAAATGCTATGCAAAGCAATGGCTGCCAATTTGGGCCAGATTGTGGTCCACATTCCTAGTGACCCATCACCATTCTCACCTCCCCATCGCAAGTACCAAACTGAGCATTATTAGGAGAATGAAGAATCACAGAATCATACAAGTGCAGAAGGAGACCTTTCAGTTCAACAAGTCTGCACTGACCACAATCCCACCCTGACCCTATCCCCATTACCACATGCATTTACCTTAGCTAGTCATCCTGACATTAAGGGGCAATTTAGCATGAGCAATCGACCGAACTAGCACACCTTTGGACTGTGGAAGAAAACTGAAGCACCCAAAGAAAATCCACGATCCATGAAGACACAGAGAGAATATACAAACTCCACACAGACAACGACCAAAGCCAGGGATCGAAGCCAGGTCCCTGGTGCTGTGAGGCAGCAGTGTTAACGGCTGTGCCACCATGCCGCCCTACTTAGATCCATTTCTGGGGTGGACCATGGGAAAATACCACTTTCCCCCTTGAACTGGAAAATCCAGTCAGTAGGATTAATCGAAACAAACCAAGGGGAAGATTAACAAGAGATGGTAAAAAGTTCCGCATTATTTGGTAAGGAGCCCAATGGTTACCTGGTAGACTCTTTCTTTTTATTGATGGAAACAGAAATCAGAAAAGCAAAGCAATTTCCATATCTTTTACCCTTTTGTGTGGCAGTTGAGACCTCAGGATTACTAATAGATGGATTCACTTTTGACTCATTTAATGTTCACTATGACCTTACATTGAGATTTCACATTCACGAGTTCCGTACATGTGTAAATGCTTGACTTCGAACATTCAAAATTGACTCCCATTAGCAAACTCAGTTTCTCTGACATTTAATGACAGCCATACACTGCGCGGTGCCTATTAATCACAGCCTTGTAGGATTCACTGAGCTGGTACTGACAACGTACTTTTTCATACTAATCTCAGGTAGTTTTCAATGATTTCTCATCAATCTGGGGACGCTTTTCACATCATTAGTGGCCCTGTTACAATTCAAGTGTTAATAATGCTGGACGGAATTAACAAGGTCTTTTCACATAAAACCAGCTTATAAGCAGAGCAACAGGAAAAGTGCAACTTCCTCTATGTAAGCTCTTTGAATCACCCCTTTCTCTTTGTTGAGACGGAGGAAATGGAACCTTTCCCATCCCAGGAGCTTGGGTTGTCACACCAAGCACAGCCAGGTAAATAGCAAAACTTTATTGTTCAGCCCAATGTTGGAAGAACTTCTCCCATTTCACCATTTTTTAGTTTTTCACATCAATTAAATAAAGGGCTGTATGGTGACACAGTGGTGAGCACTGCTGCCCCACAGTGTCAGGGACCCAGGTTTAATTTAATTGGGTGACTGCATGTGCACGTCCTCCCCATATTTGCATGGATTTCCTCCAGGTGCTCCAATTTCCTCCCATTGTCCAAAGATCTGCTTGTTTAGTGGATTGACCATGCTAAATTGGCTTTTTCTCAAGTGAATTAGTGGGATAAATGTGTGAGTTTACAGCCATAGGGCAGAGATGAGGCTGGGTAAGATGTTCGGGAGTCGATGCAGACATAATGGATTGAATGTCTGCCTTCTGCACTGTAGGAATTCTGTGATTTCAAGAATTATTGTTAGGCTTGGCTGAATATCGCTACTGGTTCAGACGGAATTAGGAGATTGTTGTTCCGTGGGTAGACCCATGTCAGCTGGTAACTGAACTGAGAACATCTTTTTACATAAGATTCTTAGAATGATCAAATGTTGAATCCAATCTGAAAGGAATGGGCTGTATATATTTCTAACCATCCTCCAGGTGAAAAACAGTGCCACAACTCACTGTTAACTATTCCTTTCCCCTGTCTTCCACTCTGGCTTGTAAAATGCACTGAAGCATTCCTATAGGTGAGGATGCTATCTTGTTATTGGGAGAACAATAAGATAACTAAAACTGGCCAGCAAGAATGGACTTAAATAATATTGATTAATGATTCCAACAATTTTATGTTCTTGTATTCTTACAGAGAACCTCATTAAATGTAATTTATTTTCTTCTATTAGTAAGCCTCATTGCAGTTGTCTCCCTTTTGCTATATTCTCCTCTGCCAACATTGAGTGTAGGTAACCACAGCTCTGTATCACCCAACAGGAAACATGCTCTGCTCCTTAAGATGGAGGATTTACCACCTATGGATACTCTTCACATGCCCAGAATAAGAACCAGTGAACTATATGTCCTTGGTTGAAATCTGGATATACGGTAATTAAAATAAACATAGAACATAGAACATTACAGCGCACAACAGGCCCTTCGGCCTTCGATGTTGCGCCGACCAATTATGAAAAATTATGAAAAAGACCCTCCAAACTAAACCATTCCCTTCTCTTCCATAAACTTATCAACTAACCTCTTAAACGCCACCAAACTTGGCGCATCTACAACTGCCGCAGGCAGGGCATTCCACTCCCTAACCACCCTCTGGGTAAAGAACCTACCTCTGATATCCGTCCTATAACTATCACCCCTTAATTTAAAGCTGTGTCCCCTCGTGCTAGCTTTCTCCATCCTAGGAAAAAGGCTATCACTGTCCACCCTATCTAAACCTCTAATCATCTTATATGTTTCGATAAGGTCTCCTCTTAGCCGCCTCCTTTCTAACGAAAACAACCTCAAATCCCTCAGCCTCTCCTCATAAGATCTGCCCTCCATACCAGGCAACATCCTGGTAAACCTCCTCTGTACCCTCTCCAATGCCTCCACATCTTTCTTATAATGTGGGGACCAGAACTGCACACAATACTCCAAGTGCGGCCGCACTAGAGTTTTGTACAGTTGCAACATGACGTTGCGGCTCCAAAATTCAATCCCCCTACCAATAAAAGCTAAACACAGATCATCTACACAGATCTAGTGGTCTGTGGTGCAAGGTGACAGATTTCCAAATGTGTTGCTTCTCATGCTTGTATAAGGCTTCCAATCTCATGCTTCCCTTTCTGATTTAGGAACAAAAAATTATTGTCATTTCAAATGTCTTTGCTCTCTATCTTGCTTTATGTTGAACAAACAGACAACTGTAAGGCAACTATGAGTTATCTGCGTCTAGAAAAGTACAAACTGAAGTTCAAATTGGGTTAGTAACATTTTTTCATTTACTCAAGAGATACATGTATCGCTGGCTAGGCCAACACTTGTTGTTCATCCCCAATAGACCTTGATAAAGAGCAAAAAACAAAGAAAATTACAGCATAGGAAAAGGCCCTTTGGCCCTCTAAATCTGCACTGACCATACTGTCCAACTGAACTAAAACCCCTTACTGTTTTAGGGACAATATCCCTCTATTTCTATCCTATTCATATATTTGTCCAGGAGCCCCTTAAAACTCATTATCGTATTTACTTCCACTATCTCCCTGGCAGCGAGTTCCTACCACCCTCTGTGTAAAAAGCTTGCCTCATACATCTCCTTTAAACCTTGTCCCTCACACCTTAAAGTTGTGCCCCCCAGTAATTGACTCTTCTTCTGACTATCCACTCTGACTGACCATGCCCCTCATAATCTTGTAGACTTTTATCAGGTCATCCCTCAACCTCCATTGTTCCAGTGAGAACAAACCAAGTTTCTCCAACCTCTCCTCATAACTAATGCTCTTCATGCCCGGCAACATCCTGGTAATCTTTTTTGTACCCTCTCCAAAGCCTCCGCATCCTTCTGGCAATGTGGCAACCAGAATTGAACACTATATTCCAACTGTGGCTTAATTAAGGTTCTATAAAGCTATAACATGGAACTTGCAGGTGATGGTGTTCCTAAGAGTCTGATGCTACCCATGTTTTTCTAGATTGCGTGTTAGGTAGATGTGTCAAGATATCTTGCTGAGTTACTGCAGATCATCTTGTAGATAGTACACATGGCTGCTGCTGTGCATTAGTTGTGGATAAAATTAATATTTAATATGGTAGATGGGGGCCAATCAAACGAGCTGCTTTGTCCTGGGTAGTTACGAGCTTCTTAATTGTTGTTGGAGTTGCACTTATCCAGGCAAGTGGACAGCATTCATCACATTCCTGACTTGTGACTTGTTGATAGTTGACAATCTTGGGTAGTGAGGAGCAGTACAACATGAAGATGTTTTCAAAAACTGTTACAAAGATCTGTAAACGTCCAGAGGACAGGAAATTGGTGTGTCCCAGCTTCCATAGCAACCACTGAATATCATAATTGGGCAACTTTGTGATGCATCCTTGTCAATTATCAGCCCAACTCTACTCCTGGAGAAGCTTCCCATTACAAAACAATGTGAATAGCTTAAAGAAAAGTGAGTTTGAGGAGTTACCCATTGATATTGTAGCCATGACATTTCTGTGACTGGTCTAGTTAAGGATGGTGATGGTAGAAGGAATGTTCCTTAATGTCACACAAAGGTGGTTAGACTCACATCTATCGGAAATCATCGTTACCTGACACTTGATTAGGAAAAATGTTATTTGCCATTTCTCAGCCCAAGGTTTGAATCTTGACCAGGTCTTGCTGCATGGAGCAGTGGACTAATTCAATATCTAAGGAGTTGTAAATGATACCGCAGGGTGCACAGAGTCCTTAATTTTACTGGCTGCTTTTCCAAGGCAGCAGGAAGTGTTGACAGAATCAATGGATGGGAGGTTGGATTGTGTGATGGTCTGGACTTCATTCCCGACCCTTTGTAGTTTCTTGTGGTCTTGGACACACCATACCAAGCAACATCAAGCTATGACTTTCACCTTCTTCCATTGAGAAAAAGATACAAAAGTTTGAAAACACATACCAATTGACTCAAGATCAGCTTTTTCCCTTCTGAATGGATACTTTATATTAAGCTGATCTTTCTCTAAATCCTGGCTATGACTGTAACACTATATTCTGCACCCTCTCCTTTCCTTCCCTATGAATGGTATGTTTTATCTGTGTTGTGTGCAACAAACAATGCTTCTCACTTCATACTAATACCTGCGACAATAGTAAACCGAATCAAATCAAAATCAAATCAACACTATGCAATCATCAGTGAATATCTCCACTTCTGACCTTATGATGAAAAGAGGTCGTTGAGGTAGCAGCTGAAGATGGCTAGACCTAGACCATTATCTGGAGGAATTCCTGTAGTAATATCCTGGGACTGAAATGACTGGTCTGCAACCACCAAAATCAACTTCTTTGTGCCAAGTATGACTCCAATCAGCAAGGTGTTTTTTTCCCTGATTCCTGTGGACCCCTTGATGCCACATTCAGTCAAACTCTTGATATGAAAAGTTATTCTTACTTCACCAATCACAACATTTGAATGCTTGAAACCATTTCTTAATCAATAAGTAAAGACTAAGGTGATGCCAATTGTTAATGATGAGGACTGCCCACGTTTTGATTTATTACTATCAATAAAGTGAAGCTAATTTCAGAATTTGCATTTTTCTCCAAGCTAAACACAAGCTCGAAGTTAAACTGATTATTGCTGCTACTTCTTTTTTGTACAGGTTCAATATTTGACGCTGATCTGTGCCTTTTGCAGGCCAAATTATGTCTGTGGCACCTGTTTCAGACTAACTTTTTTATTTGATTCCATTTATTATTAGTATACAATGAAAAGTATTGTTTTTTACGCACAATACAGACAAAGCACAGCGTTTATAGAGAAGGGAAGGAGAGAGTGCAGAATGTAGTGTCATAGTCATACCTAGGGTACAGAGAAAGATTAACTCAGCACGAGGTAGGTCCATTCAAAAGTCTGACAGCAGCAAAGAAGAAGCTGTTCTTGAGCCGGTTAGTACGTGACCTCAGACTTTTGTATTATTTTCCCAACAGAAGAAGGTGGAAGAGAGAATGTCCAGAGTGCATGAGGTCCTTAATTATGCTGGCTGCTTTGCCGAGGCAGCGAAATGTGTTAAACAACATACGTTTAAAGTGAGACAAGAACAAGTGAATCCAAGTGATGCATTGACTGTATTCCTGCCTGACTGCGGTATGAGAACGCTACATGTGCAACCCATTCTTCTCATCCAACCCCATATTTTATCAGCAAAGAATGAACAAGGCAGTCAGCAAAACTGTCAACATTAAAAATTGCTAAAAGTTTTTATATATATTTCTTTTTTTAAATTCCAGCTGGGCCGATGTCATACGGGTAACTTGTATAATTTTATTTCACACCCCAGTGCAAATACAGAAAAATGTCAATATGCGTTGTTATGTAACCACAGATTCATTCTCTGAAGACACATCCAAATGACACTACTCAATTGGTTTCGTTGCAAAACTGAAGTCATTTTACATCAACAAACGCTGGATATACTCAGCAGGTCAGGTAGCATCATTGGAGAGAGAAACAGAGTTAATGTTGCAGACTGATGAGCCGGAAGCTTACCATCAAGATTCACAGAATGGAATCCTCCATTGGCCTCGGGTGGGATTTTATGAGCCTAACTTGAGCAAGGTCATAAAATAGTGGCCATGATCTTTCATTACAACATCAACATTCAGGTCATAAACCTGAAACATTAATCCTGTTTTTCTTGTCCTCAGGTGTTATCAGACCCCCTGAGTTTTTCCAGGAGTTACCATTCTGATTTCAGAATTCCAGCATCCTCAGCCTCTTTTTTTCCATCTTATATCAGTTTGATTGTTGGCAAGTGGTGGTGAGGTGGGTCTTGGTCAGAATACAGGAAAGAACTCCCTGATCTACTTCAATTCATGCAATGGAATCTTTAATGTCCATTTGAGCACTGAGATGCCAACACTCCTTCCAATCTGAAATTCATGCCATCTTAGACATTCAAATCTCACAATAGTCCAGCAACGAGATTGGATGTACAATCCAAGAAGTCCCGAAACCCTGAGTTCTGAGGGAATTGTCTGGGAAGCTGAAGTTCCAATTTGCAATTCTTCTACTTCCCAAAGCCCTCTGCAAACTCTGAGTTTGAGTCAAAGATTTTGGAAAGTTTTACAGTACTTACTTGTATATTATCCGGGTAATACTCTGTCCACACTTCCTGCTGCCTCGGAAAAGCAGCCAGTATAATCAAGTGCCCCATGCACTCTGGGCATTCTCCCTTCCACCTTTCTCTGTCAGGAAAAAGATACAAAAGTCTGAAGTCATGTACCAACTGACTCAAAAACAACTTCTTCCCTGCTGCTGTCAGACCTTTGAATGGTCCGAAATTGAAGGACCTGCCTTTTATTAAGTTGATCTTTCTATACACCTACCTATAACTGTAACACTACATTCTGCACTCTCTCCTTTCCTTCCATATAACAGTATGCTTTGTCCGTATAGCACACAAGACACAATACATTTCACTGCATACTAATACATGTAACAATCAAATCAAATCAAGAAAAGGCTTAATCTAACACCTGGGTTAATACAGGAATGAGCCCCAATAACTCAGACTGACAAACTAACTTCCTCTTAATGCCACCCTACTCAACCATACTCCCATACCAAGTTAATCCCCAATCATCCGACTGCCTCCCAACCAGACTAACTAGCCCCTGTCCTGACTACGCCTCCTGACCTGACCCATCTACTCACTTTCCTCATCTTGCACCCTACACCACCTCGTATCTCAGCTGCCTGCCACCCTACCCACATATCTTACTTACCTGTCACCATAACCCACCTACTACCTAGCTCACATGCCACCCTATCCACTTGCCACTCTCCCCACAAATTATCTCACCTACATGCCATGCCACCCACTTACTCACTTGCCACCCTATCCATCAGTCACTGTACTGACCTATCACCAATGCTGCAGAATCCACACTAAACCAGGTGTAACATTACAGTTTTAACATATAGTGAATTCTCTAAATAATTCTCTTACTTTGCCTCTAACATCCAAATAAAATTTTGTCAATTACTTAAAACAAAGTCAGTTACTTATTTTATTCATATTTCCACATTGTAGAAAGTAACTTGTAATTTATGGTGAATCTTGCTCTGAAAATTTGGAGATATGTTTCTTTGAAGGGCTGGTGTAAATTAAGCAAGTGCTAGAATTCAACCATTATCTGGATACACATCTAGCCTGGACCAGAGTGAGGACAGCAGATTTCCTTCCCTGATGGGACACTAGTGAGCCAGACGGGTTTTTGCCAAAATCCACAATGATTTCATAGTCATTGTTAGATTCATAAGTCAATCTGCCGTGGTGGGATTTTAACCAGGTCCCCTGGGTCAAGCCCAGTGGCAACATCACAATGCCACTGCCTCACCTTGCTGTGCACTTCCACCATTTTCCATTTTTATTTCAGATTTGCGGCACGCATGGTGTTTGATTTTCTTATTACACCTCAGTTTTGATTCCCTGTAAAATGACAGCTTTTATATAACATTTCAGCTTTAGTTATGTCTCGATTTATCTCCACTTAGCTCCCTTGCATTCTCAAAATGCAAACATCTTTTGATAAGCTGGTGCTTCAACATATTATGTGACAATATGAACAGTCATGAACAGACTGGAAATAGAGGAATACAAAGGAATGATCTAGTTGGGTGCATGAATAGCATAGGCTTGGAGGGCCAAAGGGCCTGTTACTGTGCTGCACTGTGCTTTGTTCTAATATCATGTCAGGAGTCCTTCTTCATGCTCTCTGCATGTCACTGGTCTTGACATGTTGTCCATACTGTTCCTCATACATAGCACACATTAATATCCAATTGTTGCAAATTACCCATCTGAGATACTTATTACTTATCTCATTATTTGAATGCTGTAGAGTGTTAAAATTTTGGATATACAATCAGGTATTTATTACCTCATTCACTGCCTTCTATTTGCCATGATTTCAGAATTTTGTTTTAAATTTCCAAATCTGGGTGAGCAGCCAAAATCCAGAGTAGAGGACCTGATTAATACAGTAATGAACAGGATAAATAGAAAAGAATACATAAAGGAAATTAGTTGATATTAAAAACTTTGGTTTGAAAATCCCGGAGGAAGGAAAATCTAAGGTGAGTTAACGATTTTCAGTTTTTTGAATTATAGCTGAGACTTCCTACTCCAATACAGTTAATCCACTTGGATCCCACACAATGTGCAGCAAGCTAAAAAATTTGGCATCAGCAATATTGGCTGCCATTGTCCTTCCACGCATTCAATCAACAATGAATCCTTGCATCAGTATTGTTACTTCAATAGATCAAGCGAAAGCCCTGTTAAGGTGTCAGCTGGGACTCTTGCCTCTGAGCTAGAAGTTATTCCAGCACCAGTTATTCCAGAAGATATGTTGTCTTTTGAATGAAATGTACCTTTGTTCTTAGGTGGACATAAAAGGTTACAGGGGCACTATTTTAAAGAACAGTCAAAGATTTTCCCTTGAATCTTGACCAACATTTATTCCTTAAAAAACATCGCAAAGACAGATTACTGAGCTGATTAGTGTTTGTGGGATTTTACTGTGCACAGTTTGGCATCCATTGACTCTGTCTACACTTCCCACTGTCCTGACAAAGCAGCCAGCATAATGAAGGACCCCACATACCACATACCACATTCTCTCTTCCACCTTCTTCCATCAGGAAAAAGATACAAAAGACTGAGGTCATGGACCATTCGACTCAAGAACAGTTTCTTCCCTGCTGCTGTCAGACTTTTGAATGGACTTATCTTGCATTAAGTTGATCCTTCTCTGCACCCTAGCTATGACTGTAACACTATATTCTGCATGCTTTCGTTTCCTTCTCTATGAAAGGTATGCTTTGTAGAGGGCACAAGTAACAATATTTTCACTGTATAGTAAGACATGTGACAATAATAAATCAACAGAACAAATCAAAGTTTTGTTTCCAACATTGCAACAGTGTATGTGTTTCAATAGCATTTCATTAACTGTAGATACAAAGTCCACAGTCGATCTAAAGGATCCCATGGCACTTTGTCAAAAATTGATGGGCTTTATTGTTAGCTGTGGTTCAATTGTTAGTACTTGCTTTTATGAGTCACAAGTTATGAAATCCCATTGCAGGGACTTGAGTCCAAAAATTAGGGCTGATGCTCCAGTGTGATACTGAGGGAGTGTTGTACTGTCAGGGGCCTGCCCTGCCTCTCAGTTAGCTGTAGAAAGTCCCATAGCACTTTGTCAAAGAAGTACAAGAGAGTTAGAAACATACAATGCTGGAAAGACTTCACAGGTCTGACAGCATCTGCAGAGACAGATACCGGAAATCAGAATTTTACCGGCACGCTCACCCAAGTTTCGTACAATCCAACCCAAAGCCAACGGAGAATGCTATTCTCCAACCCTCGCCCACCCCAGAATCAGGGTGCATGCGCCAGTATAAGTTTGGCCAGAGTTAACATTTTGAGTCTGGATGATTTTTGTCCAGCGTTCTGAGGTTTTTCCAGCATTTTCTGTTTTTATTTCCGATTTCCAACATTCACTTTCGTACAAGAGAGGTGCACTGACCAATATTCATCAATTAATCACAAAACCAGATTCTCTGGGCATTATCACATTACTGTTTGTGTGAGCTTGCTGTGTGCAAATTGGCTGCTACATTTCTTGCATCAGAACAGTAACTACATTTCAAAAGCTGTGATGAAGGGTCATCTAGACTCGAAACATTGGCTCTTTTCTCTCCTCGGCGGATGCTGTCAGACCTGCTGAGAATTTCCAGCATTTTCTGTTTCTGCTTCAGAAGTATTTAATTGGTTGTAAAGCACTTAGTGAAATTCTGAGGTTCTAAAAGACAGATCATTTCTTCATCAAAAGCAATCCAAAAAGTCATCAGTCAGAAATGTTAGTTCTGTTTCTTTCTCTGTGGATGCTGTTTGATCTGTTAAGTGTTTGCAACAGTTTCTGCATCCATTTTTGCCTACATCGGGACTTGGTCGTTTATTCTCCACTTCAGAGACAGAAGGTGAAGTCGATCTTCTAAAGGGCAGAAAACGGGAGAGTCAATGTATTATGGGTATTAAATAGAAAATAATGGATAGTCTGGAATGATTAGAATGCTGTAGTCTCGTCCAACTATTCAGACAGTCTGTTCATAGAACAATTGATCCCTCTGGGACTGACTTTGTGCCGAATCGAGAGCTTCAATGTGTTGTACAGAGAACAATGGATGCCTGGGAATGACTCCAAAAGAATAATCCATTCGAGCTTCAACTGTGAGTTAAGACCTCGAATTCAGGGGGCAACTTGGAACGTTTCCGCTGGTGCCCAGTGCTACTTAAATCAATATCCAAACATCAGATGAAAACTTCATTCTTTTGGTTCGTCCACAGACAGTAACTGTGTTGATGGGATTCTGGCTCTATGCCTCCCACACTGAAGCATGAAGAGGTTTACTCAACTATCACAACATCATTCACTGCACATCTGTCAAAATAACCTAGGGTGAAACATCCGACAATCAGCTGGAGTATTTAAAGGTTGTTAAATACTCCTTCACGGTGCGCCTTGTTTTTTTTTATTATGGATTACGGAAATCCTCCTTCAAGGGACTCCAGAAATTAGTCCACGTAATTTTTTTTTTCAAAGGATTCCCATCGAACTCGCACTAGGGCTAAACCCCCGATTTCTTAGGTGCTGCAGGGCGTCCCATTCCTTGAGTGTACACACGAGTAGTCGCTGATTGATGTTCCAATCGATTCATCGATTTTGAAAATATGAAAGTGATGTGAGATTGACGAGAAAATATTTGCGTTACAGGGCACGGCTAATGGATTTCAATGGTGTGGAGTTCGAATCCGAGGACAGTGATGCAAATCAATCAGGAATGTTTTTAACTCTCCACTTCTCAATTACACTGGAGAGAAATTTCATATATACATATACATACACATATATATGGTGAATGTGCTTAAGGTATCATGGTGTGAGAGGATAACTTAGGCTGGGAGCCGGTCGTTGTTGAAAAAGGCGAATGAAATTTCTCAGTCTTTCGGTTTGCATTTACCCCGTGAGTTGTGGAGTTCTGAGCAAAAGGGTGGGTGATAAATGTTAGGGAAATATTTCCTTTTTCTGGTTAGGGGAGCGTATCACGTTGGCTGGTCGGTGCCGAACTCGCTGAGGGGTATCTCATCCCGTTCCGAGTTCAAAAGGAGGAGGACGGTCCTGAACCCAGAATCTAAAATCAGTAAAAAAAAGTTAACACAGAAAAAGGGACCACATATTCACGACTTCTTGCTTAATTTTGTTTTTCCCTCAAAAAGTTACACATATAAACTGACTTTTACTATTTAATTAGCTCTGATTTATTTGTTGAATGCAATATGAGGCTTATTTTAAAGAGATACCACGATTGAGGCTAAAAATAAGGACCTGGTTAAAGCAGCCAAGTATTTTTTAAGAATTATTCGTCTTGCTAGTAATGGTAGAAGGCGGTATTTTTGGGGTGTGATTATGTAGTAGCTCCCATCCTCCTCTCAGTCATATATTATATATAGCTTGTGAGTTTTAAATATCAGAATGGTTTTAGTAAAATTCCTTCCGCGTATAAAGTCAAGCGGAATAGTATTGAGAGACTGACACGGTGGAAGCGAACATTATTGAATAGAATGAGGCAAGGACTATGGGTTAATCTTCATGGTTGAACTAACCCGCCTTGTAATCCAATCATGATGATAACGCAGAGGTCCAGTTTGAGGTTGAAAGGGTGTTTGTATATAGAAACATGAGACAGGGATCATAATGTGTCCGCTACATCGGCGCTAATATCGACAACAGGGGAAACACGAAAGGGACCCATTGCTGAATCTGATGTTCTAACAATTGTACAGTGTCTGTTACTAGTAGGAACCCCAGAGCACAGAGGGGTCATGTCCCTCCCTGTGTTGTTTTCAAAGGAGACTCCGCTGGTCCACTGTCAACCTGCCACAGAAACTAAATTGAAGATTGAATTAGGAATGAAATTCAGGACTAGAATCGGATGGAGTTTATGTACAAGTTAATATTGATGGAGTTTTTTTTAAAAAAAGTTACCGCCGGACTTTGAGAACTGCTTCAAGTTCTGTTTTCCGTCACATGCCTGCTTCAGAAGGAGTCCCAGTTTGATGTTAACTGGGAGATGTACCGTCGCCATTCGACCCCCGGGAGGAGGTTGAGCCAGTCTCACCTGCGCTGTGTTGTTTTCCGTCCTGTTCTGGAAATTTCCAGCTAAGGGAAAGAACTCCCTTCTGTCTTCAGTGGGAAAGGATTCCCCTCTGTCTGAGGGGTTCAGTGGAAAGTTCTCTCAAACGATTTTCAGGCGCTAGCGATAGTGATTGCGGGAATTCAGACGCATGCACACTCCCCTCTTGCTGTGCTCCTTGACTTCTCCATAGTAGTCAGCATTTAAAACAATCAAATGTGGGAGCAAGCAGAACGCCTATTCTCTCCTTTAATGGGTCAGTTCAGTTAAAATAGCAAATTGCAGAGAATTCCGTTAACTGGGTGTTGGGAGTGAGAGTTGGAACATGGGAGACATCCATTCGGCCCTTCTCGCCTGTTCTGTATCATTTAGTTAGATCCTGGCTGATCAGTTTAAACGTACCTCTTTCAGCCATGGAAAGTCTAATTCAATCTTTAGGTCAAAGAATACCAGACTTGCACAACTCCTTAGGTGAAAAAAGTCTTTTTTTTTTTTTCCTGATTTCATTTCTAAAGAGCCGAGATATAATTTTAAGGTGTGACCCCGCACCCATTCCCGATTGCCCCATCAGAGGGCAGAGGTTCTCTGTACGTACTCAAGTCGTTTGAACAATGAAAGGGTTTGATTAGATCACTTCATCAATCTTCCACATTCAAACTGGAACACAATGTAACTCAGTACCATTCCGGCCATTCGGTGCTGCATTCCCTGTAAGGCCAAGTATACCTTTATGAGATGGGTGGAAATAACTGGGACTTATTTGGACAAACTGTTTCAACAATTTAGAAAGAAAGGAAGAAATCCGAGAGTTTGCTAGCATTGGTTTAATTCACCATATGGATCACTTTAAGTGTCCTTAATCCAAAGCCAAACCCCAACAGAGTGAGCGACTCGGGTGTCGCAATAAGCTGGTGAAAACCACTTTAAAATATAATAACAAATAACCGTAACACTACATTCCACACCCTCGACTTTCCTTCTCTATGAACGGTGTGCTTTGCCTGTATCCAAAAAAGAAAATGTTGGAAAATCTGGCAGCATCCTGTAAGAGGAGAAAAGAGCTGACATTTCGAGTCCAGATCAAAGCTCAGATTCCAGCATCCACAATAATTTGCTTCTATATTTACGCTTCGTCTGTGTAGCGCGCAAGAAACAACACTTTTCATTGTATATTGATACATGTGGCAATAGGAAATCAAATCAGATCAAGTGGAGTCGTAATACAAATCGATAAATGGGGAAGTTTATTAAACAAAACAAAATCCTCGGTATTTCCTGATTCAGAAGCCTAGTGCAAAATCAGGCAGTTTGGGGGCACTTTTATGTTTAGCAGGTATTAAATTTGGTGATATCTCCCTTCAAACCAACTAATCTGAGCGAATATTTAAACTTGAAACCCAGAACTGCAATTCCTCTGCAACTTTCTCTCCCATGTGGTATATCCTTGTTAATTCCTTCATTCAGAGCAGGTTTTACTTGGAAATAGTGGCCGCCGTGAAGAATTCTCAACATCCAGTTCTTTTTTTCCAAATTGGTCGGCGCAACATCGAAGACCAAAGGGCCTGTTCTGCGCTGTAATGTTCTATGTTCTAATGTGGGCAATGAATGCAAACACAGCACACGGGCCTCGGAGAGATTACTCCAGTACTGCTTGTTCTACTTTGCTGAAATCTTACACTCAATAGTATTGCGATGCTTTGTGCAGGATTCGAAGCGACAAGCTTTTAACAATCTCGCTCTGATGTAATTGTGACACCAATAAATAAACTTATCTTTTCACGTGACGCCGCCTTCAAAAACTATACCAAGGGTACAACTTGTGACTGACGGTCGAACATAATTTCACGGTGGATGTTTCCTTCTATGAGATCACGCAACGCAGAAGAAGGCCATTCTGCCCATTGCCTCCGCGCCAGCCTCTGAAAGCGCCCCATCAGTTAAATGCACATCGCCACTCTTTCTCTTGCATTTTCCTCTCCATTTAAGGACATAACCAATCCCTTGTTGAAATTTGCAGTTAGATTTGTTTCTTAACTTGCAGACAGATTGCATTCCAGGGGGAATTATTTCATGGGGGTTCTTAAAAAGGTGCTTCCCCCCTTCCTCCCCTCCCCAATTCCTTTAGGCAGACAGACAGATATATCAGGCAGAATAGTGGACCTTCATTCAGTTGGGGTCGATGAAACGGAACAATCAAATGAGTGGTCAGCCTGATAGTGACATGATCATTTGCTCTAGATTTGGCTATCTACACACCGCGACTCAAACCTCTACTGGGGCTGTAATCTGTTCAGGTTCTTGAATTGACCTGAGGTGGAAGGGTGTGAGGTAGGGAATGGGAAGGAATTCCTGCCGCAGATTCCGCATACTCCTTTCAATCAGTTGGACAGAAGTAGTCGGAAGAGGCAAAGTTCCCCCATCATCGTCTATCCTCCAGCACTGAAGCAAAGGGGGCGTCTTTTTCTCAGAGATTAAACTTTGCCACGTCTCCCTTCCCGGTAGGGAACATGGACGCCCTTGGCCCACCGACAATCGATAACATACACTCCTCCTAGGAGAGTTGGAACTGCTAAGATTCGTCGCAATCTGTAACCCACTCCAGCACTCCTACCCCCACCTTCCTCTGACCAGTGCTACTATCTTTTTTGTTTTCAAAACGCCTTCCATGAATAGATCACAGCCGTCTGACTAACCGCACAGGATAGCACCGCGTCTTCACCTCGTTGGATGCTACGCCCCAGTCCTCGGGTAGAAAACAAGACCTTCGCGGTTTTCATTCTCTCGACTTCTTTTGTACATTCATTAAGCAAGCCGCCAGCCCGGAGTTGTTGAGTGTTTTGTTTTGGTTCCGGCCTGAATTCTCACCCATTGTCTCCAGCCATTCTCCCTCTGAGTAACATCCCCTCCTTTGGCCACCGCTTTGTCAGACTAACTCACTCACTTGTGCCTCATCACCAGAGCTCTCCCAACCTGTTATTTACCGCAGAATGTCTTCATTTAAAGAAAAACCCTTGTGTAAAACCAATAAATCTCCAACTGAAAGAGTAGTACCAATAAGGAAAATAGTCTAAAATCAGATTAATGTTTTCTTTCTCGTCCCCTCTCTTTATATCTATACTAGTTGGTCATCCCGTTGTATCTTTGAATAATTTGTGTGGGCGCCATATCATATGTTTGCAGAATGCAACAAACCATGATTTCAATGTGAAGACTGCAAGCACCAATATACCCAACTCAAAATATGCTCCTACACAGCGATTTTCTCTAAACCTCAATGAATTGTGAATGCGCTAGGTGAAATTTGACAAGCTTGTGATTTAAGGTTCCGATTATTCGCCAATGCGTTCACCCAGGTAGAGCATTTGTCACTGAAACGCTGCAAATGTTCTTTGAAATACAAAAGACACACGTGGGTATTCGGGGTGGAGCAGGGCTCCTGGCTGTAGTTCGCACTTTGATGTGTACATGTGCGAAAACGCCGTGGAAAGTGGCTATCTCAACCCCGCCCCGCGGCTTTCGAAATGTCCGTTTGACCTGCCGGGTTCACCTGGCGGGTTTAGCAGTGCCAGTCGCCGAAGTTAGGAGTTGTGAGGGACATCGGCTTGAAGTGTCTTGAGAAGTTCTGTGCGCTCATTTTCGTCAGCTGCGCTTGTGACTAGCAAAGTGCAACATTTAAAGACATGTGTGGTTCAGTATAAAGTGCTGTAAGGCGTTTTGAAGCGGGCCAATGGTAGGTTAACACGACAGGCGCTACATAAAGGCAAGTTTTTCTAAAACAAAATTAAGACAACTGGCCCATGATATTTCCACAATCAATTTCCTTCAGTGAAACTAAGAATTTAACAGGGTTTATTTTTCAAGCAACGAGGCGAAGAAATATATTTAATTGGTCTATGCATTATTCTTTAATTTGGAAAGTCCAGTGTTTCTGTGGCCTGTATATAACAGCATATTTTTATTTTAATCTGCTGGACATTCATTGGATTGCAGTATCGATTGGCTGCATTTGTTCTGTTTCATTGCAATTTTGACCTTGTGCTTATGTCCAGGACTTGCTCAGAAGGGGAGGGGGTGGAATTCGTGGCGGATCAATTGTGTGAAGCTGGAAAGACAGTGAGACAGCGCCCAGCACCCTGCCAGGTTTAACTTATTGCTTAAGTGTCAGAGGTGGCGCATGCCAGATAAACAAGTTGATTGGCGGGACTTAAACACTCCTCACCCCGGTCAGGCAGTTTATCAATCAGAAATAAATACAACGCTATAAAAGCATTGATCTGACCCCTACACGCTTTGAACGCTGGGGTCAAGTGAGTGTAGTTTGCATTGGGTTGTCATGTCACAGAGTCGAAGTGAATGTGCAGCTTGGGACGCCCAAACCCCCCTCCTGGTCGCACCAAGGTCTTCCCCGTCTCCCATCCGGATGCGAGGCTGGCGCTCTGACCCCAAACCCGCTTTCATGACTATTATTATAGTGATATCCAGTGTCTGATGGGGACATTAGCACTGACAATTCACCTCGCACCACGAATTACTTTCGAAAGTCGGCGATTGGCGTGGAGAGTTATGGAAAGTTAAGCAAGCATTTCCACAATCTCTCCTAGTCCTTTCAAGCGAAATAAAGTACTAGAGTAAAATTTTTTTTTAGTTTACAATGATAGTCACTGTTGAAATGTAGAGTGCCGCCTTTCGCACAGCAAGATCCCACACACAGCGAATCGTTTAAGAGGTGAAATGTAAAATTTCGAGGCAGAATATTTCCTTTGCAGTGACCCTGGGTCCTTTAAGTGAGAGCGGGGGAAGCTCGCTTTAATTCTGCGGGCTGAAATAGCAGCGCAGATGACAGTCCTGTACAAGAGCCTTGTAGAGACCTAAGGCGGGCTTGAACCCACAACGGTCTGCTTCGGAGGCAAAGAGTGCCACCCACTGAGTCCCGGCGACCACTAGGCTGAAGAGGGTTCCCCTTGGAAGTGGTATCCCATAACTAGAATCTCCGAGGGTAAATTGCTTTTGTGATCTCCACAAATGCTGTGTTCATTAAAACATGGCCAAGCGCCGGAAAATGGGATTCGAATGAATTGGTGCCCGACAGCTGGCACAATCAGGACGGGCCGAAGGGCCTCTTGCTGTGCTGTAGTATTCTATCACTCTGAGATCTGCCTCCCACTCGGCTTAGAACAGCAATATTCACTCTCTTGTCCATTTGTTCTGAGCAAAACTGCGAAAAGCATCTCTCGTGTTTCAGAAAAAGCGACCAAACACCCCCCAGAGCATCTTCCCTGCTTCAGTCAAAGGTCTGTTTCTGAAATCTCCAGAAGCCAACTGTAAAGTTTATTCGAGACAAATCCAGCTGCACCATGAACTCTGAAAACATGAACACTCAGCGTGGGGGGTTTTCATTTTTTTAAAGAAAAAAAAAACACGTGAAATGCATCGAACAAGCAAGATGACATCTTGTGAAATCTAAATGCTGAAAATATTCACCCACCACCCCAGAACCACCCACACCCGGCCCTTCCATCCCTCCCCAGAGCAAAATTAATATGAGTTTCCTATCCCCTTTCACCTCTTGGAGGACTTAGTACCAGGTGGGGTGGGAGGGAATTGGGAGGTGGAGGGAGGTGTGCAGGCTTTACTGAGGAACATCGGTGTCAGAACTCGAATCTACCTGAGCAAGATACATTGACACTAAAACAACCGGATCTTTCAGGCGGTCAACTTTCCAACTTAGCGAGAAAACCTGCCAACTATTTGCCAGAGTCTTCTTTCCATCGGCAAAGACTTTCATCAATCATTTTCACAGCGAGACAGATGCACCAAAACTTCTGTGTGGCCAATCTTTGTTGGGTTTTTTTTTTGGTGTGAATCTGACCTATTATTCGAATGAAACATTTGGGCAATGTTAGATTTAGATTTTTTTAAAAGTATTCATTTAATAGTTTTAATGTTGTGAAGCATGCTAATTGGCTGTTAAATTGCTAAGTTTTCTTCCGGGGCTTATATCCGAGAGTATTGCCAGCCCAAACCGTAAAACAATTAAGACCGAAGAGGCCACAATTACCGCTTTTCTCCGCTAGGGCTCGCTGTGTTGGTTCCAAACCCCAATTTCACTGGGGAATATTTCTGTTGCTATTTTTACCATCAGCGTTTTGTCAAATTATTTTATTCTTTAACAGAGCCGGTGCCTTGCAATGTACTTAAAGCCGTTATCCTTGTCTTGTCTTTTACCTTGAATGCAATCCTCAACTCTACATGTGTCATTTTTTTAAAAAAAATCATACACATTTTCCCAAGTTTGATTTCTCTTTCCATGGGCAGAGAACGTGTTGCTGAATCCTTGAAAGGGAGGTTCTCCCTCCTTTTTCTATCTCAGAGCATTTAGCTATGCAATATTATAAATACGCTCGCTCAGCCTCTACACCAACCCCCTCCGCTCCACCCCACATATATATACGCATACACACACTCAAACCCATACCACTCTCCTCCCCTCCCCCTCTCCTTCACTTGCCCTTTAGAGGAGAGTGCAAGAGTTTGCTCAAGGAAGCCCCGGTCACCGTGGCTAAAGTTCAACGGCCGGGAGCAAGCCACCAGTAAACAAGATAGCTTACAGGGGAGGGAGGTTGGCCTGTCTAAAATTAATGAACGCTATTTCAACCCGCACCTACACCCGCTGCACGTCAAATGGAAATAGCAGCTGCACCCTCGCTAAATTGTGTGGGTGAGTCCAGATCCTGGACTGTCAGAACCATTTCTGATAATGTGTTGGGAATATCACATTGAGAATGGTATATTTGATACAGTGTTGTACATATATTATATATGTGTGTGTGTGTGTGTGTGTGTGGTCACACAAATGCAGACACACCCATACATTTCTCTCTGGACTTCTGCTCCACACTTTGGCTCGGAGGTACCTCGTCAAGCCCCTCAAAGTAGGAAAACTTTCTCCCTCCCTTTCTCTCTCTCTCTCTCCCCCTGCCAGCTGACAGTCAGCTGATCCTGTCCTCTGATTGACAGTTTAAAAAGTTTGCCCGCTTCCACTCTTATGCTAAGCAGACAAGGCGATGAGCCAGCCCATTGGCTGCCCTTCTCAGTCAATTTCCCTTTTGAAATCTGACGTCGAGTTCGGTATAAAAGGAGCGATGCTTTTAAACAGAGTGCCGGCGAGCCCCGACTTCCAGCTTAAAATCTCAACTGGCGTTCGGGGGAGTGTGTGTATGTGTGTGTGTGTATATGTGTGTTGGGGGGGCAGTGTTTGTCTGTTCCTTCACACCCCTCACCCTTAAAGCAGTAAACCATCGCAATCCCTTCTCTTTATTCTCTCGCTGTGTGTGTATGTGTATCTCTCTCTCTCTGTGTCTTTCAGCTAGCTAATCTCTTATCCGCCACCCACCCCCCCCCCCCCCCCCCCCTCTTTTCTCCTCCTCTTACCCTCCATTATAAAGTGTGGGAGAACAGGAACAGCCACCAACAAAAAAAAAATCCAACAGACAGCCACGATGGAGCAGAATGAGTGAGAGGGAGGGAGAGAAAGAGAGAGAGAGAGAGACAGACAGAAGCAACATTCAGAGGCGCTGCGCAGATTGCATGAAGCTTAAGACTTAAAGAGAGAGAGAGAAAAAAAGACCGTTCCCCACCGATGTTGAACAGACTGCAGCCGGGACAATTATAATCCTTTACCCTCCGCCACCTCCCCTCCAAAAACAAAAGCTGAAGTGTGGCAAGATTTGCTAATCCTAATAAAAATCCAACCAACCACCAGCTAGAGAGAGGGGAAAAAACAAAAGAAATCAAGCTGGCTCTCTCTCCGTCAGCCCAGAACAGTTTGATAGCGGCGATCGCAGGCGTTTGCCCCGGAGTCTGGAGGACTGGACTTCTTAACACAAATTTCAGCAAAAGGATGGCATCTGAGTTGGCAATCAACAACGCGGACCTACCCAACAGTCCCCTTGCGATGGAATATGTTAATGACTTCGATCTGATGAAATTCGAAGTCAAAAAGGAACCGGTTGACTCGGAAGGTAATCCGGGCAGTCATTGCAACCGAATCGGGGGCTCACTGACTTCTACACCAATGAGCACCCCGTGCAGTTCCGTGCCCCCGTCGCCCAGTTTCAGCGCTCCGAGCCCGGGAGAGCAGAAGGCGGCGCACCTGGAAGACTTTTACTGGATGACCAACTACCAGCAGCTGAACCCTGACGCTCTGAGCTTCACGCCAGAGGATGCGGTGGAGGCCCTCATCAACAGCGCCCATCAGCAGATGCAAGCGGGCTTCGAGGGCTACAGGAGTCAGCAGCAGCAGCAGCAGTATGCGCCGGCGGCTGGAGCGGGCTTGGCCGCCGACGAGATGCCTCCAGCCGGCACCGTGGTGACCCACCACCAGCAGCAACAGCCGCACCACCACCAGCCACAGCCGCACCATCACCATCATCACCACCAGGGGCACCAGCACCCAGGGGGAGGAGTGGGCACCCCCGGCGGCACCACCACCGGCGGCGGCACCCCCGCCGCCACCACCGGCGGCATGCACCCGCACCCGCACCTGCGGAACGACGAGCGCTTCTCGGACGACCAGCTGGTCACCATGTCGGTGCGGGAGCTGAACCGGCAACTGCGGGGAGTCAGCAAGGAGGAGGTGATCCGGCTCAAGCAGAAGCGCCGGACCCTGAAGAACCGGGGCTACGCTCAGTCCTGCCGCTTCAAGCGGGTGCAGCAGCGGCACATGTTGGAGAGCGAGAAGACGCAACTCCAGCAGCAGGTCGAACACTTAAAACAGGAGATAAGCAGACTTGTCCGGGAAAGGGACGCCTACAAGGAGAAATACGAGAAACTGGTGACCAGCGGCTTCAGAGAAACCGGATCGTCCAGTGACAACCCTTCCTCCCCGGAGTTCTTCATGTGAGTTTGTGGATTTGCTGTGCCCTCCTCACCCTCAACTCACCTCCCCCCTCCAAAAAAAAACTTTAATCCAAAGTTTTTTTATAAAACAAAACTGCCGTTCTCTCTCCCCTTCACCCTGCCATCTCATGCATTATATGCTTGCTGTATAATTTTTTTTTGTTTTTTTTTTAAATGAAAGGACCATATTATTAATAAACATGCATGCTGGACATGTATGGATTTAATTAGCTTGTTGACAATGGATTTTTTTAAATGAATTATTGTGGCATGGCAAAAAGATGATATTCGTGACTCTCTCCCTTTTTTGCTCGTTTGTTTTGACTTTTGGAAAAGCAAAAAAAAATACGAAACGAAACTTTTAATCCTTTCATCAACCACCTTCCCTGAAAAGAAAGTTTGCTCTTGCAAGGGAGGGGTTGGGGGAACTTGTTTTAACTTTAGTTCGGGGCCTTGGCAAACATCAAACTCTTGCATTGTGTATGATGCACTGAACTTTTTCAAGCAAAGAAAGGAACTCATTTCAGAATGGATTTCTGTATAACAAGGCCTGGGACTGTGGCTAAGGAAAAAAAACAGTTACTGCCGTAATGTGTGGGACATTTTATATATATATATATTAAGTGGTGTGTTGATTCGCAGAATGGTATATAAGTTTATTAAACGTGGGCTAAAACCCTTTCCATGTGTTTTGGGTTAACTGTGTAACTCGCCATGCAGCTGAATACTTCAATGAGTTCTCACTATGTGCGTGTGTGTGTGTGTGTTTGGATGTCATCTAATTTAATTACACTTCATAGTATATTTAAAGCAAAGCATATCTGTATATTCCTACCGGCTGTAAAGGCGAAGTTAAGGCATGTTGTGTACATTATAAGAGGTAGGTCAATTTTGTAGCATGTAGTACTCTCCCCCTCTCCCCCACCCCCATGTATGTAAAGGCTAATGCACTAAGGTAAGATGATTTTGTTTTAACAAATCAGTGTGATTGTTTTTGGTGGACAATGGATGGGGAAAACATCTCGAAATGAATTTACAGGGGCGTTACTGCAATGGTCTCCGACCGCAAATAAATATTTTTCTTATTTATAAAACGAAGATGATCTTTCTGCAGCTTGCTCTTTGCACCCTGGAAAGCGGAAGGTGAGCGTTGAATGGCCCTTCACTTTTATCATCAGACCGCATTTCCAAGTAAAGTCTTGTTAAAGGGGAGGAGCCCGTCTTTAATCTCATGTGTGTGTGTGTGCGTGTGGAGTGCTGGAGGTTGACATTTTCACGGCGCGGTATGGTTTCTTCCCCCATGCCTGAAGTACTGGCACTGAATAGCAATGAAATGTTTTATAGATATAGCCACACGCACATATATCTATAAACATACGCGTGTATATATTATATAATAAGCAAGTGGAAATAAATGCAAGAAAAAAAAATTTAAAATTCTAAAACAAAAGTTATGCATAAAAACTACAACTAGCTTCACAGTGAGCAGGAGTTTGGCTGTAGCACACAACTGGGTTAGTTCCACTTTATGTCACAATGTCTTAGGCAGTCAACAGACAGGTTCGGCATTTCCACAGATTATGTGTTCGATTTAGGCTAGAGTTAGTGATATTTTGTGACATCGCCGTTTTCTAGGGTGGATTGTCCTTGTCATGTGTGTGTCTGTCTGTATATGTGTAGGCCAGTATATATGTTTGTATATGTATATCCTTGTGTGTATGTCTGTGTGCGTGCATGTGTGTTCATTTATATGCATGTGCGTGTCTGTCTGTGAATGTGTGTGCCTTATGTGTGTCTGTCTGTATGTGTGTGTGTCTGATATATATATATATATATGTATGTGTATATCTGAATGTGTGGGTGAATGTATGTGTGGGTATTATATGTATATACATACAAACATCCACACACATGTGTGTCTATCTATGTTCATGTGTATGTCTGTATGTAAGTATTTGTGTGTGTACCTGCCTTCATGTCTATGCTTGTGTCCGGTTTTCTCATTTTAAGTTCACACAAATAGCCGCAATAAAATTTGAAATTTGCTGGGAATTTAATACTTTCTTTTGGCTTTCACAAAAAATCTTAAATTCTTGACAAGGCACCTGTGAGTTTAACTCACGTGTGTTGCCTTGAAGTTCTCTGTCCTAATTCCTTTGGCCAACTCTTACTAAAGTTATTGAATGGTTTAACAATTTATTGGGGATGAGGAGGGGGATATGATATATGCGCATTTGATAGTTCTGTAAATAAACTAAAACCCGGGAACACCTGCAATGGTTATCATTGACAATATTGGGGACATGGAAGAATTCACGCTTCGTTGTCCTGCTCCAACCAGCCAGATGAGTTTCTCAATCCTATCGGACCTTTGTTGGTCCAAAATGTTCATTTCAATATCAAAAATTCTACTGACTCAGAGATCAAAATACGAGCTCCCCACTGCTAGGGGTAGATGATTCAAAATAGCAAGTAAAAGACTAAACTTTTTTAAAAACAAATCTCGGTTGCACGAAATTCTCAAAATGTTTGCCCTTTTGCAAATACTGCTGCAGAGTTAGCGGGGAGGATATTTTTTAAAAGAAGCGTTCTTTTGGGGAAATTAGTACAAAATGCATGTACACATTTTCAGTAAAGGAATGTTAGTGTATATGGCGGGGGGGGGGTGAAGGGCAGGGCTATTGTTCATTATGTACCGTGAGGGTGACATTCTAACAATTTTACTGAAGTCATTCTGCCCGTGAAAGAAAAAAAATCCGATAACTGCGCACAGAAGGCAAATGTGTGTGGCTGCGTGCTTCAAGAAAATGCGAATTGGCGACAAAGTGGACACATGCACGCGTAAACTTAGCTGACCATCAGATGTCATGTCGAGTGCTGAGTTGATTATACATTATAAAATGCCTATAAAACGTCAACAATAAAACACTTTTAATATATAATCCATAATGGTCATCTGTCAGACCGTTGCGACGAGCGAATTGTGCCTTTATTTACCCTGCAATACCAGTTCTTAGCGACCAATCTCATGGCCACCTTCACAAGATTATTACACCGTCAGACCGGAGTGTTTGGGAGGCTGAATATTGTGGGGCTCATGGAGGAAAAAATATATATATTAGTTGGTGAGTTTCTCGACCAGATAGTGGCGGATATTTCTGTAAAACTTTACAGCCAAAACCATAACACACGCCGTCAAAAGGAAACGGCGCTCATTCCATTTTGAACACAGTCAGGCACAGGTAAATTACACGTTGATATTATCTCCCTTACATAACAGGCCGTTATCGATCGCTGGGAAGGTCACCAATTGCAAACACAATCGCTTCAGGTTAAAGCGTGCTAAAGGTTAAATCGAGACAAATATATCAATCAGGCCTTAGAATTGGAAGTGAAAAAAAGAGAGAGCGGCTTAACTCTTTGGGATCTGTCTGTTGTACAGTTCCAGGAGAGAGCCAGAGAGACAGATCATCTGGCGAGTTAGGGATTTTCTTGTTCGGTGTTGACTGTTCGATTTGTCAACTAGCCGAGAGCTAGCCACGCTTTGAGCAGTGCACAGTGAAAGCAAAACTTAATTAGTCAAAGGGTGAACTTGCACATGTTTTTTTAAAAAACCATCGGCCTGTTTTGGCCCATGTATAAATGTTTATCGCATTTTGTTTGTCGCCACGATGGGGGCCCCCATCACCAGCGGCGCTTTTAAATCTATGACTGCGGCAGCTGAAAGTTTATTGATGTGAAACAATACGTAAATATTATCAGATGTGTCTGTGTGATGTCTGGCTAACATCCATGATAGGAAGTGATGTTTTGTGTGACTGTAGGAAGACAAGCCATTTCAGCAGAGTCTGTCGGGACAACGCTGACACTAAAGAGAGCCCACAAGAGTTACAGGCAGGAATATTTCAGATCCTACATGCACGAGGGGGATAATAGATAAATTTGCCCCTGGATTTGAAATGGGAATTTAGTCAGAATGTCACCCTTTAGCATCTTGCTATCGGTGCCTGTAGTGAGATGTGTGATAATGCATTTTTTTTACATCCTCAGTATTAACTGTGGTCATTAATAATCCGAATGATTTATGTTGTAGCTTGATTCCCGTATCAAACCCTTAGCGTTTCCGTTGCTAGACACGAGGAGTTTACAAGGGCATATTTCTTCAAAGGCGCTGGGTCCAATTCTAGGACAGGAAGTCCACGGTGCTTTTCAAGAGTAGTTGCCGATTTACTTCACCGAGTCTCCTTTAGACATCGCAGCCCCTGCAAATGTCAAACCTCAAGAAGTGAAAATAAGATCGGTGCAGCATCTAGCAGAGATTAGATCGGCCTCACGTGTTCGGGCTGGTGGTATTTGAGAGTGCAGATTAAAAGGTGAATTGGAGGCATTGTTTGAGTTATTCGTTGCATAGCATTATGCAGTAATCCCACCCCCCCACCCCCCTCCCAACCATGCATTCATTCCTTAGCTGGAAGTCTGATTTCCATCAGGCCAGGGAAGAATTAAACAGCTCGGTTTTTTGGGTCAGAAGGCTAGGAGGCGTTCTGTTACTGAAATGTGAGAGCGACCCGCTTTAGACTGGTAAAGTGTAGCGGGCAATGAAACTGCGTGGAGAAGTACAAGTGTCAAGAAAAGACAGTTTAGTCTTGCAGTTCAACCTTTCGGTTCTTTCTCTCGCAAACGCAAACACACTGTCTTACTTTCTCTCACACACACACCTACTTTCTCTCAGACTAGCTCTACCTTTCAGACCGTTACTTTGAGGCTCTTTCGGCTCAATCGCCTCCCTTCCTCCGTACTCTTGCTCTATACATTATCTCAGACATAGAGTCACAAACACATTTCTCTCTCACACACAGAGATCCTACTACATATAAATAATGTTATGCAACCTACCTCAAAATATATAGGCAGAAATGCATGCTCTCGATAAACAGGTGGAATTCCATTTTAGAATAGAACCCGCAGTTTAGCGTTTGATTTTATTGCCCCACCCTTGACATACTAATGCATAAATAGTTCTTAGAAAGAGACATACAGTTTGACACCCCCCTTCCCTAATTGTCACTCTTTATTTCTCCCCCTTCAATCAGATAACCAATTCCTATTTGAAAGTTACATTCCACACCACTTCAACTCACTGTGTCAAAGAAATCTCTCCTCCACCCACCACCCCATTCTTCGTCAACATCTGATGTAATATGCAGCAAATTAAAGCGCATTATCCTCTTTCCTACGTCTGCTCCTTTTTAATATTTCTATTACAACCATCATTACCAAAAAAAGTGTAATTTTTCTTTCACTAACTCAACTGGCTAATGAATCAGTCCCGATGCCTGCAGCTCACCAACTACACAGGTTAGATCTTAATTACACAGGCCAAACCTAAAAGTAGCAGATCCCGGCCTCGAAGTTGACAGAGGGAAGCTGATGCTTGGGTTGGGGGTGAAATGGGGATAACCGCGATTTCAGCAACGGCCTTAAAACTATTTGGGAAAGGGGAGAGAAAGATTAGACATTGTACTTGTTAGTAAATCTGCAACTGGTTTAGAAATCCGTGGCAAAGAAAGGAACATGCAAAAAAAAGCTGAGAATTTGTTGCGAGATGGAATATAAATGTGTATTTAAACTTTAGACATCTGTATTTAGTCACTGCAAACGCACGAATCTTAGTCCTAAATGGTTTTGGTAATGCTTTCTGTGTGTTTGTGTGTATGTCGGGGTCTCTGTGTGTGTCTGTGTGTGTGTGTGTGTGCGAGGGTGCTGTGTGCATATGTGTATGTGTGTATGTCTATGTGTGTGCGCGCGCAGCGTGTGTCTGTGTTGCAATGTCCATATCTGTCATATTCTTTCAGAACGTGCGTGTAATTGAGAAAGATCCAAAAACACATTTCCAGAATAGCCCATGCTTCAAAATGGACCTAAATAAACAAATTTAATCTGTAATACGTCGCAAAACAAGAAAGGATTAAAACTGGACCTCGAATTTGGTCCTGGGGATACTTTTTAACTCTTTGAAAATCAGCCGCAAGTTGTTAAACGACGAAAGGTTAGTTTGAACTCGCGGCTGTGCCAATTATGAGGCCGTTTGAAGCGTTTGTGATGATAATAGGCAATAACTCCAGCAGTACAATAACTGCTCTAACATTACAATACCTACAATGTCTCGCCATTTTCCCCCCGTAAAGATTGCAACCACCGACAATATGCAAAAGTTGAGTTGTCGATGGAGGAAAATTAACACCCAGATGCTGGTCACATGAAGTAGCCCCTGAAGCTTACACTTACTGAAAGATCCACCACCCCCATACACCCCCTCCCCCTCACTCCAATTCCACAATCACAAAGATGCATTAAATATTCCAGACAATGTGGAAGAAGCGGGGCCAATAACCGGGGAGATTAGTCCTTCCAATAATTTCCATTCTCTCTGAACCCCCTTCATTGATCGAGGGCCGAAGGGCCTGTACTGCGCTGCGCTGTAATGATCTTCCCCAAAGCTATTTAAAAAAAAAACTTGTGGTTGGAAAGCTAGTTAAGATGAATTGGATAGGTTATCCCAGTTCTGCAAGGAAGCACAAACTAATCTACTTAAAACACGCTGTAACAACCTGCACACTGGACATTCTGCAACGCCTTGAATGATGTGACTCTGCACCTCACTCGTAAACCTCACTACCAATTCTTGATACCTCGACTGAGTTTTTCCGTATTTTCCAGCGACCCTGCAAGCCGCCCAGTCTGTACCGGGACTGTTGAAAGTTGGGGGCGGAGGTGAGGGAGGAGGGGTTATTCTAAACCGGTTAGAGTCATGAGAGGGAATCTAGTGGAATACATCTGGCATCAGATCACATTGCACACTGGGCCCAGATGTCTGGAAGTGATTAGGAACCGCCAGGCGGGAATTTCATTGGTTTGATCAGTGGACGGGGTATATTCGGGCATAATTCAGTGAGATTATAGGGAACAAATCGATTGGCAAACACGCAAGCGATCCTGAGAAAACTCCCCATCCTTGCCCATCTTTTGATAAAGCTGCATTGGAAGCATTTTAAAAAGGAAAGATCATGGAGATTCGTTGGGCCTATCTACCGACCTACCTAGTGGCATGTGATTGGACCAAGTTTGTACTCATTTCTGCGCTCCCCACCCCCCCCCCCACCACCCCCCACCCCACCCCCAGCTCCACCACCATCACCACCAACACCTCGCTTCTTCCGTCAAAGTGCAGGGTTTTGCACCTACACAGGATGTAGTGCAGGAGCCTGATGTCCTGGAGTAATTTGGGGAGAAAGTTATCTGACACACAGTGCCCGCCGCTGTGCTCTCGCCAATAACATAAGCAAGTGCAACCTTCATAAGACTTTTGTTACACCCTTAATAAAGACCTCAATTACACCCAGGCTGAAATCAGACCAAACAAAAGCAGAACGCAGGATGGACGGACGAGTGGGTTGGCGGAGAATGAACATTCTCCAGGCTCTACCAAGCTCCAAACGATGATTGCAAGGGGTCAGAGGGGAATTCTTGAGACATATTTCACCCTCTTGCACTGGCCCAGGAACTGTCACACTTGCTGTCACCCAACAGTGGCAATTGTTTTCAGATCTGCGCCCCGGTATGGTCTTGGTTGGCCAATTTGCAAAGCCTGTTTCCAACTTGAACACTTTCGGTGTCTAATAATTCACTGAAAGCACAAAATAGATTCAGAGACGTCAAATGAGCAGTGCTGTGTGTGGAAGAGGGGGAGGGGGTTTAGAACCAAACGTTCGCAGTGCAGACTCGGCACAGCATGAACTCGGGGGCGTTCCCCTGGCTGCTGACTCGAACCTTTTCAAGGTTAACGCGGGGGAAACCTATACCCTGATGTACATCAGCCAGGTTCCTACATTTCATCAATTGTATTTGCTTATGTTCTATTCGATTCACCACCTGGTAGATGTGCCTTCGCCGTGAAGACAACCCGCAAAAAAAAATGTTACATTCGATCAATCAATGAATTTCACCTTGACTACATAATGTAAGTGATATGAAGATGCACCAGATTGGAACGAGACAGACACCAATGTTGTACCTGGTACATTTATAATGTTCAAAGTGTTTGGAAATTCTCGCTTGTGGGATCGCCTCCTTATGCACCACACCTGCTGTTACATACCCCATTGCCTCAAAAACTCCCAAGGGCGTGAAAGGCACTACATAAATGCAAATGTATTTTGTTTCCTCTTTTTTTTTCTCACACATATTCACAGCCCAATCCAGAGGCTGGTCCGAGACAGGCTTTGGGTACCGCAGACACAGACTTCAAACCAAAACCGAATTATGAAAGATTTATTTTATAAAAGAGGTCAGGATCACAATAGGTAATGAAGGCGAATGCACAAAGGGTCAACAAAACGATGCGGCACAGTAGCGCAGTGGTGAGCACTGCTGCCTCACAGCGTCAAGAACCCGGGTGCCATTCCCGGCTTGGGTCTCTGTGTGGAATCTGCACGTTCTTCCCGTAATGGTGTGGGTTTCCTCCAGGTGCTCTGGTTTCTTCCCACAATCTGCCTAGGTACATTGGCCATGCGAGATTCTCCCTCAGTATACCTGAACAGGTGCCAGGGTATGGCAAGCAGGAGGATTTGCACAGTAATTTCGTTGCAGTGTTAATGTAAGCCTGCTTATGGCATTAGTAAATAAACATTAGAAAGATAAATGGTATTTCCAATATACACTGGGTGGTGAAAAATATTAAAATTCACTTTGGCGTGATAGTGTCATTACAGAATTGTTACGGCGAAGAAAGAGAGCATTTGGCCCATCGTATTTGCACGGTTCTCTAAACGAGCATCAAGATTTATTGCCTTTCATTCATCCCCCTGCACAGTGTTTCCACTCAAGAGACTATCTGATGCCTTCTTGAATACCTCAGTTGAATCTTCCTCCACTATTCTTCCAGGCAGTGCATTCCAAACCCAAGCCACTCCTTGTGTGAAAAAGCTTTTTCCTTACCCCACCATTAGAAAATAGCATTCCATCAACATTCCGTGACACCCAGTTCACTGAACACTCAGTTCAGTCCGATGTTGAATGGTCCCAAGACCGTTACCCACACTCCAGTGAAGTTTATTTATTAGTGTCACAAGTGGACTTACATTAACACTGCAATTAAGTTATTATGAAAATCCCTCAGTCACCACACTCTGGTGCCTCTTTGGGTACACCGAGGAGAAGTTAGCACGGCCAATCCACCTAACTCGCACATCTTTGGGCTGTGGGAGGAAACTAGAGCTGTGGAGGAACTCCACGCAGACACGGGGAGAACGTGCGGACTCTATATAGACAGTGACCCAAATTGGGAACCAAACCCGGGTCCCTGGCGCTGTGAGGCAGCAGCGTTAACCACTGTGCCAGTGAAGTTAACATAAAGAGAGCATAATAGCCAGTTAATCCAATGCATTCCTTACTAATTGCACCAGGGGTAGACATTTTAAAACGGCGCCTTGCCTCAGGATGTATTTGTGTGTGTGTGGGCGGGGGGGGGGGGGGGGGGGATGGAGTTTCTATTTATTTCCCATTGGATAACCTTGCTTTACATTCGTCCTCCGCCTCGCTAGTTCACCTCCTGCCGATCTCACCACCATCTCGGATTGAAGGGTTTCATTTCATTGCAGGGATACGCAAAGTGCATTTTGGGCCCGTTTAATGTACCACGTCCCACATTCTTTGACCATTCTCTTCAAAGATTGAATAAGTTTATTCGCGCTGGGGTGAGATGCAGAAGCGAAGTTCCGATGTCTGACTTGTTTCAGAAAGGGAAAAATAATGAACAAGTTGATAGTGCAGAACACGATTAATAAAATCAAAGGAAAGTCTTCCCTCCTGCATAGACTTCAGAGTAAGAATTTAAGAGCCAAACGAGATCACTTCAGCAATGAATGGAGAGGCCGTGTGTTTTTTTTATCTCGAAGTTCTGATCATGTCCACAAATTAGATTAATTCGGAACTATACACAGAGCCATGTCACTCTCTTGAAGAAAAGTCTTAACATTGTGCCCTTGGACAAGTGTGCCCAGTTCTCATGTCATTCCTGCCCCTCGACCGAAAACTCCCAGTCTTTCCAGAGAGGGGAGGAAAGAAATAGTTCCCTCCCCACCAAAACAAATTTAAAAAAAAACTGCCCCAGATTGTCCAAATGCTATGAACATGAGTCCGGTCGATGATTTCAAATCATCTTTGTTGCTTCTAATCTGATGGCGAAGCAACAAAGAGGGTCAGTTCGAGTAACTTCTGTGTGTTGTAAGACCGGCAATGATGCGCCAAGGACACTCACTTTGGCATCATTTCCTGTGTAATATTGGTGCAGTGTGCAAGTCGCTGTCATATTAGAAGCGGCTGGCGGCGGCGGCGTCTAATTGGGCAAACCGCCTCACAAAGTCGTGAGTTATCAATATTACCCGAATTTACTTTCGTTACAGTTTTAATTGGATGCCAATGACTGGAGCTGGCACAGCGGCAGAGCTATAATGGCACAGTGATACCTGCGCTGCAAGCACGGGTCAAAAGTGCAGTCAGTGACAAATAACCAATGGTTTACACACCTCCCTTATCTGGAAACACGTCGTCCCGTTGTTTCATCGTTGCGGGGTCAAAATCCCAGATTTCCCCTTTTTGCCAAATGGGCTGCGCTGGTCTAAAAAGGCGGCCCACCACCACTGTTTCCAGAGCGCTCAGAGATGGGCAGTAACTGCTGGTCTGGCCAGGGATCCTCGCATCCAGTGAATGCATTAAAAAATATTAACTTCCAAAATGTGTTCAGAAAAATGAATGGGAGTGGGAAATGATTGGGTCCGTGTAGATGGTACATGTTATGTTTCAATACTTTTCACAGTCTGACCTTCTTCCCTCTGCAATTTGTTCTTTGTTTCTCTTCTTCCTCTCTATTTTTAACACATCTCTTTTGTTTATTCTCTTTGATGTGCACACAAGATATTCAGGCAATGATATATTTATTCTGGAACAAATTATCCATTCTAGTTGGGTAACTGTTACAGGAGAATTCACCTGATCGCTGCGCCCGATCTGGGGAAATATTTGGCGTTTGCGCTTTTTTAAAATTCTCTCTCTCTCTACAATCCAAAACCGCACAGTGGCCCTGCTGACTTACTTTTCCGCCCTGAATTGCTGGTCTGCTACAGGGTACGTGTCAAATCCCCCATTTAAAATATGCTTGAAAAATAAAAATGTACACACATTAACCGCTGGGGCATTCAAATAAGGATAAGAACACAAATACACACACACACACAGAGTCAACGAGTTTGTTCTACAATACAAAGCATTGGGGCAGGGAAGGGTGGGGAGCCTTGATGGGTTCTGCTATGGGAAGTGAGCGATGCGCCAAAACTGCATGCTTTCAAATGTCACTCCACCCACGGCGGCGGCCGCAACAGGCGACCAGCAGCGTGGGTTTCACGGCTGTTCGAGATCAGAAACCGGGAGAAGGGAGGGGAACCATGTCGGTCAACAAATCCGAGAATTGTCGCATCACCACGGCTTACCAGAAGAAACGGAGGTGACAGGTGCGACAAGAGTGGAAACACTTCTTTCAACCAGCATTTCGCTTTAGTAATACTGAAACTACGGAGAAATCGGCGGGGCATGCGTGTCCCGCAAGGTGAAGAGGGAGCTGCTGCGAGTAGTTTTTTTGTTGTTTGCACACGGGTTCAACACAGTCTGATCACATTGTTAGATGCATCCCACCCCGATGGAAACCCAGTCGCTCATAACAGTCCCACCGATACTTGGAATGGCCCGCAGCACGAGTTTCTAATTGCAAATCCAAAGCAGAGGGCTAGTATTTGCATAACACCTTTCACGACCTCAGAACTTCCCAGAACGATTGGCAGACAAACGAATTGCTTCTCAGTACTAGTTACACTTGGAATTCACAACCAAGTAATGCTGGGAAGGTGGGCAGTTTATGATATTGTTGGAAGAGGAGTTGCTTTGTGTGCCTTTGTGTCTAAGCTAGCTCCTACTATCAATTCTCAATTAATTTACAGAATCCCTACAGTACAGAAGGAGGCCATCGAGTCCGTACTGACCACAATCTCATCCAGGCCTTATTCCCGTAACTTTCATTTTCGCTGCTAATCGCCCTGACACTAGAGTCAATTTGACAATTTAGCCAATCAACCTAACCCGCACATTTTTGGATTGTGGGAGGAAACTGGGGCACCCGTACGGAGGAAACCCACGCAGACACGGGGAGAAAGTGCAAACTCCACACAGGCAGTGACCCGAGGCTGGAATTGAACCCGGGTCCCGGGCGCTGTGAGGTAGCAGTGCTTACCGCTGTGCTGTCGTGCTCTCACACTTTCCAAGGAGATGGATAAGCCAAGCGCTCTGTCTCAAAGCAACGGGCACAGTGGTCAGCATTGCTGCCCCATAGCGCCAGGGACCTGAGCTCGATTCCCGGTTTGGGTCACTGTCTGTGTGGAGTTTGTTCCTTCTCCCTGTGTCTGCGTGGGTTTCCTTCGATTTCCTCCCACAGTTCTAAAGTTAGGTGGATTGGCCATGCTAAATTGCCCCTTAATGTCCCAAGTTGTGTAAATTAGATAGATTAATGAGATGAGTGCATGGGGTTACAGGGATAGAGCCTGAGGGAAGATGCTCCTTGGGAGAGTCGCTGCAAACGTGATGGGCCGAATGGCCTCCTTCTGCACTGTAGGGATTCTATGAAAAGAGTTCTGTTATTTCACTGAGCACATGATCAGTTCAACTCGGAGTGGTTCCCTCGCTGGCCCACACATCTTGTCCGCTATTCACTATGGTGTGGGCTCCTTCGCCTGAAAAACTGGCGAAAACAGATTCAGTAGCAACTTTCAGAAGGAGCTTGCACATAAAAAGATGTTTGCCGGACTGTGGGGTAAGAGCAGGGGCGGGTGAATCGGATGGCTTGTTCCAAGGGTTGGCACAGGCAGGATGGTCTATTCCTTTCTGCGCTCCAAAGTCAGAAATGAGTCCCTCGTTCCCCCCAGGAGCGGACGGTGCTGAGCGCACTGGTCAGCGAGAGCTTCTGGTGAGGTTTCTGCAGTTGAGAGTTTGACCCTTGCAGAGAAAATCGAAGACGGAAGAAGGCAGCACCCCACACGACAGGAATGAAGCAGCGTGTTATTCATTGCCGTGTAGGACAAGCAACGCGTGGCTTGTAGAACAGAGCAAGACGCGGGACTCTGTCTATACACGGCAAATTGAAGTCAATACTTTAAAAATCGTCCCACAGAACCCAACTAAAATCAAAATCGCAAATTCACTGACATATTCACGCTTCGGTTTTACAGCCCAATGCAAAGCAATTGAGAGAAATGAATTTGGATAAACGAACAGGTCAGAACGAAACAACACTTCACGGATGCGTGACAGAGAAATCTTAGAAATTGCTTGCACACAAGTGACTCCAATGCCAAATAAGGGACCAATAGTTGGCATTGTCAATCCGGCTCTACGGATAGGTAGTTATGAGGAGCTATTTAAAACAGAGAGCCGATAAATAGAAACCTGCAAAACAGACCTGCTTGACATTCTGTGTCGTTTTCTCTCACCTTCTCTGAGGTCAGGGCATGTTAACATTGAGCAGGACAGTAGGGCAGCAGGATTAGAACACGTTTCTCAGTCACTGGAATGACTCAATAACTCTCATCCAGATATTCAGAACAAATAGATCCGTGGTATTTCTGGGGGGCAAAAAAGAGGAAGTTAGGATTTTGTATTCTTGTTTGGAAATGCGAGGTGTCTCTGTGTGCGTGTATGTTTTTTTGTTTTTCTGTGTGTGTGAATATTTGTGTCAGTGGGTGGTGTGTCAGTGTAAATGTGTTTGTCTAAGTGCGGTTTTGTCTAAGTGTTTTTGTGTCTGTGTGTGCATATTTTGCGTCCGACTGTTTTTTTGTGTGAGTGTAGCTATGTGTACTTTATGCCAATGTCTGTCTCAGTGTGTGCTTGTGTTTGCATATATGTGTCAGTTTGTGTGTATGTCAACGTGTGTGTGCTTGTATGTATTTGTATGCCTGTGCCTGTAAGTGATGTGTGCATATGTTCATGTATGTATGCGTGTGTCTATGTCAATGTGTGTTTTGTTTCTGTCAGTTTGTGTGTATGTCAATGTGTGTGCTTGTATGTAATTGTATGCCTGTACCTGTATGTGATATGTGTATATATGTATGTATTTTTGGGTGCCATGTTGTGTGTATATATTTTTGTGTGTATATGTGGCTGCTTGTGCCACGATGTATATGTTTGCACATATGTGTCAATATATGTGTTTGTGTCTGTGTTTCTTTGAATGTCGGTGTGTCTATGTGGATTCCTGTGTCAATGTGTATGGCTCTGTGTACATGTGCATGTGCAATGCGTATGTGTCACTATGTGTGTATTTATGTATGTGTCATTATGTGTTTGTTTCTGTGTGTGATTATTTATGTGCCAATGTATGTGTCTGTGTCAACATGTTGGTGGTTGTGCATGCGTCAGTGTGTGTGCTTGTGTCAACATGTGTTGCAGAAATGCATGTGTCAATGTGTTTCTGTGTAAATGTCACTGTGTGTGAGACTGTGTCGATATTTGTCTGTGTCAGTGTGTGTCTGCTTGTCTGTGTATTGTAGCCTATGTTGCCAAGATATTTATTTCATAGAATTTGTTGGTTTTCATTACATTTTCAAAAAAAAATTCACTATATTTACGAACAAACGCCCTGGAAGTTATGTCAACTCCGTAATGTTCACGATGATCGATCTCAAGCAGGTCAGGCGATGAAAACAAAACAGGTCAAGAGATACAAAGAATAGTTAGCAAACGACCTGAAATAAAGCTGCGTTTGACCGCGGAATATTAAATAAAACCAAAAACAACCTATTTATTTATTTCTGTCGAAAAAACTGAAAATGTCTCCCAAAGACCCTTAGACACTGACTGCACGTACATTTTGCAAATAAAATGTGTTTTCATCTGTGTGTGTGTGTGTGTGTGTCTGCTTGTCTGCGTCTCTGTTTGTTTCTGTGTATGAGAAAACGTGTCTGTGTGTATGTGTGTGCGTCTGTATGCGAATCTGTCTGTTTCTGTGCGTCTGAGAGTGTCTGTGTGCGTGTGTTTGTGTGTGTGTGTGTGTGTCTGTTTGTTTCTGTATGTGAGAGAATGTCTGTGTGTTTCTGTCAGTGTGTCTGTGTGTGTGTATCTCTGTGTGTGTGTATCTGTGTCTGTGTGTGTGTGTCTGTGTCTGTGTTTGTGCTCTGTGCGTGATTCTGTGTGTATATCTGTGTGTGTTGTACGAAGTAGAAAATCAGCAGACATTCTTGACTGCTTTTGTAAGGTTGTGGGCAGTGGGTAACAGAACTCCAAACGGCTCTTGCCATTGCGGCTTGGGGATTCTTAACGAGGCGGAAAGTTCCGTTCCGCGTACGAAGTTGCTGCAGCCTTGGCGATGTGAGAGAGTGACACCTTTCTCCATGCGGATTTAACAATGCAAATCCACTCATTTCCATGAGAACTGCGGGCAGCGACGGGGAGGTGGGGACATGAGCTGAGCGACCATGGCGAAGAAAAAAATACATTTTACTGAGAATAGATGGGGATTGTGAAACTTATGTGATTTCCAGAAACAAACAGCGGGGGAGAATGAAGATGATCAGAGCTGTGACTGTGGGAGTGCGGCCGGGTATTGTGCAGCGAGTGGTCTCTTATTGCGATTTATGTGAAATGCGTTCAGGCTTGTTTCCTGTTTCTTTCGATCGATTTAATCTCTTCCCCAACCACTCCCTCCCTCCTACATCAAACCCCTCACCTCCCCGAGTAAAATCGTTGCTGGAAAGATCAGGCAGGGTAGTTTAGAGAACTTGAAACAATCAAAGCTGTACATCCATTTATGTCCATCTTGGGGGAGATTTGGGATTTCTATAGCGGGCGGTGGGACATCCCGAAGCGTTTTAGACCATAGGAAATGGGGGAAACAGGAGGGAGCCATTCAGCCTTCGAGCCTGCTGCGCCATTTATATATAAAAGATCATAGCTGATCCAACACTCCCTCAGTCCACTCTCCTGCCTTACAGTCCAGGAAGTGAGCACCGTTGTAACGTGGGAACTGCTGCCACTGCTTTGTGTACAACAAGACCCCACAAACAGTAGGCGGGAGCAGCTTTGGGATTGAATGCCTTGGTCGGGAAAAATGAAGCGGCACTCCCGACAGTGCGGCTCGCACTCAGTGCTGCATTGAAGTGTCAGCTTGCGTTCAAATCCCTCCAGTGCAACTGGGACCTACAACCTCCGGACTCATAGGGGGCACAAAGCTGGTTCTTCAATCGGAACTCCCACTTTCTGGAAGTCATTACATTGATATATAGTTCAAACCCCCCCAAAAAATCACGAAAGTGAATGAGCTCTGGCAAGCTTAGATGTTTTTTGAACGGTGGGATGTGTATTAATCAGTCACATTCAATTCCACAGTGAGAGAATTTCACAGTAACTTCATTGCAGTGTTTATGTAAGCCTTACTTGTGACTAATAAATAAACTGCGGTGTCTGGTGACTGCAGACGGTCCCAGTAAAATAACTACTCTGTCACCAATGCTCCCATAGAGAGGGATTTTGCAGCGGTCATTTCAGTAATTGCCAATGCAACAGAACAACAGACAATCTGGCCAAAACTATGCGGCAAACCTTCCCAAGTGTGTACTGGACGCAGTGACGTCAGATTCGTGAATGGGACAACCCCTAGACAAAAACTGCAAAATATGAATTTAAAAAGATGCAATAATCCAGAAAAATGTATATAAATACAGTTTTGATGTTAATGCAGTAAAATTGTTCATTTTTGTAATATTCTCGCGGTATGGTGACAATGTGAAGTGAGCACTGGGCTGGGTTAGATTAGACAGCGGCAGCAAAATTCCTCTCGGATCTAAATTTAGCCACTTGATATTGAGGGAGGATATGGGGAGCGTAACTTACCTTGCAACTGACCTGGGGTGTCGGGTCTCATTCGGTAAGGAGTGTATTACTGAATGGTGGTACCCAATTCTTGCATGTGCATACTGTGTGACCAGACCTGAGCGGGATTAATATCGAATTGGCCAATCCGACATAGAATGAAAGGGGTCACTTTCTCGAAGCGCACCACGGACCAGACAGTACCTGAAACACAACAGACACTTTAAACCAGTCCACCCTCACCTGTTCCCTTCAAAGATCTCACGCAGATATTAACCTGTCCCTTCTTTTACAAGTGCTGGCGGGCCTGTCTAATTATCTAATCTAATAACTATCTAATTTTCCACTAACTGCTTGCCTGTGCTTTGTTTCTAACTAATAACGGGAACAGCGGGCTGGGTTGTGGATTGAGACGCACGTTTGAGAGCGAGGGCGGGAATCATGTCTGGTAATTGCTGGTTGCAACAGAGGTCATTAACAGCAAATTCATTTCGCAACGTTGAGGCTGCCGGTCCTTTTGGATTCAGGTGAGGATTGGGGCGGGGGGGTGGTTTTGGAACAGCGAAAGTTAACGTCCTGCCAGTGAGACGCTCATCCGCTTAACCGGGTGAAAGTAAAAGGGAGGCAAGTTGTGAATGCAAAATAACCTGACTGCTTAGGAGAAGATGCCCATTCTCTAGCAATCCCCCCCCCCCCCCCAAAATCACTCCTTTATTTATTTCCAGGAGTTGCACTTTGTCAATGGAAGCGCACACTGAGATTGATTGTAACAGATTGTGCTCAGCCTTGTGATTAGGCGCTGCCGCGCCCATTCCGTTCAGGGCGATAATAAACCCTCTTCGCCCTTACTGACAGAATAACGATGCCTCTTTTCATACATGGACTTCAAACATATCACAGCCACGTTGCGCGTGTTCTTTTGTGGAACCAAGGGAGTTTCTCCATCATCGCCCCAGAGCACTGAGTATGAAGGCTCACTGAAATCAGCAGTTTTTGGCTTAAGCCACTAGGACAATTGACTGCGTTATAGATGTCCAATCTGCTGCAGTTCGATTAAAAAATATTTTAACGACAACTTATACATTTATAGAGGCATGTCACTGAAACGCAAAGTAACTTCGCATCTTGAATGTTTCTTTGGTTTAGTAAATGTGGGTTTGTAAGATAATCTGCCCCTTTTACACATCACAACGTTAGAAGTCCATGCTGTCAATGCATCTTCTGAAATGAGCGCCACTGAATTAACAGTTCACGGTCTAAACTGAATGGGAAAATTAAATCCCGTTGTGATGATTGGTTTATAGGCATCCTACTGACGTCACCAAACAAGCAAGCAAGATGTTATTCCCAAAGAAAAAGTGGGACTAATTGTTTAATGCCCCACCGGCGACATCGACCTTCACTTAGAGTTTTGAAAGGCTAAACGTCTTACTATCGATTGTTAGAAATATTACCCCATAATATATTCAATTATCATCACATTTCGCGGGGCAGGACGTATCCGCCGGCCATGATCTATCCATGTCCAAAGTTCGAAGACATTTGATAGCTTCACCTCAAGGCGAATTATCAATATCCTCCGCGAATCACATCATGAATTGATGTCCGATTACATTCCTTATTCAGTGAGAACGCAGAGTATCGCCACTTACAGCAATTAACCCTATGAATAATCATTAGTGCTATTGTCCATTATGAATACATTAACATTGATTTAACAAGTAAACCCTCTTAATCCATTTTGTAACCCCTGCATCCGATTTACCCTTCACCATTGAGTCTACTTTTCCCATCGTGAACATATCAGTGCCAAACTCCCCGGCTTTCTCTCTCCACGTTTTAATTTCCGATGTTGATTGCAATTCACAGTCGAGCTCTTACCGTTAGCTTTGTACACCTGACGCTATCACTCCTTCCATAAATGCAGCTCGGAAATGAAGGTTCCTCAAAAATGCAGTAACACGAGAGGGATGGCTGGGAAAACTGGCCAGACCGTGGATTGCGTTTATGCCGTCGGCTCTTCAATCACAAAGACTGCGGGCCGCTGGTCAGATAGCAGCACAGGGGGCATCTCCATTGCTATTCTCTTTCCACAGATGCTGTCAGACCTGCTGAGATTTTCTATGTTTATCATAGCTGTGAGTCCAGTTCCTTGCAATTTCTTCCAACGGCGTCTCGTTGTGAACATGACTTAGAATGGAGAATTCGGAGAAATGGTTTTGCTACACAATGGTATAAACAATGGCAGGGACATCATCGATTTGGCGGAATCCCATTATGAGATGCGGGCCGCGTTCTGACGGTATTTTCGTGCCATTCAAAAAAAACATGGTATGTTAGCATTCTTCCTGAAGCAAGTAGGTGTTTTAACTTGCCATGCTGCTCCCATGCCCACAAGTCCATCATTGGTCTGATCATAGAATCCCTACAGTGCAGAAGGGGGCGATTTGGTCCATCAAGCCTGAACTGATAACAATCCCATCCAGGCCCTTTCCGGTAACGCCATGCATTTACTTTGCTAATCCCCCTGACTGTAAGGGACAATTTAGGATGGCCAGCCATCTTAATCCACACATCTTTGGACTGTGGGAAGAAACCGAAGCATCTGAAGGAAACCTACGCAGACATGGGAAGAATGTGCAAACTGTGGACAGGCAACAACCTGAGGCCACAATTGAACCTAGGTTCTTGGCACTGTGAGGCAGCAGTGCTAACCACTGTGCCACCATGCTATAATATTCCAGCGAAGCTCAATACAAACTGCGGGAATAACACCTCGTCTTCCAGTGAGGCATTTTGGACTTAACAATTACTTCGGACCATGAACTCTGCCCTTCATTTTGAATTTTTCCCCTAACCACCTCCCCACCAATATAGTTTGACATTCATTTTACGTTCACAGGGTCTTGACCCTTATTCAGCTATGTATACATAACCCAACACTACCTGCCCTTCAGCCGAGATTAGCACCTTCTTTGGTCAGTAACCTCCCTGTGTCTTGGATCCATGACACTTTTTTCAATCTGTCCTGAGCTCCCATCTATCCTTGACCTGCTATTTTGCTCCATCTTTTCCACACGCCCCTATTCCAACTACATAACTCATCACTTTTCTGCCCCTCTTCAAGTCTGAAAAAGGATCATATGGACTCAAAACATGGATTGTGCTTCTCTCTCTGCAAACGCTCCCAGACCGGATGAATCTTTCCAGCACTTTCTGTTTTTAGGTCATAATATTGACAGGACAAATCTGTACTCTCATATAGCTTTCTAGGATAATATCTAAAATTAAAACAGAAAATGTTCAGAAGGTCAGGTAGCACAGTGGAAGGAAACAGAGTTAATGTTTCAGGTTGAACATTTTACATTAAAGCTAGTATATCCCAGAGACAGAGTAATTACTGAGTCAGAAAGAAGGTAGAGAGGTGAAAAGCATAATATGTGAAGTGTAAGGGTGCAAAATCCAGACACACTCATGGCTGTACCAATTCTGTTCCAGTGCAAAGTAACCACTGCTGCTATCAATCATTGAGAAGGAATTACTAAAATAAAAGCAGGGCAACATCTCAATGGACTTCAAAGCTGATACATCATGAAATGGCAAAAGGATATCACAGTAGCACATCATAAATTAATATTTAGATTCTCCACCATGTGTATGAGTTGACCTAACAGGATTAAAAACAATTCACACCATGAAATTTAATCTTTCTATCTCCTGATCAAGGACTGAACACTAGTCGCACACTCAACTCCAATCATATACTAAACTTCAATTGCACGTTCAACTCCAATCACAAACTCAACTCCAATTACACACACAATTCCAATCACATTTTTAATTCCAATCACATTCTTAACTCCAATCACAAACACAGCACTAATCATATTCTCAATTCAATCACACAATCAACTCCAATTTCGCACTCAACCCCCATCACACACTCAACCCCCATCACACACTCAACCCCCATCACACACTCAACCCCCACCCACACACTCAACCCCCACCACGCACTCAACCCCCATCACGCACCAAACCCCCATCACGCACTCAACCCCCATCACGCACTCAACCCCCATCACACACTCAACCCCATCACACACTCAACCCCCATCACACATTCAACCCCCCATCACACACTCAACCCCCATCACGCACTCAACCCCCATCACGCACTCAACCCCAGTCACAGACACGACAACAAACACAAACTCAACTCCAAACACAGATTCAACTCCAAAACAAACACACCTTCAATCACACACACATAATCATAAACTCGACCCCAATCACATACTCACCTCCAATCACACACTCAACTCCAGTCACATTCTAAATTTCAATCACACATTCAACTCCAGTCACGCATGCAACTCCAGTCACAAATTCAACTCCACTGACAAATAATTACAATCAATTCTGAATTCCAGTCATACAATCAACTCTATTCACCAACTCACTCCAGTCACAAACTCTACTCCAATCACACACCCAACTCCATTCACATTCTCAACTCCAATCTCGCACTCAACTGCAGTCACACACTCAAATCCAATAATACTCAACTCTAATTACATATTCAAATCAAAAGACAAATCAATAACACTCAACTCCAATCACAAACTCAACTCCAATCACACACTCAACTCCAATCACACACTCAACCACAAACACACACTCAACTCCCATCACAAATTCAACTCCAATTACAAACTCCACTCCAATTGCACATTTAACCACAAACACACATTCAACTCTCATCACAAACTCAACTCCAAACACATGCTCAACTCCAATTACACACACAACTGCAATCACAAACTCAACTCCAATCACATACTCAACTCCAATGACATTCTCAATCGCAATCACAAACACAACTCCAATCATACATTCAAATTCAAACACACAATCAACTCCCATCACAAACTGAAATCAAATCATACAAAAAACTCCAATCACATGCCCAAATCCAATCACACACTCAACTACAATCACACACTGAACTCCCATCACAAACTCAACTCCAATCATACACTCAACTCCAATCACAAATCAATGTGAATCACATTCTGACCTTCAATCAAATTCTGACCTCAGTCACACTCAACTGCAATCTCAAATTCAACCACAAACATACTCAACTCCCATCACACAACTCCAATCACACACACAACTCTTACCATACACTCTATTCCAATCACGCTTTCAACTCCAATCACAGACTTAACTCCAACCACAAACATACACACTCAACTCCAATCACATTCTCAATTCCAATCACAAACTCATTTCCAATCACATTCTCAACTCCAAGCACGCACTCAACTCCAAGCACGCACTCAACTCCAAGCATGCACTCAACTCCAAGCATGCACTCAACTGCAGTGAAACATTCAACTCCAGTCATAAACTCAATTCCAAACACACACTCAACTCAAATGAGTGTTGGAGTTGAGTGTGTGATTGGAGTTGAGTGCGTGATTGGAGTTGAGTGTGTGATTGGAGTTGAGTGTGTGATTGGAGTTGAGTGTGTGATTGGAGTTGAGTGCGTGATTGGAGTTGAGTGCGTGATTGGAGTTGAGTGCGTGATTGGAGTTGAGTGTGTGATTGGAGTTGAGTGTGTGATTGGAGTTGAGTGCGTGATTGGAGTTGAGTGTGTGATTGGAGTTGAGTGTGTGATTGGAGTTGAGTGTGTGATTGGAGTTGAGTGTGTGATTGGAGTTGAGTGTGTGATTGGAGTTGAGTGCGTGATTGGAGTTGAGTGCGTGATTGGAGTTGAGTGCGTGATTGGAGTTGAGTGCGTGACTGGAGTTGAGTGTGTGATTGGAGTTGACCTTGTGTTTGAATTTGAATTTGTGATTGGAGTTGAATGAGTGATTAAACTCCAATCACAAATTCAAATTCAAACACAAGGTCAAATCCAATCACTCATTCAACTCCAATCACAAATTCAAATCCAAACACAAGGCTAACTCCAAGCACACACTCAACTCCAAGCACACCATCTCAACCCTTGCCTTGCGTTTGTTTCATTCTGTGTTGAGTTTTTGCCATTATATCCATGCTATCACAAAGTCTACCTCCTGCCTGCACTGCAGAACATCATGCCTCTGCCTTTCACCAGCACATCTGCCACTGTCACTTTCTTGTGACATCCCAAACTAGGTGATTACAATGGCCTTTAATTTCTTCCTGTATAAACCTTAGATAATTGAAAACTTCATGCCCAGTCTAACCCATCCTGCTCACACTGCCACTCATTAGCTCTGTCCTCGCTGATGTCCGCTTGACTCTGATTGTCTTAGATCTTAAATTGTCAATTTCTGTATTTAAATCTATCACTTCACCCTTCTGAGTCTCTGTTATTTCACATTGTTCCAGCTTTCCCTCTTTTCACCACATAAATGGCATGTTCCACGGCCCTGGTCTCTGTTACATCCCATGCCTTCTGTCCCACTATTTGTCGCCCATTTAATGCGGGAATTTCCTCTCTAAAGGTCTCCATGGTCACTCGCATTCTTCAAATCCTTTATTGAAATTTTAACTAATCCAATCCTTTGGCTGGCATTTATCTTCTCTACCCTAACCCTGTTTTAGGTACTCTGGGACGTTTCCCCGAGCTCCAAACTAAATTAATGTAAGCTTTTGCCGTTGCTGGGCCAAATGCTTTAGGCCAACAAGACAAGGGTTTGTAGTCAAGCCAATGAAAGGAGTTAGAGGAAGGTTATATTGACTGAGAACCGAAAGGAAAATGAATCCCTTTATCCAGAACACAAATCGCGGAGTGGTGTCAGGTGAGTGAGATGGAGTTACTATACAATTATCACATCAGATAAACCCAAAGCTATTTTACGCGTAAATAAGCAGTATAACGTCTAACCGATAGCCGGGGACCACATCAGCTGATCACCGAAGGTTACATTCAAAGGGCTAATTGAATTCTTGTTTATAATTTATGATGTTTGTGCATAATCTGCAGTGCTTAGCTTATTCCAGGTACATGTCTGTACCGGCAACAAGCACATGAGATTGCGCTAAAACTCGCTCCAGGATTAGACTGAGATTTGCCCAATTTGGTTCCAAGTGGTTCTAAGAGTCATCCAGACTCGGAACGTTGACTCTACTCTCTGCCCACAAGTGCTTCCAGACCTGCTGAGATTTTCCAGCACTTGTCTCAAATTCCAGCATTCGCAGTGGTTCCTTTTACCTGAATAACTCTGACCTGGTTTAGCAAAGCGATGGATCCCAAACTGGAATCTGGACGGGCAGAGCTGCACAAGGGGTCAATGATAAGAACGCAGCGCATTACTGTCACGGTGCCCTTATCAACCAGCACAGAGGCTAATCTTGAAGATGAGCCCTCAGCCATTGACGGGAAAGTGACTTTTGCAGCGCTCCAATATGTATTTAACTTACTGAAGCCCTCCTGGAAAACAAATGGAGAGCGATTTGGAATGGGATGGAGTTTATAATTCTGACTGGCTTGTCCCTGGGCAGGGTCACCAGGTTCCTCATTCTGGCACTATTGTTCTATTCCTTTGTCAGAATCCTTACTTTCAAAGGGAGGCAACTCTCACCGCAGCACTGTAACTCGAATCAGCAGCAAGTGAGATATCCGAACATAGCACCGCGACTACCGTTAACTCCAGAACGGGAGGGGAGAGGTGGCACGGCGCTCCATTCTGTTGCCAAATAGACGGGAGATGGTTTTATTTTCCTGAACGATCTAGGCTGCAGCTCAGCAGAGAATTATTGACTAAGACCCTTAATACTTCCCGAGCAATTCTGGAAAAATGAATATAAGAGCATTCTAGGAATTCTGAAAGAAGTCTGCTTAAAAGGAATGTACACACATAAGACGTGCAGGTTACATGGATTAGCAATCCTGAATTGCCCCTTAGTGTACCAGAATGTGTAAGTCAGGTGGACCAATAGAGTAAATATGTGGTAAGCCTGGGTAAAAGTTAGTGCAGACTCGATGGACCGAATGACCTTCTTCTGCGCTGTAGGGGTTCTATTTTAAAATGATTCATTCCCAATTAACCCAATGCTTAAATCCTGGGAGGTTTCTTGAACACGAGGAAATTAATCCTCCAAATCCAATGCTCGCATTGAAATTGGGCTTCTTTTAGGAATATAGAAACTAGAAGCTGGAGTAGGCCATTCGACCTTTGGAGCATGGTCCACCATTCATTTTCATCATGGCTGGGCCAGCAAATTCAATTCCCTGATTCCCTACCCACCCCCCGCCCCCCTTTTGTTGATCCCTTCAGTCCCAATTCTCCTAATTCTATTTTTTTCTTGCAATCAGCACTGTTTCAGTCTCAACTATATTCCGTGGCTATGAATTCCACAGATGTACCACCCACTGGGTGAATACATTTTTCCTCAACTCAGTCCTATCCTCAAATTATGATCCCCAGTTCTGGACTCCCCGTCGCTGGGGAGATTTTTTTCCGAATCTACCTGTCTAACCTTGTTAGAATTTTGTACATTCTCCTCTTACTCTTCTAAACTGCAATTCTAACCGACTTAATCTCTCTTGCCATCCCAGGAATCAGCCCTGGTAAAACTTTGCTGCACTCTCCCCATAGCAAGGGCATCCTTCCTGAGATAAGGACACCTAAACTGCACACAGTACAACAGATGTAGCCTCGCGAATGCCCTATACAATTGCGGTTTTAAGTCCACTGCAGGGAACATTCAGGGTAATAATGGAATAGATTTCAGTGAGAATTTTAAACATTATTACAGATAGTTTGCAGTTCTATTGCTTGCCCATTGTGTAGCTTTCCCATTTCGGGGAGTCAGTGGATATTACCAACAATTCGCTCTTGTCCAAAATAACAATTTATATTTGAAATTGCACCTTTCATATCACCCCCTCTCCTCTTCATCTAACAGCACTGGAATCCCTCGTCTCGGAGGGGTGTGGGTGGGGGGGGGGGGGGTGCGTTAATAAATGTCACCAGAAATACATGTCTAAAGATAGCTGAAAGTTTGCACGCCTTGCATGAGGAGCATCTGAGGATTTTAAAAAAACACAAATTATTGAGTGAGATGTACTCTTGAGACTGGGGGTGGATGATTGTGGGAAGCATTGATCAACATCAACTGTGCTGGAAATTCGCCCAACTTGTAATCAACACTTCGGTCTAAGTGGTTACTGTTTTGCACAGGTAAGTAATTTCTGAAGTTGGATTTTTTTTTTCAGGGGCAGAGAGATGTTTTCATTCACAACCGTTTCATTGGCAGGCCCCCGAGATTGCAGTGAGTTCTAAAGCAACCATAGTACTGGGAGTGCCAGCAGCTGTAGGGGGGAAGGACGAGAGATCAATGACTTTGCCTTACCTTCTCCAACCAATTGGTCAATTGGGAAGCGTGAATAGTTGTGGCTCTCTCAGGGGTTCTCTCGTGGGGCAGCTTCAGCAGGGGACCATCCCCTCCTCCCTCTCTCCTCTCCCGCTCTCTCTTTCTGTGGAGAGTTAGCAAGTTATTTATAAATCAAACCGTTATTGAAAGATAAAAGCAAAATACGGTGGATCCTGGAATCTGAAACAGAAAATGCTGGAAGATCCCAGCACCTGCGCCCCAACGAAGTGTCATCCAGACTCGAAGCAAAGCATGAGCTCTATCCTCTCGCCACAGAGGCTGCTGAGATTTTCCAGCATTTTCTGCAGTTATCTAAAGGATTTGAATTCTAACTGATGCAGAGGAAGGCTAACGGAAATAATAGTATAGTGGTATTAGAAAGGCGCTGTTATAAAATATTGTATGGACTGGAGCAACACAGTCTCTTTTGAGACTGATAGGTAAAATCGGTAAATGTTAGAAAACTGAAAGGCAACACAGGTAATTACTGGAAAAGTGGGGCAGGTAGGTCACATAGCAGAGAAGAGACCATTGCCTGTTCATTTGGGCTGGAGAAACTTTCCAATTAGTCCAATACTCACAATTTCTCCTCTTCCAAGAATGCAGCCATATGTGTGAAGATAGCTAACAAGCCAGAACTAGCTGATGAAGGGTCCTAAGATCTTAACGTGTATATTGACTTCTCAGATTTTGAAAGGTCTTGCTGCGCACTTCCAACATTTATCTGATACAATGACAACAATACTTTCATGCGGCATACCTTAATAGGTATTATAAATAGAATGCATCTTTTCTATGTGCCCGGTGCGACAGAGAGCATGACTGGGGTTGGCCAGCCTTTATTGGTGACTCAATGTCGCCTAGGTTATCTTGTCCACATCTCTTCCAAATTACCTCTCGCTGGCTGCCGACTCACATCTTCTCGACGTAGCCCACCGACGACTCAATTTGAGTAAATCTGAGTCAAGGCGAGAGAACATGAGCTGTCAACAATTATTTTATCTCCGTAAATGTTGATTCCTATCCAGCAAGCAAATTCAATTGAAATTATAATAGCATTGTTCATTCTGGTGATGAAAATTAAAGAAAAAAAAAATGCCGGATGAACTCAGCAGCATCTGTGGAGAGAGAAACAGATGCACATAACTGATGAAGATGACACATCCGCTGTTCAAGCACAGACCTAGTTGTTTTTGCCTTGTGAAAGTCAGACCTGTTTTACAGTTTGCTCTAACGCATTTTAACTCAAGTAGATGATCGCTGTGCATTTAGAATTCAAATATACAAGTATTTTTTCCCTTGGAAGATTGCAATTTAATTGCATGTCATCATACTATTGAATCCCTACAGAGCAGAAGGAGGCTATTTGGTGCATCGAGCCCGGACGACCACGATCCTGCCCAGGCCCCATTCCTGTAACTCCACATATTTACCCTGCTAATCCCCCTGATACTGAGGGGCAATTTAGCATGGCCAATCAACCTAATCCACACATCTTTGGAATGTGGAAGGAAATCAGAACCCAGAGGAAACCCATGCAGACACGAGGAGAATGTGCAAACTCTGCATAGACAGTGCTGGAATTAAACTCAAGTCCCAGCAGTGCTGACCACTGGGCCACTATGCCACCCAAGGTCAAATCATAGGGTAAACTGTGTTTTTTTAAAACATGCATACAAGCTCTGCTCAAATGCTTTCTATACTGCCCTTCAGTGGTGACTAAGCTTTAAAAGGGGATTTATGCTATCCATGCAAACCAGAGAACAATGGAATAGCTAATTTATTCCATGCGGGAGAAATTCTTTGCAGTTCACAAATGATTTCTTTATGAGGTTGTGTTTCAGGCATTCTGATTCTGAAGATAATGGGTTCAAATCCTGCACCAGTACATAATTTAGCCTGATGCCCCAGTGTAGTGCTCTGGGAATGCTACTTTTTTCCAGATTTCTCGTGATTTTGAATACCTTTCTCAAATCTCTTCTCCAAGAAGAATAATTCCAGTTTCTCCAATTTATCCTTAGAATGTCAATGCTTCTTCCTATTCTTACAAATGTTTTACACCTCTATTTTCTTCCTGAAACGCGGCACCCAAAATTGAACTGAATATTCCAGTTGAAGTCAAACCAATATCCTATAAAGATTTACCATAACCTCCTTGCTTCTATCCTTTATGTTTATATTTATAAAGTGAGGATCCTGTGTATCTTATTAATTACTTTCTCAACCTGCCCTGTCATCTTCATTCAGTAACTGGCATAGAGGTGTCTAAGTCTCTCTGCTCCTGTACCCCATTAGAATTGTATCCTTTATTTAGTTTTGCTTTTTCTTATTTTTCCTACCATAATGGATCAAATTGCACTTGTCTGCATTAAATTTCAACTGTCACATGCCCATCCATTCTACCCATGTCCTTTTTATCATAGAACATCTACAGTACAGGAGGAAGCCATTTGGTCCATAGTTGTCTTCCAAAAGAGCATCTTACTCAGGCCCAACACCCGCCCTAGGCCTGTAACCCCAAATATTTACCCCGCTAATCCTTGTAACCTAAACATCTTGGCACACTAAGGGGCAATTTAGCATGGTTAATCCACTTAACCTGCACATTTTTGGGCTATGAGAAGAAACTGGAGCTCCTGGAGGAAACCCATGTAGATATGGGGAGAATGTGCAAGTTCTAGAGAAACAGTCACCCAAGGCCAGAATGGAACCCGAAACCCTGATGCTGTAGGGTAGTGCTGCCAACCTTGAAACCCATCACTATCCTCCTCACATTATGTAACACATCCAAATTTTATGTCATCTGCCAATTATGAAACTGTGCCCTACATACTCAAGCCTGTGCCATTAATATAGATCAATGGCCCCAATACTGAGAACCCCATTATATACTTTCCATTCCAAATAAAATAGCTGTCTGCCATTCCTCCATCACTATGTCAACCTCATATCCATATTGCTGTTGTTCCTTTTCTTTCATGGACATTAGTGTTGCACTTTCTCAGATACCTTTTGAAAGACCCCTTACACCACACTAATCTCACTATACTCATCATCCCTCTCTGTTGCCTCATCAAAAAAATTCAATCAAATTAGTTAAACCAAAATTTTCTTGCATGAGCCCAATTCTGGAAATGGCTTCCCAGAATTCTGTCTTATTTGTTTAAGTGACGGTTAATTTTATCCCGGATGATTGTTTCTTAGTTTTCTACGTCCAAGGTTAAACTGATGTGTTTATAGTTGTTGGTCTTATCCTTATGACCTTTTCTGAACTAAAGTTCTGAACTTGAAATTCTCCAATCCCTCGACACTGCCCTTGTGTCCAAGGAGGATTGGAAAATTATAGCCAGGGCCTCTGTAATTTCCATCAACTAATTTAGTCCTTGTAACTTCCAGTTTTACAGCCAATTTTTTTCGTACCTCCACTTTGTCAATTTTTAACCCATCAAATTCTAAAGATGAGTCATTTGCTTCGGAATGTTATCTCTGTTTCTCTCTCTACGGATGATGTCAGTTCTACTGAGTTTTTCCAGCATTTTCTACTTTTATCTCAATGACGTCATCTTTCTCTATGACTTTGGCAATACCTTCTTTTTTGGTCAAGACAGATGCAAGATATTCATTTCTTATTTCAGCCTAACCTCAAAGTTTAAATCCTCCTTTTGGTCTCTACATAGCCTTATTTCTCCTTTTACCTCTTTTTTAAACTATTTATTCAGGCCAATAGAAGCCATTTGGATTTGCTTTTATATTAGATGCCTCTGTCTTCTCGTGTGTTCTCTTTGTTGAGCTTGTTTCTTTTCTCGCTTCCCCTCTACATTTTCTATATTTAACCTGGTTCCATGAATGTATTCTCAATTTGATACTTGCCACACATACCCGTTTTCTTTATCTCACTTTACTCTTTATCTCTATTGTCACTAGGAGCTCCAGCTTTGTCTGTCTTACCTTTCCTTCAAGTGGAATATACCTGAAATATCTCCTCTTCAAAGGCACTCCTTGCCAGTCTTTTGTTCCAATTTACTGGGACCAGATCTCCCCCACTGAAACTGACACTTCCCCAGTGATTTCTCTTTTCCCCTCTGGATTGCTCCTTGTTCTTTTTTCATAGCCACCCTAAACATTGGGCCAAAACGTCTGAATTCTGGATGGTTATACCACTGAGATAGACTCAAGACATGCTGGGAGATTCTTAGGAAGCCCCCATGCACTGACTATGCAGGATGCATGGGACGTTTGGACTTCCTATTGGCAATTCTGCATCTGAAGCCCTCTGAAACTCTGAGTTAATGTTGGAGACTTTGGGTGGTTCTGACTCACTTGCCAGAATAATTACCCAGGAAAAGTTAGAAGCATTAAAACCAGTTTTAACCCCTGGGTAGTTATCTATTGCCACCCCAGCTCCTCATTGAACTCCTTACTATCTTTCACCAAAACTCTGATTACCCCAAACTGATCACTATCGCTCCTACCTCCTTACTACCCCTCAACCACCTGACCCACCCTAATAATAGGATGATAATTGATAATGATTGCCAATCAACTTCTTAGGCTCAGAAAATTAGGAGTCTCATTTCTTCAGGTAGTGAATTGTCATTAGAGATTTTAAAAAATGTCATATTTCTTTTTTCTTTTTTTTTATTTTAATTCTTTTTTCTCACCCTCCTTTTCCTCTCTTTACTTTGTTACCTGTCCCTGATCTGACATTCATTTGACCCAAACTGAACCATTTCTCAAGATAATCCTTCCATTGCTTATTTTTCAATCTCTCAATCTCAAGGAAATGAACACTTGATCCTCTAGTTCATGATGGTAAAGATGCTCTGTTGCTCTTGGCGCGACCTTATCAGATTGTACCTGTTGTAACTTCCAAGGCAAGAGGATTTGAGCTGAACAATGCAGGATAAAGTCTGACTAACTCAGTGTACTGTGAGATACCATGTTCCAGCAAATTATGGCCTATTGCCTGCTCATTATCTCCTTGCTGTTTGCAGAACCTTGCTGTGTGGAAATCAACTGCCTTGTTTCTTAAAACAGTAGCTATGGTTCAAATGTACTTAATAGCCTGTAAAACATTTGAACGACCCTAGGGTAGTGAAGTAGAAATTTACACCCCCCACCCAATCCCTTCCATCTTACCAGAGATAAAGTTCTGAAGGGGTAAAGGTAAATTCTTTGGAACTGAGGGGAGGTGAAATTTCTTCACGCAGAAGATGATGAAAGTGTGGAATTCTCTACCACAGAAAATGGAGGTAGAGGCCAAAACATTATCTGATTTGAAGAAAAATATAAATATAGGTCTAGGGGCTAAAGGAATTAAGGGATGTGGGAATAAGGGGGATCAGGATATTGAATTCAATGACCAACCCATGATCAAAATGAATGGCAGAGCAGACTCAAAGTGCCAAATGGCCTATTCCTGCTTCTAGTTGCCATGTTTCTATGAAGTCACCGGAATGTCTTAGGTCTTTTATCAGTGACTCATGGGACTGGTGTCTCTGCTTAGTGCAGTGGCTCCATGTAAAAGCATAAGATTGGAATATATGTTGCTGAATTTCCCACACCTACCATATTAAAATGTCATTATTTCCACTCTAGTTCTGTAGCGAAGACTGCCTGTAAGTTTGCCGAGCTGGTTAACAAAGTGGAGAAGAAGAAATAGTTCCTTCCAGCTTATCTCATCAGATTGTGTGATCAATTTCAGATAACAATGGAAGATGATAGCATCTTTTTTTCTATAGTGGAACACATCAAAACATATATTGTATGAATAGATGAGCCCAGTGAATAATTGTTTGCCTAACACTGCAATGCAAACATTCCAGAGATATATTTTGTGCTCCTAGTTTACACAGTTAGAGGGAGAAAAATAAAAGGCTACAATGATGGTTGACTTATAAAGATAGGCACAGCAAAGGAAGTTGTTTTTTTCTGATGAGAATCGAGATTGTTCTGATGTCAGCAGTAAAGTTGAAAATTGTGAATGAAATTGAAAAGATGAAAGCAGGGAGATTTCCATGGACTGAAAAAAAATTGGGGGAGATGGGCACGGGTGTTAGTCAGAGTTGTTAACTGACAATAATGTCCTTGGGTTGTAGAAGGGGAAAGTTCATTATGGGTTTCACCATTCATTATTTTCTATTACCTTCTGTTGGACATGTGTATGTCTACTTTTTAAATTAATTCTCAGGATGTGATGCCATCATTGAAAAGTCCAGCTTTTATTGTCCATTTGATATAATGGACTTGTTTGTCAGGCTATGTTGGAAGGCAGTTAAGAGTCCTATCTTTTTATACGCCAGGTTCTTTCAATGAGTGGCACGCTGGCACAATGGTTAGCACTGTGCCAGGAACCCAGGTTCAATTCCTGGCCTTGGGCCACAGCCTGTACAGAGTTGGCATGTTTTCCCTATGTCCAGGTGGGTTTCCTCCAGGTACTCTGGTTTCCACTCATAGTCTGAAAGATGTGCTGGTTAGGTGCATTGGCAGTGCTGGATTCTCCCTCAGTGTACCCAGACAGACGTTGGAGTATGAGGTGAGTAGGGGGCTTTCACAGTTACCTCATTGCAGTATTACTATAAGCCCACTTGTGACATTAGCAAACTTTAAACTTAATGGACAAGAGTGAATCAGTTGGAGCTTTACAACAAATGACAGCTTAACTGTTACTTGTAACAGATTTGCAAAAAGAAAATGAATTCAAATGCTCAAACTATTAGGGTGGATTTAAACTCATGTTCTCTGAATTACAGGTCCAGACCTCCGGCTTATTAATCCAATAATAGAACCACTACATCATGATATTGTATGTGTGAGGGCATATATTGGATGAGCATAGGATTGGTTCAGCCATGAAGATTTCTAGAGTGAAACATTCTGCTAACACAAGCTATCTGTGTTAGTACGTAAGGAAAAGCTGCCTTGGCAATGTACAAGAGGGCATCTAATGCTTGTAACCGTACCTTAGCATGAGTCAGTGCTTTCTGGGGAATGGAGAAGAAAGCAGAAGGATGATAAAATAGGTTATTAGGAAAACAGATCCAAAAAATAGATCCATGTTGGGGCAAGTAGAATGACTGGATTATTTGTTTCGCATTTGTATTTTTGTACTGTTATATCCGAAAAGTTCACATTGGAGGCTGGATTCCAGTAACTACACCCGCAAGGTTCTATGTACTAATAACACATCGTGGGCGGGCGTTATCAAGCGCAGCGTTTTAGGAACAAATCCTTAAAACAGCTTCTCTAATTCTGACAGCGTTCACCTCTCATCAAGCACTCATTCCAACCTCAAACGTTTCAAGTGAAGCCAGGGTGTTTTTGTCTCAGCCCTCTTTGAATCTTAGTAACTTCCTCCAATGACTTTCCCCCGTCACTGCGGTAAGAAGTTAACAGTTTTTCAAGCATTTAACCATCAGCCTTCTTCAAGGTTTATTACCTCTCCTACGAACTTCCCATTAGAAAGCCAGGCGAGGCTCTTTACCAGCATCCGCTACGAATGATTGTGCAGAAACTCCCCCCCTCCCTACTTCTTTGCATATAGGAAATACAGCTGTGACTCACTCAACCAACATACCACTGAAGTGTCAGAATCAGAATAGAGCAACCAAACCATTATAAGATTAATCCGGGATGGGAAAAGGCCCAGCTAACCGTAACTCTCCCACCTTAGTATTTGCTTAGAATACCATGATATCTTTGTCCCTATTGCTCTGATTGGAAGACTCATCCCAACCTTTATTTGTATGATTCAGAAAGCTTTATCTAATGTCTGCCTCACATATCACCAATTTCAGTTTGGCAGCTTGCATCCCTTTCTGTTAATTGTATATTAATTGAATGTTTAATTGTATTCAGGTCATGGGTATTATTCGGGGGTTCATATGTGCTCCTGTATACAGGAGCAAGGTGAAAGTGTGGTTCTTAACATTTGGAGGTGCATGTTTGTAATGTGCATATTTCTATAAATAAAAAGGTTCTAAGTGTATAACGATTAGCCCCCACATCTATTCTTCACCACCTGGCTATCTGGGGTGGAACATTTTTAATGCTACTTACTTGCAAGCAATACCCTGGATTTATTCTAATTGTGCCATCTAATACCGATACATTTTACTGAGGTTCTTAAACTTTACGTTACATATTGAACTTCTGCCATGTTTCATTATAGCTAATCCACACTGCATTAGAAATTATTACTATTGTCTTTCTTTGCACCCTCTCCAATATGCAGAACTCAACATGGTGTACAATCTGCTCATCAGTTAAGTGTGCTGATATATACAGACGTCAGACTCTGACTCAGAGTTGTGAAAATAGTTGGCACAGAATATATGAATGGAAATACATATGCACACAGATCTGTACCCCCTCTTTTAACTATTTTTTTTCTATTGATGAGGGCTTTGCTTCCAAATTTGGGAATGTTGGATGGGATTTTGAAGTCTCGCTCATCCCAAAATTGTGAAACCCCGCCCGAGGTCAACGGATCTTTTCATGGTCTGCCCTTGCCTGCTCCAATTCCTGTGGCGGGCGGGCTGGTAAAATTCCAGTGGCTATCTATTGTACCTCTCACCCCTGTATCCCCACTGGAGCATTAACAAAATCTAAAGCACTCTTCCATACATTAGTCATGATTCAGCTGGTAGCATTTTCACCACTGAGTCTGAAGGTAGTCCCACTTGAGAAACTTGAACAAAAGACTGACACTCCAATACAGTATGAAGGGAGTACTGCATAGTCAGATGTGCTGAAAATTTTAAAGGAAGTACTAAACCAAGGCTCCATTTTCCCTCTCGGTGATTGTAAAATTTTGAAAAAGAACATAAGAGTTCTCCCCACTGTCCTGGACAAAGCATAACCTTTGTTGATATCACAAAAGTAAATTATCTGATCATTGGCAGGTTGTTTCTTTTGTAGGAACTTGCTGTGCATAAACTAGCTGCTCTGTTTCTAACCTTACAACAGTGACTACGACTCAAAAGCACGTAATTGGCTATAAAGCATTTTACAGTACTCTGAGGTCATGAAGGGTGCTATATAAATGCAAGGCTTTCATTCTAACAAAGTGCATTGATGATGTTTTAATTCCCGTCAATGTTCTGCATCAAATAAGGTTAGGCAGTTTAAATTCATTTGGTATTAGCTTGGGACCATAGCACAAAATAGCCTTCTAATTTGAGAGTAATTGGCACAATTTGGCAATTTAATTCAAGAAAGTCGAATGGCTAATGTGGAAAGTGGAAGACTTCACACGTCCACGATAGAGTCTTGTTCCAAAGTTGGGTAGAGGAAAGTTGTGTAGTGGAAGCTTTCCACTGCTTTCAACTGTGATCTTGTAGCATTTGATGTTAGCACAGGAAGCCCAAAAATGGAAAGTATTCCGGTCAACTGCCTCAGCAACCTTACCTTGGCTGGCACTACTTTCACATGAGAAAGCAATGCACGAAAAGTAGATTCAAAAACATTTTGCAAGAAACGCACCTGTTTTGCAGAACTAGTTTGGTGAATTTTAGGTCCTCTCAGAGGAGAAAAAGGTATTTCAGTGGATTGACCTCAGGTGAAACCTACACAGCAACTTCAAATAAACACTGTTTTCAGATGTTAACATCTAATTAATAATCTGTAACGTCACCAAACTATTTAATCACTATCAAAATGAAAATAGCAATATTAGGAAGGAGGAAATAGTATATTTTCTCATGAGACATAATATATAATCATTTTAATTATTCATTTGCATCTCTCTATGATTTCCTTTTAATCATTTCCACCTACAAGTTCTAAGAATGTGTTTGTTCAGTACTCCTGCAAGATACGGCAATAAAGGTGTCAATTGAATTCTACCCGAATTTTTCAAAGGGAAAAAAAATCTCTTCAGGCCATTAAAGTTTTGATTTATATTTTATTGGTCACCTTTGTTAACAAGATCAGACTATTAATTATATTATTACAGCTTATGGAATTAATGGTCTTTCCATTCCACACATTACTTTTGTATAATGTTGTCGATATATAGAGTACATCTGGTCCCACCTAAAGTAAAAGAAATTCATGTTGAAATAAACTACACTAATTGTGTGAACTCCCTGTAAAAATGTTCAAGTAAGTTTGTGGGCAAAATTATGAAACCATACCATTAATATACAACAGCTAACGCTTGCTAAGCCTATACATAAGAATGCTTTAAACTTGATTTTCAGGCATAACCATATTTTCTTCACAAACCACCCACCCCCTATAATGTAGCAATTTTTGAATTATAGAGCAAACTATTACTACAACAGTCAAAGAGGGAAATACGTATATAATAAGAATGAAAGAAATCAACCTCAGGCAAAAAACAGCAGGATAGTGAGAATGCATCAATGGAAAACTCATGTGGCTTTAGTCAGGGCCCTGATAATGTAGAGTTAGCAACTTATGTTACAAAGCCATTGAAATGAATGCACAGAAAAAGGCCATTTGACTCAATGCAGGAGTTAAATTTGCCGGGGTAGAAGGGTGTCAGCTCACGCAACAGGTTAAACACTAAGAAAAGCCGGTGTGTCAGGAAGTCATTGCACACATTTCTTCTGTGCAATATTGTCGGTACATAGAGCTACATCTGGTCCCACCTAAAGGAAATTCATGTTGAAATGCACCACACTAATAGTGGGAATTCCCTGTAAAAGTATTTAAGTAAATTTGTGAGCAAAAAAATGAAACCAGATCATTAATATACAAAAGTTATCTTGACTATGTTCATTGGTGTGCAAGAAACCCCCATGGAGCAAATGGCCTATCATTGATGTATATTAAGAGGCAGCTAAGTGAGTTTTTAACCCTCGATTCCTACTTTAACTTTAGGGGTATAGGGTTTCTTGAGCTTTCTAGACCTCACCAGATTGAAGAAAAGGATGAAACAGCAGGAATTGATGAGGCTGAGGAATTAGAAATATGGGTTTAGAAAGGGTCATGAATCTGGTAGATAGATTTTTAAATAGTAAAGGAATTAAGGGTTGTGGTGAGCAGGCCATTCAATAATGGGGTCCATGAAAAGATCAGCCATGATCTTATTGAATGGCAGAGTGGGATCAAGGGGCCAGATGGCCTACTCCTTCTTATTATTTTCTTATGTAAAACCTTTAAATACTGAGATATGACAGCTACTTCTTTGCTTAAAATGAAAGACATTTGTTCGTTTGCTTTGAGAGTCTGTTTTCATTGCTTATTGAGGGCAAATTCCAAAAGTCAAGTAGACAGGTAAAAAATTCACAGATAAAGTTTTCTGCAGAGCTTGAGCTGAAGCAGAGGTGGAGACGGATGTTGCTACAAGGGCAGAAGTAAGTGGTCTTGGCAATGAGGAGGGATGATTGTTCATGGAACATGAAAATGGGACTGTGACTAACTCACACCATGAATACACAAAGGGGGTCACTCGCCAAAAAATTTGACATAGAATAGGGTATGAGGTAAGATGCTTAACTTCCATCCAGTGGGTATTTAACTATTCCAGAGATCCATTCTATAGCTAGACATAATGCATAAACTGGGGATAAATATCCATTCTGGCCATTGTAACAAATTAAATCAGATTCTTTAAAGTTAAAGCTTATTTATTAGCATCATAAGTAGGCTTACATTAACACTGAAACAAAGTTACTGTGAAAATCCCCTACTCACCACACTCTAGCGCCTGTTCTAGTACACTGACAGAGAATTTAACATGACCAATGCATCGAACCAGCACATCTTTCGGACTGTGGGAGGAAACCAGAGTACCTGGAGGAAACCCATGCAGAAACGAGGAGGACGTGCATAATCCTCACTGACAGTGACCCAGGCTGGGAATTGAACCCAGGTACCTGGCACAGAGGCAGCAGTGCTAATGACTGTGCCATCATGCCGTAGTTCTCAATTCTGCATTAAATAACAGATTCTTCCAAGACAATTTCCAAAATAAATGTGGTTTGAATAAATACAATAAGGTGTAAGAATCTTCATTGGTAAACATTAAATTTGTCAAGAATTGCTGTTGATGGAAGGTTGTATGGGCATTGGCTGTCCTGTGGTACTTTGTCCAAGTGACCAATCCTCATGCGCCAGTCTAACAAGCGACTTATCAGAAGAATGTTGAGCTATGGGACCATTGCAGTTGCATCAGCTACATCCTTCTTCGCTGGCCTCTACACCTGCACACTTTCCAGCAGGGGTAACTGAATAGTGATCTGTAACGAGAATCCTGAATGATTATTCCATTGTCTGGAAAATGCTTGAGGATACTAATGGCAATTATAGCCCCTGTACTGATGGTCCAACTGACACCTACTTTCTCAACAAAGACAAAAGATGGAATGGAGGAGCTATCAGCTCTGTGTGGCTCACTTCTACCACTGGCTGTGCAATTAGCTACTTATACACTCAGGGAAATTGAAGCCAACGATTAAAAGAAAGACTGAATTAACTGAGCAACTAGGAAAGCACGTAGACAGAATAACTGACCATAACCTGAAAGCTGTTTCTAATTTTTAAAAACACTTTTCTGTCATACCAAACACAAACTTGCCAACCAAAAGGCCAAAAGTCTTGCACTTGTTTCAAGCCTTTTCCCAATCCCTCCCTCAGGCAAAATGGCATGGCGCTGACTCCACTATCCATCTTTCTCAGATGTCCAATCCATGTTCCTGAATTCAGCTGAGGGAATCAGGTTGGAGACTAGCTAAAGGAATTGTAGTCCTAAATTCTGGCTATTGTGCTGGAACACTAACGCTGAACTTAAGAGAATGTAAAATTGTTTCATGTATGCCATTAAAAAGTAGAAGTTCTGGCCATTTTGATGGAATTACATTACAGTCTGTCACAGTTCAATATATATCATAAAATTAATGGCCTGTTTACAAGGAAGATTATGAATCTGGCATATTAATCCCCACACCTAATTCTGCGATCTGTACTACTAGTGGACAAGCAAGGCTCCATAAAGAATCTTTGGATGCCAACGACTACACTTACACATAGACCAGATGCTCTAATGACCTTGAGACTGATTTGTGGAAATTCATTGTCAGCGTTACCATGTGGTTTGTTAAGGCATCAATAACAATGTAGTTCAGAGAAAAAAATCTTAAGTCAATGATACCTTTTGTGTAAAACCCTTAAGTCTTCACATCAAATGGTTCCCACTATCAGCACGTGTGGTGACAGCCCTGTAACCACCAATACTTCAGCTCTGATGTTTTATAGCGCTAGTTTGAAAATAAAGGTCATGTAGAATGTAAGTTGTCTAATTTTCACAATTCAAGTGGACATAATGCAGACATTTTAAATGTGTACAATTGCACGAACATGCAATTCTATTGATAGCACTATTTCCAGCAGAGATAGCACAGAGGCACTGACAGGGAATTAGATAAGAATGGGAGGGGGAAAGGAACAAAAGGATATACTGACAAGGTTAGATGAAGAGTTGGGGAGAGCACATGTGGGACATGAACACTGGCATATACTAGTTGGGCTGAATGGTCTGGTTATGCACTGTAAATTCTGTGTACACCAATCTAATATTCTACCTTTGGCTGCCCACCAATTATTCATAACTGTTTTGCACAGACTGCATGTGCCCAGTAAAATCTCAATCCAGAGCCTTACTTACGTCGCTGTGCCTGATTGTGAAATAAGGCCAGTGTTCAGGGCCACTCAGTGCATTAGTGCTGCTTAAAGGTTGAGGGAAAACTGATGCCAAGGGAAAGACTGAGTATCAAAAGGGCAACTCAAGGGCCTGTCCCTCAAAATGAGTGACAGTGAAGATGTCGATATCGGGCAGCCACTGCAGCAGAGCTCACTCTGCTGGCTCAGAGGTGAATTGGTACAAGACAACATAGCCCAACTTGGGTCAGCTCCAGCTCAGTATAGATTCTTGTAACTAATAGGTAACCCTCTGAGGTTTCCAATGGTGTGCTTGCTGCACTGTAGACTGCCTCATTCTTGCGCATTGTTCTTTTCTCTCTCAGACAAAAGGTTTGCCAACTTATTTTGTGCAGGCAGTGCCCATCAATTACTTTTGATGCTGTAATCTGTTAAATGCATTTCCTTTCTTCAATGCAGTTGTCCATGTTCCACAGTTTACCGACACACTTGCAAAATGATTCCCTGAACAGTGCTTAACTGATGTCAGATCAGCCATACACTAATTAGTGCCGATTATAGAGCGGATGGCGGGAGGCGATGACCGAGTGATATTATCGCTCAACTGTTAATCCAGAAACTCAGCTAATGTTCTGGATCCTATGTTCAAATCCTGCCATGATAGTCAGGGGAATTTGAAATCAATAAACAATACCTGGAATAGAAAATCTTCTGATGACCATGAAATTACTGTTGAAAAAAAACTATCTGGTTCACTAATGTCTTTTAAGGAAGGAAATCTGCCATCCTGACCCAGTTTTGGCCTACATGTGACTCCAGAGCCACAGCACTGTGGTTGACTCTTGACTGCCCTCAGGCGACTAGGAATGGGTAATAAATGCTGGTCAGCCAGTGATGCACATGTTCCACAAGTGAATAATTGGAAAGTTGGGGGTGGTGGTGGGAAATGGGGAGAAAAAGGCATTGGAAAATTGCTTACCAGTAAGATTTTGCATGGGATAATTCTGATTTTATAGAGAGTGAATGAATGTTATCTCGAAATGAAGAGGATGTAGGCAACCAGTCCAAAACCCAAATGATTGGTTGGACAATGGATTCAAACTTCTTTTGCATTCCCCTCTAATTCTTTTCTACTCTTCTTAAGATGTTGGTTCCATAATCATTACCCTGCTCGCCCCCGCTGAGCTTCATTCAAGATGTGGAGCTGAACCAATCACCTTTCCACTGCCAGATTTCAGCATCAACACATTTCCTGACTCCAACCAGACACATGTGCTTGCTGACTGGAGTCGCTGCAGGCTATTGTCCCTATTCCTACCTCTGACACACAGAAGTCATTATGTCATATCTATAGGTGGGATAGTGTCAGTTACAGAACGTATGTGTTAAAGAGGTCTTTGTTGTTAACATCTAGATGTGAAGATGCTGGTGTTGGACTGGGATAAACACGTAAGAAGTCTCATAACACCAGGTTAAAGTCCAACAGGTTTATTTATCCCTGTTGGACTTTAATTGGTGTTGTGAGACTTCTTATTGTGTTAACATCAAAGTCATATTCACTACTTGTTGACCGAAGTGTTCTTTTTTGTGACAGTGAAAACAATGGGTTGTCCTTGCGGGATACTGATCTCTCCTGTCAGGGCTTTCGGCATCGCAATGCCGGTAATGTCACTCTACTGGGAATACAGGAGTTGCTTTCCCTGACTTCCATTGTCCCTGTATCTTTCAACCTGATAAGCTGCACTGAGCATTGGTTTCTGCCCAATGTTTTGTTTTTACCACTTCGGATTGTTCTTCGTTGTTTGTATCACTTAGTTAGCTTGATTGCCTTGTCGAGGACAAAACCATCTTTAACTTGTTGGAGGTCAGGGAGTGAATTGTCGGCAACATCCACTCTGATTGTGTCTTGGATGAGCTCAGAATTTAAATCTTCATATTCAACATCCTTCTGCCATCCTGTACGAATAGTTTATGAAAGACTCAACAGACTCCCAAGCAGTTGGACTTTCTTATCGAAGTTAGCTCTTTCCAATATTTTGTTGGGTCTCAAGTTGAAATAAACATCAAATGATTTTAAACTCTCCTCATATTTGATGGATGACTCATCTTGTCATGCAATACTATCATCTGCAATTGCCCCAACTGAGTAAATCAGTGTGCTTACTTGTCCCAATTCTGATTTTTTATTTAAACCTGAAGCAATGCTGTTTCTTAAAAATCTTTTCCGACAAAGACTCCAGTTTTATGATTGACCTGGGCCTTGGGTAAGTGCCAGTGGAGTTGAAAATGTGGAATGATGAAGATTTTAAAAGTGTGGGATCAGTTTTAAAAGCTTCCAAGAAGGTGTCGCCATTCACTTCGGAACAACGGATTTCCCACGCTTGCCACTGTTGCGATAGGTTTGGCAAAAAAAGGCAGTACATTTTCAAGAGGAAAAATTCTCAAGAACAGTTGCATGGGGGTTGGCAACTGGGTGACTGATTTCATCGGCGAAGCAGGGTGGGATTTTCAAGGCATGCTCGCCCCAAAACTGGAAAATCCTGTCTGAAATCAACCATTATTTGCATGGACTGCCCCAATGCCCCAGTCCCGCTACGATTCCCATGGCAGGTGGGACAGGAAAATTCCCCCCATAGTGTTTTATGTGTAATTGAGTGTTTAAAAGAGCCGCAGGCTGGCTGTTTAAGGAATCATTCAAATGTGAGATTCCCAAGCTTTGAGTCTTGAATTATTAGTTTGATTCTTTTTCTTTTCAATTCGGAGGCCAAGCGTTGAGGCTCAGGGAATCAGGATTAGCAATGAGTTTCATTCAGATGTTGAATCTGACTGTTTTAGTGAAAGAGACTCCTCAGTACTTGGTGCTGTCAGAAAAGTGAAAAAATAAAGCTCATTTCTGTAGGTTATGAACTCTGATAACTGAAGCTAGGCTTCCAAGGGAGGTTGTGTGGCGTCTTCTGTTGCATTAAACGTCTGCCCTATAGTTTCCAAGCTCTTTTCACTCCAAATTTTGTCAGTGTCTGTTGCTTCTGTTGAGAACTTTTTACAGATCGGAATCTGTTGGATGTCCTTTTTCTTAATCTTTTGGCATTTCTGTGAGGTTGAGGACTCTTGATCCTGGAGTGGTCACCACGTTGAGATCGAGTTGGTTGTGGAATGTGTCTGTTAAGGAGGTCTTTGTAGTTTTCTGCATGTTAACAGCAAGTCTTCATGAACTAGTTGCAACTATATACAACTAGATGGTAAAGGATATAGATATGGAGCTATTTCCATGCTAGGTCTTATCATGCCTTTGGCCAACACAACACTGACCCTAATCTAGAAGATGTTCCTTCTTCCATTACCGTGTGGATGGTACTGTTGTGATATTAACTCTGTATGTACTAGACACTTCTATTACACGTATATCTTTAACGTTTATTTATCAGTGCTACAACTCGGCTCACGTTAATGCTGCAATGAAGTTACTGTGCAAATCTCCTAGTCGCCACATTCCAGCTCCTATATGGGTACGTTGAGGAGACTTTAGTGTGCACCTAACCAACACATTTTTTGGACTGTGGGAGGAAACCTGAGCACCTGGAAGAAACCCACACAGATATGGGGAGAGCATGCTGACTCCACACAAGCTGGAAATTAAACCCAGGTCCCCGGTGCTGCAAAGCAGCAGTGCTAACCACCATGCCTGAAGTTAGGCAGGGAGGTCAAACTTGGAATCTTTCAGATCTGCATGATGCAGTACCAGGCTGCGAATAATGTTTTCTATAAAGTCAAAAACAGTTTTAAGCATCTTGTCGCCTCATTTATCCAGGAGTATATTTTGCCAACTGAATTTAAAGTAGGGAACATCACTTTACATGAACCTCTACTTTTTTCTAAAAATAATTGTCAACAGGGAAAAATATATACCAAAGAGACCAACGGAATACAAAGGCAAACTCACAATAGATTTGTGTTCAAAAGGAAACTTACAAAGAGACATATCTTTCAAATCACAATCTGCAAACACCTTATACTTTCCATTCTTCTCTCTGACTCTAATTATGCTCCAACCACATTAAAAGACAGTTTGGGAGCGTTGATTGACGCAGTAATACAAGCATATTTTGATAATCGCTGTCGCGAATACCTTCACGGAAACATCATGAGTTCAAATTACATTTGCACTGAAATACCAAGAAAAATCTTAGATAGGCCCCCTCTTCATTAATGCAACAGCAGAGTGTGACATTTTAGTGTCCTTGTGACATCCATTAAAACTCCAATGCTTTATAGAGAGTTGACTTCTACCACATGTCATTATAATAAAACCATGAAGAGACAGAGAATAACATCAGATAGAAAATAATGGGAGATGAAAGAGCACAAACGCATAGATTCGTAAGGGTGGATATTAATTAGGGAATGGATATAGCAATTGACAGAATGGCTGATAGATAGGAGAATGTACACTGAGCTAAGTTTAAGTTTATTTAGGTTCAAGTTTATTGATTGGTGTCACAATTAGGCTTACATTAATACTGCAATGAAATTACTGTGAAAATCCCCCACACGCCGGCGCCTGTTCGGGTACACTGAGGAAGAATTTAGCATGGTCAATGCACATAATGAGCACGTCTCTCAGACTGTGGGAGGAAACCAGAGATCCGGAGGAAAACGCACACAGATACAGGGAGAACATGCAGATTCTGCACAGTCCGTGACCAAGCCAGGAATCGAACCCGAGTCGCTGGTGTTATGAGGCAGCAGTGCTAACCCCTGTGCCACCATGCCATTCTTCAGATACACTGAGGGAGAATTTAGCACGTCCAATACACCTAACCCGCACATTGTTCCGACTGTGAGAGGAAACCAAGGAGGGAGAGTTGATTGTGGGTAGCTAACAAGCAGAAGAATGGACACTGAGCACGGAGAGAAAGATTAGCTGAAGTGAATGAATACTTGGTTGAAAAGTTGGTTTGCATGAAAGTTTGACTGTCAACTCCCCACTTCTCAAGCCTTTATTTTAATTATTTTATTTATTTTCTTTTGTCTTTTGATGATAGTGGCTCATCCAGCATAGCTTGAAATTTTATTTTTTGAACGAAGCTGTGACAACTTCATGCTGGATCCAGTAGCCCTCCTGTATCTCACTCAAGTGTCTATTGGCCCGGGTAATGAGTACCAAGCGTCTGTTCAACAATAAGAAGCATTGCAGCCTCGTCTCATCCTGTCCTTGCTCAAATTATGGTAAAAACACTTTCCAGACTGGCTCACTGGTTAGTGACCAGGGCCAGGAGTTTTGACTGATATTTATTTATACCCTCCCAGGGGTATTGAACTGATTTGGACAGGCTAAGCTTAACTAACTCTGCACAGGACAGGAACTGAACTCAAGTTCTTTCTAGTCTGTATGATTCAGTGTCATTGACCATACATAGCATCTGCTCCAAAATTCTTTCATCAAATTCCTTGGATTCTCTCACTGTCTCTTCCATTAGGGAACTTTTTTGAGTAAGCTCATGGCCATCCATCTAAACATTTCCCCAAGTGCCTCAGTGTCAACTTAGTTTGCTAATCACTCTGATTTATTTGTATCATAACTTCACCTCTGCATACTTCATCCCTTTGGGAAATAGTTGGAAGATTAGCAGACTGATTACCAACCTGTCTGAACGTGACATGAATGAACCTTCCATGGTTAATAAGTCCTGGAGTGGGACTTGAACCCAGAACTTCTAGCCTAGAGACAGGAACCGTGTTCTACTGAGCCACAAAATATCCTGTCACTCCAGTGAGGCTCCCTGGAATGTTGGAATGTTTTTTCGATGGTAAAGGCACTATTTAAATGCAAGTTGCTTCTAAATTTCACCAATAACCCATCTGGGGATTTGTCAGATTTGGAGGATTTCTAAAAGAAATGTTTATTTTTCTCCTAGGACTGTGTGAAGCGCATGAATGCAAACATTTTAGGCTATCCTGTTCAGATGGAACAGAGTTTTGTTTCACATTGGTGGGAACCCCAGTTGGATATTTCTCTTTGTTTTTCCTTCATGCTTAGTTTGGAGCCAGAAGGAGCACCTCCCTTGTTATCAGGGGAGCAGAATAGTTGGAACTGAGCAAGAGTTATTGTTGAAAGTATTTTGAGGCACACCACAGGAAGAACCGAAATGATGTTAGCTGATTGACCAGTTCCAGAGAGGGAGTCCAGTATTCATGCTGTGCTCCACTTGGTTACCTGGGAAACCTGCTCGACTGTAACAAGGTTTTTGTAAGTCACTAACAGTAGCAGAGTTCAAGCTCGCCGCAACCCACACCAAAGGAAGTAAACAGTCTGATATCTGCACTACCTGTAACGGAATAGAGATCTTATACCAGATCTTCACGTTCACCTCTTCATACCTCACCTGTGCACCCCCCCCTCTCCGCCCATCACCCTCATGCTCCCTTCCACCACCCCACCCTCCAGCCTTTGTAGTCAACAAGCCAGTTTTGTTTCACTTTTCTTTCTTCCCCGGCATCAGAAGAGTATAAAATTTTCAATTGCCATTGTTTTTAGACAGGCTGTAACCCATTTAAAATGAAACTAGTGAACACAGGAAGGTGGTGCGAGTGAGTGAAGAGTTTGGATGTGAGATGCACTGATCGGAAGTTATGCCACCGTATCCCTTTTATGACATTAATCATCTCACTTTTTATTTCCTTTTCTTTTGTGCCACCGCAGTTTATCTTATCGAGATACCGGTGCTTTTCTTTGAGACGGCAAATTGCTCACAAAATGTGGGTGATGCTCGCAAGGTTGACATTTACTATCCATCATTAGTTTCACTGAGGAGATGGTGGGTGCTGAGTGGGAGGCTTCTTGAGCTGATGCAATTAAAGAAGGAAAGAAAGAAAGAACTTGCATTGATGTAGCTTCTTTGACTGTGCCAGAATGCCCCAAAGCATCTTATAGCCAATGAAATGCCCTTTGAAGTGAGGTCATTGTTGTATTGTTGGAAATATAGCAGTCAATTTGTCCATAGTGAATTAAATACTGGCCAGGACACCTGGAATAACTCCGCTGCTCTTCTTCGAAATATTGCAATGCAATCTTTTTCAAGAGGGCAGGCAGGGCCTCAGTTTAACGACTCATTCTAATGTCAGCTCTGACAATGCAGCTCTCTCTCAGCATTGTACTGCAGGCTAGATATTGTGTGAAAGGCTGGAGAATTATGCTCTATTATACGTCGTTGGTCTGAAATTTAAGGCTTGGACCCGGTGACAATGAAGCATATATGCAGACCAAGAATGACATGCGACTAGGAGGCAAAGGTGCTCCTCTGATATTGTTGTAGTTGTCCTCTTCAGCGCAGTAGGTCACTATTAAAGTCAGCTTAGTCCATGACACTATGTTTTTGGGCCAGTATCTGTGGGAGTTTGCGCATTCTCCCTGTGCTTGCATGGGTTTTCTCCGGGTGCTCTGGTTTCCTCCCACACCCCAAAGATGTGCTCTTAGGCTGACTGATGAAACTGGTAAATTATCTCCCCAATCTGGTTTCCAATGTAGATTTCCATAAACATAGACATAAACGAGGGTCATGGGTGGAAGTGGGAACTCACACTGTTAAAACAGCGGCACGGGCTCGTTGGGCCAAAGGGCCTGTTTCCCGTACTGTGTTGTTCTTTGTCCTTTGTTCTTATATACCCTTATTATCTACTTCACCAGCAAGAGGCTTAATCCAATGGAGCTAAGCAGGTAAAAAGTCAACCTTTCCTGAATTAGACATTGCAACAGCTAACTAGTGAATCTAACCTGTTCGACTCTCCCTGAGACTCCTCAATAATGTATCGCTGCTGTGATGACGTGGACTATCAAGAAGATACCTCTGCTTTGGTATCTCCTAGAAGAAGATTTAGCTTTTTTCTGGATCAATATTTAGTGGGGAAACTATTATAATTACTGGGATAATGAAGGCAATTTTAGTTTTACAGTAAAGTGTCTAAGCTGAATAGCTTGGAGAAAACATGTGGTCAACCAAACACTATTTTTGTCTCTGTTTAGCTGCTTTTAAATTTGTTGATGTCCTGTTTTCTCTCTTTGACCCTTCATCCAAGTGTTTGGAGCGTGCTTGGATCAGATTAGCAATATGTCAGTGTTCAGGGATGGCAGGCATGGAAAATTTGTCCTGTACCTAATCCATGTTTGGCCTGACCAAAGTGTATTGGATACCTGCACTGTGTAAATAAAACAATGTTGCAGCTTTTACCCCAACATTAATATTTATCACATTGATGAGCATACTTTTCCAAAAATAATTTTAAAATGCTCCCAACCCTGTCATATCCTCCTACCATTCACAGTACACATCTTCACATCAGTGCTCAAGGGTATCGTAGGTTAGGCGATTGCAGACAATCTCAAACAGTATATTTCCTCCGCAGATAATTTGAGGTTCGTCGATTACGCAATCCTTAAATGCATTCAAAGTCAACACCAAAACATGGCTGGTAGTTTCCCTCCTGTTTGGAAAGTTGCCAGCTGAATGATGTTTGAATGCAAGGTAGAAATTGTATTTTTAGCTGAATTTGAGAAGATGGTTAGACAGTCTGTAAAATGTAAAGTTCACACTCAAGCTGAAGGCAGGATGCTTGATGGACAATTCAAGCGAACGTCACTGTTTCATGTTTGGCCCGTTGAATCATTAAATTGGCTTAAATTTTGATATAGACGAGATTGTGCTAAAAAATGGCCAAGTGCAAAGTTTATCCAGCATTTGTGTTAAATTTTGTTTGATAAAACTCCTGTAAAATGCATGGGAAGTTTTAATAACATTAAAGATACTATATTATTGCAAGTTACTGATGTAAGGCAGGTGTTTTTTTTAATACAGGTTCAAGAGCAAATCAGCAGTTTAGTATGAAATTGTAGACTGAGTCAATCTTTTCAGAAGGCATTCATTATACGTGCCATCTGGTGCATTTGTCAGTCGGGTGAACCAATATGTGTAAATGATCTAATGTTTCCAAATTTTTCAAATCAAATGACATAGAATTTTTTTGAAGATTGCAAAAACTTGTCATTTGAAATATCTGACTGAGAAACAATTATTAGTTGAATTTGATATAGCGGTAATGTGCCCTGTAAAATATAGTGGATGAATGAAAATAGCACACCCCAGGATATCAAGAGTGTTATAATGAAGAATAGCCAGTTATATTTCAGTACTAGAGAGTTGATTCGATAGACTTTAGCATCTACAACATAGGATCAGTTAACATTGTTATTTCATCTTTGTTGTTCCATTGTCTTGAATAAAATGGTAAAAGGGACGTCATTGAAAGCCAATTGATATTTTGCACATGTACAGCAGCACAATTTTACCTCAGATTTTTGACATAGGTTATTTTTCTTGAAATGTATTAACCTGTGATCATTATGCGCTCTTAATGATGAGATATGCAAGTGCACCAAGATAGTCCAGATTCCTCTGCCACTCTATTTATGAAAACTTCTTCCACTCCTCTGTGACTCTGTCTTAATGCTTATACTTTACTTTCTCACTCCCCAACTCCACCATCAGATGAGTTATTTTTAATTATTTTAGTTACTTATCCCGGTCTGTGATCACTTTGCCTCAATCCCTCTCTGTCTCCCTCACTGTTTTGAAAAATCTTCTAAAACTCCCTTCAATGCTGGCCTTTCTCCTAAACCTCTTCACTTACTGGGCAGTATTCCCTCAACTTCTAGATTTACACGTGGGAGCGAATTTTCCCACTCCGCTCAACATTGGAAGCGTAGCAGGCAAGGAGCGGACCTTGGAAAGTTCCATTGACCTTGAGCATAGTTTCCCAATTTCAGGGCGAGAGCGGCCGGAAAATCCAGCTGATGGTCACTGAAGCAAGGCACTGCCGGATTGCCGACGCTTGTGCAGTCAAGTTTCCAATAGGACTTACTTCCATCAGAGGAGGAGAAAACTAAGGACACAAATACTGGAAATGTTAAACCTGTAATGGCAACTAAAAGGTTCCTCAATTAAAATAGTAACTTTGGATATAAACCAAAATGACAATAAGTGAGCTCTGATCCACAGTTTCATGTCTCTGATTATTGGTTGCCCCAGCATGATGCAAATTAACCTTTCCTTAATAAAGTATGCACTACTCTACTCATTATTTCCCTCTGTGACTAACATCCATCAATTCTTAAGACACTTAGCATTTCCTTAGTAAGATATAAATGGAGCAGAATTTTCCACCTCGACAGTAAAACCAATAAAACTCATTTATGCTGGAAAACCTAACAGACTTTTGCAAACCATCCCTCCTGCTGATGCTATACTGACACTAGTGAACTGTGATCAAATACAGATCTATCACCCTAGAGCCTGCCTGTAAGAATCCTAAGCATCAGAGGGATACGTCCACCATAATTTCTGTATCATTTGGGAAACTAGAGGCCCATTGTGCAGAATGGTCAACATTACAACAATAAAACAAGTTGAACCCGGAGATACTGGCTAACTAATATTAAATTAGACTTTAAAGCCCCATAGAAATAGTGAGAATGGTCTTGTGATGCAGTAGTAGTATCCCTATCTCTGGGCCAAGAGTTCTGGATTCGAGTCCCAATTCAGGATTCGATGGCCACAAAAGGTTGCTTATAACACGGTGAAACAGGTTGATTATCAACCTGTAAATCTTTCCAATATACTTGGTGGTTGGCATAAAGAGAGGGAGATTGTCTTGGTCAGCCATAATGCGGATCGCAACAGCAAACACTGCAGTACTTCTCCAAGCAGAAGCATGGGCCAACCCAATGGAAGTCCATGACTGCCAATGCTGTCTTCAGGCATAGTACGTGAGGCTACACCTGGAGCATTGGTGTCCTCACCTGAGAAAGGATATCCTTGCTACAGAGGGAGTATAGCGAAGGTTTACCAGGCTGCTTCCTGGGATGGCAGATTTATTGTACGAGGAAAGATTAAGTCAGTTAGGATTATGTTCACTGGAATTTTCAAGAGTGAGAGGGAATCTCAAAGAAACTTAGAAAATTCTAACAGGGTTAGACAGAGTAGATTCAGAAAGAATGTTCCCAATGGTGGGGGATCCAGAACTAGGGGTCACTGGTGTTAGAACTGAGGTGAGAAGAAATTTCTTCATCCCGGGGTTGTGAATGTGTGGAATTCACTGCCACACAATGCAGTTGTAGCCAAAATGTTACCTGATTTCAAGAAGAGATAAGTTATAGATTGTGGGGCTAAAGGGATCGAAGGATATGGGGGTTGGGGGGGAAGCAGGGATTAGGATATTGAATTTGATGATTAACCATGATCAAGATGAATGGCAGAGCTGGCTGAAAAAGCTGAATGGTCTACTTGCTTCTAGTTTCTAAAGCAGAATATGTTGGGGAGGGAGAAGATAGAGGGAAGACTGAGAATTAACCCTGAATGGGCTAATACATCCCACCACTTCAATTAAAAGAAAAGCTATTTGGGTAGGTTTCCTCTTGTTGGTATGAATAGGACACACACGCTCACTGACTTTGAGTGAGTGTAAAACAGCTGATGGTGAATTGAAAGCAATAGTCTTCACTGAGACAATCCTATAATCCTTAAATGGATAAGCAAATAAGGTTAGATGAAATAAATTGGGAGGAGACTTGAGCATGAAGACTGCTGTAGTCCAGTTGGAGACAATGGCTTGCTGTTGTAAAGTTTTTAGAATTTATTTATTAGCCACAAGTGGGAGGCGATGGCCTCATGGAATTATCATTTGACTAATAATCCACAAACTCAGCTTATGTTCTGGAAGCCCAGGTTTGAATCCCACCACAGCAGATGGTGGAATTTGAATTCAATAAAAAAAAATCTGGAATCGAGAATCTACTGATGACCAGGGATTGATTGTCAGAAAGACCCATCTGATTCACTAATGGTGTTAGGGAAGTAAATCTGCCGTTCTTACCCAATCTGTCCTATATGCGACTCCAGACCTACAGCAACGTGATTCACTCTCAACTGCCCTCCAAGGGCAACAAGGAATGGGCAATAAATGCTGGCCAGCCAGCAAAGCCCATGTCCCATAAATGAATTTTTTAAAAAGTAGGCTTACATTAACACAGCAATGAAGTCACTGTGAAAGTCCCCAAGCCACCATACTCCAGCACCCGCACTTAACCAGCACGTCTTTTGGATTGTGGGAAAAAACCAGAGCAACCAGAGAAAACCCACACAGACACAAAGAGAATGTGCATACTCTCTGCACAATGATCCAAGCCAGGAATTGAACCCGGGTCCCTGGTGCTGTGCCACTGTGCTACCCATATGTGTCTCAGTTTATGCAGTTCTGCAAATTTTATTTTCTCATATTGCACAAAATCAGGATCATAAAATCATAGAGTCCCTTCAGTGCAGAAGAGACCATTCAGCCCATGGAGTCTGCACTAACTTTTGGATAGACAATCCCTTGTGTGCTGAAGAAGCTATTTGGCCCATTGAGTTGACACTGACTCTCTGACAGAGCACCTTCATAGGATTCCTGCACGTCTGGAGGAGGCCATTTGGCCCATCAGATCCGTATCAACAACAATCCTACCCAGGCCCTATCCCTGTAACCCAATGTATTTACCCAGCTAGTCCCCCTGATATTAAGGGACAATTTTGCAGGGCCAATCAGCCTAACCTGCACACCTTTGAATTGTGGGAAGAAACTGGAACACCCAGTGGAAACCCATGCACACACGGGGAGGACATGTAAACTCCACATAGACAGGAATCCAAGGTCAGAATTGAACCTAAGTCCCCAGTGCTGTGAGGCAGCAATGCTAACTACTGTGCCACTTTAAACCAGCCCCTCTTCCCTGCCCTACCACCATAACACCATACATTTCCCATGGCTAATCCACCCAACCAACACATTTTCGAACACTAAAGACAATTTGGCATAGTCAGTTCACCCAACCCGCACATCTTTGGAGTGTGGGAGCAAACTGGAGCACCGAAGGAAACCCACACAGACAAAGGGAGAATGTGCAAACAGTGACAGACCTACCCAGTATTTTCAGTGATCACTAAGCCTGGAAGAGTTTTTCTGGACTCATTTTTAGCCACATTCAACTAAGTTTAGGGTTTTGGAAAATGTTTCAACAAATCTGAGACAGAGATGTATTTCTTAGCTTTAATAAAGATTGGGAAGAATGCTGGCAAACAGTGAGTGTTGACAGTTCTGATTGACTATAGGTTGGCAATAACACTGCCTAGGAATCATGATCCCTACCCTTTCTCCTTATATTGCTAACAACCATTAGAACAAAGGCACTTTATGAAGGCCAACAGTAGTAAGGAATGTTATGTGGGGATTCATATCACTGAAAATCACAAACAGTCCTTTTATACAGAAAACATGCCAATATATTCAAAATATATATCTTCTACAGAGAGAAATTACATGCATTTATTATGCCCCTTTGATGGCCTCAGGATGGACTGGGCTACATTAATGACCCTTTGTAGTTTCTTGCAGTCTTGGTCAGAGCCATACTAAGCCGCGATACATTTGAAAAGGATGCTTCCTATAGAACATCTGTAAAAATTAGTGAGCATTTTCTTAGCCGCTTGAGAAAGTAGAGGCATTGATGGGCTTTCTTATTGTTTTAGTAATCTGTAAATTTCTGTTTTATTAATAGAAGGCACTCTACATGACAATCACTGGATAATTGGTATTTGTGATGTTGGTTGCAGGATTCAAATTTGCTAAGCCACAATGGAGAACACCCATGTCACCCCTACAATGGGGGACATATTTGTATTGCATTTGTGAAAGGCTTTATCTATTATCTGAGCAGTAACCTTGAGTGCCACTCAATCTGATAACCAGGTGTGGTGAGTGATACGAGTTTATTGAAGTATTTGATTCCTCCTCAGACTGAATGTGTGATCACTCAAAGCATTGAATAGAAAGGAAAGTTAAATGTATTTACTGGTCACAAGTAGGCTTACATTAACACTACGACAAAGCTACTGTGTAATTTCCCTAGTTAGCACACTCTGAAGCTTATTCGGGTCAATGCACCTAACCAGCATGTCTTTTAGACTGTGGGAGGAAACCAGAGCACCTGGACGAAATCCATGCAGACATGTGGAGAATGTGCAGACTCCACACAGACAGTGACTGAAGTTGGGAATCGAACCCGGGTCCCTGCCACTGTGAGGCAGCGGTGCTAACCAGTGTGCTACTGTGCCACTCGTGGTAAACTAAACTTAGATAAAAAGAAGTACTTGCAGTGAAATTGTGCAAGCTTGCAGCTAACTAGCTGGTTGAACTTGTCCCTCCTAAGTTTTTCTCCTTTTTTGAGACTAGTTTTTTTTTTAATCTGCAACCGTGGACACATGCTTGTTCTTCTCAAGCATCATGATGTCATTCAGACTCTGGAGAAATCAGAGATGATTATTACCATTGGCTTCAAGTCATGAAGCTTTCAGCTAATTCACTAAGTGCCTTTACTACTTTACCACAGGGCTGCTCAGAGGTAAATCTTTTCTGAATTCAGTTTTTTTTTGTTAAAAAGAGACGATAGTCAGTGTGCAGAGACAGGAAAGATATTAAGTATCACAAAAACATGGCATGCAGCTAATACTGGAGTCAATCCTCACTCCTGCTTTTTCATTTAAATCTTCAATGTGCTTATCTTGTTGAAAAAAAATGGAAACATTTCCCAGCTATTAGGGAGTAAATTGCTGGAATTCCTCATTGCTTTTTGGAAGTTCATGACATGGCTTTAAACATCCATCTTGAAATGTACAATTGTTCCAGATTAATAGCTCTTTCCATGCATCAGATTCCATGGGATCCTCCTTGCATTTAGTGAAGGGGAGCTGCAGAGGATATAGGTGGGAAAACAGGGCAAATTAATGATTTTTTTGTACTGTAGCCTGTACTCTCATTGCTTTGAAGAAGACGTGCAGCATTCAGCATTGTTTAAAGAGAAGCCTTTCACTGCGAACGCAAAAGCCAAAGAGAATGGTGTTCATTTTTTTCTCTACCATTAAGCCAAGATGGCCCTTCTAATGCTGTCAAGAAATTTCCCCTATCATTTTGCCTAGACAATTCATTCAAAGGGATAGAGACTAAGCACTTTAGACACATTTAAATTTTCATGAAGCCCAAAGGAAAAGATATGGTACAGGATTAAAGGCAGCACAGTAGCACAATGGTTAGCACTGCTGCCGCATGGCACCAGGAAACTGGACTTGATTCCGATCTCGGGTCACTGTCTGTGTGGAGTTTGCGCATTCTCCACATGTCTGGGTGGGTTCTCTCCAGTGCTCTGTTTTAGTTTATTTATTATTTATGTCACAACAGGCTTACATTAACTCTGCAGTGAAGTTACCGTGAAAATCCCCTAGCCACTCTGGCGCCTGTTCGGTTACACTGAGGGAGAACTTAACACGGCCAATGCACCTAATCATCTTCCAGACTGCAGGAGGAAACTGGAGCACCCACCAGGAGAACATGCAGATTCCACACAGATAGTGACCCAAGCCAGGAATTGAAGTTGGGTCCCTGGTATTGTGAAGCAGCAGTGCTAACCACTGTGCTATCCAAAGCTATGCATGTTAGGTTGGTTGGCTGGGGGATTAGCAGGGTAAACATGTCAGGTTATGGAAATGGGGCTTGGGTGGAATTATGGTCGGTGCAGACTCAATCAGCCAAATGGTTTCCTTCTGCACTGTAGAGGTTCTATGATTTAATGAATGACAAAAATCTAGCACTTTGGAGTTTCTGAAACAATTATGCAGCAGCGATTATGCTCAGTCAATTCAGGACGGTTCTGACAACATTTAATTGTTTGTGATTCTGCGGATAAATTAATGAATTTGAATTCACATTTCAGATAGCAAAACGTTGAATGTCTGATAGGGATTGTAATCAATTGCAATATCCCGCACCTTCCCATTTGTTCCACGTTCAGTATTAAATCTCAGCCAAGACAATTTCAAGTAAGCAAGCCATCAGAAAGAAAATAAACTTTACCTACAAATCCCAAGGGTTAGCTTTCAGAACCTGAGTTTTCAATTAATATAAACACTGCAGCTACGTGCAGATAAACCTAGTTTTACTTTCTGACTGTTTGAAATTTGTCCCTCGAAGCATCCTCAGGGAATTGGGATATTTTGTTTAAGGTGGCCAGTCCTCTTGTGCAACCTTCATTTAACTTGAGCTGGAATAGTTCCATTAACTGGGAGACATAGCCTGCAGTATCTGCATGCAAGTGTTTGGCTCAAGGTTCAGTTTCATGTGTTTGGCTTCAGCGGACAGAGGCGGCTGATGGATTTGGGAGTATCCCAGCAGATTTTGTTCGCCAAAGTTCAGAACATCAGAGATGAACAACAAAATCAGCTGACTGGAAGCCAGAAATATCAATGCCTCTGCCCCAGCTCTGGCTCATAACGTCAGTTGTAGAATTTTGGCATGTGTACATCCTCTCTTCCTATTTTCTTTTCATCAAGTTGATGACAATCAGTGCCATTTTTCCCACTTTCAGCACCCGCTGTCACACCAAGCAATTTCAAGATCATGAGAGACACGGAAGGATAGGCAATCTGGCCCATTGATCCAGATCTACCATTCAATCAGGGCAGGGGTGGGATTTTCCAACCATTTACATTGGTGGGACTTTCCAGTCCTGCCACAGTGAATGGATATTTGGCTGAGCATCAAATTCTCCGTCCTCGCTTGTGACAGCAGTGGAGCATGAAGATCGCGCCCCATGAGTGATATGACTGCGACCTGACCTCCACATTCTTTGCCTCCCCGCTACCACTGCCATAATCTGTTACTCCCTTATTGGTCAAAAATCTGTCTAATTCAGCCTTGAATACATTCCATGACAAACTCCATTGCTCCCTATGGGAAAGAGTTCCAAAGGTTCATGATCTTCTGAGAAAAGAACTTAATAGAGATTAAGTTTTGACTTAATAGAGGTTTATAAGATGATGAGGGGGATAGATAGAGTAGACATGCAGAGACAATTTCCTTGAATAGATGTAGCTGTTACTAGGGGGCATAACTACAAGATTCATGGTAGGAGTTATAGGAGAGATGTCCGAGGTAGATTCTTTACTCATGGTTGGGGTGTGGAATGTACTGCCTGCTGTGATAGTGGAGTTGGATACTTTAGGAACTTTCAAGCTGTTTTTGGATAGGCACATGGAGCACACCAGAATGACAGAGAGTGGGACAGCTTAATTTTGGGTTTGGGCATAGCTTGGCACAACACTGAGGGCCGAAGGGCCTGTATGTGCTGCACTGTTTTACATTCTCAAAGTTCCTCTCATCTCCTTCCTGAATGGGAGGCAGCTTATTTTTAAACTGTGTCCCCTAATTCAAAGTTTTCCGATGAGGATTTGATTTGATTTGATTTATTATGTCACACGTATTAATATGTCGTGAAAAGTATTGTTTCTTGTGCACTGTATAGACAAAGCAGACCATTTATAAAGTAGGAAAGGAGAGGGTGCAGAATATGGTGGTACAATCATAGCTAGAGTGAAGAGAAAGATCAACTTAATATGAGTAGAGTTTTAAAAGCATGGAACAAGAGTAATAGATAAATTAGAGGGTATGCTGGGCATATCTCACGAGAAGTCACCTCATTCCAGTGCCATCATGGATCCAGGGAGAATCTTGAGAGAGAACAATGGTTGGTATTTAATGGGGCGGTGAGAATAATGGGTCTCATTTACTGGCTGGAGAACCAGAGGGAGCCCTATCTTCACCTAATATGGCAGGCTGCCATATTAAGCACCACCGCTGTATAACTGCACAGCATCAGGTCATTCCCAGTGTCAAGGAGTTCAGGAAACTGCCAGGCAATCTGAAACCAGTAGCTCTGTTGAATGGCAGCACAGCCTGGGAGGTGGTAACGTTTGCCAGTGTGATACTCACTCAAAGCCCAGGATCAGGCCACAGGCAAAGGTGAATAATAAACACTGAATACCTTTGATTGAATAACTGCCCTGGGACCCAGAACCAATCGTGCATGGGTTTATTTGTTGTGCTCCCAACATGGCAAGCCCCCTACTTGCCACTGGGATAACACCAGTAGCATAAGCATGCAGCTCTAAAGTGGGCTGTAATAATAGGAAATAGGAGTCAGGCTAGATCACTTGGCATATTAAACCTGCTCCACCATTCAAATGATCATGGTTAACCTTGGGCTTCAACCCCAATTTAGCACCTTCTCCCCAAGTCCCTTAATTCTCTGAGAGACCAAAAATCTGTCTATTCCAGCCTTAAGTGTATTCAACGATGTAGCATCCACAACACTCTGGGCAGAGAAATCCAAAGCTTTGCAATCCTTTAAGGGACAACATTTCTCCTCACCTCAGTTCTAAATTATCAATCCCTTATCCTGAGACTGTATTTCCATATTTTAGACTTCCCCATCAATGGTAACAATCTCTCAACATCCACACTATCAAGTCTCTTCAGTAGAGTGCAAAGGGATCACTTCTCATTTTTCCACACTCCAGAGAATTATAGATCCAGATTTACTCAGCTTTCTTAACATGGGACAAGCCCCAATCACAGGGACCAATTTAGTGAACTTTCACTATACCACTTCCAACATGAGTGTATCCTTTCTTAAATATGGAAACCAAAACTGCACACAGTATTCCAGATGTGGTATCACTAAGACATTGCACAAGCCATCCTTATTCTTATACTCCAATCCCCTTGCAACATGCCATTTGCCTTCATAACTGTTTGCATGCTAATTTTCCAAATACCTTGTACCAAGGTACCCAAGATTCTTTGAACATCAACACTTACAGGTTTTTTCATCTTTGTAAAAATATTCTGGGCAGCAAGTTCATCCACTGGTCTTCCAACCATGAACCTAATTGGGATGGAGGCATGAAAGTGGTGGTGGCTCAACTACCACTCTTCTGCTTGATTAAATACCCAAACAAATTCATCAAGAGGGACAGCATTAAATTCCACCATTCTCTCAGCATTTAGCCTCAGAATCTTTTAGATGGGGCTCTCTCTGGTTCTCCAGCCATCAAGTGAGACCCCATCACCCTCATTGCCCCATTAAATACTAACCATTGTTCCCCTCAAGATTTTTCTTGGGATCTACAATGGCATTGGAACAAGGCGACTTCTCACGAGATGTGCCCAACATGCCCTCTAAGTTATCTATTACTCTTGCTCTATGCTTTTAAAACTGTACTCATATTAGGCTGATTTTTCTCTCCACCCTAGCTATGCTGTACCACCATATTCTGCACTCCCTCCCTTCCTACTTTGTGAATGGTCTGCTTTGTCTATCCAGCACACAAGAAACACCCCTCATTCTTTTAAATTCTAATACATATATACCCAATCTTAACTCAAAAAACAACCCCTTCGTCCATTGAATCAGCCTAGTGAATATTCTCTGAACTGTTTCCATTGCAAGTATACCCTCCTTAAGACAAAAAACTTGTCCAACACACTGTCAGTTTGGTTTCAATGCTTTGTACAGTTATTTCAAGACTTGCTTACTTTTCCACCTCATTTCTCACAATAAAGGCCAACATCCCATTTTCCTTCTTTATAGTTTGCTGTAACTGCATGCTAACCTTTTATGATTTATGTACAAGGAAACCCAGATCCCTCTGTACCACAGAATTCTGCAATCCTTCTCTATTTAAATAATATTCTGCTTTTCTATTCTTCCAGCCAAAGTGGGCAAATTCACTGTTTCCCACATTATACTCCATTGCCAAATTTTTCGCCAATTAAGCTATTGCAGACATATCATTCCTCCAAATTGCTCTTCTACTTATCTTTGTCTCATCAGCAAATTTGTCTGCAATGCAGTCTGGACTTTGTCCAAGTCATTAATGTAAGTTGCAAGTAGTTGACATCCCAGCACTGATCTCTGTGGCATACCATTAGTTGAAGTTTGCCGATATAAACATGACCCTTTTGGCCTGGTTCTCCATTTCCTACTTGTCCGCCATTCCATGTTGGTAGGAGCAATAACTGTTCTTTAATGTGACATCTTATCAAATGTATTTTGTAAATCCAAATACATTGCATCTACTGGTCCCCCTTTATCCATTGTGCTTGTTACATCCTGAAAGAGCTCTAATAAATTTGTCAAACTTGATTTCACTTTCACACTTTGACTCTGATTATACTGTGATCTCTTTTGTTACATTTCCTTAATAAAGGATTCCAGCATTTTCCCAATGAAAGATGAAACTGGTCTATAATTCCCTGCTTCCTGTTTCCCTCTTCTTGAATAATAGTCACTATATTTGCAGGTTGCCAATCATTAAGTTCAGTTTAGTACAGGCCAGATGGAAAATAAAGTTTCCTCACTATATGAAAAGTCCAATCTTATAAACACATCTAATCTCCCAAATCAACTATATTTTGTGTACTTGTGCAATGAGACTTTGACTTAGTGCCTATTATGAATAAATAATGTCAGTAGTTTAAAATGTCTAATTCATTTGGAATCTTTACAGCTGCTAAAAAGAGGAATCATCCATTAAACTGAATTGAATTGAAATCCATGTTCTAGAGATGGAAGGACAGAGACATTGTAGAATTCGAGGTAAATCTAATGGATTTATCTCTCCATTCCCATTTACTCTGTAGATGCTATGTTTCCTTACCTGGTATTTTGCTTCTGAACTTGATCATGTATATGGGTTTTGACTTGGAAAAGAAAATGATGGATGTGCACTTCTGTCAGCCCCTCTGTCTACATTTGAAGACAGCCTTGTCAGCTGTAGAAATGGCATTCTGGCCTTCATTGCAAGAGGATTTGAGTATAGGAGTAAGGATGTCTTGCTGCAGTTATACAGGGCTTTGGTGAGGCCACATCTTGAGTATTGTGTGCAGTTTTTGTCTCCTAGTCTGAGGAAGGACATTCTTGCTATTGACGGAGTGCAGCGAAGACTCACCAGACTGATTCCTGGTATATGAAGGCAGGTTGGATTGACAAGGCTTGTACTCACTGGAGTTTAGAGAAATGAGACTGCATAGAAATATGTAAAGTCCTGATGGGACTGGATAGGCTAGGTGCAGGAAAAATGTTCCTGATGGTGGGGAAGTCCAGAACTAGAGATCACAGTCTAAGGGGTAAGCCATTCAGGACTGGGATGAGGAAGAACCTCTTCACTCAGAGAGCTGTGAACTTGTGGAATTCTCTACCACAGAAAGCTTTGGGGCCAATTCGTTCAAGAGGTAGCAGAACACGGCTTTTGTGGCTAAAGGGATCCAAGGATATGGAGAGAAAGTGGAAGTGGGATACTGAAAGTGCATGATCAGCCATGGTAATATTGAATTGTGGTGCAGGCTCAAAGGGCCTGCATCTATTTTCTGTTGTTTTTATGTAATAGCTCAGCTGGTAGTAGCCTTTCTTCTGAGTCAGAATGTAGCATCATTATAGATCCAATCCCACTCCAGGGATTTGAGTATAGAAATTGAGACTGGCAGTTCCATGAAGTACTGATGGAATGCTGGATTGTAGAATTTTGGATGAAAAATTAAAGCCCTGACCATTCTGTTGAATATATATAAAGTCCCATGGCATAATTTGGAAATAGGGCTTTATTCCTGGCCAACATTTACTCCCCAATGAATATCACTAAAACAGATTATTTGGTCATTATCACCTTGCTATTAGTGGATGTTTGCTGTATGGACATTGGCTGCTACATTTCTTTCTTCACTTGTAAAAGTACTTCTCTGGCTACAAAACGTTTTGGGATGTCCTGAGGTCATAAAGGCCGCTACATAAATGCAACTCTTCCTTCCTAGAAATCAGCTTCGGAATAGATTTGGTTTTAGAGCTTGGACAAAAGCTTCAGCGTGAAACCAGTATCATAAATAAAGCATTTTAAATTTGGACTGGCTTCAAATTAACTTAATTGCCCCAAGCCACTTACAGGCAAATTTTTAAAAATCTGAACCATTAATCAACAACCTCGATGCAGCCAAGAATACACAAACATCACTAAGATGGCCTCAGGCTGGATTCTGAAGCACATTTGCAATAATTTTATTTTGCTGTAATTACTCATCCCAGTTCCAAACAACAATCATCTTTGTTTCAACTCTATTCGGCAAAGTGTATTTAATGTCTAGAACTTAATACTCATTTTATTCCAGTAGTTAAGTTGTTAAAGCATTATTGATGAATTAATTTAAACGCATCAAAGGTGTCTACTTTCAGAGAAGAGGACAGTTACAGTTACTGCATCAGTAACAAGCTCCAAAGCCCCTTTGATTGACATCAGTACTCAGCACTCTCTTCCACCTTTTTCCATCAGAATAATGATACAAAAGTCTGAGATCATGTACCAATCGACTCAAGAACAGCTTCCTCCCTGCCACCATCAGATTTTTGAATGGACCTAGCGTATTAAGTTAATCTTTCTCACACCCTTGCTATGACTGTAACACTGCATTTTGCACCTTTCTTCCCTATGTACTCTATGAATGGTATGCTTTATCCGCATAGTGCGCAAGAAACAATAATTTTACACTGTATGCCAATACATGTGACAATAATAAATCAAATCAAATCAGGCTTTTCCGCTCCCAGTGAAAATAAAGAAGTCACTCTGAAGATTTGTCGTTCCTACACTGCTCAAGAATGCTCTTGGTAGGTTGGGCCTACATTGAGTGCAACCGTAAACACATGTAGAATGTGCAGCCCACTCTGTATCATAAACATAGAGGCTTAATTCAGGTCAAGGAGAGAGGGTGAAAAATGAGAGATCACTGCAGAAATGATCCAGGAGTAAATTAATACTTATCTTTAAAATCCATCATAAATCACAAAAACCTGTAACCAGACTTTTATTGGAGGCTAGAATCATAGAATCTACAGTGCAGAAGGAGGCCATTTGGCCCATTGAACCTGCCCTGACAGCAATACCAACCAGATCCTATCCCCACAATCCCACATATTTACCCTCCTAATCCCCCGACACTAAGGGGCAATTTTTTAGCACGGCCAATCGACCTAACCCGCACATCTTTGGACTGTGGGAGGGAACCAGAGGAAACCCACACAAACATGGGGAGAACATGCAAAATCCACACAGACAGTGACCCAAACCGGGAATCTAACCCAGGTCCCTGGCACTGTGAGGCAGCAGTGCTAACCACTGCGCCGCCTCTCAAATTCTCATTCTGAATTAATTCCCAGTCATACATGGGAGCGATTTTACATCAGGATCAGAATTGCGACATTCTAATTGGGTATGAACAAAGAATAAGGAAATAAAAGAAAGGACAGGGGGAAAACAGCTCGCCCATCAAACTCGCTGGGGTCTTTTAAAAGAGTCTGGATGAGCACATGGGATTTAAAGGGATTGGGAGTTACAGATAGTTCTATGGACTGGTAAGTATGGATATGATCAATGCAACTTATGGGCCGAAGGGCCTGTTTGTGCTGTTGTGTTCTATGTTCTATGTTGTCTGGACCACACCTACCCACATCTCTCAGCCTAGTCAAAAAAAAGGAGAAAAAGGCTAATTTGAGAAAGAACCAAAAGATCGCTAAAAATCTCTGATCTCTAAAAGTATTCAAGCAAGTTTCAGTCACTGATGATACTAGACTCAAATAACACACCTATCTTCTATAATTCAAGATGACCTTCATTCCATCGATTCATCCACGCCCTTTTGAGAAAATATTGTGAACCCACTCACATCGAGTATCAAGAGAACCTATCCCAGAGATCATCAATTCATAGAATTGTCAAAGAGGCCATTTGGCTCATTGAGTCTGCACTGACTCCCTGAAAGAGCATCTTACCTAAGCCTAACCTTCCACCCAACCCCATAACTACGCACAATTACTATGGCTAATCCACCTAACCTACACATCTTTGGACTGTGGGAGGAAACCAGAGCAACCCCACACACACACGGGGAGAACGTGCAAACCTAACCAAAGCCAAATGTGAACCTGGGTCCCTAGCACTGTGAGACAGCAGTGCTAACTACCGTGCCGCTATTTTCTGCCCAATGGACTCTGACAAAGAACCAATGGCACTTGAACTTACCTCTGCTTTCACTCCATAAAGATGCTGCCAGACCTGTTTAGCACCCTCTGTTTGTTTATACATGTTAGCACCAGTTTGTGTTTCCAATCGCATCATGACTCTTCATGACTTTTAATGCCCACCTCAGCCCCCTCCTCCACTGCCTAATCCATGACCACTGTCCCCTCCCCATCACAACCGAGTTAAAACCAGGCTAATCTATGATAATGGATTAATGGTGGAAAAACCATTTTATCCCACCTTCTGTCCTGGAATTTCATCAATTTTCCAGGGACCCAAAGCTGTAGGGAGACAGCACGGAAGTTAAAGAGTGCCAATAATCCTAGTGCTAGATGGTCAGGCAAGAGTAGGGCAGAGAACAAGGGTAATTTAGATTATACTGCTTTTATTTCAATGCAAGAGCATGACAGGCAAGGCAGATGAATTCAGGGCATGGATTTATGGTACATGGGACTGAAATATTAAAGCTACTACTGAAACTTGGCTAAGGGAGGGGCAGGACTGAAAGCTCAATATTTCCAGGTACAGATGCTATAGAAAAGACAGGAGGCAAGAGGGAGAGGGGATGGGGGTTTCATTTTTGATTAGGGAGAATATCACAGCCATACTGAGAGGGAATGTTTCTGAGGATTCTCCCAGGGAGTCCATATGGGTAGAACTGAGAAATAAAAAGGGGGAGATCAACTTAAAGGATTGTATTATAGGCCTCCAAGAAGTCAGTGGAAAATTGAGGAGCAAATATGTAAGGGGATTACAGATAACTCCAAGAAAGGGTGGTAATAGTAGAGGACTTCAGCTTTCTCAACATTGACTGGGACAGTCATAATATTAGGGGCTTGGATGGAGAGAAATTTGTTGAGTGTATTGAGGAGGAATTTCTCATTCATTTTGTAGATGGCTCAACCAGAGAGGAGACAAAACTTGACCTCCTCTTGGGAAATAAGGAAGAGCAGGTGACAGAAATGCTAGTGAAGGATCACTTTGGGACAGTGACCATAATTCTATTACTTTTAAGATAGCGATGGAAGATGATAGATCTGGCCCAAAAGTTAAAATTCGGAATTGGGGCAAGGCCAATTTTGGTGTTATTCTGGACGAACTTTCAAATGTTGATAGTGGGAAGGCAGAGAGACATCTGGTAACTGGAAGGCTTTCAGAAATATGTTAACCAGGGTTCAGGATAGACAAGTGCCTTTTAGAGTGTAGGGAAAGGCTGGTAGAAGTAAAGAACTGTTCCTCAAGATGAGATGACTCTTCGGGATCAATAAGGTCATCTATGTGTGGATCCACAAGAGATGGGTAAGATCCTGTATGAATATTTCTCATCATGATGAATATTATTGCTGAGAAAGATATGGATGTAAGGGAACTTGGGGAAATAAATACTGATGTCTCCAGGAGTGTACATATTACAGAGAAGGAGATGCTGGAAGTCTTGAAAGATAGATAAATCCCTGGGACGTGATGAAGTGTACCCCAAGATGTTGTGGAAGGCTACAGAGGAAATTGCGGATCCCATAGCAGAGATATTTGAATCATCAATAGTCATGGGTGAGGTGCCTGAAGATTGGAAGGTGGCAAATGTTGTGTCTTTATTTAAAAAGGACTGGAGGGAAAAGCCTGGGAACTGCAAGCAAGTGAGCCTAATGTCTGTAGTGTGTAAGTTGATTGAAGGTAGTCTGATGGACAGGATCTACAGGCATTTAGACAGGAAGGTTCTGATTAGGGAGAGTCAGCATGGCTTTGTGAGTGGAAAGTTATGTCTCACAAATTTGAGTTTTTTGAATGGGGTAACCAAAAAGGTTACCAAGAGAGCAGTGCAGTTAAAGGTGTCTACATGGACTTTAGCAAAACCTTTGACAAGGTACAAACTGGTAGGTTGTTGCATAAGGTTAAATCTCATGAGATCCAGGGTGAGGTTGCCAGTTGGATACAAAATTGGCTGATGACAAAAGACAAGGGGTGGTTGTAAGGGGTTGTTTGTCAAACTGGAGGCCTGTGACCTGCAATGTGCTTCAGTGATCAGTGCTGGGTCCACCGTTATTTGTCATTTATATTAATGATTTGGATGAGAATTGAGTAAGTTTGCAGATGACATCAAGATTGGTAGAAAAGTGGATGATGAAGAAGGTTATCTAGGATTACACTGGGATCTTCATCAATTGGGCCAGTGGGCTGATGAATGGCAGATGGAGTTTAGTTTAGATGAATGCGAGGTGATGCATTTTGGTAGATCAGACCAGAACAGGACTTACTCAGTTAATGTTGGGGCATTGAGGAGAGCTGTCAAGAAAAGAAATGTAGAGATATAGGTTCATAGCTCCTTGAAAGTGAACTCACAGGTAAACAGAATGGTGAAGAAGTCATTCGGCATCCTTGGTTTCATTGATCAGAATATTGAATAATGGAGTTGGGACACCTTGTTGAAGTTGTAAAAGACATTGTTAAGGTCACACTTGGAATACTGTATACAATTCTGGTCACCTTATTACTGAAAGGATACTATTAAACTAGAAAGTGTGCAGAAAAGGTTTACTAGGATGCTATGGGACATGATCATTTGAATCATAAGGAGAGGCTGAATGGACAGGGGTTTTTTTTCTCTGGAGGTTAGGAGTTTAGGGGTGATTCTTTTAGCAATCTATAAAATAATGAGAGACATAGATAAGATAGATAGTCAACATCTTTTTTCAAATGTAGAGATGCTAAAACTAGACAGCATAGATTTAAGGTGAGAGAGGAGAGATATAAGAGGGTCCGGAGGGCCAGTTTTTTCACACAGTGGATGTGAACGTCTAGAATGAGCTGCCAGAGGTAATAGTAGAGGTGGGTACAATTTTATCTTTTAAAACGCATTTAGACAGTTACATGGTTAAGATTGGTATGGAGGGATATGAGCCAAAAGCAGGGAATTGGAAAGAGCTAAATGGTAAAAACCTGGCAGCATGGAAAAGTTGGGCCAAAGGGTCTGTTTCCATGCTGTAAACATCAATGATTCTGTGCTAAATTATGTTGTGCATTTCTACCTTGTAGCTGAGAATCTTTGTCTTTTTACAGTTCCTCAATGACATCAAGCTGTTGGAACTTAAAAATTTACTTCGAACTAAAGAATGGATATCTTACCTACATTAGATATGATCCTTCAGAATTGCCAGTGATGGCCAGGTATTTGAAATAATAGTATCACAAGGTAGCTTCTGACCTGCATTTTTGTTACTTGTAGAATTAAAGCAGTATCAATACTACTAACACTTCCTCCCCAGGGCTATGCTTCTTAAAGGATTTAGGTACCTTTCCTGTTCAGCCAGGCGGTCCATTAGCAGTCTCAAGGCAATATCCGGGTACAGTAAATGATTTCTCAAAGTCACGTCCTTTACCTAACCCATCAATCAGAAGGAAGTAGCCACAACTGGCTGACAGTGATTTCAGCATCAGGCTAAGTGGGTGTCATTACAGGAAGTGTGCAGCGTGTGGTCAGCTAAACCACCTGAAAACGCTGTCCAGAAGCACTTAGAATGAAATTATGAGAGCTCTCTGTGACTCAGAACCACCACACCTTACAATGTAGCCTGGGTTAAGTTAGTGCAGCTTTGAGTCTGATCACTGCAAGGGTGGTGTGTTGGAGTCGGGGGTGGGGGGAGGGGGGGCTGCTGTAATGGAAAAGGGTACAGTGGAAAAAACAGTGATAAAGCTGTTGACCCTCTTGTCTTTGAGCCAGAGGTTGTGGGTTCAAATCCCATTCCAGATGTTGTCGGCTGTCCCTCCAATAGAAACCATGTCGTAGAGATGCCAGCGTCGGACTGGGGTGGGCACAGTAAGTAGCCTCACAACACCAGGTTAAAATCCAACAGGTTTATTTGGTAGCACAAGCTTTTGGAGCATTGCTCCTTCATAAGAAGTGTGAAGAGTTGTGTTCATAATGTTCTTCAAGGCGGCCTTCACGACACACAACAATGCAGAACTACCGAGCAAAAAGTGATAACCAAGTTCTGCACACTTGGGGACGGTCTCAACCGGAACTTTGGATTCATGTCACACTTTATGTAACCCCCGTGACTTGCCTGAGCTTGCAAAATCTCACTAACTGTCCTGGCTGGAGACAACACACACCACTTTAATCTGTGCTTAACTCTCTCTCCACTCACATTGTCGGTACCCGTGAGGACTTGTTTATCTATAAAGACTCACATTCAACCATTTTCTTGCAAATTGAGATGTGTCTATGTATGCCATGTTTGTGAACACAATTCTTCACTCATCTGAAGAAGGAGTAACACTCCCAAAGCTCATGCTACCAAATAAACCCATTGGCCTTTACCTGGTATTGTGAGACTTCTTACTGTGCTTCTTCGATGCAATGCAGCTCTATCAGAGGTGCTGTATTTCAGGTGAAGCATTAAACTAAGGCTGTGCTGTTTGTGGTGGATATAAAAGATCTCATAGAGATTGTTATACAGAGTGCAGAAAATGCCCTTTGGCTCAGTGAGTCTACACAGACAATATCTCCCACTAAAAGTTCCTTCATCCCATTTTCTGCACTTGTCCCTTATTCTTGAATGTTATAATATTTCAATTATTCATCCAATTTTTTCTTTTAAAGTTGCAAGGATTGCAGTCTCCACTACCTTCCCAGGCAATGCATTCCAGATTTCCACCACCCTCTGAGCCAATATTCAAAGAAGAGTAGAGGAATTCTCCCCTTACAAATGCCCATCAACAAACACTACAAAAGCAGTTTACCTGTCATCATGTTTCTATTTGTGGGACCTCATCCTGTGCAATTTGACTGCTATGTTTCCAACCTTACAACCTTATACATCAAATGTACTTTATTACATATAAATTGTTATGGAACATCACAACTGCTATACAAATGCAAGTTATGTATTTTCATGTTCCCCAATTGGTATAAGGTGCATTGGCCTTAACTGAGTTGAGTACAAAGCAGAATTTGAACCAATGGTTGTTGCACTAGTGTACATTTAACCTCCTCAGCCAAGACCAGTTTCTCCCCCAATTTGTCCCATTTCAAAGTCAGCTTTTCATAGGACATCAGCTCATTGTATTTAAACGGTCAGCACATCATACTTTTATATCAACTTCAATGCAGAAAGACATCCAAGGTATCTTATGAACGCACAATCAGAATGCTACAAACAAGGAAATGTTAGGACATCTGACTAACAACTTAGACAAAGACGGGTAGGGTTTCTCAAAAGCCTTGATGGAGACTGAATTGGTGGAGGGGAGAAGTTCAAAGACACAATTCCAGGGATTAAAAGTTGAAAGAGGGGCTGCTTTGATGGGGCATCAGAAGTAAGTGATGCATATGAGATCGGAGTTGGAGGAACGCATAGCCAATGGAGGCTTCTAGAGTTTGAAGCGACATGGAGTTGAGGCCATTAAGAGATTTGACCATGCAGATAATGATTCTAAATTGAAGGCATTGAGAATAGGTAGTCAGTGTGGATTACCAAGGACAGCAGTGATTTCTGAATAGAACTATGTGAGTTAGGATGCAGGTTGCAGAATTTTGGAAGTACGGAAGTTTATGGGAGAATGGAAGGTGAGAGGACAGCCAGCAGATTACAGAATTACAGCATTGTCCCAGTACAGAAGGAGTCAATTCCGCCCACCATGTCAGTCCTGGATCTTCAAAAGAATATTCCACCTGGGATCATTTCCAAACCTACTCCCCATAACTCTGCACATTCTTCCTTTTCAGAAAACAATCTTGAATGCCTTGGTTGAAACTGTCTCCATCAAACTCTCAGGGTGTGCATTACAGACCTTCATTACCCATTGTGCGAAAAAGTTTCTCCTCAAGACTCCATAGCTTTTTTTGCCAATTACCTTAAATCCATGCCTCTGGATCCTGTTCATTCCACCAATGAGAATAACGTTCCCCATCTACTGTCCAAAACCGTGATGATACACCTATCAAATCTCCTTTCAATCTTCTCGTCTCCAAGAAAGACGAGGAGGTGATTGGAATATTCAAGTTTGGAAGAGAAAAAAGACATGGCTAATGATGCCAGTGCCTGAGTCAGGCATGGAGATGGGCAATATCATGAAAGAATTGGTAATCACCTTTATTATTGCAGTTGGGTGCTCAGCTAATGGTCAAATGGGACCTCAAGATTATCAACAGTTTGACTTCAGTAGGAAACAGGGGACAATATGTATGGCAGAGGCATTGCACTATGCCAAAGACCAAAAAAAATCAACAATCTGCGATTAACAAAGTATTACCTCTCAATCCAGTTCACCATACCATTTCACTCCACCCTTCCAAAGAGATCTTCTGCTAATGTTCCTGCATGAAAATCCAATAGATTCTGACTGCACCTTCCTTATCCCTAAGAAATCCAGTCTGTTTCATTGCATTTTCTATTTTAGTTCAGCGTACGTACATCAGGTCAACTTCATGTAGACTCTCAGTCCAGACTAAATAACATTTGTTTTCTTTTTTCATGAGATCTGGGCATCATTGGCTAGGCTAACATTTATTGCCCATTCCTAATTACTATTGAGGAGTCATTTAACCACATTATCTGGAGGCACATATAGGCCAGACCAGGTAATAAACCAGATGGATTTTTATGACAACCGTCAATGGTTTCACAATCATCATTGGATTTTTTCATTCTGGATTGTTATTCAATTCAGGTATCACCATTTTCCATGGTGGGATTCAAACCAGACTGTGGGTCTCTGGAATACTAGTACAGTGATAATACATTCCCCACTGCGCACTCTGATATGCATAACTGTCTGAAAAAAGCAACATGGCCAAGAATGAGATGGCCAATCAAAATTAACCCTTTTAAATCTGGCAGTGGTTGGGGCAAAGCAAGCTGCATGATAACGAAGTACCAAAAGTCAAATAGATTTCTAGTTTCTCAAAAACGTTTTAAATACCAGTATTCCTGTTATCTGATTCGAACCATGTGATGTAGTTCTTCAATGCAGTTATAAGTCTTGTGCTTAAAAATTGAAGCCTTTACTGGAGTTGTAATCTGGCATCACCATCATTTCACTTTGTATTCAATTTGCTTTTATCTCTCACACTTCCAGTACCAAAAGAGAAAGAAAGATTAGACACGAGGAACACAAAAGAAGCAGCAATGTTTTAAATTAAAAGGCAAAACAAACAGCCTGTTATATAGACTACGGTTTTCCTGCTTTCATTTTAGAAGGTCAAATCTGTAATTACATTCAAGCAAAAATCCCACTTTTCTCCTTCTTATACATTACTGGAATTCCAGAAAATGTATTGGGAACTGCAATGATGAGAATTCTGAGAGAACAGCCATGGGGTGAGGGCAGTGGCACAGTGGTTAACACTGTTACCTCACAGAACCAGGGACACCGGTTCAATTCCCAGCTTGGGAGTGTCTCCTCAACAGCAATTAGGAATGGGCAATAAATGTTGGCCCAGTCAGTCACACCCACATCCCATGAAAAAAGACAAAGAGTATAATTTAGTCTGTGCAGAGTCTGCACATTCTCCACATGTCTGTGTGGATTTCCTCTGGGCGTTCTTGTTTCCTCCCCCAGTCCGAAAGGCATGCTGGTGAGATGCACTTGCCGTGCTAAACTCTCCCTCAGTGTACCCAAACAGGCGTGGAATGTGGCGACTCGGGGATTTTCACAGTAACTTCGTTGCAGTGTTAATATAAGTCTACTTGTGACACACTGATAATAAACAAATAAATAATCAGTAAAAGCAGTTTTCACACCTCAGATTCCTAAAAGCCAGAAATTAATTCTGTGTTAACATGATGCAATTGGATAAATCACTCCATCGCGTGTCAGGCAAGATTCACCTCATCAAACAGTTGAAGGTGTTCGGTCCCATGTGTTAACAAAGGTCTGTTTGTCATGGGAGCAGTGTATTTCTATAAATAAAACTCAGCATCATGCAGTCAACACTTACACCTAAATATAGGTTTATTCGCTGAGGTATCGGCTCCAGTGTAAATGTTTTCCACATCTATTAAGCGCCTTGAGGAGGTTTACTACATTAATAGCACAAAATAAATGCAAATTGTCACTGTATATGTGGCAGTGCAAACCTCATTTTAGGAATAAACATTTAGAGTTCATTTGGTTGCGAGTGGAAGAGGAACCAGTTTTCTTATGATGAAGTGACAGCTGGTAGATGAGGCATCAACCCCCTCTGTAATTAGGTGATTATTCTTTATACCTGAGTGCAGCTGCCAAGTGTTGGAAAGGCATTGACCCATGGAAGTCAATACATCCAAATCTCAACCAGTATCCCCCATTAAATGCACTTTCTAACTAGGAGGTCACCAGGTACAGATCAAGACCAAGGATTCTGGTTGATACCTCTCTTCCTCCTGATAATCAACATTGAGATAGTGTTGCTTTGTCATAGACCTGTTTTTGGCATTCCCTTTAATACACCCCACATTCCAATATTAAAGACCATTTCTAACCAAGAAGCTGGCTATGATTATATCAAGGCCAGATTTCAGATAGAAAGCAGACAATGGCTGGAATTTTACCACCACACTTGCCCCAGAATCAAAGCGGGCGCGGCTCACAGGATGGCATTCTCTGTTGGCCTTGGGCAGCTTCTTACATGCCTCAAGCGGGCGAGGTGGTAGCAACAAGAATGCGGCTAGGGAGTGTAATCACTGGCATGACTTCATCGCCACCTTCTCAAAAGCGGTTAGGTTAGGGTAACAAATGTTGGCCGTGCAGCAATGCTCACATCCCGTGAATGAATTTTTTTGGAATTACCACTCCATGGCAATAAGAGCATAGGAAATGGGATCAGGAGTAGGCCATACAGCCTCTCAAGCCTGCCTAACTATTCAACAGATCACGGGTTATCAAGGACCTTGTTCCCCATGTCTCTTGATTACCAAATCCCAGCCTTGAATATTTTCAATGGCTGATCATCCGCAATCTATTGAGATAGCTAATTCTGAAGATTTACAACCTTCTGACAGAGGAAATGCCTCCTCACCTCAGTCTTAACATAGAAAATAGGTGAAGGAGTAGGCTATTTGGCTCTTTGAACCTGCATCATTATTCAATATGACCATGGCTAATGCCCTACCCTGAAACTATTCTGCCAATTCTAGACTTTCCAAGCAAGGGAAACAAACTTAAGGTGTCTAACAAGTCAAGTCCCCTCAGATATCAATTGATACTACCAATCTCCATCTACTATCTAAAACTTGTTGCACACAAGGATATAGGGAACTCACAGAGGGAAAAAAATAGCAGGCTGAAATAATTGGGAGTAGAAGAGGTCTTTTTTAATACAGAATACATACGGCCAGGTTAAAAAAAATCTACAATTAAGACTTTATTACTCCCACTTTGCTGTAGTGTGTACAGGTTAGGGTTGCCAACCCTCCAGGACTTTAATGTTAATCTCCTGGACACAGCTACAAGCAACCCACGAGGAAAATCGTGGGTGCTTCAGTTTTTTTGAATATAAGAAATATTGGAAATAGAGGAAAAGGGTCCTTTACTGGGAAGGGCAGTTGGGGGAGTGGTCAGGAATCAAGCCCCCCAGGTGAATGTTCAGCCAGAGTTGGCAACCCTAGCACAGGTATGTGTGGCGTCAGCAGTTTCGCTGCTAATACTCCCTGTTTTGTGCGTCCACAGGGAGCTTTGACGATCATTACCTGGGACTGGCTTCCCAGGCACATCCCAATCAGCAGCAAGCACAGGTAACCTATGGATTTTTATACATGTTCTCTCATGTATCATTGCTCTTCAAAATTGGACACAGCTACAAGAAACCCATGAGACAAGTCGTGCACACGTCAGCTTTTTCTTTGAATGTAAAAGGTATTGGAAATAGAGGAAAAGGCTGCTTTACTAGAGAGTGCAGTTGGAGGAGGCGGAGGGACAGGGGGTCATGAATTGGAAGGTGTGAGGGTCTTGGGAACACAGATTATCTGGTGTACATAAAGTCTAAAAGAGAAGCCTACTTCCTGAACTTCACCATTTCCCAACATGCTGGCTTTTATTTATGTCAAGAAACTCTCCTGCTTTTGAGTGAGCGGGAATGCACAAGTCCCCCACTGTCATCGAACATGCCTCTGGTGCAAGAAACAGGACCACAGCTTTGATGTGTGTCGAAATAGCAGCACACCCTGCCACCGAGTGATAGGATTCAAGTTTCCACCCACCAATTCTCCATCTGGCAAGTTCTCAATTTCAGCCATACCCTCAAGGGGCCAAGGCATTAATCAGACAGTAGACAGTTCCTATTGTGCGAACAGATTGCGTGTAGCACGTGGAACTCACGAAAGGAGGAAAGAGAAAAAATATATATATCATGAGATTTACTTAAGGAAAATACTGGTTATTGCAGAGGTCATGAGCAACTTCAAAGGTGGCTGCGGGTGACTAAATCAACAACCCATCTACTCACAATTCTAACAGGGAACAAAGACTAATGAAGAGGTTGCAAGCCTGCAAAGTTCTCCAGTGGTTCAGCCAACATCTTAGCATGCAAGATCGAAGTTGACACTTTCCTTGTCCCATCACCTGAACCTCTTGAGTTTGTTGCAGTCTTGAAAGTACTTTGCTGTTGCTGTTTTATTCACGTCCTTGATCACAACTGTCAATTTTTAATTATCCACCAATCCATTTGGCTGTGAGGTTTCACCATCCAGCCGCGTTGCCTCACAAGAACAAAACTATAATAATGCCAGATAACTACTATCATAGAGTCTGTGCCTGGTAAAAAATTGTAATCACAAAATTATACTGTTTTGTCAAGCACTTTGTAAATATGTTATATAATCACAAATACACAAAGGAGCATCCACACAAACATAATATAATATATTATATATATATGTTATATATTATATATATTATGTATATTATATATATGTATACCACAGGAAAGAAATAAAACCACACGCTGATTGAGGAGATGAAATAGAGTTGGAGGAAGATTCTATGGAGCATAAATACCAGCACACAGTGCGCTGCCATGTTATTAGTATGTTTGTCATGGAAAAAAGTGTATTTATTCTTATCCATAGAGTGTGTATTCCAGTTAATTAATCCAGCAGCAGGCTTTCTTGTGTTTAAAAATAAAGCAAGTTATGCATTCTATCAGACTTACCCTCAAATTACACAAGTCATGCATTCGGTCTCATGCATGTATGCACACATACAAACAGGCGCATACACACACACACACACACACACACGCGTGCACACACACATGCATATACATATACACACAAACACGTACATACATGCACATGGATCATACACATACGCACATGCATAGCACATGCAGCACACATACACACACACACACACATATATATAAAGATTGGATACAAATAAAGATAGTGCACTTTTACAGTTACAGTTAGTTCATTCTTTGATTTATGATTTCCTGTCTTCCACAGAGCAGACATTTGGTTTCTTAATTTAAAGTTGAAGTGAAGATTTTGTAAAGTGAAGAGTTTACAGAAGGTTGCAGGTTTCCTGCAGTCGAGTATCTCAGAGGTTTATTCTGACATGAACTTTGAAACTGAAGAGAAGGTTAAATACTTTGGCTGCTTGATGACATGCAGTTAGTTTCAGTTTAGGTCTGTTTCTTAGTGTGGCTAAAGACTGATAGTCACACAATTGGAAGAAGTGAATACATTGGAGAAATCACAGAGGAAGTTTACAAGAATGGTTCCAGGGGTGAGAAACTTCAGTGATAAGGATAATTAGAGAGATTGGGAATGATCTCGTTGGAGAGAAGGCTGAGGAGACATTTGATACAGATATTCAAAATGATGAGGGGCTGGACAGAATAAATAGGGAGAAACTGTTCTCACTCATAAAAGATCAAGAACAAGGGGACAGAGATCTTCTTGTTCCACTGACGATGAATTCCCGAGGCGTATCTCCTGGCTGCAGAGGGCGCACACAATGGAAAACCCCATTGACAGCAGCAGCCCAGAAGATCCCACCACCAACCAATAGTGGTCCATCTCCGCTGCCGAAACGTGTCACAGGAGAGAAAGGAACGTGTGGGAGGGGGACAAGGAAAATTCTGCCGTGACCTGAGAAAGTAAAATTCATACAACCCATTGTTCGGAACTAGAATTCACTGCCTGAAAATACGATGGAGGGAGGTTCACTCAAGGAATTTGAAAGGATAGTGGATGGTTTACTTGTGCAGGGAAAAGAAACTAAGTCAAGTTCTCATTTAGTGAGCTAGTGTAGACAGGGTGGGCTGAATGGCCTGCTCTGCGTTATAACAATTCTATGAAACCAGCTTTGGTTAGGTGACCACTGGATTAATAATTCTGGGGTCTACCCAGGCTGGTTTGGATGGAGGTTGGGGAGCGGGGGAGAACGCAATTGTGACTCAAAGAAGAATTGATAAAAGCCATGGAGTTTCAATCTTCCTTTTTCTTCAGTAAAGAATGGCAATTTAGAAATTCCACAGTTTTTAAATGTTTTCCCATCCTTAAACAAGTCCACAAAATTTTGTGAGGGACCCTCAATTATTTCTGTATTTAATTGTGTGTTCACTAGAGACTTGATATTGTCTATTGCCCAAATGCCAACAATCACATTTGCAGCAACCATCTTTCGAGCTTATTTGTGTCAAAGTTTTAGAATAATTGCAAGTTTCTACTATTACATGCCGGTATTGGGCATGACAGGGATTATCTCTATGCCAAAACTGTTGGTAATTTTTAGGTCAACCACGTTTAACACAAATAGAACATATTAAGAAACTACAGCTGAGAAATTCATTTTGGTGGTATTTGCAAATTCTTACTTCTTTGCCTGCAATTTTGGCTGAACTCTTAACCCAGTTAACATAAATAGATGCAAACCTACAATGGACGAAAGAGTGTCCTACAAAAATATTGAGCGCTCATCTGCGATTATCAGCAAGAGAAACATCCAGGCTTTAATGTGCAACAGTACCGCTGTACATGTCACAGCATCAAACATCTTGTGCTCACCTCAAAACTGGAAAATCCGGCCCGAAGTCAGACCTTTGCATAGTCTGCCCCCAACCCACCTCTCCCCCGCCATCCACTACGATTCCCATGGCGGGTGGGAGAGGAAAATTCCCCCTTTGTGAAATCGTTGGGTACACTGTCATACTGCTGAGCTGACTGGGACTAGGATTGACACCAATTAACAAAATGAACAACTAACACCAACGCAGCAAATATAACACAGTCATCCCTGTGGAGTTGCCAGTGTTGGACTGGGGTAAGCACAGTAAGTCATCTCACAACACCAGGTTAAAGTCCAACACCTTTATTTGATTGCACAAACTATTGGAGCGCTGCTCTTTCATCAGGAGAACGATGACTCATCTGATGAAGGAGCGGTGCTCCGAAAGCTCATGATTCCACATAAACCTGTTGGACTTTAACCTTGTTTTGCGAGACTACTTAGTCATCCCAAACTACTTTGTAGAGTTTTACGAAGAATGGATCTTAAACTGAATGAACAGTTTAGTCAAGACATTGGTTTAAAGGTAGATGTAAAAGGGAGAACGGATGCTGAGAAGGGTTTTAAGGAGAGCTTTCCAGCATCTGCAGTTTAGATATTCAAGGCAGAGCTAGCAGTGATGGGTGAAAGAAAAAGGTGTACTTACAGTTTAATGAATCTTGATGCGGGGTAAATACCTGATCAAGCACTGGAGTGTGGCAGGTAGCATATTTTCACAGTAACTTCATTGCAGTGTTAATGTAAGCCTGCTTGTGATGCTAATAGCCAGGACTTTAGGGAATACTTCCCTTCTCTTGGACAAATGGTAATCTGGAGGTCAGAGGAACAGTGGTTCCAGGGGATTGTCAGTGTGAAGAGAGCTATGGAACTCATGAGGGAAAAGGTCATAAAGGGACTTAATGTTTAAAGTTTAAAGATTAGGGTCACAAGTAGCTTATATTAAGAGTGGGGTTTTACAGCCTCGCTCAAGCAAGACCAGAAATTCCCACCAGAGGTCAACAGACATTTCTATTGTCTGCCCCTCACCCACTTTGATTCTATGGTGGGCGAAGCAGTAGAATTCTGACGTAACACTGCAATGACATTGCTGTGAAAGATCCCCTCGTTGCTACATTCCTGCGCCTGTTTGGGTGCACTGTAGGTGAATTTAGCATGGCCAATACATCTGATCAGCATGTCTTTCAAACTGCAGGAGGAAACCAGAGCATCTGTAGGAAACCCATGCAGATATGGGATGAACATGCAGATTCTGCACAGACAGTGACCCAAGCCAGGAATCGAACATGGGTCCTTGGTGCTGAGAGGCTGCAGTGCTAACCACTGTGCCACCATGCTGTCCCACTTATCCCTTAAGCATGTGGATGTGAATTTTAGACTTTAGGTTCTGGGAGCCAATGTGTGGTAGCAAGAAAAAGGATGATGGTCAAACAGAGTTTGTTGTGTGGGAAACTATAATAAAATCAGTGATCATACTTTTAACACAGCAGGAACAACCCAAACAATGATCAAATTTTCTCATGTCCACCTGAATAAACACTTCTTTTAAAGACATAATAATGAACATATTATAATTATTGTTCTGGTCAAGAAACACCAAAAGCTCCAGTGATGAAGGGGATAATGAAGGGGAGAATTAATCTTTCCTGTTGCAATCTTTTAGGGCACAGTGTCCAGTGTTTTATACAGGAGCAAGCATACACAATCTTGCTGTTTGCACTGATAAAAATCTGCCTTGATTTTTGATATAAATGTTCTTTTAGAACCAACTGTAGAATCCTCAGGAAGTCAGATCTCAGGCTGAGTGCACCTCAGGGGATAGCTCAAAATTAGTTTTAGCTACCTCATGTAAGTATTGCTTTTTAAATGAGATTTGATCACAGCCAAGCCTTCCCCACCAGGAGTACTGAGTACAGACCAATTAGATAGCTTTCCAAATCCAGTATTAATAGTACCTCCCACACTCTTCCTCTTCTGTACGTTTCGCTGGGAGTAAGATGCCAGCTGAGAAACTTCTTCCTGCATGACATCCTTAAACTGGTTACCGATTTTTAAATTGTCTGCTAACTGTGGCCATCTGATGTTCAACAAAATATTAATTATTCATGGTTCCTTTGGCACTTAGAGCACTTTGTCCCAAAACATTAAGATGCTGCCATGTTCATGATTCCCCAGAGTTACATCACAAGTGAAAGCTTAGGCTTTTTCTCTGGGAGAAGACAAGCGAAATCACTTCCAAGTGAATTGGGCATCATGGTGGCACAGTGGTTAGCACTGCTGCCTCACAATGCCAGCAACCGGGGGTTACTGTCTGTGCAGAGTCTGCACATTCTCCCATCTCTGCAATGGATTTCCTCCAGGTGCTCCAGTTTCCTCCCACAATCCGAAATTGGCTATGTTAAGTTTGGGGCCACTGCTGTTTGTCATTTTTATAAATGACCTAGATGAGGGTGTAGAGGGTTGGATTAGTAAATTTGCTGACGATACCAAAGTGGGGGAGTTGTAGACAGCGAGGATGGATGTTACAGTTTGCAGAGGGACATAGATAGGTTGCAGAGCTGGGCCGTGAGGTGGCAAATGGAATTTAATACGGATAAGTGTGAGGTGATTCACTTTGGTAGGAATAACAGGCATATGAAATATAGGTCTAATGGAAGGACCCTTAATAGTGTTGTCGAGCAGAGGGATCTTGGGGTACAAGTACATAGCTCTTTGAAAGTTGGCACCCAGGTTGATAAAGTTGTTAAGAAAGTGTACGGTGTGTTAGCTTTTATTGGTAGAGGGATTGAATTTAGGAGCCGTGAGGTTATGTTACAACTGTACAAAACTCTGATGCAGCCGCACTTGGAGTATTGCGTACAGTTCTGGTCACCGCATTATAAGAAAGATGTGGAAGCATTGGAAAGGGTGCAGAGGAGGTTTACCAGGATGTTGCCTGGTATGGTGGGAAGGCCTTATTAGGAAAGGCTGAGGGACCTGAGGTTATTTTCATTAGAGAGAAGAAGGTTACGCGGTTACCTAATTGAGGCGTATAAGATGATCAAGGGATTGGATAGGGTGGATAGTGAGAGCCTTTTTCCTCGGATGGTGATGACCAACACGAGGTGACATAACTTTAAATTAAGAGGTGGTAGTTATAGGACGGATGTCAGAGGCAGGTTCTTTACACAGAGGGTGGTGAGGGCGTGGAATGCCCTGCCTGCAGCAGTTGTGGACTCGCCTACTTTGGGGGCATTCAAATGTTCGGTGGATAGGCATATGGATGATATGGGAATAGTTTAGGTTAGAGGGTCCACTGGCCGGCGCAACATCGAGGGCCGAAGGGCCTGTACTGCGCTGTAATGTTCTATGTTCTATGTTTAAATTCTTCCTGAGTGTGTGCAAACTTGCAGTGGAGTGTAGCAACTCGGGGATTAAATAAATACATAAGCCTAAAAAGGCAGGGTCATGGGATTGGACCACCTGTAGTTAGCAGAAATGATTCATGGAAAGCAATGATCAGTAAAAGAAAATGTTTTTAAAAATATACATGAGCATGCATTTGAATTTGGTACATTTCATAGTGTTGTTATTGTTGAGTTAGAAGTTTGTGCATTCAAGATATACAACAATCTAACCTGATAGTTCAGTGACGTTCAGAGCAAGATCTTCACTGTCTGTCCAATGAGATGTTAAGGAAAGGCCTTGATTGCTTGTTCTAATGATTTATTTGCGTATTGAAAATCCTATGGGTGCATTTGAAGCAAAACAGGCAATTTCCCCAGATGCTCATTTAAACAGTATTCAACATGGCCAAAAAGAAATGGTGTTTGCGATATTTTTCTGAGCATTAAAATGGGCACCACAGTGACTGTGTTCAAGGCAATTGATTGCATGCAAAATGTTTCAGACTATTTTTGCGAGATGTGCTAAAGCATTATATGACTGCAAACCTCCCTTTCTTAGTTAAGATTAAGTCAGGATGATGAATGCCCGAGTGCTTATTATCATTATTTGAAAAACACAAACAAACCCTGACCTTCAAATGAGCGATTTGCTTCATTCTATCTACTGTTCTGCAAATGGCCGTGAATCCTTGAACCTGCTCTCAATCCACTTACCCTTGTTAAAGCTATGAATTTCCCCTCACTTAACTACAGGACACCTAAGAAAGAACTTGACTTATGGTCAGGATGTCTCAAGTGCTTCCTTGCCATTGAATTACTTTTGAAGTGTAATCATTGTTGTGATATAGGCAATGCAGCAGCTAATTTTCACATAAATATGACAAGTCAACGATCAATTATGATCTTATTAAAGTGGCTAAGTGTTCAGGGGAAAAGACAGGAAAATGGGGATACGAATCATACATAAGAATCATATCAGCTATGATTGAATGGCAGAGCAGACTCGATGGGCCAAATGGCCTAACTTGCTCCTATATCTTATGGTCTCAGAGACCAGAATTTTTGAGGAGTGGTCATCTATTCCTCTTCTACTTGTATTAGGAGCTGTGCATTTCGACCTGATCTTCCAACTTGGGCCTCCTCAGAAAAGTACAGTGCACTGGCTTCCTGAGACCTTGGGTGTAGGGCTGGTCAAGCAGTGGGGAGACTAAGTTTAAAGTTTTAGAGTTTATTTATTAGTGTCACGAGTAAGCTTACATTAACATTGCAATGATGTTATTGTAAAAATTCCCGAATTGTCAAACTCCAGTACTTGTTCAGGTACAGTGAGGGAGCATTTAGCATAGCCAATCAACCAAATCAGCACATCTTTCAGATTGTGGGAGGAAACCAGAGCAGCCAGAGGAAACCCATGCAGACACGATGAGAACATGCAGACTCCACACAGAAATGACCCAAGTTGGGAATCAAACCCTGGTCCCTGGCGCTGTGAGCAAGCAGTGCTAATCACTGTACCAGCATGTTGAGTGGATGTAGGGTGGGTGGGAGGGAAATAGGATAGGTTTTGAGGCTGAGTAGTCAGTTCTGGGAGTAGGAGAGGTCAGGTGGTCATTCTGGGAGATAGGAAGGTAGTCTGATGGGAGAGGAGAAGTCATGGGGCAGACAAGAGGATAAGCAGATGGTGAAGTAGTTGGAGGGGGGATAAGAGGGTAGTTGGGGAGGTGAGGGACTAGTCAGAGGAGTCTATATTATTTTTACCCAAGAGTTAGAAGTGGAAGTTAGAAGTGAGAGCACATCAGGAGTACTATATATAACATTGGTTTCTTTATCTAAGGAAAGATGTAAATACATTGGAAGCAGTTCGGAGAAGATTTACCAACTAATATCTGGAATGGGTGAGTTTCACTATGAGAAGTGATTGGACAGCCTAGACTTGTGTCCAGTGAGAAGTGACTCGATTAAAACATTAAGATCCTGGAGGGGTCTTGATAGGATGGGTGTGGAAAAGGTTCTTATGAAAGAATTTAGAATTAGGGTCACTGTTTAAAAATAAGGGGCCGCCCATTTAAAACAGAGACAAGACAAAACTTTTTCACAAAGATGGCTGTGAGTCTTCCTCAGAGGGTGGTAGAACCTTTGAATATTTTGAAGGCAGAGATAGATAGAATCTTGGTAAGCAGGTAGTGAAAGGTTATCAGGGTTAGCGGTGGAATGCAGATTTGAGGTTATTATCAGATCAGCCATGCTGTTTTCAAATGTCGGAGCAGACTCAAAGGGCTGAATGGCCTCCTCCTGCTGTTTGTTAGTATGTATTTGATTCTTCTAACTTTTCCTGGGGAATTATTCTGTTCTGATAAATGGAACCATCTGAAGTCTCTGATTTAATTTGGAGTTTGGGATGGTTCCCCGTGAAGGATAGATACATACTGAAAGTTTGAAGGGAAACACGTACGACCACCACCATCCAACATATCTGCTCCCCCGCCCCACCCTCCTCTTTGGCCAGCACAACAGCTCAGCAGTTAGCATCTGCCTCAGTGTCAGAGACCTGGGTTCAATTCCTGGCTTGGTCACCATCTGTACAGAGTCTCTACATTCTCCCCATGTCTGCTTGGGTTTCCTCTTGGTGCTCTGGTTTTCTCCCATTGTCCAAAAGACGCGCTGGTTGAGTGCATTGATCATGCTATATTCTCCCTCAGTGTAGCTGAACAGGTGCCAGTGTGTGGCGACTAGGGGACTTTTGCAGTAACTTCATTGCAGTGCTACTGTAAGCCTACTTGTGACAATAATAAGCAAACTTTAAAAACTGCAAGTTAAGGCCAATCCTTTTTAGTGGTACTGGTTGAACACAGAAATACAGCAATATTTCCATGACTCACAATGGCTTTGTTTTATTTCTGGTGAGACAGTTTCAAGCAGGGCATTAATGAATATAAGGGGCTTCTGTCTCCCTTTTTGTAATTCCTGCAAACACTTGCTTGCCAGTGCACTATCATTGCCATCTGAATTCTGATTAGTTAAAAAAAATCAGAGTCTCTCTTTAAAGCTATTTTATTGATCAGTGTAAAAAAGTTAATGTCAATGATGAACATGTTTTGATCATTTCCTTGTTGCTGTTTTCAAAATGAGTCATTTATGTTTTATGATGAAGAATGATGAAAATAACCTAATTCACTAAATCAAGACGCAATATGAATTTGTTGGCTGGCTTGTCTAAATCCATAACAGTTAATTAACTGTAATAATTAGCATAATCGGAAACCACTAAACTCAATGACATGTTGCACACCATTGTAATAATGTGCACTCACCATTATTAGGGTTGTGCCGACATTGTTTTAACTGCCAATACCTGATCTACTGCGATAACCACAGGCTCAGGTCAAGCAGCAAATTCTAAACAAAGGGAAGTTCCTGAAGATGCTGACTGAACCAACCTGTCAGAGGGGAAGTAAGTTGTGCACTGCCACTATGTTCATCCTTCGAGCAGCACCCATACACAACAGGGGGTGGAAGTTGCAAAAACAACCAGAGCTAAGAAAAGTGTATAGGCCAGCGTGGTAGCACAGTGGTTAGTATTGCTGCTGCACACTGCCAGAGACCCAGGTTTGATCCCCGGCTTGGGTCACTGTCTGTGAAGAGTCTGCGCATTCTCCCGGTAACTGCATGGGTTTCCTCAGAGTCCTCCATGTTCCTCCCACAGTCTGAACCAGATGGGGTCTTTCCAGCAATTGATATTCAAGCTTGTTCAGATATAATCTTGCTTTCTCCCCTGATGATGTTCCTGCCATAATAATTATTGAATGGATGGTCATCATACATTACATTTCCCTGGGACCAACATGCAAAAATTGACTGGTGAGTGCTGATTGCAGCTGAGTGGCAGTTGCAGGATCGTGAACGGTTCCTGGCTCAGAAGGGTAACATTCAGCCAGGGCTTCTATTTTTGATTGCCATCCAGCCAATCCTGCTAGAAAGAGCACTAGTATAAACATCCAATGAAGAGCCATCAGATTCAGGTGTGATTAACCCCTTGTAGTCGAATAGCTGCCTGAGCCCGCCTAAGTTCAGCCAGGAAGATTGCCCACTTGGCTAAGTTACCAGAGAGTGGTTGGTCTCCCTGGAACTGCATCCTAATACCAACTGGTGCTGAGAGGGGAAATTAGAATGAAAATGTGATACGGGGATTTACCAATCTCCTACTTCCCGCCACCTTTGTCAGCATCAATGGAGAATATGGTGCTCATCAAAATCTCCATTCACTGTACCGGAGAATCCCAGTTGTGGGCAAGGTCATAGAATTCTGCTCTATGCTATAAATTTTGGGAGGCTGTGACGTAGCGGCAATATCACTAACCTTCTAATCCAGTGTGCCAAGCTAATCCTCTACAGCACCAATTCAAGTCCCACCATGGCAGCTAATGGAATTTAAGCTCAGTTAATTAAAAGTCTGGAATTGACTCATTCATTCATATCCTTTTGGGGAAGGAAATCTGCCATAGAATCTTCACAGGACAGAGGAGGCCATTTGGGCCATCGATCTACAACGACTCCTCAACCGAATATTTTATCCAGGCCCATCCACTACCCATTCCAGGTAACTATATACATTTACCATGGTCCAGGAAATCCACACATTATTGGACACTAATGGGCAATTTAGTACAACCAATCCACCTAACCTGCACATTTTTCTGACTGTGGGAGGAAACGGGAGCACCCAGAGGAAAGCCACTCAGATACGAAGAGAACGTACAAACTTCACACAGTTATTCAAGCCCAAATCCCAGAATTGAACCCCAGTTCCTAGCACTGCCAGGCTGTAGTGTGAAAACAGACTGTGCCGCCTTTACCTTGCCTGGCCTACATGGGACTCCAGGCCCACAGCAAACCTTTTAAATGACCTCAGCAACCGCTAAATTGCGGAGCAATTAGATAGGGGTGGGTAATAAAGGCTGGCCCTGTTAGCAGACACCCACATTCCATCAAATAACAACTTTAAAAAAAAATCTAAAATCCATTATCAACCTTGTGAATTTAAAAAAGACCTGGGCTGCAACACCACTTAATGCCGAGGTGGCCAACAAGAACAAGCGTCTTTTGTGAAAGACGAAAGTGTATAATAGCCCGAAATGACGGAATAATAGAGACATGCATGAGCACTGTCCCATGCAGAGGGAAGGTCTGGAGCCGGATTCGTCCTTCGCTCCGTCGGGGAGGGCTTGTCCTTCACAGAGCCACCCCGCCTGCCTGCAATCTCACCAAGGACTTGCAGCAAGCGTCTCTGCATCAGTGGTAAATATAAAATAACAATAATAGGCTGTTTTCTTGGCTTCCGCCCAAAAAAAAACAAAAGAAAAAGAACAACAAATACCACAAATTAAAACACAAGAGGGGAATTGGTGGGGGAGGGGATGGCGGAAGGGAGGGGGTGGGGACAAGTCAGTCATCTGTAAACCTGGAGGGATTGAGGCGACATTGGAACCGCGAAATGTGAATGCTTTATACAGTCATGTATACTGTGTACCCCTAAGACCCCAACCCAAAAGAAAAAGCGTTCGGTTACAGCCTCATATCCCACGCTTTCGTACTTGTGCACTTTATAAAAAACATACAAATGCTTATTTTTAATTTACCTTTCCCTTGTTGTTGCTGCTGTTGAATAGTTTCCCCTTGCCCAGCTTCAGCGCCTTCCCGCTGCAACATTGAATTGTTACTGGTGAAACTTACTTGCCTATTTTAGATGCAAGGCGCTAGTTCTGAAATCAGTTTGACAGTTGGGGTAAATCTTTAAACTTGCACCTCTCTGCCCGGTGAAAAAAGAGGTGCGTGTGTGTGTGTGTATTCTGAAATATCTACCCAGAACTATCTTTCATTCTGAAGTATCTATCACTAATCTTAGCTCCATCAATCCCCGAGCTCCCTTGCACTCAGTCCGGTTGGGATGTCCAAGGGTGGGTGATGTCACATCAGGGATGGAACTCATACTCAATTCCTTGTTCCAGCCTGGCATTCTGATCCCGGAGAACGTTCCCGCTATCCAACAACAGCGAGTCGCCAAGTTGGACAATTGAATAACAAAGAATTTGCAGCTCCAGGGTCAAGAACTTCCGAGCAGTGAATGTAGCCCACACCACATTTCAGGAGTGAAGGTCTGCGCCAGGCATTGCTTAATGAGGACTCTCCAGGGAGACTGAGTGAGTGAGGAAGGGAGAGAGAGAGTGCCAAGGTATAAGAAATCACAGGGGGAATATCAGACCTTGAACTTCTAACAATAGCAACAAATAGAGTTCAACTTCAAGCTGCATCAACCTCAAAGTGTCCTAGGGCTGGGGCAAAACGAAACAGATGGAGACAAGAGATGAGGGCAACATGCTAAAATACTTCTGAAAATATTGTAACATAACCTCAATCTTTCTCAGAACCTACCCTCCCAATCAGTCTTTCCATTGCCTTCTTCAACCGTAGATTTTTGTCAAAGTTTATATATCAGTCATAGGTAGACTTACATTAACACTGCAATGAAGTTACTGTGAGAATCCCCTAGTCGCCACACTCCGGTGCTGTTCAGATGCACTGAGGGAGAATTTAGTATAGCCAATGTACCTAACCGGCACGTCTTTCAGACTGAGGGAGAAAACCAGAACACCCAGAGGAAACCCACGTAAATGCGGGGAGAACATGCAGACTCCACACAGACAATAACCCACGCTGGGAATCAAGCACAAGGCCCTATCACTGTGAGACAGCAATGCTAACCGCTGTGTCACAGTGGCGCCTGACAAACACATTAAGGGTTTTGGAATCAAGATAGGATACACATCAGCCATAACTTCACTTTATGATGGGGCAGGCTCGAGAGACTGAATGGCCTGCTTCTTTTAAAATCAAAATTTGATAGGTCCTAGGCTTTGCTGATGAATTTATTCTGCTGCTAACTTTATATATTCTTCCCACTTTAACATCCTTCATGATGGGCTTTGTCCCTCATCTGGATCATTAGATATAGGAGCAGAATTAGGCCATGGGTTTCCTCTGAGTACTCTGGTTTCCTCCCACAGCCCAAAGATGTGTGAGTTAAGTTGATTGGCTATAATAAATTGCCGCTTTGTATCAGGGGGATTAGGAGTGTAAATATATGGTGTTACAGGGATGGGAGCTGGATGGGATTGCTGTTAGTGCAGGCTTGATGGGCTGAATGGCCTCCTTCTGCACTGTAGATTCTATGAAATAATTTCTTCCTCTCTAATATATAAAAAAAACTGACAACTTTGATCAAACTCTCCCCTATGCCTGATCTGAGGAGGGCAATCCCACTGTCTCTAATCAGCCATGTAACTGATTGAAGCGATATTTATAAAGAGCGAGAGAAAGTAGAGACCACATCGGATCACTTTTTGGACTGGGTGAAAGAACTAGTTTGCTATATCAGTTGCCTTCATGTGGTACATGAAACTGCATTCACTAATGGTGCTTCTATAAAGGATTTCATTTAAATCCTTTGTAGAATATTTTAAATTACACTCCGCTAATATTTTAAAGCAGTTTATTTATTAGTCACAAGTCAGTCTTACATTAACACCGCAATGAAGTTATTCCGCAAGTCACCACACTCCCGCACTAGTCCAGGTCAATACACCTAACCAGAACCCAGTGCAGTGGAGGGGATCCATGCAGACCCGGGAAGAACGGGAACACAAGACAGTGCCCCAAGCTGGAGAATCGAACCTGAATCCCTGACGCTGCGAGGCAGTAATGCTAACCACTGTGTCACCGTGCTGCCCCTATTTAACTGCAGACTTAGGAAAATGAGGAAGGCCACTTACCTCCCTATTTTCGCCACCCCTCTTCAAAGCTATAGCCTGGAAATGACCCATTGCAATATTCATTGCTGTTGTACTGAATTTCGTTGTGCGCTATTTTAAGAAGCATTAACCCATTTGTTTTAAAAGGGTTGAAACAGAGAGGGGTTTGCATTCTAATGTGTTAAATGACCAAGCCTCAGGATCTGGCTGCATCATCTCAAGGACATTGAAATTTGTTACAATGCAAACTTTCTCCAGCAAACCGATATGAATTCCAGAAACTGAACCTACCAGGAACTCCCCAGAAAGGCAACTCCACCCCCTTTCAATCCATGTTCATTTTCGATGGATTAAAATTTAATGCAGAACAGCTTAAACCAGACCGGAAATCATTCCAGTTTTAAGAGAAATACATAACTCCTGCTCCTCTCCCTCCCCCACCCCAATAAAATTAAAGGCTAATTTCTATAATGTATTTACTGTCGTTGGGTTCAGGGATATTTTTCAGGGGATCTGCGGTGCACATTCCATCAGCATGAGCTGCTGTTATGTGAAGCGAATCACCAGGCCGACGCCAGAGATGAATGACATTATCAGAGCTGGCAGGCAACACAGTGTATGCACTGGAGATTGCCATCACAATCTGTTACAGCCATCAACCTTCAAGTCGCACATAAACAAGATTGAATGAACAGCGCAAACCATCCGTATGACATCATGTACAAGTTTACAAGATACACTGTTCAGGTGCTGGGTCCATCCCTGCAAAAGGTTAAGAAGAGAGGGGGAGGGGGAGGGGGGAGGGGGGAGGAGGGAGGGGAGGGGGGAGGGGAGGGGAGGGGGGAGGGGGGGGGGGGAACTGCCTCAAGCAGTGAGATCCGTGCATTGCTGGAACATACACTCCGCGCACTTGCACAGTGAGGCAGGAAGGGCTTGGTGCGTTGTCTGTTTTAACTAGGAGCACTCTTGCCGGTGTTGACTCACATTTCTCGCCGCTGACTGAAACAGTAGACTAGGTAAAACAACCAGTATAAGGTGATTACTGCTTCGGTGCTACATCCCCTCAAAACCAGTGAAGTTACTGACCATTGCTTGGCCTACATCCACAACAGATTGTTCCCGATGATTTGGGGGGGGCGGTGGTAGTCCAGAACTCGGGATCATAGTTTGGGGATAAGAGGCAAACCTTTTAGAACTGAGGTGTGGAGAAATGTCTTCACCCAGAGATTGGTAAATGTGTAGAATTCACTATCTCAGAAGGTAGTTGAGGTGAAAAAGGTTGCCTGATTTCAGGAAATTAGATGTAGTTCTTGGGAGCTAAAGGGATCAAGGGGTATGGGGGAGGAAGTGGGGGGGGGGGGGGTGTGGAATCAGGATATTGAATTCCATGAGCCATGTCATGAAACTAATGAATGGTGGATCAGGCTCAAAAGGCTGAATGGTTTACCCCAGCTTCCAGTTTCAATGTCTCTATGTTAAAGCAGCTGTGGCCATCTTTCTGCATCAGATTTTATATTTGCTTCAGCTGATGTCAAATAGAATTCCATGTATGGTGGTTTTCATGTGGCTGAAGTCAGATATCTGTCCGAAAGTTGATGAAAAAATTCTGAAGCTTGAGATGGCAGCTGCTGGAAAGCATTATCTGGGGATCAGGTGTGAGGATACGTTCTCATATATCCAGCGAAGCAAGCAGCTCCCTGCCAACATTCTACCTCTAACTGATGGAGTCAACACTTCATGAGGGCTTGCTGTGTGACCATGCTGTCGAGCATTATGGAAATGCACTCACACACTTGGTAATGAATTGTACTTTCCACCACACTGCTCGAGAGGGCTCTCTGTATTTGGGGTCCATTGAAATAAATTAATAAAGGTGATTAGGATCACCTAATAAAGGGTTTCGATAGAGTAAATGAAGAGAAACAGTTTCCACCTGCAGTAGGGTTGGCAAGAAGAGGAAACAGATTTAAACTAATTGTCAAATGAGACAGATTTTTTAAAGTTTGATTTATTATTGTCACGTGTTGGGATATAGTGAAAAGTACTGTTTCTTGCGCACCATACAGACAAAGCATACTGTTCATAGAGAAGAGAAAGAGAGGTGCAGAATGTAGTCTTACAGTCATTGTTAAGGTGTAGAGAAAGATCAACTTAATACGAGGTGGGTTCATTCAAAAGCTTGATGGCAGCAAGAAAGAAGCAATTTTATGAGTCAGTTGGTACACACCCTCAGACTTTTGTACCTTTTTCCCCAATAAAGAGGTGGAATGCTAAGATTTCTTGATGCAATGATCTGGATTGCACTGCTTAGAAGGGTAGATTCAATAATAACCTACAAATAGGAATCTGGTCATTATTGAATGGGGGGAATTTGAGCATTATGAAGAAATGTTAGAATCTATTAGAAAGGAAATGATAACTGACATTTGGAAAATACTTATATGAATGAGCAGAATCATGGAAGGAAAATCAAGATTGACAAACCTGTTGGAATATTTTGAGAATATTGCTTGCTGTATATCTTATTGATTAGTGTCACTAGTAGGCTTACATTAACTCTGCAATTTGTAGCATAGATGAATGAAACCAGTAGATGTGGTGTACTTGGATTTTCAGAAAGCTTTTAATAAGATTCTTGATAAGGAGCTTCGTAAACAAAATTGGAGAACACAGGTTCAGAGGTAATATACTGGCATGGACTGAAGATTAGTTAACAGACAGAAAATAATGGATAGGAATTAACAGATTATTCTCAGGATAACAGGCTGTTATTAGTGGAGTATCATAAGAATCAGTGAAAGTGGACTCTGATTGGTGGAGGCATTGCTGTGGAAAATGCATGAGTTGATATGACTGACAGATAACTGCCAAGCATTGATTGAAATTTAAACCAGAGTGCTTTACCCTGATTGGTCAAGGCATTGCCCTAAGCTTTGCAGCAATATGCATGTTCTGTACTGAAAAAATGACTATTGTGTGCTATATCAGGATGTTATATATTGATTTTAGAATTTAATGGTATGGAGAGTGTTGGATAGATTTGTTAAGTATCACTGCAGTGACTGGATGATATAGAGGGGGTTAATGCATGGGTGTCTGTTGGAGTGTGAGGCGTGTCTTATAGGTAGGTTTTATGTAAATGTGTTGTTTATTGGAGTGTTACTTTTTAATGACGGCTGCATTACGGCAAGGGTGTGATGTGCTTTCTGTTGGTAAAGGAAGTATTACAGAGATGGTGAGGATTAAAAATTCACACTAGAAAAGTAGTGTTTTTCTGGTTGTGAACAGCTTAGACAGAGTGATAGAGAATAACTGAAACAATAATTTAATTGAGGAAGTTAAAAGGATGCCACAGTAAATATAGGCATCAAGATAAAGTGGACCCCAAGATAAAGTGGCATTTATTGTGCTTGTTTGCATTTGTATTACTGCCCATATTGCTACTCTATCTTATTATACCTGGTTCCAACTGGTACTGAAATGGCAGAATAATGTCACAGAATTCAGAGCTGAAGATCTTTTAGTGAAAGGCAAAATTACCTAAATGTACGTTCATCAGTTAATGGAATCCTCAGAGTAATTACAAAGCAGTAATGTAACTAATCTAACTAAGGGCTCATCATATAATAATGCATACAAGCAAAGCTCCCGTGGTTTACACCGTCTGAACCTCAAATGAGTAATCACTGTTTAGCACATTTTACATATTGTTTTAATTTAACACAGTGCTTTAGTCCTCTTAGGGCGAGTTATGGAATCTGTTGTAAGTGCATTCAACATTTTGGCACTCAGTGACACTGGGTAGCATAGCGACTGTAGGAAAATCATTCCATAATCTGCAGACAATTATCAGAACATCCTTTAGACAACATATAATGAAACACCTATAACTTGAAAAGGGAAAATTTGTAGGACATTAGGGAAAAAGTAGGGGAGTGGAGCTAATTGAATAGCTCCTTCAGAGAACAAACACAGGCATAATGGACTAAATGGAAACCTTCTGTCCTGTATCATTATAAGATTCCGGGAATTTAGTTAATAGTTATACAATAGTTTAAAACTAAAAGGGTGGAGGTACTTTTTTGAAATTTTACTCAACCATTATTTGGCATAGAGTGACACAGCAGTTAGCATTGCTGTCCCACAGTACTAGGGACTCAGGTTCAATTCTGGTCTTGGGTGCCTTTCTGTGTGATGTTTGTACATTCTCCTCATATCAGCGTGGTTTTCACCAGAAGCTCTGGTTGCCTTCCTCAGTCCAAAGACCGGAATTGTCTTTAGGTAGATTGACCATGGTTAGATAGATTGGCCATGATAAATTGGTTTCCTCCCACAGTCCAAAGACATGTAGGTTAGGTGGATTAGCCATGGTAAATTACCCTTAATGTGAGCGTAGCTATGATTGAAGTGGAATAGCACTCCTTGAGCTATAAGCACCAGGTGACAGACCAGCGATCTGTTCCTGGAATAATTAGCTACAAAACAGATGAAAGTCGGGACCATTAGAATGAGAAGTAGCTGCGAGAGAGAGATTATTAGGCATGCTTTTTATGATTCCCATTTTTTCTTTCTACTGCTTTCCGTTGATCCCAACCATGTTCCAATTTAAAAAGTGTATGTATTTAAAAATGCAAGTGGAGTGCTATTCCTTCATTCAGATATATTGAACAGTGATATATCCTTAGGCTCCAGTTCCAATATCCTGTCTGACTGCCCTCTCCTCCGTGGTAAACAGGATGATAATAGCCAGCCATTCACAGTGATGCAGGAAAGTGGCAGAACCATCAATTATTGAGGAAACTCAGTGAAGGGTCAAGACTCAGTGCAGGAAACCATCAAGAATGGAAGAGAAGACAAAGTAAGTGATGTGGCAATAAGCAGGTGATTGAAAATAAAACTGGGCTTCTAAACACCTGGAGAGTATAGGAGAAAGGAAATGCTGAAGGAGGTAAGGAATTCTGGGGTCTAGACGTCCTGAGATTAAGTGAATTAGAATTTGAAACAGCTTGATACATCTTGCTTTCAACACACTAACAACTACAGTTGGGTTAGATACGACATCAGAGCAATTACTTAAAAAATAAGGGAGTGCTGCACTGACGGAGGTGGCATTATCCAGATAACACGTTGTATTGAGGCTCCATTTGTTCTCTCAGTTTGATATAAAAGACTCTATGATAACTATTTGAAGAAGAATCGGGGGGCGGGGGGCGGGGGGCGGGGGGGGGGGGTCTCTCCAGTGTCCTGGTCAATATTTATCCCTTAACCGAAGTCAGTTAAAAAAGAGAGAGCATGATCTCATCATTATCACATTTGCTGTTTGTGGGATCTTAGCTGCTGTATTAAAATAGCGGTTACAATTCATTGGCCATAAAGCATTCTGAGGACATGAAAACCGCTATATAAAGGCAAATTTTTCTTTCTTGTAATTGCTCACAAGAGAGATGAGGTGGTGGGGAGGGCAGAGAGACAGAAGACAGAAACAGAGATGCTGTCTCTTTAAGGAAATTCCAGGGACATGCAATTAGATTTTGAATGCATTTGGATACAATGACATTTGTCCTTCTAGCCACCTTGATTAAAGTGCCACCATCTGAAGCTGCGGCTATTTGCCTGAGTCGACAGGTTTTTAAATGTAAATAAGTAGGACCAATTCCAGCAGGCAAGAAAATGAGCCAGGTTTGTAATCCAGCTGCGAGATTTTACTACGACCTTTTACAGATCCTTTCGTTGCCATATACATTGTACATTTCAGTGCAGGAAGCAAATATAAAATGAGATTTGTCCTTTTTCTTACCTCATTTCAACAGCTAGACCATTCCTCCTTGCATGAGAACGATAGAGTAAAGCCGTGACTTTACCATTAAACCCAACCAGTGGCACTTTGTCGATTTCCACAAAATGTTGTTTCTGTGCAAAGTTGAAGGATATAAAATGTGCAGTTATCATAAGCATCCAGCTCAGGCTTCATTAGAAATCTCAATATGCAGATACTTCAAAGAAAATATTTTAAAACTTTTCATTCATTAATTTCTGCTCTTCAAGGGTGAAAGATTTTAATGCTCGGGGAAATGAAATTCTTTCTCAGCATCAGCCTCAAGCAATCAAGTCATGTGCGGCACATGTAAAGGTAGAGAATGTGGTTTGTTTGATGATTCTGTATACTCTGGATGATCAGCCATGATCATAATGAATGGTGGAGCAGGTTCGAAGGGCCAAATAGCCGCCTCCTGCTCCTATTTCTATGTGAACAACGGACTGGAGCACAGCCTCAGAAAAGCAACTTGCTCTAGACCTGTAAGGCAATTTCCACCATTCCCCCAATCTATTACCCACTGCTTACTAAGTTAAAGTTAAAAATGTATTTATTTGTCACAAGTAAGGCTTATATTAACAATTAAGTTATTATGAAATTCCCCTAGATGCCACACTATAGTGCCTGTTCGGGTCAATGCACCTAACCAGCACCAGATTTTTTTTAAAATCTGGAATTAAGATTGGACTGATGACCATGAAACATTGCGTAGTTACAAGCAGTTTCCCAGTTGGAGCCAATCCTGATCTGTGTGCAGAAATTTTGGCATCAAGGTTCACCAGATAATGATCAGCAAGATTACTGATTCTTCCCCTTGCCCTCTCTGAAATTAAAATTGAAAGTTAAAGTTTATTTATTAGTCAAGTAAGCCTTACATTAACACTGCAATGAAGTTAGTGTGGAAATCCTTTAGTCGCTACACTCCAGCACCTGTTCAGGTCAATGCACCTAACCAGCACATCTTTCAGACTATGGGAGGAAACCAGAGCACCTGGAGGAAACCCACGCAGGCATGGAGAGAACATGTAGACTTTGCACAAACAGTTACCCTAGCCAGAAATCGAACCCAGTTCCCTGGCACTTTGAGGCAGCAATGCTAACCATGTGCTACCATGCAAATAATTGCTCCGTTCTTGCCACCTCAGCAGTTTGGTTTACTTGCCAAGGACTTGACAACAAATCTGGCACCTTCTGCCTCTGCAAGGTTTATTCCCACAATGAGCGGACCCTTTGCTCAACTGAGCCACTGTGAGGCATGAAAACGAGGATTAGTTGGATATCAACATGTATCGGAAAGAAACTTAATATGCACCTATATCCCAGAGCTTGACACCAATCTATTACATTTACGGTTTAAAATATCCCATTGTTGCTGAGTGACGACCAGCCCCTAAAGTTACAGTTTTGGCAAAGACACGAGATACTCATAACTCAGAAATTCTGGACACAAATCATTCTTTGATTTTATGAGGATTTTAAAAGAAGCTGTCTCCATGCCGATACATCACATTTTCATCTCACAGAATGTACAGGCTTGCCAGCATAGTTGCCAGCTGCTGAGGCAGAATTCCTATCTGTGCTATTTCTAATGCAGCCACTCGCTGTCTGGTTCCGTATTTGATGTCTGCAAATTTGATTCGATTTGATTTGAGTTATTATTATCACATGTATTAACATACAGTGAAAGATATTGTTTCTTGCACGCTATACAAACAAAGCATACCGTACATAGAGAAGAAAAGGAGAGAACGCGGGATGTAGTGTTACAGCCATAGGTAGGGTGTAGAGAAAGATCAGTTTAATACGAGTAGGTTCATTCAAAAGTCTAATAACAGCAAGGAAGAAGCTGTTCTTGAGTCAGTTGATACGTGACCTCAGAATTTTGTATCTTTTTCCCAATAAAGAGGTGGGATGCTAAGATTTCTGGATGCAGTGATGTGGATTGTGCTGCTTAGAGGGATAGATTCAATATTAACCAACAAATAGGAATCTTGTCAATATGGGGGAAAATTTGAACGTGATGAAGAAATGTTAGAATCTATTATAAAGGGTATGATAACTGGACATTTGGAAAATACTTCCTTGACTGAGCAGAATCATGGAAAGGAAATCAAGGATGACAAACCTGTTGTAGAGTATTTTGAGAATGTTGCCTGTAGTATAGTTTACTGATTAGTGTCACAAGTAGGCTTATATTCACACTGCAATTTGTAGCATAGGTGGTGTCAGAAAATTTTCGATAAGGTCCTTTTAACTGAAAATTAAAAGAATTGGAAGGAGTACTTTAAGACAGACTCACAGGGCACTAAAGCAACAAAGGAGACTGGTATATGTTAAAGCAAAATACCGCAGACTCTGGAATCTGAAACAAAAGCAGAGAATACTGGAAAATCTCAGCAGGTCTGACAGACCTGCAGAGAGAAAATAGAGCCAATGTTTCGAGTCAGCTCTGACAAAGGGTCAACCAGACTCGGAGGTTGGTTCTATTCTTTCTCCACTGGTGCTGTCAGGTCTACTGAGAGTTTTCAACATTTTCTGTTTTTGTGTATGATGTATGTATGTTGGGGATTTGAGGTGCATAAATGCCCCTCTTTATAAGTGCAAGTCATGTGACCCCTGAGGTGGGCTATCTCCTAGCAGGGAGGAACCCAGTTAAGCAGTCTATTGTCTGACTGTGGGATAGTGCACACCTCTAATAATAAATCTCTCAACACCAGATTAAAGTCCAAGATGTTTATTTGGTATCACAAGCTTTCGGAACACTGCTCCTTTATCAGGTGAATAACGAAGGAACAGCTCTCCAAAAACTCATGATTCCAGATAAACCTGGCCTTTAATCTGGGCTTGTGAGACTATGTACTGTGCCCACCCCAGTCCAATGCTAGCATCCCCACATCATCTGTAATAAAGATTTCCCCAGTGCTTAAGGCTACAAGGCCTATTTTGTGGGTCATTTTGCGCCATATTTTGATAAGTATGTATATAATAGTGACCAGTCAGCCTACTGTGTTTGAGCCAGCTTTAGAAAAGAATGATCTAATTAGTGCCACATCACTACATTTTATGCACAAGCTTGGAAATTATTTTCCCTTTTAAATATATATCCTTTTGAAAGTCACTATCATGTCTGCTTCCACCACTCTCTCAGCTGATGTGTTTCAGATTAGAATAACATGCCGCATTACAAATGATCACCTCCCCTCGGGTGCTCTTTTTCAATTATCTTAAATCTATGCATCCTCTGGTCACAGAGGTTTACAGCATGAAAACAGACTCTTCGGCCCAACTTATCTATGCTGCCTTTTTAAAAAAAACTTCTAAATTAATCCCAATTGCCCACATTTGGCTCATATCCTTTTATATCCATCGTACCCATGTTTTTTTAAAAGACAAAATTATACCCGCCTCTACTACTACCTCTGGCAGCTTATTCCAGACACTCACCACCATCTATGTGGAAAAAATTGCCCCTCTGGACACTTTTGTATCTCTCCACTTTTGCCTTAAACTTATGCCCTCTAGTTTTAGACTCCCCTACCTTTGGGAAAAGGTATTGACCATCTACCTTGCCTATGCCCTTCATTATTTTATAGGCCTCTATAAGGTCACCCTTCAGCCTCCTATACATCAGAGAAAAAAGTCCCAGTCTATTCACCTCTCCTTATAACTCAATCTATCAAGTCCCGATAGCATCGTAGTAAATCTTTTCTACACTTTTTTTTATAGTTTAATAATATCCTTTGTATAATAGGGGGATCAAAATTGCACACTGTTCCAAGTGTGGGCTTTCCAATGTCTTGTACAACTTCAACAAGACATTTGAACTCCTATATTCAATGCTCTGACCGATGAAATCAAGCATGCTAAATGCCTTCTTCATCACTCTGTCCACCTATGACTCCACTTTCAAGGAGCTATGAACATGTAGCCCTAGATCTCTTTGTTCTGTAACATTCCCCAGTGCCCTACCATTACTTGAGTAAGTCCTGCCCTGGTTTAATCAATCACAATGCATCACCTCACATTTGTCTAAATTAAACTCTATCTGCCATTCGTTAGCCCACTGGCCCAATTGATCAAGGTCCCGCTGCAGTTGGAGATAACTTTTTTCTCTGTTCACTATGCCACCAATCTTAGCGTCATCCACAAACTAACTAACCATATTCTCATCCAAATCATTAATTTAAATGACAAATAACAGCGGATTTAGCACTGATCCCTGAGGCACATCACTGGTCATAGGTTTCCAGTTTGAAAAATGATTCTCTACAATCACCCTCTGGCCTCTATCAAGAAGCCAATTTTGTATCCATTTAATACCTCACCATGGATCCCGTGGGATTTAACCTTATGCAACAACCTACCATGCAGTACCTTGTCAAAGGCCTTGCTAAAGTCCATGTAGACAACATCAACTGTACTGCCCTCAATAACCTTCTTCATTACCCCTTCAAAAAACTCAATCAACACCAGATTAAAATCCAACATGTTTATTTGGTATCACAAGCTTTCGGAGCACTGCTCCTTTATCAGATAAATAATGAAGGAACAGCTCTCCAAAGCCATGCTGACTGTCCCTAATCAGTCCTTGCATCTCTAAATGCCTGTAGATCCTGTCTCCAAAATACTTTCCAAAAATTTACCCACCACAGATGTGAGGTTCACTGGCCTGTAGTTCCCAGCTTTTCCTTCCGGTCCTTTTTAAACAAAGGCACAACATTTGCTACTCTCTGATATTCAGGCACCTCATCCATAACTATCAATGATTCAAATATCATGGCTAGTGGATCCGCAATTTCCTCCTCAGTTTCCCACAATGTCCTGAGGTATGCTTCATCAGGTCCTGAAGATTGATCTACCTTGATGCACCTTAAGACTTCTGTAATATGTACACTCCTCAAGACATTTATTTCCCCGAGTTCTCTAACATCCATGCTTTTCTCAATAGTAAATACTGATAGAAATATTCATTTAGAATCTCACCTGTCCCTAGTGGATCCTCACATCGATGACCTTGTTGATCCTTAAGAGGCCCTACTCTCTCCCTTGTTACTCTTTGGCCTTTTATATATTTGTAGAAGATCTTTGGATTCTCCTTTGCACACAAAGGGTTGCTAACCCTTCTTCTTTACGTTGATAGTATGCTTCCTACACCAAAGGGTGTGTTTTACATAATTGCCACTTTTGGCTTGGAGTGGATCGATAAGGGAGTGTAGACCCAAAAATCAGGTGTTCCTGGTTTTCCACCCATTAGCCTTCATAAATAGGAAATTGGGAGAGCCTCAATTGAGGCCTTGATGATCTCTGCAACCGATTTTCCAGTCCATCTCCTGAGTGAATGCAGCTCTGTTCCAACAGCTTTGCTCCACAAAGCTATCCCTTTACTGTCTCCATTAAGACAATCTAAAAACACTATCTCCAGCATCAACTGATTAAATCTTTCATAGTTCTACCCCCACCGTACCCCTTTCTAAAGTATTGAGCAGGGAAGAAGAAACCTATCTCAGTCACTGAATCGGAGTGGGAGTTAGTGATGTGAACAATGTGAAACCAAGCGGAAGGGAAGAACTTTGTGCCAATTGAAAAGTCTTATTCTTTACTGTGAAATATTTTGACTTCAAAAGTTCTCCTCAGTCTGAGGAGAATTTACTTTCTGTGCCATACTCACCCTTTTCGATATTCTTCTCAGTGTGTAATGACTGGAAATGATTTTCCTTCTGCATAAAAATAATAACATTTTTTGCAAACATTTGTCTTCTCTAAAATGAGCTGAAGCCAAAATGCACACTGCATAGCCTTCCATTGCAACAACCTGCACCAAGCTACAAGCTTATTTTCCTATTTTTTTTGCAGGATATGGCTGTTGCTGGCTAGGCCGGCATTTATTGTCCGTCTCTACTTGCCCTTGAGAACATGGTATTGAGCCACCTTCACTCCACGTAGTGTGCATACTGTTTCACAGTTCACGTAGTGTAAGAACACCTGCAGTGCTGTTAGAAAGGCAGTCACAGGATTTTGACCCCTGCAACAGTGATAATATATTACCAAGTCAGGATCAAGTGATGTTCAGAGGGAAATTTGCAGGTGATGGTGTACCTATGCATTTGCTGATCTTGCCCTTCTTGGTGATAGAGGTTGTGGAGTGGAAGAAGCTGTTGAAGGAATCGTGGTGAGTTGCTACAATGCATCTTTTAGATAGATGGTACACAATGCTGCCATTGTGTATCAGTGGTGAAGGGAGTCAGTGTTGAAGATGATGAATGGGGTGCCAATCAAACAGGCTGCTTTGTCCTGGATAGTGTTGGATTTCTTGTGTTGTTGGAGCCGCACCCATGATAGTCTGGCTTACAGGTGACTCCAGACCCACAACAGTATAGTTAACTGAAATAGTGTGGCAATTAGGAGTGTCAACAACTGCTGGCCTTTCCAGTGATGACCACAACCCACAAAAGGACAATCAAAAAGTGCTTGGTATGATGTTCAGTCTGTGCTGAGAGAGAGAGAGAGATCAAATCTCTTGAAGTGCTGATGGTAGGACAATTGGCCTCATTATTCTCCAACTAACAAAAGCAATGATCGGTCTTTGTTCCTACTCTTTGACCACTGATTGCTGCTGGAATGCATATGTTTTTAAAGTTTATTTATTTACTGGTGTCACAAGTAGGCTTACCTTAACACTGCAATGAAGTAACTGTGAAAATCCCCCAGTCGCTATAGTCCGCCAACTGATCGGATACACTGAGGGAGAATTTAGCACGGCCAATGCACCCGACCAGTACGTATTTCAGACTTGTGGGAGGAAACCGGAGCACTCTGAGGAATCCCACATAGATATGGGGAGAACATGCAGAATCTATACAAACAGTGACCCAAGCCAGGAATTGAATCTGGTCCCTGGCACTACGAGGCAGCAGTGCTAATCACTGTGTCACTATGCTGCCCATATATGGAAGTCAGATGGCCAGGAATGGTCTTAGCTATGAGACACACTGTAACTGAATAACCTGCTGACATTCACTCAGTTACGGAAAGTTCCTATGCCTGTGTGACTGTGCCCAGGACACCAGTGCCTTCCTCAGAAGGGGAGGTGAGAAGTGGTTTACATACCATGCCTGATTTGTCTTTCTATTGAATACAGTGGGAGGGAAAACCAGGCAGGTTATAAATTGACATTACTCCTTGCAAAACATCTCCCAATATTAATATAACACCCAAATTCTTTGTGTCCCCCTTTATCTGCATACTGTTTCAAAATTCACAGTTTTATAGGTACAAAGATAGGAAAAAACACCAAATGTTGTGCATCGTTCTGATCATGATGATGGTGGATGATGACAGTCTCATGAGTCTTGTCACAGCCAATATTCGACAGGTCAACAATGCTTCCTAACTCACTTCCATAAAAGTAGTTGACGTTCTTTAATTGTTGTTGAATCCCTATATCAACCGTGGTTCAAGCTGGGAACCTTCCTGCTTTGGAATTAGAAGACTCTGGTGGGATTTTACAGCTCTACTCAGGCAAGACTTGAAATTCCCGCCTGAGGTCAATAGAGATTTCCATTGTCAGACCCCCATCTGTGGTGGGTGAGGTGATAAGAGTTCCACATATCTGTATTCAGGTTTCAGTCCAGAAACATGAGCACAAATCTCTAAGCTGGTACTTCCAATGCAGCACCAAGGGAATGTTGTACTCTCAGATGCACCATCTTTCATATGAAACATTAAAATGAGACCCTGCCTGTTCTCTCAGGGGACGGAATGTAAAAGATCCCATGGCACAATTTGAGGAAGAGCAGGGGAGTTCTTCTCAGTGTATGGGCTGTTTGTGAGTCAACAATACATCACTAAAAGTACAAATTATCTGCTCACTATCACATTGCTTCTGTGGGGGATTCATGTGCATCAATTCGGCTGCCACCTTTCCTATATTACCCTTAAAGTATTTTGTTGGCTGTAACATGCTTCAAGACGGCCTGAGATTATGAAAGGCGCTATACAAATGCAAGTTCTTGCATTTACAAAGTCCATCTTTTGTTTGCCCAGGGCAGCACAGTGGACAGCACTGCTGCTTCACAGCACCAGAGTCCGAGGTTCAATACTGGTCTCAGGTGGCTGTGTGGAATTTGTACATTCCCCCTGAGTCTGCGTGGGTTTCCTCCGGGTGCTCCAGTTTCCTCCCACGCTCCAACGGCCTGCAGGTTAGGTGGATTGGCCGTGCTAAATTGCCCCTCAGTGTCACAAGATTTGTTGGTTAGGGAGATTTGTGAGGTAAATACTTGGGATTACAATGAACAAATCTGGATGGGATTGCCCTTTAATGTCAGGAAAGTGTCAAGGATAGAGCCTGGGTGGGATTGTTGTCAGTGCAGATTTGATGGAACAAGTGGTCTCCTTGCTACCTGTTCTAAATTAACTTTCCACTGATTTGCTCTGGTATTAATGAGTTGCTTATAATGAAGTAATAATGTATTAACTTTAGCATCACTATTCCATATACTTAAATGCTATTCTAAGTAAGTCTTATACTTTCCAGTATGCTTTCAAGTCCAACTTAGTCTTTCTGAAAATTGATTTTCACACTTTCCCGAATGTGGGAGCACCAAGATTAATTGTCATAACCTTTCATATATCAACAACAACAACTTGCCTTTATAGAACATCTTTATGAGATTATGAAAGGCGCTATACAAATGCAAGTACTTTCATTTACAAAGTTCATCTTTTGTTTGCCCTGGGCAGCATGGTGGCACAGTGGTTAGCTCTGCTGCTTCACAGCACCAAAGTCTGGGGTTCAATTCTGGCCTCAGTTTGCACATTCTTCCTGTGTCTGCATGGGTTTCCTCCAGGTGTTCTAGTAGGGATTCCTATGAATTTTTGTAAGTACAACCCTTCACTTGGATGAGATATCCTGCCCATAAAGTTTCATCGTTATTTAGTCATGTAACTAGTGAACAATAACAGCTTCATAAGGAGCTGGTATCAAATCATGGCTTTGGATGAATTAATTTGGAACATTTTGCATATAACTCCACTATTTGCCCAGGATGGAGTGTCTTGATCTATAACATTATACAGTTGGAAATTTCTCTGGAAATTCTGTTCACCTATCCTAACAATTTATTTTGTATGGTTTGGTGTCAAATATTGCTTGATCAGGCTCCCTTAAAACATGATGGGATGGTTTACAACATCAAAGATATTACATAAAGGCAAGTTGTGGTTTTTGACGTGTGAGAGTTTATAACTATTAATCTTGGCGCTCCCACATGTGGGAAAATGTGAAAATCAGTCTTCAGAAAGACTAAACTGGACTTGAAAGCGTACTGAAAAGTACAAGACTTATTTAGACATGGCATTGAAGTATATGGAATACTGATGCTAAGGGTAATACAGATTATTACTTCATTATAAGCAACTAATTAATACCAGAGCAAATCAGTAGAAACTAGTGACAAGTTAATTTAGAACAAATATCAAGGAAAAACCTTCTTATTCAGAATGATAAATATCATGACAATTGTGGGAAAATTACTTCAAGCAAATCTGAAGACTATTTGGTGGCAGCAGGGTTTCAAGATTCCGTTTCATAAATTCTTGCTTATTTTTACAAACATTAATTGCAGATGAAAATAAGATATGGTTATTATTTGTTTAGATTTTAAAAAGATGTTTCTCACTTATGCACATAAAATATTATGACACGAGGTTCATGCCAATGGAATAGACCAGAAACTGAGCTAAACCGGCCAGGGACTAGGAATACTGTGGTGAGTGACCCACTTTCTGACTTCCTAAAGCCTGTCCAACATCTACAAGTCAGGAGTGTGATGGAATACTCTCCACTTGCATGGTTGAGTGCCGCTCCAACAATACTCAAGAAGCTTCACACCAACCAGGACAAAGCAACCCATTTGATTGGCACCCCTCTCACAAACATTCAGTCCCTCCACCACAAACGAACAGTGGCATCTGTATGTACCAACTAAAGATGCACTGCAATGTACAAGATTAATACCAGAACTTATAAGACTGAATAATAAAGGCACCTTTCTCCTCACAGAGACTTTTCTCTTTTGAGAAGACAAAGGAGACTTAATTCAAATTTTTAAGATTGTGAAGTATTTAGTTGGAAACAGCTGTTTTCTGCTATATTCAGAATTTCAGAATAAAATGCTTAGTTTCCAGATAAGTGAATGTATATCTTCTTTGGCAGTCTCTCAGGATCGAAGATATGTCTCCATTCCAATTTGATGAGTTCTGAGATGGCTGATAAGTCCAATGTGTGACCTGAAGACTCGTCCATATGTAGGGCAGGTGGTGCTTGAAGGGTTGGGGAGATGATTTGTTTGGAGATTTGTCAGTGAAGATTTGATAGAACAAGTGGTCTCCTTACTATCTTCACCTCTGTGGGTTTCCAGCAAAGTGTCTTGATATGCTCGACGCTTTCTCAAATGAACTTTCCCCGTTTTGATTGATCACAGGCCAGGGATCCCTATGAGTGTGTGGGATGTTTGACTTCTTCGGGGGTGCTTTGAGGACATCCATTTCCATTACCCTCCTGGGAGCCTCCTGGCACTAGTGAATTGCAAGTAAGGGACTTGCTTCAGGAGTCTGAGGTCAAACGTATGAGCATCATGTTCTTCCAGCTGTTTTATATCAGAACATAAGAAATAGACCAGATGATCTATTCTTGCTCCTATCGGGCCGACTCTGCCACTCAATATAATCATAGGAGATCTTGAACTTCAACTCCACATTCCTGTCTGCTTCTCATAGCCCTTTGAATTCTCGATAGACCAATATCTGTTTGTCTCAGCCTTAAACATATCCAATGATAGTGCATCCACAACCCTCTTATTATCCCTTTGTTTTAGATTCCCCAGGCAGTGGAAACAGACTTTCAATACCTACCTTGTCAAATCCCTTTATATTCTTGAATATTTCAAAGAGATCATCTCTCATTCTTCTGAATTCCAGAGATTAAAGATTCAGTTTACTTGGTCTCTTATCGTAGGGCAATCCTCTCTTTTTAGTTGATTTATCAGTGTTACAGTAGGCTTACATTAACACCGCAATGAAACTACTATTAAAATATCCTAGTTGCCACACTCTGGTGCCTGTTCAAGGACATGGAGAGAGAATTTAGCATGGCCAATGCACTTGACCAGATAAGCTTTTACAGCAATCAAAAATTGCTTCATGGTCATCAGTAGATTCTTAATTCCATATGTTGTTTTTATATTTAATTCCACTTCCATAATCTGTGGGGCTGGATTTGAACCCAGGTCCCCAGAACATTAATTAAGTTTCTAGATCAATATTATGGCTTGGTAAATGCCTCACCTATTCAGGAAGACATTCTATAACAAAAGGCAAGCAAGACAGGGAAGAAGCAGTAAAGAATCTCTAAAGGAAATAAATGAGGTTTTAGCATCTTAAGGATTTCATAGTCATGGTGTTTATCAATGATATAGGGAAACTCAAGAAAGAATGTGGATAATTGGATGGATAGGCTAGATGATATCTTACTATAGGTGTATATTCTATATAATAAACCATTCAGCAAGGTAATAGGAGCAACAATCTGGGTTTATTGAAAATACAGTCAGATGTTTGAGTTGAAGAGTTTAGGGAAAGAGGTTCAAGAATACAATAGCATAATCCTGTAACCACTGGAAATCTGAAAGCAAACAGGAATGCTGCAAATACTTAGCAGACCAAGCAGCATCAGAACATGATCCTTTTGCAACCTTTACTTAATTAATACATAAAATATGAGATTATAGGCTTCTTGAAGGCTTTATAATATTAACAATTAAGGGGATCAAGGGTTATGGTGAAAAGACAGGAGAATGGGGATGAAAAAAATATCAGTCATGATTGAATGACAGAGCAGACTCGATGGGCTGAGTGGCCCAATTCTGTTCCTATGTCTTATGGTCTTACGGTATGCTTTACCATCTTAAATACACAGTGCGCAATCTTTAAGGTGGCCCACAGCTGCAGAGTTACATCTTTGAACAAACTATTCATAAATCTTTGTGGTCAAAACCTCTCCTTCTTTTAATAAACTGTGTTTTATGTTTACAAAGAGGTCATGTCAGGGGTGTTTTAAACCACATTTAAAGGGCAGACTGCCAGGGCCATTATTCTTCACAGATGATACCAGAGGAAAATATTTCTTTCTTTTATTTACCGAAGAATAAAAATAATGAATTGGTTCAAAAAGGGCTTTGGAACGGAGGCAATTCTGAATTTGGAAGGAACCCATGATTACTGGAAATCCTGGTGGGATCCTCCAATAAGAAAGAATAGTTTTCCATTTAAGGATTTGATTCCCAGCTTGAGTCACTATCTGTTCAGAGCCTGCACATTCTCCCCGCATCTGCGTGGGTTTCCTCCAAGTTCTCCGGTTTCCTCCCACAGTCTGAAAGATATGCTGGTTTGGTGCATTGGCCATACTAAATTCTACTTCAGTATACCCAAGCAGGCACCGGAGTATGGGAACTTCACAGTAACCTTCATTGAGGTGTTAATGTAAGCCTACTTATGACATTTTTTTCAAAGTTTATTGATTTTTGGACTGTTAACAAAGAAGGAACTTGTATTTCTGCAGACATCTGTCATACACTCATAATGTCTCAAAGTGCTTTACAAGCAATGAATTATGTTCAAAAGTGTATTTACTATTGTCCTGTCAACAAATGCAGAGACCAATTTGTTCACTGCAAGGTTACACAAAAAGCACTGAGGCAATTGACTCACTAGTTTTTGAACATATTGACTGAGGGACAACATTAACTATGATATTGAGAGACCTGATCTTCCTTAAATAGTGCCATGGGATCTTTAATATCTAACTGAACAGGCTAATAACACAAAAACATACATCAGCAAGTAGCCAAGTAGAAAATTCCAGCCATTGAGATTCAAGAGTCAGCAACCTTCATGTAGGTAAGATGATGGGTGTGCACCATATAAATTAATTGCTTTAGAAAGAACAGCTATCAGGCAAGAACTGAAGATTACCATGAAAGAAACATAGAAACTAGAAGCAGGAGTAAGCCATTCAACCCTGCTCCGACATTCATTTTAATCATTGCTGATCATCAAATTTAATATCCTGATCCCCCATCCCCCCCATGTCCCTTGATCTCTTTAACCCCAAGCGCTATATCTATTTTTTTTGAAATCACACAATGTTTTGGCCTCAACTATCTCCTAAGCAGTGAATTCCATACACTCACCATCCTCTAGATGAAGAAATTTCTCTTCACCTCAGTTCTAAAAAGTTTACCCCTTATTCTCAAACTATGACTCCTGGTTCTGGACTCCCCACCATTGGGAACATCCTTTCTGAATCTACCTTGTCTAACCCTGTCAGAATTTTATAAGTTTCTATGAGATCCCCTCTCACTCTTCTAAACTCCAGTGAAAAATAATCCTAACTGACTTAGTGTCTCTTCATATGACAGACCTGCCATCCCAGGAATCAGGCTGGTGAGTCACCGTCTTGAACTGCTGCAGTCCATCTGGTGTAAGTACACCACTGTGCATTTTTGGGAGGCAGTTTCAGGATTTAGAACCAGCGCCAGTGAAGGAACAGCGATTATAGTTCCAAGTCCAGAAAAAAAATGGGGAATTAACAACTAGTCTCCCACTTAGATCAGAGATGAGGAGAAATTGCTTCTCCCAGAGAGAGCAAAGGAGGCTGAGCCATTGAAAATATTCAAGACTGAGCTCAAGTTTGCTCGACCAGGGAGTCAAGGGAGACGAGCATAAATGTAAAGTTAAGGGCATAATCACATCAGCCATGATTTATTAAATTACAGATCAAGTGTGAAGGGCCGAAAAGTCTACTCTTGCTCCTGTTCTTTATGATCTTCTGTTCTAAGTGGTGAGGGGCTTGGAGGGGAATTCAAAGATGATGATGTCCCCATGTATCTTTTGTTCTTCTTCGTGGTAACAGTTGTATATTTGGAAGCTGTTGTTGAACAGCCTTCGCAAATTGCTGCAGCGTATCCTGTAGATGGTGCACACAGCTGGCACTGTGTGCTGATGTTGGAGGGGATGAATGTTTAAAGTGGCGGATGGCATGATGATCAGATGGACTGCTTTGTTTTAAATGTAGTTGAACTTCTTGAGAGCATTCAGGCAATGTACATATAGAGAGATGATGGCGAGTTCACCTTCATTGCAAGAGGATTTAAGTGCAGAAGCAAAGATTTCTTACGGCAGCTATGCAAGGCCTTGATGAGACCACACCTGGCGTATTGCATGCAGTTTTGATCTCCTTATCTAGAACAAGGAGTTACAGTCTCAGGATATGTGGTACCCATTTAGGATTGAGATGAGGAGGCATTTCTTCAATTGGAGGGGTGTGAACCTGTGGAATTCTCTGCCAAAGAAGGTTGTGAAGGCCAAATCACTGAAAATATTTAAGAAAGAAACAGATTCCTAGGCTCTAAAGGCGCCACTGGATATGGGGAGAACGCTGGACATTGGCATTGAGATAGAGGATTAGCCATAATCATGTTGAGGTATACAAGATGATAAAAAAATATGGATAAAGTAAATGTGGAGTGCATGCTTCCTCTTGTGGGGCATTCTAGGACAAGAAGCATAATCTTAGGATAAGGGGTAGCAAATTTAAAACAGTTGAGGAGAAACTACTTCGCCCAAAGGGTTGTGGATCTGTGGAATTCACTACCTCAAAGTGCAGTGGATGCTGGATCAGTTAGTAAATATAGGGAGGAGTTAGACAGATCTTAATTGATAATAGGTTGAAGAGTTATGGGGAGAAGACAGGAAAAAGGGGATGAGAGTATATCAACCATGATCAAACAGTGGAGTGGAATCAATGGGCCGAATGTCCTAATTCTGCTCCTATATTCATGAATTTATGAACTTATGAGTGGCAGAGTAGGTTCCAAGGGTTGAATGGCCTACTCTTATTTTTTATGCTCCTGTGACTCTTTGTAGAAATCTGCCGTAGCAGTTTCGTTATTTGGGGTACCTCGTTCATGTAAGGAATTGGTTTTAGAAGACAAATGACATCTTTCTATTCCAGGCTTTAGGATTACAAGCTGAAAGGATGAACAGCTGGCAACTCTGATTCATGTCAGTTCGATTAAAAATCATAAATCATCCCATTTCCTCACCTCAATGACATAAATCACTCTGACTCAGGGTACACTTTACCCCAACAAGGATTAGCATCAGCATGCAACACAGAGACTAGGCCAAGGAGTCTTGTCTTCTCTCCACTTCTCCTGCAAACCCTCCAAACCATACGCAGTGCACTGCACTCAAGAGAAAATAATTGTCTTTTTAAAGAGCTGATCACAAGATTAATAGTTCATTGCTTCATTTAAATGCTTTAAATATCCTGGGATTGACACTGAGGACGATTTTCATGGTAACTTCATGCGGTGTTAATGTAAGCCTACTTGTGACACCGACAAATAAACTTCAAACTGAAGCCAATTGCAAAATGGTAAGCGGTCAGATTTGACGCCATGCAGTGCTCTGCAGTGCTGCCGTCAGGAAGGTCACTATAATGCAGTGAAGGTTGGAAACTGAAAGAGCATTAGATGAGGAAAAAGCGAACATCACTCACTCTCCGTCTCTCACATCAAGTGACAGAAAGTTCCAGCGAAGTCTGATGCTTTTTATTTGGTATTCTCATATCGTTTCTGAAAGGTTTGTTCCATTGTGTTTACATCTTGTTAGCCCAAAGCAAATGTTTAATTATTATTCAAATGCTGCAGCGCTGATGACTGTACCGGTCTCAGCATGGAAAAGATTTTATCAGAGAGACGAAAAACAGTAAGACAGATGGCAAACCCTCAACCAAATGAATAGAGATTGTGTGTACAGGGAGTGTAATTTTTAAAAATAACATTTAAACAAACAATGATGATTACTCAAATAAATTTGTTTAGATGGATCTGATTGCAGAATTGTCAACATTTAAAAATGAACCCAATTGTTGAACAGGGACTCGAAGGTTTTTTAAGCATCTCACTGGCCTGAATACGGCACAGTAGTTAGCACGGCTGCCTCACAACGTCAAGGAGCCAGGTTTGATTCAAGCCTCTGCACTTCCTCCCCGTGTCTGCGTGGGTTTCCTTGGGTGCCCCGGTTTCCTCCCACAGTCCCAAAGATGTGTGGATTAGGATGATTGGCCATTCTAAATTGATCCTATTGTTGGGGGATTAGCTAGGATAAATGTGCAAGGTTATGGGAATAGGACCTGGGTGGATTGTGATCAGTACAGACTCAATGGGCCAAATAGCCTCCCTCTGTGATTCTGAGAGTAAAGACAGGTGAAGAATTTGTTCATTTTGATACAGGAGAAATGAAAAGAAGGACAGTTGATAAACAAACAACTTACCTTCATGAAAGTTTATGAACTGGGCTACATGCAAACTTTCTTCCCGGCCCCACTCTTCATCCCCCTTCTTGGCAATTACCAAACCAAATTGTGAATAACCTTAGTGTTGTATCTGAAACTAAGATAAGCTTCTGACCACATTTCAATAACAAGACTAGAACCCACCCACTCCCCCTTATTTTCAGCTCTGTAGCATTGCCTGGTTCCACCCTTGTCTTAGCTCATTTGCTGCTCTGAAACACTGACACCTTTGCTACTTCTGGTCATGACAGTTACGTTGCACTTCTGGCTGACCTCTTCTTCATCCTCTGTAAACTTTTACGGTCATCAAGGTTCTGCTGTCTGGAACCTAACTGACAGCTCACTGTTGATGTTCGTGGATATGTTAGCTTCATTGAAGAGTCAATGACAAGGGGACACAAGTTAAAAGTGAGGATGGGAGGTTTAGGGGGGGGATTTGAGGAAAAACCCTTTTACTCAGAGGGTGGTGACAGTCTAGAATGTGCTGTCTGAAGGCAGGATGCCTCACATCTTTTTAAAAATAAACCTGGATGAGTACTTGGCATGCCATAACACTCAGGGTTACGGGCTAAGTGCTGGCAAGTGGAATTAGGTAGGCAGGTCAGAGCCTTTCATGCATCAGTGCAGACTCAGTGGGCCAAAGGGACTCTTCTGCACTGTAGTGTTCTGTGATTCTCTAATACACACAGTCTCCTAACCAGTACATCTTGATTTTGAAGTTATCAATCCCTCAATCCATCGCCAATCTCTGTCACCTCCTCCAGGCAAACAAGCCTCCAAGATCTTTGTGTGAATCAAATCTTGGCTTCTTCTGCATCCCCAATTTTAACCTCTCCAGCACTGATAGCCTTCCTTCAGCTGTTTGGACCCTGAGTCTGGGTATTTCCTACCTAAACAGCTCTATCTGTTTATCTCGCTTTCCTCATTTAAGACTCGCTTTAAAATGCACCAAGCTTTTGGTTAACTGCCTTAATATCTCCTCAAGTGTCATGGCATCAAATTTTGTTTGATAAACCATTGGGCAACATGGTGGCACAGTGGACAACATTGCTGTCTCACAGCATTAGGGACCCAACTGTAACCCTGGGTCACTGTCTGTACGAAATTTATACTTTCTCCTCATGTCTGTGTGGGTTTCCTCCAGGTGCTCCGATTTCTTCCCATAGTCCAAAGATGTCTGGGTGAGGTTGATTGCAGTAAAAAGTCTCACAACACTAGGTTAAAGCCCAACAGGTTAATTTGGGAGCAAAAGCTTTTGGGGCTTTGTCCTTCGTTGACACTAGTATCGGGGGATTAGCAGGGTAGGTGTATGCGGTTATGGGAATAGGGCCTGGATGGAATTGTGGTTGGTACGGACTCATGGCCCGAATGGCCTCCTTCTGTACTGTTGGGGATTCTATGATTCTAAGCTCTGGTGAACTCCTCTGGATGTTTTACAATGTTAAAGCTTCTGCTCAAATTGTTGTATTATCCGGTGGAAAGGATAAGTACGGTTTTCTCCATTCTCATTTCTTCCAGAAAGAAACCAATGATGGAAATTAGCTGAGCAATCTGCAGATTTTTATTTTAGAGCCAGCAGCAGTGCTTACAGCGTTGCTTTCTAAGGTCGAAGCAGAACTGTTGTAAATGGGGCAGCAGGGTGTTAGAGGATAAAAATCAGAAATTCAGTCACGTGTGTGAGAATCTTTTAAGCGCGCGTAATCATGTTGCCCCTTCACAGTCAAATCGGTGCTGATGGTCTCGACTCACTGCTGAAGAATGGACTCCTTGGCAAGTTACAAAAAGGGCTGTCAAGCAATCCCCTCGGCAACGTTATGCCTTCAGGAAGGAGGGTGCAGAAAGGGAGACAAAAGAGATCTCGCATCAATGCCAATTCTTCTACCTTGTCAAATGCGTCCTTTAATCCACGAGTCAAAGAGACTCTGATGTTTAAACGGTGCACACGAAACGAGTGATAGTCATTTGAAATGACAGTCTGAATGTTTCCAATTGTACACATCAGCAGAACTAATGATGATGACTTTATTTGGCTGGGGGAAGAAATGGGTTAGGTAGAGACTGACACTTCAGATTAAAAAGAATTGTCATGAGGTGAGACAGAAACCCAGCAATACATGAAATTTATATGTACACTTTTTATTGAATTTTCACCATGTTATTAACTCCCAAAAACTACAACAGACTGTAAATTATCTCAAGGTTGAATCTGAATCAATTAAAGCAGCAGGACTTTACACAACACTATCACTGCAAGAGAATTAGACACAACGTGGAGAATATTGAGCATTGGACCAATGCTTTCGGTTTTATGATTGCCATGTATAATTCTACTCACTCAATCCACATCAATGCAATAAAACTGCAATAGCTTTCATGATCTCTGCAGAGAACCAGGCATCGCTAAATCAGCACAAAGATAATCGGCTGGAGAGCAAGAAGATAAGAAATGCAGAATGAAAACAGGGGATGGTGGAAATGCACAGCAGGCCAGGCAGTGACTGGAGGAGGATGATAGTTCCATGTGTCAGACTGGTGGTACAGGGTGGCACAGCAGTTAGCACTGTTGTCTCACGCGCCGGGTTCGATTCTCAGCTTGGAACATTGTGCAGAGTCTGAATATTCTCCCCATGTTTGCGTCAATTTCCTTTGGGTGTTCCATTTTTTTTCCCACAGTCCAAAAAACATGCTGTTTAGACGCATTGACCATGCTAAATTCTTCCTCATGTACCTGAACAGGTGCCAGAGTGTAATGACTGGGGGATTTTCCCAGCAACTTCATTGCAATATTAACATAATCCTACCTGGGGTGGCACAATAGTTAGCACTGCTGCCTCACAGCACCAGGGACCTGGGTTTGATTCCCACTTGAGTCATTGTCTGTGTGGAATCTGTACATTCTCCCCATGTTTGCATGGTTTCCTGCCACAGCCTGAAAGATTGTCCATGCTAAATTCTCCCTCAGTGTACCCAAACAGGTGCCGGAGTATGACAACTCGGGAATTTTCACAGTAATTTCATTGCAGCGTTAATATTAATCTACCTGAGACACTATTAAATAAACTTTGAACTTAGGCAGCTGAAGGTACTGTCACCAGACAATTAAACTTAATAATCGGTTTTTGCTGACCTGTCCAAGTATCTCCTTATGCGGCTCAATGTCAAACCTTGTTTAATATTTGAAGTTCTGATGCATCAGATGTTCAAGCACTATTTACATGCAATTTCTTGTTGTCCCTCAGATAGTAGTTATTCCTTCACATTGGTGTCGAATCTGAGTTGAGTAATGAGAGTTTGGCTTTCCAATAGTAAGGAAAAAAGATGAGGGGTCTCAGTGCATTAAAGGTGAGCTCTATCTCTTTGTCATTGGCTCAGTGTAAGTCCTGGCTGCTTGTTCTTCTCTGTAGCAAGGTGGTTCTGAGGCCATTGTAGCAAACCGCCTGCTAGCCTTCCGTAAGATCAGGTACCTCAGCATAAAACAGGATCTGGTGCTAAGGGTTTTCTTGATTTGTGTGATTCAGTAATGTTGAACATTTAAAGGAATTTTCATTTTGATAGCACCATCTGTATCCTCAGAATGTCCCGAAGCATTCCAAGACCAGTGAAGTAGACCTGAAGCATATTCACTGTTTTAATGCACAAAATGAAGCAGCTGATTTTGTTCATAGAATCATAGATTCCATACAGTGCAGAAGGAGGCTATGTACTAACCACAATCCCACCCAGGCCCTATTCCCATAACCTTCATTTACCCTGTTAATCCCCTGCCACTAAGAGGGAATTTAGCATGGCCAATCAACCTAACCCACACATCTTTGGACTGTGGGAGGAAACCGGAGCACCCAGAGGAAACCCATGCGGACATAGGCAGCATGTGCAAACTCCACACAGAGAGTGACCTGAGGCTGGAATTGCTAACCGCTGCCTCACTGTGCCACCCAAACTGAAAAATGATAATGACCAGATAATCTGTTTTAAGTTTGCAGCAAGAACTATATGGAGCAGGTATTTCAATGCAAGTTCTTTGCTGTCTTTTAAGAATATATTTTCTTACAAAAAAAACATTTTTAAAGGTATTGAGAGAGGCAACATTCCCCTCAAATCACTGTTTGTCATGAATAATGCACAACCTTGTGCATATAGATTATTTTCTACTTGGCTGCACTACCCTTCATTCTGTAAGTGAGTGACTCGAGTCAAGCGGATTCGATAATATGAATATTGGTTGCAATTTTCTAAAAGCTCTTAAGTGTCCACTTCTCAAGAAACAAACTTGTTTTGGAGGATTTTTTTTTAACAACAAATATAAGGATATTACAACATGTTCCTGCCCGCCCCCCCCATCGCCGAGAAATTTCACAACCCTGTGGTCAGTTTATCATTATAGACTTGATGGGCGATCAATACTGCATCAAGAGCACTTCCTAACAGTAAAAATACCGATGAGATCATTGTTTTGTTTGACTTACTTCCCTTTGCTGGCCAGTTCTATACAGCAAAACTCTCCTTAACTTTGCAATGGTTTAAAATGGCTGTCTCAATAAGAAAAAAAGATTTGTATTTCTGCAGCGCCATTCATGACCTCAGGACACACTAGGGTAAGCGCTGTCGAAGAGTTGTCAGTAGCACTAAGCCATGAACATGCACGGCAACACTCAACAAGCAGCAAGATAACTACCAGATAATCTGTTCAGTGGTTAGCACTGCTGCCAAGGATCCAGATTCGATTCCCAGCTTGGGCCACTGTCTGTGCAGAGCTTACACATTCTTCCTGTATCTGTATGGGTTTCTTCTGGGTGTTCTGGTTTCCTCCCGCAGTCTGAAAGATGTTCTGGTTAGGTGCATTGGTCCAAACACGCTCCGGAGTGTGGCGACTAGGGGAATTTCACAGTAACTTTATTGCAGTGCTAATGTAAGCCTTACTTGTGGCTAATAAACAAACTTAAAATTTTTTTTTAATGAGTTGACTTAAGGATAAACATTGACCAGAACACTTGACAAAACTCTCTTATTCTTTTTTGTGGAATGGTAATTGTGTCTTTCCCATCCACTTGGGAGAGTATGTAGCTAAGACCTCAGTTTAGTTTCTCATGATCAAGATGGCACCTCTGACAGTACAGTGTCACCTCAGTATTTTTTGTTTTTTGCTTAATTATCAAACACAATAAGGCTTACATTAACACTGCAGTGATGTTACTGTGAAAATCCCCCGGTTGCCACAGTCCAGCACCTGTTTGGGTATACTGAGGGAGAACTTAGCACAGCCAATACATCTAACCAAAACGTCTTTCAAATTGTGGGCGGAAACCAGAGCACCCAGAGGAAACCCACTCAGACATGGAGAGAATGTCTGTGTGCAGTCTGCACAATGACCCAAGCTGGGAATGGAAGCCAGGTCCCTAGTGCTGTGAGGCAGCAGTGCTAACCACTATACCACCGTGCCACCCTTTATTGCACTGAAGCGTCAGGCTGGTTTATGTGGTCAAGCCTCTAGGCCTTGAACCTACAATTTTCTGATTCAGAGACATGTGTGTTACCCACTGAACCGCTGATTGATGGTTGAGTCACACATTGCAACTGGCCACCTGAATAGAAATGAAGTCAATTTAAACTGCCTCCATTACCAGACAAAGATGGTAATGCATCTCTTTCCATCCCCATCAATCTCACTGAGTCCATTACACACAGGCGCATCTTGCAACATGTTGACCAAGGTCCTTTGGTACCTATGCGTGGAGCATAAACTGTGTACCCATCTGCCAGTTTGCGCTAAGCATTGGGCAACCTTGCCTCTGAGGCACCACTGCAGTCTGCTCAGAAAACAACAAGTTTTTCAAGGGGTTTGTGTGAACCCATTCCCCCCAACAGCACCTCTTCCTCCACCATCGCTCAATTTCCCCTCACTGAGCAATGTTGCTGACATTCGCACTCAGCCAGCATTACATAGAAGATAGGAACCAAGGGAGACCATTTGAACATTTCAGCCTGCTCCAACATTCATTACAATCATGGCTGATCATCCAACTCAATCGCATAATCCTGCTTTCTCCCCATAACCTTTGATCCCATTTGTCCCAAGTGCTATATCAAGCCACCTTTTGAATACATTAACCAAACAAAATCCAGTTTCAGAATGGTGAAGCATAACAGGGTCACAAATGAGCAATCTCCTCTCACCACCTGCAGAAAGTGAAAATCTACTCCTTTAAAGACACTCAAAGTAAGTTGCAACTTGGCCGAGAACAGGGAAAGGTTAATGGCAGTGAGGTCGGTCACGAGCTCAAGCTTCATTATCTCTCTACAATTTGTTTCACCAAAATCCATTGGAAAACATCATTCCAAATCAATATTTCTATTCAATGTGAATGCCATAAACTCATATCCATGAATGAGACAGAATAATAGATCCCTGAGTGTAACTGCACAGCAATCTTTTCAACCTTGGTAGGTGTCCAGCACTTTTTTTATTCTGGTCAATAGTCATTTAGAAAATCACCTTCCCAAGCTGATCACTGTTTGAGGTCCCATTGTGGATATAACCAAGCCTGATATTTTACTGTAGTACTAAGGGATTGTTATATTGTCACAGATGCCCTCTTTCAGGTAAAGTGGTTAAGGCTCTACATACACTATCTTTAACTACTCTCAACAGTATGTCATTGGTTTTATACATTTCCACACAACCTGGGGACATGAAAGACCAGTATGAATGTAAATCTTTTCTATTTGTAGGACAAAACTTGAGTATTGTTGAAAAAATACGTTTTGTCGAAGCTTTTCATCTTGCACTCATCAGAACAATCACAAGAATACTATCAGGGATAACGGCAGGTCTTTTTCTTAAAGTTTATTTATTAGTGTCACAAATAGGCTTATATTAACATTGCAATGAAGTTACTGCAAAAATCCAAGTGTTGTCACACTCTGGCACCTATTCAGGTACACTGAGGAAGAATTTAGCATGGCCAATGCATCCAACCAGCACGACTATGAGAGAAAAGTGGAGCACCTGGAGGAAACACACAAAAACATGGGGGGGACGTACAAACTCCACACAGACAGTGACCCAGGGCTGGAATTGAACCTGGATCCCAAGCACTGTGAGGCAGCTAATCACTATTCCACTGTGCTGCCAGGACAGAGTAGATAGGGAGTGGAAAGATGAAAAAGCAGTCGACACTGATTTCCAGTGATTGGCAAAAAAACAAAGGCAAAATGAGGAAAACTTATTTTGCACAGTGAGCAGGTTACGATCTGGAATAAGCAGTTTCAATGATAGAACATTACAGCGCAGTACAGGCCCTTCGGCCCTCAATGTTGCGTCGACCAATGGAATCAATCTAATAACCAATCTAATTATGGCTTCCAAAATAAAATTAGATACTTATCTGAAGAGTAAAAAAAATGCAGGGTGGTGGAGAAAAGGGAAGGGAGTTGGTGAGTTGCTCTTGTACAGAGGCAGTATGGACACAATGGGCCAGATTCTATGATAGGAGAGTAAAGTTGGTATGAGCCTGATGATATATGTACATTTTTTGACTCCATACTGGCAGTAGATTCATTTGTCAACTATCAGCATAAATTGGTAATTCAGAAACAGATCTGCCAGTGGGCAAGGTTTCCCACTGTCAACATGCAGTCAGGAAATTGGTTTGACTGTCACGAAATAACAACCATTATAATTTTAGCACAAGCATAGGAGGGGAGGAGGTAAGTGTTAGTTTCGTTCCAGTTTCAGCCAGTAATCTGAGTAACATCTACTATTGATACCCGTTCTTCGCTGGTCCACAATTTGATTGTTCAGCTGTACTGTAGGCCTGAGCATTTCCTTGGAAACTTCTGATTATTGAAATGATAACAACGAAAAGCAAAAGCTCCCAAACGATTCCTGAAATTATTGCATAAAATTCATGTTTAACACAATGGCCGGAACTCTCCCATCCCGCCTTCCACTGGAGTTCTAACGGGTGAGGGGGGATGGACCATGTAAAAGTCCATTGAAGTCCAGCAGGAACCTCTGGTCTTCAGGCAAATGCGAATGGAGAATCCCACCCAATGGACAGATGTCTACCACAGTATCAGAGTAGGCAAGAGCCCAACAATTTGCCCAAATGGTTAGGCTTTGGAATGTGCTGCATGGTATCGTGGTGGAGATGAATTCATAGAAATAGAATCCCTACAGTACAGAAGGAGGACACTCAGCCCATCGAGCTTGCACCATCAACAATCCCATCCTATCCCTGTTATCCCACATATTGAAACTGCACTCCCCCTAAAACTAGCATGGCCAATCAGCCTAGCCCGCACATCTTTGGACGGTTGGGGGGAAACTGGAGCACCTGGAGGAAACCTATGCAGACACGAGGAGAATGTGCAGACTCCACAAAGAATCAAACCCGGGTCCCTGGCGCTGTGAGGCAGCAATGCCACCATGCCACCTAATTCATGGATTGCCTTTGGAAGAAAATTGAGAAATATTTGAAGGAGAGAAATAGGCTGGGGAAAGAAAAGCAATAAAATGCTGGAGAAAGTCGGCAGGTCTGACAGCATCTGTGGAGAGAGACTAGAGCCAACGTTTCAAGTCTGGATGACTGTCAAAAGGTGATGCTGTCAGACTTGCTGAGTTTTGCCAGCATTTTTCTGATTTTGATACAGATTGCCGCATCCCGCAGTATTTTGCCTTTAGGCAGGAGAAACATTTGCTCCCAAAATCTATTGTTCTGTGAGAGGCCAAATGTTCTCTTACTGTGTTGTCTATTGGATTATCTGTGGTATCACCTTAGATGGCTGCATTGTTAATGATTGCGTGGTAACTCCCCAGATTAGGGACAGAATTGTAATCCAACCTCAAAATGCTCGAGCCTTTTGCAGCGGTGGAGGAATGAGTAAGAGCAATGCTGGAATGGTGATTTGCATCAAGTGATTGATCATTATTGGCTGACCATTGACTGTATTCCCAGGATGGGCTCAAATGTTAAGACTCCAATCGTTAGTGTGCTGTTCACCCAGTGCCGCTTCCAATCAATATGACAATGACTTGTACATCAAAACGTAAGCAGGGACTTCAAGCAAACGAAAAGGGGAGGGGGTGTAGGAAGGTGGGGTGGGAGGGTGGTGCTCATTGCTGCCATCCTTGGGCAACTGCATCACTTCATGTCCATTCACTTTGGCAGAGAAGACCAGCCTGGATAAAACCCAGACCATTGTCACATTCCTTCATTCAAGTTTAAACTTTAATTTGTTAGTGTCATGTTAACACTGCAGTGTAGTAAAAATCCCCTGGTTTCTACACTCAGGCACCTGCTCGGGTGCACTGAGGGAGAATTTAGCACACCCAATGCGCCTAACCACCATGTCTTTCAGATTGTAGGAAGAAATTGGAGCCACCGGAGAAAGCCCCCACAGACACAGGGAGAATGTACAAACTCCGCACAGACAGTGACCCAAGTGGGAACCTAACCCAGGTCCCTGGCACTATGAGACAGTCGTGCTAACCATTGTGCCACCCTGCCACATGTGGAAGCACTGTCAGAAGGGAGGTTTACAGTCAGAAAAGAATGAGGCAAATCACAGAGCTATTTAAATGCATGGAAATCAATTGCAGTGATGCTGGAATGCATAGCAGCTTCACTGTCATCTTGGGTTATACATCCCTGATGTTTGCAAGGAAAGTGGGTTGAATTGTCACACTATTTTCTTTTAATATTAGAGAGCAGAGAACAAATACACTGTTAATCCTCCCCCACCCTCTAACTTCCTGAACTATTTTCTCTGCTCTGCCACTAATCTGCTATGTATATTTCCAGCACTTCCTGCTATTAATTCAGGCCGGCTGAATTCACAGCTCATTCCTTACACCCTAACACAAGCACCTGCAGCTTTGAATCAGATGCCTTATTTTTTTCTCTCTGTGCAATTTGCCTGAAAGATGGCCAAGTGGTCAGTGCAAAAGACCAAGAAATTTCAAACACAATTCAAGGCAAATCCAGCTTCTCTGATCTTTCACACTGGTTTTTAGAATAATCATGGTAGAAGATGCCCACATCCACAAAATTGGTCATGCTGCCAGACCCAATTAATTACTAACATATTTTTCTGTGAATTGGTCCAGTTGGCAGAACTTTGAGGAGTCTCTCCGAAATAATGGGTGGGACTTTCCGGCTCACTCCAAGACTGGAAAATCCCTTTGTATGATTTGTGTCCCGCCCACAATGATTCTTGTGGGTGGGGGGGCGGTGATGGAAAAATTCTGCCCAATTTTTTTTTCAGGAATAAGGACACTAATAAGTACCTTTTGAAACATTTCATGTATTATTTCATACAATATATAGGAGCAGAATTAGGCTATTTGGCCCATCAAGTCTGCTCCGCCATTCGATCATGGCTGCTATGCTCCTCATCCCGATTTTCCTGACTTTTCCACATAACTTTTTAACTCATTTATCAATTAAAAATCTGTCCAACTCCTCCTTAATTTTACTCACTCTCCCAGCATTTATCATACTGTGGGGCAGTGAATTCCACAGATTCATGACTCTTTGAGAGAAGTAGTTTCTCCTCAACTCTGTTTTAAATTTGCTACTCCTTATCCTAGGACTATGACCTCTCATCTTAGAATGCCCCACCAGTGGAAGCATTTGCTCCATTTCCACTTCATTCATCCCTTTTATCATCTTATATACATCAATTTGAGCTCCATTCTTCTAAATTCCAGAGAGTATCGGTGCAAACCGTTCAATTCCTCTTCATACAACAAACCCCTCATCTCTCGATTCAATCTACTGAACCTTCTCTGAACTGCCTCCAATGCCACCACATCTTTCCTCAAATAAGGGGACCAAAACTGTGCACAATATTCCAGTTGGGTTCTCACCAATGCCTTGTACAATGTTGCTTCAATTTGCAAAGAAACTGCCTACCAACTATATACTAATGTAATTAGGATATGATTCCATGTAGATTTTTCAGTTATTTAAGATCAAGTTACTCACATTGGCACGGTATTGGACTAGACACTCTAACTAAAAATACTTTTTTTGTGATTTTTGTGTGTGTTTACCAGACATTACAGAGCAATGATGGGCTAATAATCCAGACATGAGTTCGAATTCCGCCAACTTAAATTCAGTTATTTAACTAAATGTGGAACTAAAAAACTAGTGTCAATAATGTTGATGAAGAAATCACAGGTTGTCAGAAAAACCTGTCTGGTTTAATGTTATTTGGAGAGTCTGCTAGCTTAATCCAATCTGGCCCATGTGTGACTCCTTATCCACAGCAATATGTTTGATTCTTAACTGCCTCTCTGTTTGGATTGAGCAATAAGTGCTGATCTCGTCAGCAATGTACAAATACCATGTATGAATAAAAAATAACCCCTTCAGCAGAATTGATGAAACTGTACCAGGTTGCCCACTCTTATATACATCAAGGATTTTATATAATTCAAAGTTCCAAAATAAGATGCACTCTAAAATGGTGCCAGATATGCACACAGGTTTGAGTAGAAACTTGAGCAAAAGTTGGCTTGTGGAAACACACCCAGCATTGAACAGAGGTGACACAACTGTTTGTATTGCTGCCCTACGGTGCCAGGGACTTGGGTTCAATTCCGGCCTTGGGTCACTGTCTATATGGAGTTTACATGTTTTCCCCATGTCTGCGTGGGTTTCCTCCGGGTGCTCTGGTTTCCTCCCACACTCCAAACATGTGTGGGTTAGGTGGATTGACCATGCTAAGTTGCCCTTTTGTGTCAGGGAGGTTAGCAGGGTAAATACATAGAGTTGTGGGGTTAGAGCCTGGGTGAGATTGTTGTTGATTTGATTTATTATTGTCACATATATTAGCATACAGTGAAAAGTATTGTTTCTTGCGCCCTATACAGACAAAGCATACCATTCACAGAGAAGGAAAGGAGAAAGTGCAGAATGTAGTGTTACCGTCATAGCTAGAGTATAGTCGCAGTGGGCCTCCTCCTGCAATGGAGGATTCATTGATTGAATACATTTTGCATGTGAGTTATATTTAATTAATGCTGTTGTTGGGTAGCTGATAGGACCCCATGTTGGAATCTATCAAAATGGGATGCAGCATGCCGAGGAATCACTCTGGAGAAGACTGGTATCAAATCACAAGCGTGCCCATCTCTGACCCGGTCCCTGACATCTTTTAAAAATTCTACCCCATCTATATTGTAGCACTCCTAATGCAGGTTGATGTCAATGACTAAATGCGTGCATGAGGATGTTTCCTTGCGTGCGCGGACTGTATTTTTACTTTACTGCAAACCTGAACGTCAGGATTCCCCAACACATTGTGGAGTTTTAATTCCATGGGGCGTGTCTGATTGGTATCAATCAGTTCCCCTGTCTGGAAGCTACTTGGGCAGAGAGCTGATTTATGAAGATATATCTTTGCTGGCAGGGTCAATGGTCAGAGGTGGGTTTTGGCGAGCAAACTAACTCTTAATTCTCCAACCCTTCCAAGTACTTAAGGTTAAAATTCCCACCTGTGTTGCAGAGGGAAGCGAGTTTGAGATACCTATACAGCAGTTCCCACGATGCATTTTCAATTAGCCTTCAGCAGGTAGAGAAAGGAAGCAACAGACAAGTTCTCTGTGATCACCAGGTCACATACTGTGCACAGACAGTACTATAATTGCTGTAGACATTTTTATTGTGTGGCCCTGTGTAGTTTCTAACTGCAGGCAGTAGATAAATCAATGGTGTCAAAAGTGTCATGTTTGCCTGTGCCCTTTCCAAACATGCCATTGTGTGGTTGTTGTGACAATGTAACACAGTAGTTTGCCTTTCCCATTTCTCACTAACTCCATTTGCCTGTATACTGGTGCGGATGGCTGTATTTGTGTGAACGTATGTGATGAGAAGCACATGTGGATGAGGGGTATTGGGTTTCGAGGTGCAGAGAGCTTCTTTTCAACTTGGCTGCATTGCGAGTGGCTTCCTTTCCTGAGGCATACAGAGACAGAATCAAAGAATCCCTGCAGTATAGAAAGCAGCCATTCAGCCCATCGAGTCTGTACAGCCAAATGCGGGCAATTGGGATTAACTTAAGGGTTTAAGAAAAACAAGCATGGACAAGTTGAGCCGAAGGGCCTGTTTCCATACTGTAAACTTCTACGACTCTGTAATCACAATCCCATCCAATTCCCGTAACCACACACATTTTACCCATCTAATCCCCCTGACATATGGGCCAATTTAACACGGCCAATCAACCTAACCTGCACATCTTTGGACTGTGGGAGGAAACTGGAGCACCCGGAGGAAATACACGGAGACATGAGAAGAATGTGCAAACTCCACACAGATAGTGACTTGAGGCCAGAATGCAATCTGGGACCCTGGTGCTGTGAGGCAGCAGTGCTAACCACTGTGGCACTGTGCCATTTAGATAAATGCAGTCATCATGACACTGGAGTGGGATTTTCTGGCTGCACTTGTTAGAATTTAACCAATAATAATATTGGTTTGTTGTAATGTGAGCAATGGTAACAAGCTATAACAGTCAGCTGACCCAGTAAACCCATGCAACCAATGACAGAATGATGTGATAATCAGCTGACCAGCAGACTCAGTATAAATTAGACCAGGTTGGGAATTGTGGGGAACTTGGATTGGCCTAGGGCAAGGCCTCATGTTTGGAGTAATAAAGTTTTCTTATGAAAGCTTTCCTTTGATTTATAAGTTGGAGTAAGTTCTGTTGTATTTTTATTGCCTACACTGGAAGAGTTCCTTCTAGATCAACAGCATTCACCCCCAAAACTGGAAAATCCCATCCAAGGTCAACGGACCATTGCATGATCCATCCACTGCATCTCCCTCTCCACCTGCTACAATTTCCCTGGTGACCGGGATGGGCAAAGTCCATCCCCCTCCCCACCCCCGCCACTGCCAGATTTGTTGCTGTTTGTCCTGTGGAAAGAGCTGCATTTTCGTTGGATGTGTAAAACCTTACTAAGTAACACAGCAAACACTCTCCACTGTGAACATTTTGGGACACCAGTTACACTTTTTTTTTGGCAGGGTCAGAGCTCATGCCTGAGCACCATTCAAGCCACTGCCAAACCTGGGACCTTTTTTTCTCAGGTAGCCCTGGCAACTGTCTAACATGAACACAAGTTTCAGTTCGATGCTTAAATCAGGCCATTCCAGGTACAAACTCTTTAGGCAACTTAGAACTTGCAAGACCCAATCTCCACTTACCATTTACAAATCATAAGCTGTCTAACTAGTTGTCCGTATAGTGGCAGGAATCCGCTTAGAGAAAAGTCTCAGTTTCCCCACCCCATTTCCCAGCCTTAAACATGAGCAAGGATGTTCACGCACGCAGTCAGCTAACTAATTTGGGCCACTAATGAATTTAAGTCCATCTGTCTCCTTAAATTAAAGCATTTTCCATCAGGAACCTGGAGGTGAAGATTAAAATATTTATTCTAATGCATTGATTAATAGGCCCCACAGATTTAATAGGATGTTAATATCTCTATAAGCCACACCTTAACACAGATTACTGGACTGTGGATGTGGAATGCAATTTATGTTCCTTTACAAGCAACTGTTTATCACCTTCCTGGCTGGTGTAATAGTCATGAGTGTATGAGGAGGAAATAGTACCTCTTTACATTTTCAGAACATCCCAAAGTGCTTCACATCCACTGAATTACTTGTGAAATGCATTTTCTGTTGCACGCAGCAAGGTCAGACAAGATGCAAGTGAGCGGAATTTGCTAATCCGTTTTCTTTGGTGTTGGTTGAGGAAGGAGTTCTGACCTGGGAAATTGCCTTGTTTGTCCATGAGACTGTGCGATGGGATTTTTTTTAATATATCCTTGTGAACGAATTGAGCATCTCATCCAAAAAATGGCAGTTCCAACAGGGCTGCATTCACTCAGTGTGGCGCTGAAGTTTATTTGCCTGGACTTGTACCCTCTGACTCAGAAGCATGTTGCCACCAACTGAGCCAAGTTGGCACAGATTCTGTGTAAAATGTCGGAACCTAAGATGAATTCTGAAATGTTTCCTCCTCCTGCCTAACATATGGAGAATGCTTCAGTTCAATCATTGACATTTTATCATGATACATTTAACACTGTCAGTGAAGGATCAGGGGGAGTTGCTATGTTCCTCACTCTGAGAAAACACCTCTTACATCTCTTACCGTAGAATCCATAGAATTCCTATAGTGCAGAAGGTAGCCACTCAGCCCATCGAATCTGCACTAACTCTCTGAAACAGCATCTTATTCAGGCTGGCCCAAAAGCCCTTCCTCCCGCTCTATCCCCACTCTATTCCTGGAACCCTGCACATTTACCATGGCTAATCTACACATCTTTGAAGACAAAGGGACAACTCAGCACGGCCAGTTCACCTAACCTTCGCATCTTTGGCCTGTGGGAGGAAACGGGAGCACTCGGAGACACACAGACACAGGGAGAAAGTGCAAACTCCACACAGACAGTCATCCAAGGCCAGATTCAAATCCGGGTCCTTGGTACTGTGAGGAAGCAGTGCTAATCACTGTGCCAACATGCCACCCTGGATCACATTCTCTTATGTGTGGTATAAAGGGTTAACAGATGGGATATGCTAATATATGACATAGATGCTGATATATTACTGACACCAGTCAGCCAAGTGTTGGGCTGTAGAGAGAGAGTTTGGAATCATGCCTAGAAATTACATGCCTACTCTATAACCTTTTAATATACATATAGTACCAATGGAGAGATGTTAAGCAACTACCAGAATGTGTCTACAGTATGTCTGAGAACCAAATCCCACCCATTTGGTGGGATTTTACAGCCTCACTCAGGCGAGATTGTAAAATCCTGCCTGAGGCCAATGGAGATTTCCATTCTGACAATGGAAAGTGGTGGGGTTTTGGCCAAAGAGTCCAAGATGGAAGAATTAATCTCAGAAGATGGTGATATTGCTGTAAAAGAGAAATTGCCATTATTGAAGGAGCCACAGAGTAAAGAACTGTTTGAAAACAGCTTGCAAAAGATTCAGCAGGGACAGGAGGCACACTGGAACAAAATAATGCTGATATTAGCCCATGAGCAGTCCCCATCCTTGCCCAGCCATAAGAGTACCCTGAATTCTTCTCTTCTAATCCCAGAGGGTCCAAAGGTCGATTCTCTTCAATCTCCTTTTTTGGATTGGTCTTTCATTGAACAGTCTTTGCATTTCAATCATTCGGATATCCAAACTCAGCTTCCCAGCAGACACTGACAGCAATCATACTAACGTGTCGCCCTATTCCACAGATGATGATGTCCTCTCAGATGTAGAAGAAAGCACCTGCATCTCCAAAATGCCCTCCGTAAGGAGTGAGAATAATGTGGAAGATTGAATTCCCCCAGTATTGTGAATTGGGGAGGGGATATGTAGGAGCTGGAGTTGGCTGGAATCTGTCACTGTAAAGAGGGAGTTACAGATATTAAGGGTGGGATTTTATGGCCTTGCTTTACCCTAAAACTATAAAATCCTGCCCAAAGTCAACAGACTGGGAGTACCTGGAGAAAACCCACCCAGGCATGGGGAGACTGCACACAGACAGTAGCCCACACCAGGAATTGGACCCAGGTTTCTGGCGCTGTAAGGTAGCAGTGCTAACTACCTTGCCACCCTGTAGGATAGTGTATTGGGGGCAGGTGTATCATAATGGATTAACACATGTGGTACACAAATATATGAGGCAGATGTTCATGTACCACGGACACCAGTCAGGAGAGAGAGAGAGAGAGAGAGAGATCGGAGTCATATCTAGGAGCAACATGCTTACTCTGTTACCTGCTTAGACCTAGTCTGATAAATAAGTATTAAGCAGATACCAAAGTGTGTCTACAATGCATTTTCTAATCGAGTCCCACTCTTGATCCAAGACAAAGGACCAATCTTCGAACATTGTACACCACTTGAGTTCTCTGCAAGTATTTTGCACTACTTACTTTATTAAACAAGGAATTGTGTGCTGAAGTTAATGAATGGAAAGGTTACATCATCATACAAGGATTAATATTCAAGCAAGCGAATTATTGTAATTTGGAAATATATTCCCCACAGTTCTATATGTAAATTGAAATCTTATATCTGATCTATATTTTATGTCTATTTTGCTATCTCCAAGGACTGAAAAGCAACATATACCCTCATGCTTTTTTTTTTAATATAGCAATGCACAGCTTAAACAGAGAAAAGTTAACATTTTAAGTGTTGCATTTTCATTAGAGATGAAAGTCTGCAGTCTATTGGAACTCCTTCACAAGGCTGAACAGAACGAAGGAGTATTGGTGGGAGGCTACGGTTGGAAAAAAAGCTGTTGTGTATTTCCAGAATGAATCAAAAGTGATTGTTTCAGATTTTATCTTTGTTCAAATCCATGCATTAAGAGACCTGTTATTTTTGTAATCTTTCTGTCCCTGAGCTAGTGCAGAGTATTGGTGTCACCACTTGTGCCTCTGCTGAGAGCCACACTGTAACTCCCTTCCAAAACAGGTGACTGGCCCATATTTGGCCAACAGAAATAAATTGTCGGAAGCCTCGACAAGTACCCAGTCAGGTTTCACCTTCGTTATTATCTCAAAGCACAGACTGCAAAATCTACCAGACCAGAGACTCCAGAAGCTTTGATGCAGTTGATAGAATACTTGTCGCTGAATCAGAAGATTGTGGGTTTAAGCTCCACTCTAGTAACTTGAGAATAGAAATTATTCTGATGCGGTACTGAGAGAGTGCTGGTTGCACTATCAGAACTGCTATCTTTTAGATGAGATGTTTAACAGAATCCTTGGCGGTCCTCTCATAGAGGAGAGGAGAGGTGGGGAGATGGGGGATGGTGATGTGCAGGAATGTGGAGCAGGAAAGATTTCCATGTTCTGAACAATATTTGTCCCATAACCAACTAAAAGAATAGGTTGTCTGGCATATGCCTCAATGCTGTTTATGGATCTCTACTGTATGCAAATTAACTGTCACATTTCCTAATCTATCTCCAGCACAAAAAGTAGCTATATAAATGCAAGTCATCTCCTGTACTGCTGTTGTTCAAATGCAAGTGAATGGTGCAGTGGATTTGAGCTTGACGTGGAAGAATATGGTGCTTATGCAAGTGAGCGAGTGTTGACAATATTCAATGACACTTACTCTCCCATAGAGTTCTGACATTAATAAAATTAGGAGGTCTTTTGGCTCAGATCAAACCTAAGATGAGGTGCAGTTCCTTATCTTGTCAGCTTGGATTTGTCTCCCTTGTGGGGATCATGAGTTGGATTCAATTTAAATTTGGTTTTGGGAGCAAGCAAGGAGATGGACTTAGTTTTGCCCAGTCCATTCCCTGCATTGGCCTTGTAACTTTAAAAATGGAGTAAGGAATTAAAATTTTAAAAATAAATAAATCAGGAGAACAAAGGAGTAGTAATATGAACAGAAAATACAGGAAATGATCAACAGGTCTTACAGCATCTTCACAGAGAAACGAGGTCACTTTCATCAGAACTGGAAAAGGTTAGTGTGAATGTGGTCTTCTTTATACTGGAGAGACCAAGCTCAAATTGAGTGAATGCTTTCATTCATTCATTCACATCTATTCATTCTGTATGCCTTTCCTCAAGCTTCTGGTCACCTGTCCTTTTAACTCTTCACCTTGTTTCCACTCTAACTGGGGGGTGGGGGGGGAGGCTACAGGATGTGCATAATGAGTGCAATCCATGGTCACATCCATTTGCAAAATTCAACAGATTTTCCTTGAATGAATCTTTAGAGGATATGGGGCTTAACATCTGCAGAAGGATGTTCCAGACCTTAAGACCTTCCAGACCTTGGAAAAAAGAAGTTAGCAAAGGGAGCACACTGGGGTATATACAGTTGTAGCTGTTGGTTATGAACTCTTCAAGCTTGGTCACTCTTGGGTTTAATGTACTGCTTGGAAATATTTAATTATTCATTCAATATCTTATAAAGAGGCATGTCAATCTATTGGTTTTTCTTCAGTTTTGGAGATCGTGCCAGGCGAGTGATGTGACCAACTGAGAGACACTAGAGTGTTGTGAGTAATTGTATATAATGAAATGAGCTCTCTGTCATTGATCTTTCTCAAGGAGGATAATGTTTTGAGTAATATGTAGGTCTTTGTGTGGTCGCAGTACAGCAGTTTCTTTACTGTAGTTCCGCTTCATGAACCCAAGAATTTTGGATGCCTTGAAAGCTGAGAATTGACCTTGTCCATCACATTTTAACTCATCTTAGATGTGGATTCTTAAGTCAGGACATTTCTTGGTAACTTCAAGGGAGGAAATAATGCATGTTGTAGTTGGATACTGTGGACGTTGATTATGATTTTGCATAATGTTACATTTCTTGAATTGAATTGAATTCCATTGCCCATTTGTCGAGATTATTTTGATCTTGCCACTGTTATAGAAATGGCTCACTGGATTACTTCAAGATCGAATGCTATTTCTGCCTGAGGTGACATCACATTTTACAAAAGCTGGATACTCAGAAAAGTAAGGGTTAGGGAAAACTCCTTCAGCTGGTTTCTATTGTCCAAGTCCCCGTGTTTTTCTCACCAACATTTCTGTTTGACTCTTCTTCAGATCCTGTTCATCTCTGAAGAGTCAAATGGACTCAAAACATTTACTCTGTTTTTCTTTCCACAGATGCTGCCAGATTCTTTCCAGCATTTTCTGTTTTTATTTGAGTTTTTCATTGCGTTATATGACTTGTCCACAGGATGTGGGTATTGCTGGCTAAGCCAGCATTTATTGCCCATAGCTAATTGGCCTTGAGAAGGTGGTGGTGAGTTTTCTTTTTAAACCACTGCAGTCCGGGTAGTGTAGATACAGCTGTTCGGAAGGGAGTTCCAGGATTTTGACCCAGCAACAGCGAAAGAATGGTGATGTAGTTCCAAATCTGTATGGTGTGTACTTTAGAGGAGAACTTGCAGTGGTGAGATTCTAATGCAAGTGTTATCCTTGTCCTTCTAGGTGGTAGAGGTTGCAGGTTTATAAGATTGTGTCCAAGCAGCCTTGATGAGTTGCTGCAATGCACCTTGGAGATGGTACACACTGCTGCCACTATATGTCAGTGATGGAGAGAATGAACATTGAAGGTGGTGGATGGGCTGCCAGTCAAGTAGGCCAGGATGGTGTCGCGCTTTCTTGAGTGTTGTTGGAGGTACATTCATCCAGGCATGTAGAGGGCATTCAATCACATTTCTGGCATATGCCTTGTAGATGTTTGACATGCTTTGGAGAGTTAGAAAGTGACTTTGCTGCTGCAGAAGACCACATAGTTTCAGGTGGGTTTAGGAGTGCATAGATATTGTGAGAGCCAAGATGTGGCATTTGAATGGGGAATATTGGAGTGATCAGAGAATCATTACCGATTCACTATTGTTTATTCATTTCTGAAAGAGAGCTGTTTGTTTAATTAAAAACAGCACAGTTGGGAAAATTCAGAGGATTTCTTCAACAAAATCTGTTCATGGATTGTGCATTTGGAAGCAGCACAGCAGGACAACGAATGGAGAGCAGGAACCCTAGACGTTTATACATCAGCGTGCAGGGAAGCACTCCTGCAAGCCACTTGGGAAAACACAGCACTAATTAAGTCCCATCTCCAAGCCATTAACACACAATACCAAGCTTTAAATGCCTACAAAACATAGCCCCAGGACTAGTCTAACACACTGAGTATATATTTGTTACAATATGTACATTCAAATTCATAAATATATACGTTTCCTGACCCTGCAATTACCTGTTACATTAGTAGTTTGCATATTTAGGTTATATAATTTACCGGTTCAGAGCTAATATTAGACCCTTACTAATTATGTCATGTTAGCTGCTACTCGTTGATTGTCACATGAATATACATATATGTATACAAATACATAATAAAAAGGATGGGAAAATGAGGAGTGGGATTGATTAGGGAATCTATGCACAGAAGCAAAGGGCATGGCTTAGCTATTAAATGATTACTTTGCATCTGTTACTCCAAAGGAAAAAGATGATGTGCAAGTCACAGTGAGAAAAAGAGGGAATTCTGTCATGAGAAAGGTTTCAAATCGATTATGGGGAGATGCTGGATAGGCTGTCTGTACTTAAATTCTTTAAGTCACTGGAACCCAATGAGTGCATGAAAGTGGATGCAGAAATTGCAGAAGCACTGGTCATAATTTTCCAATCTTCTGAAAACTCGGAGGACTGGAGAATTGCAAATGTTGCCTCCTTGTTCAAAAAGGGGTATAAAGATAAGCCCAGCAATTACAGGCCAGTCAGTTTAACCTCAATAACGAGGAAGCTTTTAGAAATGATAATTTGGAACAAAATTGATAACCACTAGAGTAAATACAGGTTGATTAAGGAAAGCCAGCACAGATTTGTTAAAGGCAAATTGTGTTCGACTAACAAAGGAGAGGCGATGGTATTATCGCCAGAATGTTATACCAGAAACTCAGCTAATATTCCAGAGAGCCAGGTTTGAATCCCAGTACAGCAGGTGGTGGAATTTGAATTCAATTAAAAAAAAATCTTGAATTAAGAGTCTTACTGATGACCATGAAACTACTGTCAGGAAAAAAACCATTTGGTTCACTAATTCCTTTAGAGAAGGATATCTGCCATCCTTACTTTGTCTGGCCTATATGTAGCTCCAGAGCCACAGTACTGTGGTTGACTCTCAAATGGCAACTAGGGATAGGCAATAAATGTTGGCTGGCTGCTGACACCCGTCTCCCTCAAAATGAATGAAAAAAACCTTGCTTAACTTTTTGATGAGGTTGCTGAAGACAACATCATTGGTGTGATGCACATGGATTTCCAAAAGATATTTGACAAAGTGCCACATAACAGACTTGTGGGCAAAGTTAGAGCCCATCACATACAAGGATAAACGGCAACACAAATATGAAGTTGCTGAGCGATAGGAAACAGAGAGCAGTGGTGAACATTTTTCAGACTGGATGAAGTTTAAAGTACCCGAGGGGTCAGTGTTAGGACCCTGTTCTCCCTGGTATGCATTAATAACGACCCAGAACTCGGCGTATAGGGCATAATTTCTCAATTTGCAGATAAAACAAAACTCACAAGTATTGTAAAATGCCAGGAGGATAGTGCAGAATTTCAAAAGGACATTGACAGTTTCATGGAATGGGCAGAGAAGTGGCAGATGAAATTTAAGGCAGAGAAATGTGAGGTGATTCATTTTGGCAGGAACACAGAGGGTTTGGGAAGAACACAGAGAGGCAATATGAGATAAAGGCTTTGATTATTAAGGGAGTGCAGAAGTGTGGAATTTGGGTATATATTCATTATTGAAGGTGACAGAGCAAGTTGAGAGCATGGTTAATAAAGCATACAACATCCTAGATTTTATTAATAGTTGCATAAATTCACCATGTCAGCCTCGACTGGAATTTTGTGCCCAGTTCTGGGCAGCATGCTTCAGGAAAGATGTGAAGGCATCATGTGAAGGAGAGAGAGGGCAGAAAAGATTCACTGATAGGTTCTAGACATAAAGAACTTATGCTACATGCAGGTGGGACCTTTTTTGAAAAAGAGAATTTTGAGAAGAAATTTGGTGGTGGTTTTCAAAATCACAAGGAGTTTGGGCAGAGTAAATAGGGGAAAGAAATTCCCATTGGTGGAACGACCAAGGTCAAGATAGCACACATTTAAAATAATTGGGAAAAGAAGCAACGGTGTCAAGATGAAGAATGTTTTCCCACAGTGATTTGGGATGCACTGTCTGAGAGTGTGGTGGAGGCAGTTTCAATCTCAGCATTCAAAATACGGAATTGGATTATTATCTGAAAAGGAAGAACGTGGTGGTCTCCAGGGAGAAGGAAGAGAATTAGGCATGGATGAAATGGTCCTTTGAGACTAGGTACAGATATGACAGGCCAAGTGGCCTTTCATGCTGCAATGGTTGTGTGATATTTCTGCCTCATGTAGTTATATTTGTATCCCACACTTTCCCCACCTTTCCCAATGCATTATCTTCACTTCCATCTCATACACTGGAATTGAATGTCACAGACTGCATTCCAAGGTTCTGCTTTATCAAATATTGAAGGGCAACCCACAATGGATGGTTCTCTTTCTATTTCTTTATTACTAATCCCCTCCATCCTAACACCAAGCCTGAGATCAGGCACTGATTGAACATAGAAGACAAAAGTGTATCCTCCCTATCACCCCCTCCCATGGATCAACGCTTCAGGTCGGTAGGACACAGAATCATTCCGTTTTAAGTGTAAAGTGTATGAAGTGATTATTTCCAATATTTTGGAGGGTTACATTCTTCTTTTAATGGCAATAGGTCCATTTGACTCCATCTAACTGTTTATTTATATATTTATTTATTAGTGTCACAAGTAGGCTCACAGTAACACTGCAATGAAGTTACTGTGAAAATCCCTTAATTGCCACACAGTGGTGCCTGTTTGGGTACACTGAGAGAGAATATAGCATGGCCAATACACCTAACTAGCACATCTTATGGACAATGGGAGGAAACCGGAGCGCCCGGAAGAAACCCCACACAGACAGAGAATTGTGCGGATTCCGCACAGGCAGTCACTCAAGCCAGGAACCGAACCCAGATCCCTGTTTCTGTTAAGGCAGCAGTGCTAACCACAGTGTCACCACGCCGCCCTCTGGATTCTGAGAAAAGGAAGGGGAGGATAAGTATGAGCAGGTGACTGTGAGTTATTGCATAAAGTACACAAAAGAGCTGTGGGGGTGTGAGGAATGTGTTGTCTCTCTATCAGTGTGAAGTGGACTGGAGCCAACCTACTTATTACTGGGCACAGTTTCAGGGCAGGTAAGGCAAATTCAAATGCGAGAGTTAGCACCAGCGCAGCAAGAACACAAAAGTTAGGAGCAGGAATTGGCTTATTAGCCTGTCAAGATTGCTCTGTCATTTAATATGATCACAGCTGATCTGAATGTAGCCTCAACCCTTTTGTATTGTGTTTTTGGTGAGGTGCAATGACCGCTGGTTACCAGTTTGCATTTCTGACCCAACCAGCAGCAATCTCAGAAAACTTCAGCCTCAGATTTGGTAATGTCACGCTTTCTTAAGCATTAAAAAGAAATACTTGGCACAGAATAAAGTGGCACTTAATCGAATAGCCTAGGATACCAGCAGATTTAATGGCTCATGTTATAGAGAGAGGCTAGATAGACTGGGACATTTTTCTCTGGAGCATAGGAGACTTAGGGGTAATCCTATAGAGGTCTATAAAATAATGACGGGCATAGATCAGCTAGGTAGGTAGTCTATCTACCTAGGGTATAGGTTTAAGGTGAGAGGGGAGAGATACAAAAAGGTCCAGAGGGGTAATTTTTCCACATAGTGGGTGGCAAGTGTCTGAAAAAGGCTATTAAAGGCAGTAGTAGAGGCGGATACAATTTTGTCTTTTAAAAAACATTTAGCCAGTTACACGGATAAGATGGATATGGAGGGATATGGACAAATGCGGGCTATTGGGACTAGTTTAAAAAAAGGCAGCATGGACAAGTTGGGCCGAAGGGCCTGTTTCCATTCTATAAATCTCGATGACTCTATGACTATGACTCTTGGGGAGCTAGCAGAGCAAGATGGGCTAAATGGACAATTGCCGTAGTGTAAAAATTTTATATGATCTCTGTGTGAACATGGCTTGCTATTACTCGGTCATGATTATGATTGCAGCGTGGAGGAACAGTTACTGCCTGTTCCCTAAGCCTTCTGACCTTGAATTAATCTTCTTCCTTTTTATTCTAAACTTGTATCAAAAATAAATCAATATGTGTATATATTATATATAAATAGCACCAACTCACACCCCTCAGATGTGCTCATAAATACCCAGGCACAGCTTTATTGAAGAAACAGTAAATTTAGTCCTTTCGAACTCATATATATTGCCTTAGTGCGGCGCATTGCTGAGCGCTCTTTTAATGCAAAATAAACTGGCACTGCGACAAGATAAAATTCTTCTGCTCCTGCTGTTGGCATAATTCACCATTCCTAGCAGCAACGCCAGAATAAGTTGGGGCCCATTGAAGTTTCAGACCTGGAATTATCTATCAGGTACTGGGGTTTGAAATGGAGATACCAGATGTGACAACAAAGCTGAAAGAGAATTACTCACATACAGAGAATCATAGAAGCTGCAGTGCAGAAGGAGGCCATTTGGACCATTGAGCCTCACTGACCATCCCATCTGGGTCCTGTCCTATCCCCATAATCCCGTATATTTACCCTCTAATCCCACTGACATTCAGGGGCAATTTATCATGGCCAACTGACTGTACAAACCTAAGGATACAACCCAGATTCTATCTATAGAATCACTACAATACAGAAAGAGGCTATTCAGCCCATCGAGTCTGCACCAGCCCTATAGGGTTATCCCTGTAACCCTACACATTTATCCCACTAATCCCTCTGACACTAAGGTCAATTTACCATGGCCAATCAACCTAACCCAAACATCTGTGGGAGGAAATTAGAGGACTTGGAGGAAACCCACGCAGACAAGGGGAGTAAGTGCAAACACCACAAACAGTGACCCGACACTGGAATTGAACCTAGGTCCCTGGTGCTGTGAGGCAGTCATGCTAACCACTGTGCCACCCTACAATATCATTACTGAATTGTGTTATCTGTGGCCCAGTTGATGGCATTCTTGTCTCCAAACCCAGAAGTTTGTGAATTCAAGTCTTCCCCAAGATATTTGAGTTGTGAAGAAATCATGACTGATGCCAATGCAGTGTATCACAAAATTGTTCCAGCACAGAAGGAGGCCATTTGGCCCATCATGTTTGCACTAGTCTCCAAACAATGCATCGTGACTTAGTGCCAATCCCCTACTTCTTCCCCATGGCCCACACAATGTTTCTATCCAAGCAATCATTTAATGCCCTCTTGAATACCTTGATTGAACCTTCCACCATATTTCCAGGAAGGGCATTTCAAAGCTGAACCACACATTGTATGAAAGAGCTTATTCTCACATCGCATTTGCTTCTTTTGAAAATCTTTAAACCTGTGCCTTTTGTTTTTGATCATTCTACAAGTGGGAATAGTTTCTCCCTATCTACTCTACCCAGCCCCCTCATGATTTTGAACATCCCCATCAAATCTTCTTTCAGCCTTCTTCCTTCCCAGGAGAACATTCCCAACCTCTCCAATCAAAACTCATCACTGAAGGTTCCCACTCCTGGTACCAGTCTTGTAAAGCTCTTCTGCATTCTCTCCAATATGTTCACATCCTTTCTCTCATGTGGTACCCAGAACTGAACACAATATTCCAGCTGGGCTCTAACTAATGCCTAGCAGCGAGGAGCCTTTCAAAGGAGCCTTTAGGAATTGTAGCCGCTGGAGACTTAAAAAGCAACATCTGGTCTGCCCTCACACTTTGACACTACTTCAAAGAAGAACATTGGGTTTCTCCCTAGTACCTTGGCCAATATGTTTCACTAAAGCAGCTTAATTGGTTCTTAAGGCTGTTTGAGGGAGTTTGGTTTGCACAAATGAACTGTTTCACAAGAACATAAGAAATAAAAGCAGAAGTAGGTCACTAGACCCTCCAAGCTTGCCCCACCATTCAGTACAACCATGGCTGATCTACACTGGCTTTAGCTTCTTTTCTGCACCATTTCTCCATCACCCTCCATTCCTTGATCTTTACCTGCATTACGAGAGTGAATGCAGTTCACAAGTAGTTCACTGGCTAGAACACAAGTTGAGATGTTCTGAGGCTGTAGTAGAATTCAACTAATCCATCCATTGTGAAAAATGCCTCATCCTGCCGTGTCACCTTGGTTGCCCTGAATTAGTCTATGTTAATAAAACTAAACTTCAATCAGCAGGACCGAAAAGATTATATGCAGCTGATAATGTAAATTTTATAAAATAAAATTCACTGTCACTTAGCAATACAGGATGCATTTCTGAAAAGAGAGGCATATTTTTGGAACCTTCCATCTGCACTCATCAGGACAAATGCGAGAATGCCAAATTTCAAATCGTCGCAACAATTTATATCACAGGAGGAAAGGATGATTGGTCAACAATTCAACTGTGATTGCCAAGGCATTGCTATAGAAAGAGAAATGACAGGTTCCCCAAGCTCTCGGGTAATTGCAAAAAGAAACAAGGTTTGAACATATTTTTGTGTTTGCAAAAAAGGGGTCCCTGAGTATGAATGTTTTCCACTGGTAGCAAGTTTACGTTCAACTAATTTTCATAGAACCACAGAGTGCAGAAGAGGCCCTTTGGCCCATTGATTGTGATTTGATTTATTATTGTCACTTGTATTAGTATGCAGTGTAAAGTATTGTTCTTGAGTGCTATACAAAGCATACCATTCATAGAGAAGGGAAGGAGAGAGTACAAAACATTGTGTTACAGTCATAGCTAAGACATAGAGAAAGCTCAACTTAGTATGAGTTAAGTCCGTTCAAAAGTCTGACGGCAGCAGAGAAGAAACTGTAGTTGAATGGGTTGGTACGTGACCTCAGATTTTTGTATCTTTTTCCTGATGAAAGAAGATGGAAGAGAGGAATGTCCGGTGTATGAGAGGTCTTTGACTATGTCAGCTGCCTTTCCAAAGCAGTGGGAAGTGTAGACAGAGTCGATATATGGCAGGCTGGTTTGCATGATGGACTGGGCTTCATTCACGACCTTTTGTAGTTTCTTGCAGTCTTGGGCAGAATTGGAGCCATGCTTAGCTGTGATGCAACCGGAAAGAATGCTGTCCGTGCTGCATCTGTAAAAATTGGAGAGAGTTGTAGCGGACATATCAAATTTCCTGAGTCTTCACCAGCACATTAGAAATACCTGAATCGCATTTAATCCCATCTGCCAGCACAATTCGAAATGTTATGCCGTGCCAAGTGATTATCCAGATACCTGTTTAAAGGATGTGAGGCAACCTGCCTCCATCACTCTCTCAGACAGCGCATTCTAGACGGTCACCATCCTCTGGGTGAAAAGCTTTTTCCTCAAATCCCCCCCCCCCATCCCAAACCTTCTGCCCCTTACCTTGAACTAATGTCCCATGACTGACCAATGATCTTAAGTCAGTTGTTAGTCGATTTGTTAGCACACTTTGGATTGGTGTAACAGGTGGAATCACATTTAACAATGGACATTTTGTTTTGGGTTTTGCAGGAGCGAGCTGGTTGAGTACAGTCTGTACTCTGCCTGTTAAAAATAGTCAAGGGAATGGTTCAATCAGCCAATTGCTGGGATGTGCAGCTGTTTGAAATTTGGCATTCTTGCATTTATCCTAACGAGTGCAAGATGAAAAGCTTTGGCAACATGTCCCTCTTTTCCGTCATATAAAATTAATTCAGGTTTAACATTGAGGAGCAGAAACATTGGCCGGATAGGTTCTAGACAAAACGTTGCAGGGTGCCCAAATGATTACCGATCGATAATGTGTGTTCACCAATCATCAGTGGCTCTGCAGGAATGAAATCATGACTCTGATAACTGGCAATACAGGTACTAAAATGGAACAGTGCTTTAAACCGGCTTGTTTTTTTTTCCTGAGACAGTGGGTAGATGAAGTTTCAGTAATGTGACTTTTACTAATACTCTAGCGTCTAGTTTCAAGCACTCACATCTTCCTCGGAGGCATTAGCCCAGCTCCTGTTTGTGACCATTATGATGTACTAAACCCAATCCTGAGAGAAGGTCACTTCTAATTCCTTCCATTTTACAGAAATCAATAGCAGACACCAAACCGAATCTCTTCTGTTCTGAATTCAGTTTGCCAAGCTGAGTTGAAAGTGATTTATTTTTGAGTGAATTTATCTTAACAATAGAATTTTGTTCCTCCCTCTACCCCTCCCCCCACCCCCTCAATGTCCCCCAGCGCTGTCTGTGAACATGTTCAAAGGCTTGATCATTTGATGTCAAGGCTAATCGTTTCCTTTTCATGTTTGGGTTGGGTGATGGATAAGCGAGAGTACAAAAGTTCATACTTAGTGCTGTTAACCCCCTTCTGGATTTTATCTGCCCATTCCTGCCTCCCTCCCTCTCACTTCCCACTCCCGTGACTCCTCACCAAGAAATGCATCGCAAGCCCAGGGTAACTGGTGTACAATTAATATGTTCCCAGACTTCTTGTTCGCCTATGTTACTTTTAATTTGGAGCAATAGGGGAAATGACTCCTTCTACAGTTCACACTTCAAGGATGAGGCACCAGGCCACCTTGGCACTTTCTCTTTCTGGCACCCAGAGAGATGAGTGAAAGATGAGAAAAGACAATTTGGCTAAGCAAAGTCTATCGCCCTGACCGTCACACTGCAACAAGTTAAAATGGAATGGTCCAGAAATACACAACAGGCTAGAAAAGAGATAGGAGATTATTTCATTTTATTCTGCTGTAAGACTACGCCCAAAACATTAACAGCTATAACTAGTATTTATGTAGCATCTTTACCTGGGTAAAGTATCACATGACCTTCCACAGAAGAGTGATCAAGCAAAATTTGACAGCGAACTACATTTTTAAAAATTTACCAGCTGGGCCAGTACGTTATTGCCCAACCCTGAGAGCATTTAAGAGTCAGTCACATTGCTGTGGGTCAGGAGTCACATGTAGACTAGACCAGGTAAGGATTGCAGACTTCCTTCCCTAACGGGCATTAGTGGGTTTTTCCAACAATTGTTTCATGGTCATCATTAGACTTTTAATTCCAGATTTTTTTTTAAATTGAATTCAAATGTCACCACCTGCCGTGTGGGATTCAAACCTGGGACCCCAGGATATTACTTTGGGTCTCTGGATTACTAGTCCAGTGACAATACCACTACATCACTGCCCCCCGCAATTGGCATTTAGACAGATGAACAAAAGCTTACATAAGAACAATATAAGAACATAGGAATTAGGAGCAGGAGTGAGCAATTCAGCCCTTCAAGCCCACCATTTAATTATGACTTAATCTTATCCTGGTCTCAACTCCAATTTCCTGTCTGCTTCCCATAGCCTTTTATCCTGCTTTGCATCAGAAATGTATCAAGTTCTTTCTAGATCTGTTGATTTGGACAAAAAGATAGGTTTGTAGGAGCATCTAAAAGCATGATCAGAGGTAAGGAGACAAAGAGTTTTGGAGAAGGAATTCTGGAGCCTAAGTTCAGGAGAGCTGAGAGTACATCTGCCAGTGGTGGAACTGCCTTGTTTTTGTTAAGATCATGACTGATCTGCTGTGTTTTTTGCAGAATTTTGTTTTTGTTTCAGAATTCCAACATTTGCACTGCTTTCTTTTGTTTTTGTCTCAATTGCAGATTCCAGCTGCACTTTTGAGTATTCCACATGTCTCCCCCTGCTCCCTCTTAATGACTATTTCAAATATTGATCTTTCTGAATAAAGAAAGGCCTCATTGCACCCACTTTCCATTTAATTTTCAATAACTTCCATTTAGTCCGACTTCACTGGCTCGAATTGAAGTAGTACTCTGACATTTACCATTTAATATTTTCTGTTTCCCCTTCGGGCCTTAGATTAAGTAGAGAACCACAATAGTTGCTGAGATAGTTCCACCCCCATAACATTCTCTTGTTGTGTCTTATTCAATGCTGAGATAAGACAATTACCAGCATAGTCAAAACAAGGGAGAGATTCTGGCACTCGCACATGAGGGTGGAAGATTACAGTCTCACACTGACTGTGGTGAAGTCATCCTGGCTTTAGAAGGTTACATTTAGATCTGGCCCTCACACGCCCATTTCCCCACTCCCACTCTTTCCAAAACCTGTGAGGGAGCGTACCTGTGAACCATAAATGCTGCGGATCTGTCAAGTCTCTGTGCAATGTCGGGATCCGCCTAGTGAGTGAAATTCATCTTTGGGAACAGAGTCACAAAACTCACCCGTGCCTTAGACCGTGAGAAACCGACAGAACATACAAGTAACAGAGCAACGATGCCTGAATGAGAGTTGCTATAATTGTGAATCCATTCGGAACGTTCTGAGAACGTTGGATTCAGAAGAGATTAAACTTCCACAGGGTGTCCTTTTGCGAGAAAAGATCAAGTTGCACATTTTCCTAATTGCAGCTGCGCACTCATAGAATCATTGATTGTCCTACATCCAATAGAATTAACCTGGAATTTGCTGTGCAGGAGCAGGCCATTTGATTCCGTCTGTCCAGACTGATCTTTCAGCTCAAATTAACTTTTTCTTTCATTCATTCATTGATGGGATATATGCATCACTGGCTGGTCCTAGCATTTATTTACCCATTCCTAGTTGCCCTCAGTGGCACAGTCGTTAGCGCTTCTGCCTCAGAGAGCCAGGGACCTCAGGTTCAATTCCGGGCTTGGGTCACTGTGCGAATCCTGCACATTCTCCCCATGTCTACTTGGATTTCCCCTGGATATTCCTTCCACAAGTCCAAAAGATGTGCTGATTCAATGCTAAATTCTCCCTCAATGTATCCAAACAGGTGCTAGAGAGTGGCAACCAGGGGGTTTTCATGGTAACTTCATTGCAGTGTTAATGTAAGCCTACTTGTGATACAAATAAATAGTGTTAATATTGTGTTAGCTTTCCTAATTATTTGCTGTACCTTTATACTAGCCTTTTGTGATTCATGTACTAGGATGTCCAGATCCCTCTGCACCTCTGAGATTTGCAATCTCTCACCATTTAGATAGTAAATTTCTTTCTTTTTATTCTTTTCTGCCAAAATGGACAATTTCACATTTCCCCACATTACACTTCATTTGCCAAGTCTTTCACCTAATCCATTTGTGTCCGTTTGTAGCCTCCATCTGTCTTCTTCACAGTTTACTATCCTACATACCTTTGTGTCACTAGCTAATTTATCAACCACAGTGAGAATATTCAGCTGGCGTTTACCGTGGGTGAAAATGGCATCACCTTCAGAAAATTCTGCAAGACCACAGGAATGTGAATCTCTCCGGCAAGATCTTACTCTCGGATTTTCCCATCCCCTCACCGGGGATGCAATGAACTTCCTTTCAAATATATTTAGAGGGCTTCCTGCCATCTGCTTCCCCCCACCCCAATAGGGAGTTGTTCCTCCACATCAGTAGAGTACAAGAGCTTCTGCAAAACCAAAGCTGTTTGTGGGGTATCTGTCAGGAGGTCGTTCCAGCTCCCATCCCCTTCCCCAAGAGGAGATGGACATGCCCAGGCAGTTCCCTGGCAATGCCTCTGCCACCTTAGCACTGTCCCCTGACAGTGCCAATGTGGCAGTGCCAGGAACCTGTGATAGGTCAGACTACCATGAGGAGCCCCAGTTTGGAGGGAAAGATTCCCTTTAGCTATGAAAGTCTCCACAATGCTTTCTTTTGGAGGGTGTTGAGTGCTCTGTTTTTTTTTGAGGGGGGGAGGTGAGGGAGTGCCCTAATGCTTGTGAGAGTGTGGTCCATGTCAGTTGGGTTGGGGGTGGGGGGGGCAGCATGGGGAGGAGCTTCGTCTAATTGGAGCACCATTTAAAAATGGTTCCCCTCTCTGTGGAGCCAGTATTGCCAGTTCTATGAGGGGCGACCTGATTGAGGTGTACAAGATTATGAGGGTCATGGAGAGAATGGATAGAGAGCAGCTTCTTAGTTGAAGGGTCAATCACAAGGAGACACAAATCCAAGGTGAGGGGCAGAAGGTTTAGAGGGGACATGAGGAAAAACCTTTTTACCCATTGGATGGTGATGGCCTGGAATGTGCTTTCCGGAAGGGTGTTAAAAAGCACCAAGGTGAGCACTTGGCACATCATATCATTCAAGGCAATTCCTGTTAAAAACACGGCTGATGATAAATCCCAGGTTACCCCAAATCCCACAGGAACTTTTAAAATAACTGTACTTAACTGTATTTTGCAATTTGATATAATCTAAGGAATGATTTGAAATCCAGAGAAAGATGTCCTAGATGTTTTCTGATGATTTTAAACAAAAACAATAAAATCAACCAGAAGTGCATTAACTATAACATTGGGTATGTGTAGTATCATTAACTTTACCCAATTCGAAACACTTTTATTTTCCTACCTTCAAAGCTAATTCTCCCCTAATTTCCACAGCATCTTATAGATTTCTAAACATTATATAAATCCTGCAACAGTTACCACACCAGGCAGTTATACCTCTTTGGAGCGACTTCTAAGGTAGAACAAACCAATTGCTTTTTCAAGCAGGTTTTTTCACAGCTATGGCTCGCTGGGAGTTAAAAAGCTATGCCTGCTGTTGGTTGAGATCTCAAACAGCCATCCCTCCTTAGATTAAATGATTCTGATATACAGCTTGGCCCGTTTGATCTTCCCTTATCTGAACTAATCGCTTCAGAAATCAAACTTAATTACCTTCATTTTGTGAATATAAATGCAAAGTTCACACCTTGTCTCCTCCTATGAACCTCCAACACCTTATGAATAATCTTTGGAGGGAATTTTCCTGTCTCATCCTTATCAGGTGGAGGGCAGATCACACAAAGGCCCATTGACCTTGGACAGGATTTTTCGATTTTGGGTCAGCGTGGCTGGAAAATCCCATTCCTTATGTTCAATTCACTGTTGTTACCATCTGTTTGTGGTGTTGCTAGGCTCATCAACAACTCAAAAGCACTAGTTCCATTAACATAATCAAACTGTGGCTGCTTCTATTTTTAGTAGTTTTAAAATATATTTAACCAGTGGCAAACATTCCAATTTACTGTATCACCCTGATACTTTCACGTCATCATATTTCCTGACAATCCTGGTTTCTTGAGCTTAGGTCATCCCTGTCTCATGTGCTAATATTACAATTTGTCAACAGGTCTACTACACCATCTTTCCCTAACTTCCTGTCCTTCCTAATTGTCATTTACACTTCAATATTCAGGTCATAATCTATGTCATCCCACAGCCATGTCTCTGTAATGTCTATCAGATTGTATTTATGTGTTTCTATCTGTGCTATCAGTTTGTCTGTTTTGCTACAACTGCTACGTGCGTTCAGATATAGAGCCTTTAGTTTTGTCCTTTTGTTCTTTTTGTAACCTCTAACCCTATCTGCTGTTTACTCTTAGATTTGTACTCCCTGTACTCTCTGTACCTTCTTATCATGGTCTGCTTATCATTTCCCACATTAAAGCCTTTCTCTCTTGCTTTCCCTTTTCTGTGATTAGCACATCTTCCCAAATTTAATCCCCTGCCCCTACCATTTAGTTTAAAACGCTCTCAATTTCCCTAGTTATTTCCTCACTAGGACATTGGTCACAGCACGATTCAGGTGTAAATTGTCCCAAAGGTATATGCCCCACTTTACCCAGAATGGTCTAAGTGTCCCACAAACCAGAACCCACCCTTCCCACAGCAACCTTTCAGCCACATATTCATCTCTCAATTTTGGGGGGGTCACAGTCTGAGGATTCAGGATAGACTATTTAGAGTGGAGGTGAGGAGACATTTCTTCACCCAAAGAGTGGTGAGCCTATGGAATTCATTACCTCAGGAAGTAGTTGATGCCAAAACATTGAGTATATTCAAGAGACAGCTGGATATAGCACTTTTTTGGGGGGTGAACAGGATAAAAGGATATGGGGAGAAAGCAGGATGAGGCTATTGAGTTGGAGAATCAGCCACAATCACAATGAATGGCGGAGCAGGCTCTAAGGGCCAAATGGCCTCCTCCTACCTCCATCTTCTGTATTTCTATGTCTCTGTGTCAATTTACAAGTAGCCCAGATACTTATCCAGAGATTATCACCTTTGAGGTTGTGTTTGAATTTGGTGCCAAGCTCCTCAATTCTTTCTGCAGAATCTCTCTCCTTGGTACCTAGCTGGATCAAGAGAAGCTGGATCCTTCCCTCCCACAGCAAGTTCCACTCCAGCCCTGAGCAGATGCACAAACCCTGGCAAACTAGGCAGGCACCACAGCTATCTGGACTCTCACCTTGTGCTGCAGAGAGCAGTGTTAATCCCTCTCACAATACAATCCTCATCGACCTCAATAATTCTTTTTTTGCTCCAGCCACATTAGTATCTTTCTAAGCACAATGCCATAGTCAATTTGCTGATCTATCCTGCAGCCCCACTCACATCCAAACAAGCCGAGAGATCTCCTGAAGGATTGCAAAGAGTTCATGCACGCTTGCCCTCGGGAATCCCCTTACCTGCCTGGGCTGCAGTTCACTGTCCCTGAGCACTGACCAAATCAAAACATCCCTTCCTAAGTGGTGTGACTGCCTCCTGGTAAAAAAACATCCAGGTCACTTTCCCCCTCTTTGATATGATGCAGTGCCTGCAGCTCAGCCTCTAGCTCAATGGTTCTGAGCTGAAGCTTCTCGAGTTGCAGACACTTATTGCAGAAATGTTTGCCCTGGGTCACAATGGCATCCAGGAACTCACTTATGCTGCAGTCTCGACCCATCACCTGACCTGCCATCCTTAACTTATTTATTTTATTCACATCTCTATTTCTCATTTTTTATATATATAGTCAACTTTAGCACCAGTAATATTTTGAACGTTAGGACTGGAATAGACCTTACCCACTTACTAGATACTCACTGAACGGTCACTCCCTATCCTAGTAGTAGATTAAGAATGAATTCCTACAGGGTGAAATGCATAGAAAAACAAAGGACATGAACGCTTTCTCCCTCTCCTCACCGTGGGAGAAGAATTACCGTATATGGGTGAGTTTAACCCATATTGTCCTTGCAATATTGCAAGTAATTGGAAGGATAGCATGGTGGCACAGTGGTTAGCACTGCTGCTTCTAAGTGCTCTGGTTTCTTCCCATAGTCTGAAAGCCATGCTGGTTAGGTGCATTGACCTAAACAGGTGCCAAAGTGTGGCGACTAGGGGATTTTCACAGTAACTTCGTTGCAGTATTTATGTAAATCTTACTTGTGACACTAATAATAAATAAATAGACCCAGTGCACTTATCAACCATGAGAACTAGGCATAAATGGGGTTCATATTTCAATATATTTCTCCAATTTCATCCTCCACTAACACCCCAGAAAAATTCTTTTGTGTCACAAATTCTTAAATTAATGGCTTCAGGCAACAAGACATGCATTTATATAATGCCAACAATGGCCAACTAGCTCCCATTTTCCACTCTGCTTAAACTACAGCTCATTCAAAATCTTCCTGTATATACATCAACTTGTATCAATCCTCATTTACCCATTATGCTTGTGCTCACTGACCCCAGCTGGAAAATGCTACAAATTTAAACTCCCTCCTTTCACTCATTCACTCTGCAACCTTCTTCCATCAGCATCATGACCTTTGTGAATATCAAATCTAGCCTCCTTGTGCCTCCTTGGTTTTAATTGCCCCACCACTGGTGGATGTGCTTTCAGCTGCCTCCCAATCTTCTCACCTTTCTCTCCTGCTTAAAACCCAGCTCCTTGACCAAACTTTGTAGGGTCATACTTACTTGTCATGGAGAGGGTGAATGGAGGTTCACCGGACTAATCCGTGGGATGGGGCGGCTGTTTTACGAATTTATGCGAATGAGCATTTAAATATCCAGCACCAGTATCGTAGCACCATCACCATGATTCAGGGGAAGAGCCACAACAATCTTCCTAGAGCAATGAGGATTGAGTAATAAATAGAATCACATGAAACTCAATTTGAAAAATGGCCAGGAATAATATCTTCGCCAATCTTCCTCCTTCCTTTCATAAAGAGAATGGTCAGTATTTAACACAAGCAATAGAGGGGGTATGGGTGGGGGTGGAGGGGAAAGGTGCAGGTATCTTACACACTGAATGGAGAGCCAGTGAGAGTTTCACTAACCTCCTTCAGTCCATTGGCATTAAGTGTTTCTCGGGTGCTTAATTGGCTTTCCCCAAGATCAAAGAAATCCCACCTCCCTGACAGCTGCCACCCAAACCAAGACTCGCAGTCCACTGCAGTCAACACTAGCTGCTGCCAGCAATGCAGCCAGGCATGGAAGAGAGGCTCAGGATTGCTGAGTGACCCAGATGAGTGAGGGCAGGATAAGGATCACAGGATGGAGTTTGTGGAATAATGGGGAGGGTGTCAGTAGCAGGGGCAGATGACTGGCTCTCTGTGGGCTCCCCTTTCCCAATGTCAGGCCCCTTGGTCACGCACTCCAGTGGGAGCCAGCAAGTAACCCTGACAGGGTTCTCAGCCTTATCATGGAGTTTGAATACTAGCAAGGTGAGATGAGGCCATGAAGTGAGTGGAATGGGGCTCAGTCTTAATACTGCTGCTTCACAGCGCCAGGGATCCAGGTTCAATCCTCAGCTTTGGTGACTGTGCGGAATCTACACATTCTTCTCGTGTCTGCATGGATTTAATCCAGGTGCTGTATAGTCCGAAAGATGTGCTGGCTAGATGCATTGGCCGTGCTAAATTGCCCTTTAGTGTACCTGAACAAGTATGGCAACTAGAGGATTTTCACAGTAACTTCATTGCAGTGTTAATGTAAGCCTACTTGTGACTAATAAGTAAATAAACTTTTTTTTTAAGTGGACATTAATTGTCCTCTTAAGGCCCTCAATTGGTGGGAAGATGCAAAGCTTTCAGCCCCGGGCTTAATTACAAAGGCAGGAATGTGACAGGGGTCCCAAACCGACATCCTCCTGCCCCATTAAATAGCGCCTCCCTCCCCCGCCTTTAAACCCGCCTTGGGGGGAGCATTAAATATCGCCCAAAGAGTCAGGTTTGCAATATCATTCTACGGATGCTGTGAAACCTTGTCCACGTAGAGTCCATTTAAAAAAGGATATATTAGCTTTGGAGGGAGTGCAGAGAAGGTTCACCAAGTTGATTCTGGAGATGAGGGGGTTAGATTGTGAGGAGAGATTGAGTAGACTGGGCCTGTACTCATTGGAGTTTAGAAGGCTGAGGGGAGACTTTATAGAGACATACAAGTTAATGTCGGGGCTAGACAAGGTAGAAGCAGAGAGATTATTTCCACTTAAAATGGAAACAAAAACTAGAGGGCACAACCTCAAAACAAGGGGGAGTCAATTTAGAACAGAGTTGAGGAGGAACTTCTCCCAGAGGGTAGTGAATCTTTGGAATTCTCTGCCTATTGAAGCAGTAGAGGCTACCTCGCTAAATGTGTTTAAGTCACAGTAGATAGATTTCTGACCAATAAGGGAATTAAGGGTTATCGGGGGCAGACGGGTAAGTGGAACTGAACCACTGTCAGATCAGCCATGATTTTATTGAATGGTGGGGCAAGCTCAAGGGGCTGGATGGCCTACTCCTGCTCTGATTTCTTATGCTTCTATGTGTGAATACCTGCCAACAATGGAAGAGGTATATACAGCATGTTGGACTGTTCCTACCTCCTCGGGGATATTGGCACACAGCAGTGGGAAGCTGTTTTTTGCTTTGTTCCACTCTGTGCCCTGGTTTCTGCAGCCAATGCAGGACCCCTCCCAACATTGTTTTTTAACACCAGCCTCAGAAATCAAAAATCTGAATTTATTAATCACGCACTTAAAGAACTAAGAGTTCACTCACTGATAGAATCATAGAATCCCTAAAATGCAGAAGGAAGGCATTCAGCCCATCAAACCTGCACCAACAACAATCCCACCCAGGTCCTATCCCCGTATAATTATCCTGCTAATCCTCCTGACGCTAAAGGGCAATTTGCATGGCCAATCAAGCTAACCCATATATCTTTGGAATGCTAAAGATTTATGTTTCACAGAATTAAATGTTCAGAATAAGACCCATGACAATCTTCTCAAAACAATTAGCAAGGCCAACATTTATTGTCCATCTCTCATTGTCCTTTGAGAAGTCAAAGCGACCTTTCACCTTGAACCACTGCAGGCTCTATGGTCCCACAATGTTGTTTGATAGGAAGTCCCACAATTTGGGTCCAGTGACAACGGAGGCAAATGCCTTTGTCATTGACATCTATGATGGTCTCTCCATTGGCGTTTGGCGAACATGATAAAATGGAATTCAAATTTTTGATTCACGCACAACTGACAGAAAACAGTTCAAACCCAAAGATTCATCCATAATGCTTCAGCTGCTATTTTAACCAATGAGTGATTTGTACCCCTTCTTCAGTCTCCTCTCTGAACTGCCAACTGTACAGAACAACATTGGCATGTTAATGTTCTGATATGGAGATGCCAGCATTGGACTGGGGTAAACACAATAAGAAGTCTCACAACACCAGGTTAAAGACTCGCATTCCAATCATTAGTTTGTAAATTGAGTTTATGTGTTTATATTATGTCCTGTTTGTGAATGGAATTTCCATTCACCTGACAAAGGAGCAGTGCTCTGAAAGCTAGTGGCGTTTGCTACCAAATAAACCTGTTGGACTTTAACCTAGTGTTGTGAGACTTCTTACTATATTAGTGTCCTGTTGACCCTAAACATTATGGCGATGACTTATTTTCTTCTCCATCCCCTCTTAGACATTCCCCCTTCCGCTTTCCCTTCCTCCCCCGGCCTTTACTCCATTCTCACTCATACTTCACTCTGCTCCCGTATATTTAATCAGTGGAAGGGTGAGGCTGTGGGGTGTATTTTTAGCCAATCAAGTGACAGTGTCCAGAGTGAAGTCATCGCTTCTGCCTAGGAGGTGGAAGAAATGCCAGCTCTGGTTATGATGCTGGAGTACTCAAAGCCAATGTGGGATTGCCATCTAGACAGCTGGTACTAACAGGGAAGCTCTAATTTTGACAATGTCCTTGCTAAAGTCATCAACAGTCTCAAAAAGAGTGGTATTGGTTGCAACACTACCAATAACCAAAGAAGCATGATGAAATCATTGCCCTGATCAGACAGACGTATACAATTTTGAGAGCAAATGTCACCCATACAATTTCTGAACTTTCTTAAACAAAAGCTTTCTTGAAACTAATAAATTCTGTTTCGTAATCTCACTTACCAACCGCTTTGAGATCGTAGTGATTTTTGAGAAAGTGAACTTCTTGCCTTTCTCACCCCCCCACTCAAAGAAATGTATTTTCACCGCAGTGTGCCTATACATTCAGGCAGCGGCCTGCTTCCCTACAGCTTAGCTCAACAAGAGGTTTATCAGCTTTGGCGCTCCAACAGTAGCAGAGTGTAGGTAGGGCTTCCTGGAAAACTGGGTCACGGCTGATTCAGCCCACCTAAGACATGCAAAAGTGTTAATGTTGGCAGAAAAACAATCAGATTTTTCAAAGACTCTTTTTTTTTCTCTGTAATGAAAACAATAACTATGAGACTTATCTGGTTCCTCTCTACTTCTGTAATGTCCTCCAGCCCTACAACTCTCCAAAATCTCTGCATGTCTTCAATTCTGGCCTTTTAAAGACCCTCCACCTGTGGAATTCCACCCCTCCACCTCCCTCTGAAAGCTCTCCAAAAGCAGCACAATGGCACAAGGGGTGTTAGCACTACTGTCTCTCAGTGCCAAGAGTCTGAATTCGATTCGATTCCCATTTTGGGTCACTGTCTGTGTGAAGTCTGCATGTTCTCCCTGTGTCTGCGTGGGTCTCCTCTGGGTGCTCTGGTTTTCTCCCACACTCCAAAAGACATTGCTGGGCTAGCTGCATTAGCCATGATAAATTCTCCCTCAGAGTGCCTGAACAGGTGCTGGAGTGTAGAACTAGGGGCTTTTCAGAGTAACTCCATTGCAGTGTTAATGTAAGCCAACTTGTTACACTAATAAATAAACTTTAAAAATCTCTCTGCTCATTAAGACGCCTTTTAAAACTATCGCTTTAACCATGCGTTTGGCAATTAATGTCTATTTCTTTTGCTTGGTGTCAGTTTTTGTCTGATTACATTCCTGTGTAAATCTTTGGACATTCTAACGTGTTAAAGATTCTATGAGGTGAATAGATCTTGAGAGAGATTACCAGGGCTTAGGGCTGGGACAGCAAAAGGCACATAGCTTGGGGAGAAGGAAGTGCAAGATGCATAAAAGATTCTATGTAATCGTACGTTTGCTGGGTGCTGCAAAAAGCTGAGAAAGGAGTATATTCAGTGATTAGAAACTGGAGCATTGATTCAAAAAACAAAGTCCTGGGGCTCATCTGCAAGGAAGTTCTCAGCAATAGCTCCAATGATAGATTTAAGACCCGTTCCATCATGACAGATATAGTTCTGTTGTTTCAGGTGTCCAGTTAGTATCTTGACTACACACTGCCTCCGGAACCATCACCACAGACACAAACCAACAGCTTCAGGAGAAGGAGGAAAGTATTTTCAAAAGACTTTAATGAACTGCTTCTTGAAAGGTCCATCGTCATCAGAAAGCACACGACCAACACCAATTCTTTTAACAGTACAAGGCAGGAACAGGCTCTTTGATCCACAATGTTATGCCGAACATGACTCCAAATTAAACTATTCCCTTCTGCCTGCCCTTGATCCATATCCCTCTATTCACTGCATGTTTATGTGCTTTTCTAAAAGCTCCTTAAACAACCTGATCATCTCTGCCTACACTACCAACCTGGCAACGTGTTCCAGACACCTAGCACTTTCTGTCTAAAAAACTAATCCCTCAAATCTCCTTTGAACTTTGCCCCTCTCACCTTAAGTGCATGTCCCTTAATATTAGACATTCTGGGGGTGGTGTTTTCCCGTCCCACCTGCCATGGGAATCATAGCAGGCGGGGGCATGGACGAGACAAATGTTTTAGGGCGAGCATGGCCGGAAAATCCCACCCTTTAACGCTGGGAAAGAGATTCTGACTGTCACCTTGTTTATAATTTTATAAATTTCTATCAGGTCTGCTGTCAACCTCCACACTTCAGAGGAAACAATCCTAGTTTGTCCAACTTATCCTTGTCGCTTTTATCCTCTAAGCCAACATCAAATGAACACAAAACTCCTTTAAAACGTCTCTTTTGTCTGCACTTTGATTCATGCGCCGCACAGCCAAGGTGACTTCTCTCAGTTGTTGCACTGTGATGGGATTATAAATAGTACAACAATCACTGACAGGTCAGGACTTGGGTGCTATGCCCCCCTCCCCACCAACCCCTTGTCCCATCTCACCAAAATTGTCCTTAAGTGGAGGCCACAGCACTTCCTCTCCATGTACTGGATGCAAGGACTATTCATATGATGGGTAAACTTATCAGCCTTTTTTAAAAGTCCACTTTCCTCCAGTGTTGCTAACTCTCCTCGACTTTTCCTGGAGACTAGAAGATTGAAAGCTCCCCAAGTTGCTGCAAGCCACTCAGGAGAAATATCACAGAAGTGCATTTTACAATGAACACCTTCATGAATTGGAATTTTATTGGATGTTATTAATTCTTTAAAATAAGGTTAAATGTCTACAGGCAGTGATAGAGGCTCTACATTCATTGGAAAATGACTTGCACACAGAAAAAGATTGAGATGCTTAGTGGTATTGATGTTGAGTCATCAAGTTAGGAACCACACATTTGTGGAGTGTGGAATAGGGCAGCACAGTGGCACAGTGGTTAGCTCTGCTGCCTCACAGTACTAGGGACCCAGGTTCAATTCCAGCTTTGGGTCACTATCTGTGTGGAGGTTGCATAGTCTCCCTATGTCTGTGTGGGTTTACTCCCGCAATCCAAAAATGTGCAGGTAAGGTTGTTTGGCCATGCCAAATTGCCCCTTGTCAGATATATTAGCAGGATAAATACTTGGGGTTACGTGGGTGGGATTGTTATCAGTGCAGGCTCGATGGGCTGAATGGCCTCCTTCTGCATTACAGGATTCTTTGACTTGTAATGTTTCTCTCTGTGAATTAATCTAAAACTTGATAAGGGGTTTAGCAGAAATGGGGCGTAATTTTCCAGCCGTTCACACCAGTGGGATTTTCTGGTCCTGCCGCAGTGAACAGAGATTTGACTGAGCTCCAAATTCTGTGTCCCCGCTCATAGCAACGGTGAGGCGTGAACAGATGGAAAGTTGCAGCCATGAAGAGTAAAGGGCTATTTGACTGGGTGGGGCAGTTAGAGGTGGGGAGTTCACGTGATGAAACCTCCAGAAACACATCAAGGCCAGGTTGGCACCCCCAAAGGACATTGTTCCACTGTAATCTGCTAATCTCTCAGCCATAAGACATGTTTATAAGCCTTCCTGAGATTAGCAGGCTGGAATTGGGGACTGTGATTGGAATACCTGGGTGTATTTCAAAGAAAGAGCTGCCTAGGATGACAAGCTCTGTCCGTTTAGATAAATGGCCTTTTCCACACTGGCTTTGAATAGGAGCAATAACAGAAGTGAACGGCAGCAAGTGAATAATTAGATTGTTCTTCATAAATCACCTTCAGAAGGTTCCAGGCAGGTCCATTATGTGTGTCATATGTTAGCACTTGCTTCTGGTGTGGACATGCAATTCTCTGGCTGAAAAGCCACAGCAAAGTCTGAGAAAATCACAGCGGGCTGGCCGAGTCTCAGGGAGCAGGAATTCTGCTTTTTGTTTTTTTGAATGTCCTTGCTTCAAGTTTGCTTCTCATCTTATGTAAGTCTTATTTATACCTTGGTTATCAGAACATATCATTGCGGGGGGAATCGTGACTTTGTGTTAGCATTCAAAACAGCTATTAGGAATTCAGAAATATGCAGTGGATTGATAGTGCCCGCTTACTACAATCACACAAAATCAAAATTACCCCAAGTGCGCCATAGATTCCTGCCCCTGAAGGAAGCACTTAAACTCTTCATGTCTGTGTGTATTTCCCCCCAGTGCTTTAGTTTTCTCCCACAGTCCGAAAGACATGCTGGTTTAGTGCATTGGCCATGCTAAGTTCTCCCTCATTTGTACATGAACAGGCATTGGACTGTGGCAACTAGGGGATTTTCACAGTAACATCACTGCAGTGTTAATGTAAACCCACTTTTAACCAATAAATAAAAACTTAAGGTAAGTGTGAATTATTTAAATCTAAAAGCCTTTTAAAATGACAAATGTTCAATGTTCTCCCAAAGTTTCTGCAAGAAAGGAAGAGGAAAACATATCTTGAACCTCAGGGCCTCCCAAAATGCATTATTGTCAATGTTGTCATTTTGAAGAGTGGCCAATGCTTGTGATGCAGGAAATGTGATAGCTAATTTCCACACAGTAAGATCGCTCAAATACTAACATATTAATGATCAGGACATTCTCCAACCTCTCAGTCTTCCCACCGGTGGGAAGTGGGAATGAGAATTCACATTAATGTCACCCACACGAGTGGGAAACCCATAGTTGGGGGCATGTTGCCAACAGGACCGGAGAATCCCACTGGCGTGAATGGCTGGATAATATTTTATGTGACCAAGCGACAGAGATGAGGAATTGTCAAAGAATGCCTGATGTCCGTGTACCTGAATCTGAGCAAAAGTCTTTTAGATTAAACATTAATCCAAAAGATGGTGGTGTTGTGATAGAAGTCCAGATGAGCATAGTGTAACTCTTGTAACATGGAGCCCCTGCACAATTATCTCAATAATTGTCAAATCCTTGAAAGAGGAGCAAAATTGTCTAAACAAAATAGCTAGTGGTTTTAATATTATGCAAGCGAGGAAAATGGGAACAGGAGTAGGCCATTCAATATCTTGACCACCGTCCATCATTCAATTAGATCCTGACTGATTTGTATCTTAACATCGTTTACCGTAGTGCTTCTGAAACCCTTTATGCCCTAGCCTGACAAAAATCTATCGATCTCAGGTTTAACATTTTTTAATTGACCGCTTGTCTCAACACCTTGTTGGGGGAGTGCTGGATTTTGTAAACGATGTCCACATCCCGGGAATGAATGAAAGAACTGTTCCTATTTCCAGCTGTCAGAACCTTGCAGACCACAGCATAATTAAATGTACAGAGGCAGACCTGAAACACAAGAGATTTATTGAACTTTTGGGTCAGTCTGCATATTGTTAAAAATCAGCAGCAATGATTAAATAGGAAATGCAGTAACAAAGAAAGCGAGAGAATTTGAGGGGATCTTCGATCACAGAAAATGCTTCCAGTCATCTCATTCTACTTGAAACCTAGCTTAGGAGCACGCAGATAAAAGCAAAATGCTGTGGACACTGGAATCTGAAACAAAAACAGAAAATGCTCGAAAATCTCAGCAGCTATGACAGCATCTGTAACAAGAGAATAGAGCTGTTCTTTTGAGTCTAGGTGACCCTTCGTCAGAGCTCTGAGGAAGGGTTATCATTCAATCATAAAATCCCTACAGTACAGAACAAGGCCATTCAGCCCATTGAGTCTGCACCAACCACAACCCCACCCAGGCCCTATTCCTGTAACCCCACACATTTAGCCTGTGAATCCCCTGACACAAGGGTGAACTTAGCATAGCCAATCCACTAAGCTGCACAGCTTTGGCCTGTGGGAGGAAACCGGAGCACCTGGAAGAAGTCCATGCAGACATGAAGAGAATGTGCAAACTCCACACAGACAGTGACCCGAGGCCAGAATTGAACAAGGATCCCTGGTGCTGTGAGGCAGCGGTGCTAACCACAAGGCCACTATGACGCCCCGATTATCTGGACTCAAAACGTTTGCTCTGTTCCCTCCCCACAGATGCTGCCAGGCCTGCGAAGATTTTCCATCATTTTCTGCAGAGACAAGCAGATTTAATTCAAACTGGTGTATCCATTTAGAGTTAAATTCTTCCTTCCTTATACCCATTGCTCTCAGGTCTCCATTGAAACATAGAACATTACAGCGCAGTACAGGCCCTTCGGCCCTCGATGTTGCGCCGACCAATGGAACTAATCTTATGACCCACTAAACTATTCCAATGCTATCCATATGCCTACATGACCATTTGAACACCCTCAAACTTGGCCAGTCTACAACTGCTGCAGGCAGGGCATTCCACGCCTTTACTACCGTCTGAGTAAAGAACCCACCTCTGACATTCATCCTATAACTACCATTCCTTAATTTAAAGCTATGTCCCCTCATGTTAGCCATCTCCATCTGAGAAAAAAGGCTCTCACTGTCCATCCTATCTAACCCTCTGATCATCTTATGTGCCTCAATTAGGTCACCTCTTAGCCTTCTTCTCTCTAACAAAAATAACCTCAAGTCCCTTAGCCTTTCCTCATAAGACCTTCCCACCATACCAGGCAATATCCTGGTAAACCTCCTGTGCACCCTTTCCAATGCCTCCACATTTTTCTTATAATGTGGCAGCCAAAACTGTACGCAATATTCCAAGTGCGGCCGCAACAGAGTTTTGTATAGTTGCAACATGACCTCATGGCTCCGAAATTCAATCCCTCTACCAATAAAAGCTAACACACTGTATGCCTTCTTAACAACCTTATCAACTTGAGTACCAACTTTCAGGGATCTATGCACACGTACATCGAGATCTCTCTGCTCATCTTCACTACTAAGAGTCCTACCATTAGCCCTATATTCTGTACACATATTAGTCCTACCAAAGTGAATCGTAGAGCATAGAATATAGAACAATACAGCACAAACAGGCTCTTCGGCCCACGAGTTGCACCGATCACATCTACCAATCCACAGACCTATCTATAACCCCCTATCCTATTCTTTTCCATATACTCATCCAGAAGTCTCTTAAAAGACCCCAGTGAGTTTGCCTCAACAACCTCCGACGGACATTCACTCTTCCACCTTCTTCTGTCGGGAAAAAGATACAAAACTCTGAAGTCACGTACAGCTGACTCAAATATAGCTTCTTCCCTCTGCCATCAGTCTTTTGAATGGACTTACCATGCATTAAGTTGATCCTTCTCTACAGTCTAACTATGACTGTAAAACTACATACTGCATTCTCTTCTATCTTTCTCTGCGATGCTTTGTCTGTAGAGTGCACAAGAAACAATACTTTTCACTGAATGTTAATACATGTGACAAATAAATCAAATCAAATCAGATCAAAGGTGCATATAGCAAATAAGGAGAAAATGTCTCTGCAGGTAGAATGGACACAATGGAGTATTAAAGGACACAACTTCATGCCAATTAGCAAAGAGTCACGTAATGGTTCCAGCATGGAAGGAGGTCATTCAGCCCATCATGTCTGCACTGGGTCTCCAAAGGAAGAATTTACTTAGTGTCATTTCTCAACCTTCTCTACACTTTTCAGAGAATAGTCCAATTCCTTCTCAAATGCCTTGACTGCATCTGCCTTCACCATACTCTCGATCTACTCATTTGCAATCTGAACCATTCGCTGCGTGAAAAGGTTTCTCCTTGTGTCAACTTTGTTTCTTTTGTCATTTGCCTTCAATCACACCCTGTCCTTCTCAATCCTTCCACCAATATTAACAGTTTCTCCCTATCTACTTTCTAAACCCCTCATGATTTTATATACCTCAATCCAGTATCACCTTCTCCAAGGAAGAGTCCTGACCTTACCAATCTCATAATGTAACTGAATCAACCAATGGCAATCAGTGAGGAAACAAGAAGATATATTTCTGTTAGCTGCCTGTAGTAATGATCTGCAATGCACTGCCTGAAAGAGTAGTGAAGTACGTTTAACAATATCACTCCAATAGTTACCTGAAGGGGAAAACTTACAGGGCAATGTAGAAAGGACTTGGGGAGTATCACAAACTGAATAAGTCAGACAAAGGGCCAGCACAACTATGACAGACTTGATGACCTCCTGCGCTGTATGAATCTGAGAAAAATTTGAAAAGGAAAATGTTTAAAGGACTGTGTGGAAGGACCAATGAGATGACGCAGTGGCACAATGGTTAGCACTGCTGCCTCACAGCACCAATGACCCAGGTTTGATTCCGGTCTTGGGTCACTGTCTGTGCGGAGTATGCACATTCTCCCCATGTCTGCATCGGTTTCCTCTGGGGTTCCAGTTTTCACCCACAGGCCAAAAGTGTGCAGATTAGGTGGATTGGCCACGCTAAATTGCTCCTTAGTGTCAGGGGGATTAGTAGGGTAAATATGTGGGGTTGCAGGGCCAGGGCCTGGGTGGGATTGTTGTTGGTATAGACTCAATGGGCCGAATGATCTCCTTCTGCAATATAAGGATTTTATGAATTTTTTTTATTCTTTCAAGGGATGTGGGTTTTGCTAACTAGATTAGCATTTTTATTACCTATCCCCATTGCTCCTGACAAGCCATCTTCTTGAGCCACTGGAGTTCCTGTGTTGTTTGGTGCACCTACAGTGCTGTTAGGAAGGGAATTGCAAAATTTTGACCCAGTGACAGTGAAAAAATGGCAATATAGTTCAAAGTCAGGATGGTTTTTGGTTTGGAGGGAACTTTGGAGGGGCAGGTAAGTGGAGCTGAGTCCATGAAAAGGTCAGCCATGATCTTACTGAATGACAGAGCAGGCTCAAGGGGCCAAATGGCCTCTTCCTGCTCCTAGTTCTTATATTCTCATGTTCCAGGTCGTGGTATTACCATCCATCAGTTGTCATTTTCCCATTTGGAAGGCGCAATCCAAGGAGCCTTGGAGAGATATTGCAGTACATCTTGTAGATAGTACAAAAAAAGCTACGCTGTAGAAAATCACATGTGAAGGCTTTATCAATAAGTCTATGGTGTGGAAACGGAGAACACAAACCAAGGAGTTCACAAGTTTGACCCACACCATTTGCTGAACAGGCAGAAAAAGAGTGACAGCCAATAAACAGTGTTAAAATTGGTTTTTGTGAATCTTCCTGTAAAAGAGGAATGAGATCAGGCAAAGCATCCACTCCCAATCCCAGATGGGTCTCAGAAAGAGTGTGAATATACATCAGAGGAGGCAAGATGTTGCTGCCATCTGATAATCCTTTTTCCCTCCTGTCTGTTAGACTGGTCTCATGAATGAAGAAGGAAAACTTAGATGAGATATTGCGGGGCATTCAGTATCCATGAAACCACACCCCAAAGTCAGTTAGTATCAAGAAAGGTGAGAACATGGGAAAAGAAAGAAGCCAGGTGCTCTTAAATGTTATGGGCAGCATGGCAGCACAGTGTTTGGCACTGTTGCCTCACAGCACCAAGGACATGGGTTTGATTTCTAGCTTGGGTCGTTGTCTGTGTGGAGTTTACACATTCTCCCCGTGTCTGTGTGGGTTTCCTCTGGTGCTCCGGTTTCCTCCGAAAGACGTGCTGGTTAGGTGCATTGGCCAAGCTAAAAATTCTCCCTCGATGTACCCGAACAGATGCTGGATTGTGGCTACTTGGGGATTTTCACAGTAACTTCATTGCAGTGTTAATGTAAGCCTACTTGTGTCACTTATAAATAAGTTTCAAACTTAAAATTGCTCTTACTGACTATGTGAAATATATCATACTCATCAAATTGCTCTCCCCAATGTCCTTGCCAATATTTATTCCTCAATTAATAACACGAGAAGAAAAAGGCTGCCAGATCATTTATCTCATTCCTCTTTGGGGGGACTTTGCTTTGAGTAAACTTTCTGCTAAGTTACATTATAGCAGTAACCGCGTTTCCAAAAAAAGGTAGCTTAATTGGTTTGCAAGACCCTCTGGGATGTCCAGGGGTCACAAAGCTGCATTATGGGTGTGATTTCTTTGGAATCCCTTTCAATCACTCCGTGCACGTAACCCATCCTGCATCCTTTCTGTGTTCATGTGTTAGTGAGGGCCATTGAGTTTGCTATCACGGTACAATGGCAGGGACATGTCTGTGGCGTGACAGGATTTGTGAAGCTATTGAATCGTGACACAGGGTGTGCTGATAACCTCGTCTTTGAATGCCTGGCTATTCTGTCAATGCGTCATCATCTGTCAGGCTCAGCCAGCATGGAGAGGGAGAATGGGCCATTGATGTGTTTGTTTTGTCAGCTCTGACAGCCCTGCCTGCTTTGACCTCCATGTCTCATCAATTGACCATTTACATATGCTTGGCATTGGAATTGATGGCCCAACAATGGCTTGCAAACCATCTTTAGAATGTGTACTGAATGCCCTTTAAAACAGGACATTCAAAACGATTTAGTCTGTGCAGGAAATGTTGTCCACAAGAGTCACTCCTCAATTAAACAGAACACCTGTAATTGCACACGACCCAGACAGAGACAACCCTGCCAGTATAAATTACAGCCGCTGCCTCAAGAAGCTCTTGAACTTTGCAGCCTCACCGAGCCAGGCTTTCAGCTACACAAACAGCAATTGTACTTCAATAAAAGAGGAGAAAATAATCCTTCGAAATAAAACATTAATGTTCCCTTCATGTTATCAACTGATACTAAACCCTTGTATTGAGAAACGTGAATCACAGAAAGTATGAACAGTCTTTTACAGTTGGTAAGTCTAGACATCTGAAACATTTCATCCATTGATGTCCTTGGGAGCTGTACAACATGGATTTGTTTTCTGTGATACTGAGACAGGCGCCCACCCACACATAATCAGACAGACAGACACACACACACATAGACACACACATACAGACACACACACACACACACACACATACACACACATATAAACACACAATAGAAGCAGTCACGCACTGACCCACACGCATACAGACACAACAGTATACATACCCAGACACACATAGGTATGGTCACACATTTACCCCCTCACATCCAGACACACACACCTTCACACACTTTCAGACATAGTAATACCCACTTCCACTTTTCCAGGCACAGATATGGCCAATCACATAACTACACACATACCTACACATACAGACAGAGATATGGCCACACATAACCCCACACATACAGACACACACACATACACACACACACACACACACACACACACACAGATATGGCCACCAACATATTCACAAACATACAGACACAAGCACATGAATATACTGACACTGACACAATCACACACATAGCCACACAAGTACCAACATGGACACATCCATACATATACAGACACAAACATATAGACACACCCATACATACAGATGTAGATGTGGCCAACCACATACCTACACACATACAAACACACCCACACTCATACAGACATGGTCACACATATACCCACATGCACATATAGGCACAGATAGTCACACATAAATACAGATACAGACAAATACATACACTCATCCATACACACACATGCATACAAACACAAGCACACACACATGCGCACACACACACAAATACAGACACAAGCACATCCAGACATAAAAACATAGGTAAAGCCACCCACGTACTCACACACATACAAACATGGGCTCAGCCACATAGATACCCATATAAATACAGACACAGATATAGTCATACATACTCATCCATACAGATGCAGACCAGGCACACTTACCCACATACATTCAGAAAGTCATACGTACAGTCACAGACACACACATACAGACACACATCCACCCACACATAGAAACAAAGACCCAGCCACACACCCATATTCAAAACATACAAATGTAGTCACACACACTCCTACGTATACAGAAACACACCATACAAACACATATAGACACAGTCACACACACACACACAGACATGCAGTCTCTCACACACACACATACAGACACACACACACACACACATGCAGACAGACACATGCAGACACGGACACACATATACATACAAACATGGGCATACCCACATGCATACAGACATGGCAGAACACATGACCACACATGTAGGCACACACACACACACCCATGCACACGCAGACTTGACAAACATATATCCACAAGCATACACATGGCCACAAACATACAAACATAGTTACAGTCACACACACACACACATACATGCCAATAACGCACAGAGAAAGAGATGTACAAGCCCATACCCTGATTTTCTGTATCAAGATGAGCACATTACAGAGCAGTCCTTGAGCTTGTGCGATAGTGTAAAATAGTGATAGTGAAGTGGCAGTCCATTTAACAGCTTTCCTGATTTTTATTTCCATGGGGGTCAGAGGAATGCATAAAATGGGCTGCTAATTCGCTATCATCCTTTTTACACCATCACACAAAACCAGAGTCTGCTCCTAAGATGCAGAATTAGAGAAAACTGCATCACGCAGAAATGAGTTCCAGCATTTGGATTATTGACTCTTTCCCTACCTGCTTCAGAGCAGAATGTTCTTTTACTCCATGTTCTTGAAGTTTAGGGTTTGCAGTGTGAGATTCTGTGCAGCATTCAAGTGGCTTAGCCAGAGGAATTGGAATTTGATTTGATTTATTTTTGTCACATGGATTAACATACAGTGAAAAGCACTGTTTCTTGCGTGTTTTACAGACAAAGCATACCATTCATAGAGAAGGAAAGGAGAGAGTGCAGAATGTAGCTTTACAGTCATAGCTAGGGTGTAGCAAAAGAATAACTTAATGCAAGGTTGGTCCATTCAAAAGTCTGACAGCAACAGGAAAGAAGCTGTTCTGGTATGTGACCTCAGACCTTGGTATCTTCTTCCTGACAGAAGAAAGTGGGAGAGAGAATGTCCGGGATGTGTGGGGCCCTTAATTATGCTGGCTGCTTTTAAATTTTAATTGCATTTTAATTTTGGTTTAAACATTCATTTCCCCTGAGTTTTCACAGCATGCTGAGCAGATACATGAGAATCATTGCTGTATGCTGAATATCATCAACCCCACATTATAGACAGATCACAGGTCATAAAGTCATAGAGTCATAGAGTTTTACAGCATAGAAACAGGTCTTCAGTCCAACTTATTCATGCCACCCTTTTTTTTAAACCTCGAAGCCAGGGTTTGGCCCATATCCCTCCAGAACCATCTTGTAAGTGTCTAAATCTTTTTAAAAGGCAAAATTGTGCAGGACGCTACTACTACCTCTGGCAGCTTGTTCCAGACACTCACCACCCTCTGTGTGAAAAAGTTGCCCCTCCAGACACTTTTATATCTCTCCCCTCTCACCTTAAACCCTCTAGTTTTAGACTTCCCTACCTGGGAAGTGGCTGAAGATCAAAGTGGCTGGATTTAGATTTTGCTACAAAACGAGAGCAACGGACACTATTTGTCCCCCTGTCCCAGGTCCAGATTTTAAGGAATTGTTGACAGCCAGTTAAACAGGCATCAGATAATGTTACATATCTTAGCAAAGGGTCCATTGAGGTACTCCACACCTAAGATGGTTTGTCCTGAGCGAGCTTTGGATCTCTCCCATTTATGGCTTCCTGTGGCCATGAAATTTTGATGTGGGGCCAAGGAGAACAGAGTGTCCCAAACCCCCACGACTCCAGCACATACCCTAACTAGGACTTAACTGGGGTGCACTACTGGTGAATACAGAATTCTCCACTGAACTGCATTCTTCTGAAGCAGAAGAAGGCTATTAGGCCTATCAAATCTCCAACAATTTTCTGACAGAGCATCTTACCCAAGCCCTCTCCCTATATTCCCATATATTTATCCCGCTAATCCCCATAACCTGCACATCTTTGGACACTAAGGGGCAATTTAGCATGGCCAATCCACATAACCCATGCATCTTTGGAGAGTGGGAGGAAACCGGAGCACCTGGAGGGAACCCATGCAGACACAGGGAGAACGCGCAAACTCCACACAAAGAGTGGGAATTTCCGATTGCACTCACCCCAAGACTGGAAAATCCTGCACGAAGTCTTGCTTTGCATGGTCTGTGTCCCGCCGATTACAATTTTCATAGTGGGTGGGACAAGAAGATTCCACCTAGAGATTTCACCCAAGACTGAAATTGTACCCGGGTCCCTGGCACTGTGAGGCAGCAGTGCTGACCACTGTGCCATTGTGCTACCTATGGAGGAGTGGCAGCTCCTGAGTTCTCATCCTGAATATGCCAGTGAGGCCTGACAAAGTATTTCTGTGGATCCTCCGGCCTCAGTGTTTGGGTGCATACAGCCCATCCCCACCTCCTCGGAGAGGATGGTGAAAACTTACCAGGCCTCTACAAACTTCGCTCCACAAGTGTTAACTATTTGCATCTCTCTACCTCTCTTTCCACCTTTATGACATTGTTCGAAACCTACCTCTTTGACTGAGCTTTTGGTTGCCTTTCCAACACTCCTAAATTTTTTGGTAGCTGCTCTGAGGTGTTTTTGAAGACTGTATAAGTGCTGTTGTTGATGGTTCACACAGGAACAGCCTGCGTCTCTGCTGCTGCAACAACTGCTCTTAGTGTGGTTTTCTGATTCTGATCTTACAGTCTGAACTCAAACTATGACAGAAAAAGAAAACAAAATTACTTGTAGCAGGGGCTGCAGTCGACACAGGCTGACGCCATCGTTTGGCACCACAACATATCCCTAAAATAAAATAACACGGCGTGTCTTTTTGTGATTTAAGCATAATCACGTCAATAGCTGCAAAGCTCCAGAGAAGGTCTACACGCTCTGTGCTAGTCAAGGTGAAGGTGGGTCATTACCAAGAAAGGGAATCTTTGTGTATTGTGATTGCAGTATGAGTCTCACACAATCCCACCCAGATCAAATAATAGCAAGGATTAATACAAGGCTCCGGACTGCCCCAGCAATTGACCTGAATGCGATGCCAGAACAATGCCCTCTAGTGCACTGCTGCGATACCTCTCGAGTCTGCTACATCCGCGGCCTCAGATTTATACATGGTCCTGAACTCTGAACCGTTTACCCGGCTAAACAGAATCTGGATTGAAAATAGCCAAATCCATTCAAATTTCATCCGCTCTTTTTTTTACTGCGGTAAAGCACTGCTGCAAATATTCGTGTCAAGTATTTAAAAACTTGGTAACAAGCAGTTGAAAACGGCAGTCGCAAAGCGAGACAGTCCTGAGGCCCGGGCTATCCCCTGGTTACCACATGCCAGCTGGGCCAATAGAAAGCATCTCTGGGTATTGTGGCAAAGTAAATGGCAAATGGTTACAATCTGAATTGGGTCAGTCATTGAGGGGGAAACATTTGCATAGGTTCAGTCCAGTGCAAAGAGCGGAGGAATGGACCAATATGAAAGCTAGCTCAGTGAATTAATAGGCTGTAAGGCCTCCTGACCATTTCTACAATTCTAACAGGAGAAAGGCTTGCGTATATACAGCACCTTGTTCAAAATTTCTCTTCCTTGATTCACAAGTAAGGAGTTCAGTTTGAAACGCAGTGGCATTTGGATGGCACGGTGACATAGTGGTTAGCATTGCTGCCTCTCAGTGCCAGGAACCCAGGTTCAATTCCTGGCTTTGGTCACTGTCTGTGTGGAGTTTGCACATTCTCCCCATGTATGTGTGGGTTTCCTCTGGATGCTCTGGTTTCTCCCCAAGAGTCCAAAGATGGATTAGGTACATTGGCCATGCTAAAGTGATCCTTAGTGCTAGGGGAATGAGCAGAGTAAATATGTGGGATTACAGGGATAGGGTGAGACTTTTGGTTGGCGCGGTCTCTATGGGCTAAATGGCCTCCTTCTGCATAGGATTCTATGACTATTGCCACCTAAGTTTAAGTTAACTTATTGGTGTCACAAGTAAGCTTACATGAACACTGCAATGAAGTTACTGTGAAAATCCCCTAGTTGCCACACTCCAGTACCTGTTTAGATACACTGAGGGAGAATTTAGCATGGCCAATGCACATCTTTCAGACCATGGGAAGAAACCGGAGCACCCAGTGGAAAGCCACGTAGACACAAGGAAAAAATGCAGATTGCACACAGACAGTGACTTAAGGCGGGAATCGAACCTGGGTCCCTGGTGCTGTGAGACAGCAGTGCTAACCACCATGCCAACGTGCATGGGGCAACTATGTTGTGCATCTCACGATCCCAAAACACCAATGAAATTGACTAGCTTTTTTTTTGCGGGGGGGAGGTGTGTGTGTGGTGTTCATTGAAAATGGAATTTACAAGGCAAAAATTGGATGAAAAAATATAGGTAGCTAATCATTGCTACAGTTCAGAGAATTATTGCTGGCAAACACCTTTTGTTAAGCAATGGATGAGTTGCAGGCTGATAAGTGTCATGGAAAGACAGTAAGAAGTCTGACAACAGCAGGTTTAAATCCAACCGATTTATTTGATAGTAAACTCGCAAGCTTTCAGCTCTATGGCCTTCATCGGGCGAATGAGGTGTTCTGGTCTCCAACAGCACACATACCAGCACAGACTGTGTTCTTACTGTGTTTACCCCAGTCCAACACTGGCATCTCTACATCAAGTGTCATGGAAGCCAGGGCATTGAGTTAAACAGGAGGGCTTTGTATCTATCGTGGTTTACTTTGTTTGTTGTTACCTGTTGTTTTTGTGCTGTGGTGTCTTGTAATGATGGAGAGTGAAAGCAGATGTTGCTGTGTGTTTGGAGACAGGTAGATGCCCTGAACTGGTAGAGCCAGATTCTTTAGGAGTGAAATTCAAAAAAGTTTCCAAAGACAAAGGCCAGAATTTTACAGTCCCGTCCACCGTAGGAATCGGAGCAGACGAGGTGTGGAGAATGGAAAAGTCTGTTGACCTTGGGTGGGATTTTACAGTTTTGGGATGAACAAGGCCATAAAATCCCACCCAAAGAGTAATAGAAGTTTGAAACTTTCCTCCTCAAATGGAATTGATGCTGGATTAATTGTTCATTTCAAAATCTGAGGTTGACATGTTTCGTTAACCGAAGGCATTAAAAAATATGGGCAAACACTGGTGTCTAAACTGGTCATTGATCAACATGTTCGCGTGACTAGAGCAGACTTGAGGGGCCAAATGGCCTACTCCTGTTCCTGTGTTCCAGGTTGTTGAGCTATGACAGTTAAATAGCCTACCCATACACTGCGCCATAAACCCGGGGCACTTGAACACAGATTGATAGCATTGACCTATGCATCAACCGGAGGAAAAGATCTTCCTTAAAACCCAAGCTTTGTCTACCCCCTCCTGTTTTCTCTTCCTTTGCCTCGACATCCAACTCTGTCTTAGCTTGGGTGCGTGAAGAGGCGTGGGATGGCTCCCTAAGTTTAAAGTGCTAGAGAAATTCAGGTTTGTTGTTCACTGAGGAAAGGGAAATGTGCAGATCGGGTGGAAGATCAAAACCAACGTCAGAGCCAGTCAGAGCTCTGACGGGAAGGATGATGGCAAATTGCGTTGCTTTGATCTCCAGGGCACAGGTTTGAACCCAACTCTAAACCAATGAGGTGAAAGTCTCCTCTTTCCATTGGCTTTGGCGGGTCCAATGTCATGCGTGCTTGGCCACCCTCTTGCTCATTTGGTATTGATTTAATCACCTCAGTCAGAGAGAGATGTCGCACTGATATGGAAAGTGGAAAATGTCAAATGGGTACAAAACAGATTTACTCCTCGGAGTGGGCGGAGGAGAGTGGCATTCATTTATTTCTTCATTTTGTTTATTCGTTCATCCATTCCATCTCTAACCATGTTCCACTGGAACTCGGAATGCTTGATAATACCATTGGTTGCCGAAACAGCAAGTGTTCCATTTGTTTGAACGCCTATCTTCGTATAAATCTCTTCGGTATGTTAGATCAGGAAGTGATTGGGCCATTAATAACGGCAACAGGAACCAGGTTATGGTGAAATTGACTCCAGGATAGAGAAAGGAAATACTTCAACCTGAGGCAGCGAGTCCCTCCTCCATTTATAGTCTCTTATTATTTAAGCAGTCAATTTCACAGTGCATCAAATTTCAAATACACACAGCTGAAGGATGAGAATGATTTTCAGATTTTTTTTCCAGAAGAACAGGAAGCACATGATTTTATCTGACACCAAGAAGACTTAGCCCTTTCCCTGAAATAAGCCCACACATACACTTAGACTTGAAGCAACCACCTCTTTCTTGTACATACCTATATTTAGACAGCACTGCTTTATTTCCCTTTTTTCATAATAGGCAACACAAGCTCTGATTTTTCACCAGTTGCCAAAATTCTGAAACTGAGGGCACAACTTCAGATTTGTTTCATTCTCCCAAATCCCTTCTTCATTCTGTGTTGTTGCAATTTAAAGTTATTTATTAGTATCGCAAGTAGACTTACATCAACTCTGTAATGAAGTTACTGTGAAAATCCCCTAATTGCCACACTCCAGCATCTGTGCAGGTACATTGAGGGAGAATTATTAGCATGACCAATGAACCTAACCAGCATGTTTTTCGGACTGTGGGAGGAAACCGGAACACCCGGAGAAAACCTATGCAGGCACAGGGAGAATATGCAGACTTCGCACAGACAATGACCCAAGCCAGGAATCGAACCCATTGTGCCACTGTGCCACCTGAAGATTGTTGATTGATGGGGTGAGGAGGTGTTGGTGTAAGGAAGCGGGGAAAACATTTTAAAATGGTTCCACATTCTGCAATAACGCCTCCCCAATTCACTGTCCTCGCTCAATCATTCTTTGCTCCCCTTGCCCAACTCACACAGTTCATAGAATCCCTGCAATGCAGAGGAAGGCCATTTGGCCCATTGACTCTGCACAGAGTCTCCAACAGAACAATCTTATCAAGGCTCACCTCCCCTGCCCTATCTGTGTGACCCCATGCATTTATCTCACTAGTCCCCTGAACTTACACATCTTGGGACACTAAGAAGCAATTTAGCATGACCAATCCACCTAACCTGCAAAACAGTGCAGATGCTAGAATCTGAAACAGAAACAGAAAATGCTAGAAAATCTCAGGGGGTCTGATTTTATCTGTGGAGAGAGAATAGAGCCAACATTTTGAGTCTGAATGACCCTTCATCAGAACTCTGACTGGGTCTGACATTGACTCTGTTCTTCCACCTGATCTGCACATTGTTGGATCATTAAGTTGGATAGAAAGCTTCAGGTGAAAGATAAGTGATAAATGGGAAGGGGCCGGGGAGTCGAGGAGGATTTACAAAAGCCACAGAGGCTATTAATTCATTTTCAAATCCTGCAGGTAGAAATGGGCATGACAAATTGGAATCCCATTTTGTAGCTGCCTGATTGAGTTCAATAGTAAAGAAAGTTCCTTGTGCTGGTAAAATAGATCTTAATTTGTTGCTGCATGTTTTGCCACTACAGTCGATGATCCCTGCCATGACACTGACTTCACTGAGACATCTCAAGCTCAGCGCTTTATTTTGCAAGGAGCGACTTCACTTAAAAACCACCAATTCTGACTTCGAGATCATGGGTTTGGCTGACAAATTGATTGTGGCTGTAATTTTCCCATCTCCGATGGTTCTGCTTGTCCTTTCTAGGGCAGTTTCATAAATTCAAAATCAATCATCTGTTCTGTCCATGTACTTGGGCTGATTTAGAAGCAGGACCTTCAATAAATGAGGGATTGCAATCAAATTGAAATAACCTTTAACCCCTTAAGCACTGGCTCTCTCCTCTCGCCCCATTTCCTTCTCATGGATCTGCTGGAGTTAAAACTTAACGTGATTATATCATGGGGAAAATTTGCACCCAAAGCAATTTACAAGCACATCAAGAATACTTAAATCTGTACAGTGGAGAAGGAGGCCCATTGAGCCTGCAACGACAACAATCCCACCCAGGCCTTATCCCCATAATCGTGCACATTTGTCCCACTAATACCCCCCTGACATTATTCAAAATGGACGATGCACCTAACCTGGACTTTGGACTCTGGATGGAAATATGGAGTGGCACAGTGGTTAGCACTGCCACCTCACAGTTTCATGGACCTGGGTTCAATTCCGGCTGTGGGTCACTGTCTGTGTGGAGTTTGCGCATTCTCCCCGTGTCTGCATGGGCTTCCTCTGAGTGCTCCCACAGTCCAAAAATGTGCAGGTTATGTTGATTGGTCATGCTAAGATAACTCTACTGTCAGGGGAATTAGCAGGGTAAATATGAAGGGTTATGGGAAGGGAGTAGCATTGTTGTTGGTGCAGAGTCGATGGGCCAGATGGCTTCCTTCTGCATTTGGGGATTGTATGAAATTGGAGCTCCTGAAAGAAACTCATGCACACATGGAGAAAAAATGCAAACTCTATACAGACAGTCACTTGAGGCCAGAATTGATCCTGGGTCCCTGGCACTGTCGGGCACCAGTGCTACCTAATGTGTCACGCAGCATCAAGATGGTTTCCTTCTCATGAGTATGGCCACAGCACTGAAAATCAGAAAGGCACCTTCTCATTGCAAAAGGGATGGCTGCCGGGTTTTGTCAAATACTGCATCTTCACTCAGGGGGTATCATTATTGTGACCTCCACAATATCAAATCTGTCTGAATCATCAAATTTGGCACAGTAGTGGATAGCATTGCTAACTCATAGCACCAGGGAACCGGGTTTGATTCCCAGCTTGGCTAACTGTGTGGAGTTTGCACATTCTCCTCGTATCTGTGTGGATTTCCTCAGGGTGCTCCAGTTTCCTCCCAGGTGCAGGTTAGGTGAATTGGTCATGGCAAATTGTCCTTTTGTGTCCCAAGAAGTGAGGTTTGCGGAGTAAATACATGGGGTTAAAAAGATAGAGTCTGAATAAGAGAGTATTATACGGCTTCTGTGATTCTCATCTCAAATTTGAAATTTATAAGTTACTCCTTAACCTTAATAACTTGAAGGGAGAGAGTTCTGGATTCTCATTACCTTTTGCGTGACAAAATGCTTCCTGACATAATACTGAAACATCCAAGTCTAATGGTAAGGTTATGGCCCCTTGTTCTGGACTCCCCCACCAGGGGAAATAATCTTTATCTAGCCTTTAAACATCTTTACAGAATGGTTACGGTGCAGAAGGAGGTCATCTAGCTCATCGATCTGAAACACTTCAATTCGATTTCCTAAATATTCTATGCTCAAGAGGTATCACTTCAGTCTTGGGAAATAAGAAGTTAACTTACCGGGTTTTATGCACCCAGTTTTTTTTTTGGACACAAATCAAGCTGTTGAAATTCTTACGCTTCCATCCAGCTTAACATGACTCAGTAGATGAATGCACGGTGAGGTACAGCCAAACTAAGAAGATTCTAGATTCAGTCTCTGATCTGTTAATTTAGTTCACATTGTGCAAGGGTTAGTGTGCTGCAGTATCTTCTTGGAGGGTGGGAGTTTCAGGGTAGGGGTTGGAGGTGCTTGGGAGAGGTGAAACATGGCATTAAATTTTACCAAAAAAAGGCAGTGTTTTCAGCAAGAAAACTGACGTGTGCAGAGAAACAGGTCATTTTCTCTCCAGATCTTACAACATTTTGCCAAAAAAAAACAAATCAAGGGGATGTGCTTCACATTGTCATATGGGAGCAGAGAGGTGGGGGCATGGGGGCACATAACACACCAGCAAAATACAGCTGCGCAGACATTGGGGCTTAAATGATGCCCCAATTAGAATCTGTGCATAATTCACTTCCCCCAAAGCTCTCAGAAATCCCCCCACCCACCCTCTGATCGGAGTTCGCACTCTGTACCCTAACCCCCGCTCTCATTGTGATCATCAGCACCTTCCCATCTTCTGCCCCCTCCACCCACCACAGTATGAACTAGTCCCCACCAGCCCAGTCTCGCCCTGCCAATGGCCATTGCCAGCATCCCCTACTCCTCCATCCATTCCCGGCCATCATCACATCTAAATGAATCCCTTCCCCCTCCCTCCAACCATCACAAGGCTCCCACTGGGACCTGCCCCTTGTCTTGGGTTGGCACTGTCAGGTTGGCAGTGCCAACTTGTGCCAAGGGGCAGTGTCTAGGGGGATAGCCATGCCAAATTCCTCTCCCCAAGGGGCTAGACTTACTTTTATGACCCTGGTCGGACCCCTACCATGGGTTCATGTCTAAAATCGTGATCATCAGATTTTGAGCATGCGCTGTTGCCAATCCCGTAGATGGAGTGTGAAGTCTCAAAATTGCCTCTTAAAGGAGCAGGGTAAGCCATTCAGCCCTTCAAACTTGCCCCACTGTTTAACCTGATCATGAATGATCTTCTATCTTCGCATCTAAGTAACATTCCCCATACTCTGAGACTGCGACCTCTTGTTCTGAATTCTCCCCAGCCTGTAGCCAATCTGTCCAATGCTAAAAGAATGTCTCTTAGATCAATGATTATTTCTAAGCATTCTGACCCAATCATAATTTCTAGGTGCAAATGAACTGAATTATTTTCTTTTTGTAAATTCTACTTTTCTGGAGTCAATAGTAGCAGAAGATGGCTCTTCCAATTGCTGTAACATCTTAAAGTCAACTACAGTCAACTGCTTTTATGGAGGTATTAAGATCAATTAGTAGGTACTTTATATCACTTGGGGAGTTCCCTCAAGGCTTATAAATTTATTAAGTGTGACTTGAGGTGCGATGGGATATACATTATATTGCACTTCAATAAGCTGCCTGATTCCAGTAGCCCATCAATGCTGTTGACCCTTAGCTGCCCCTTGGCCTCTCCCCCAAAGCAGCCGCTCATTTACATCAAACTGCAACAGTAGGGGTCAAGAAGGTGCCCACTCCACCTTCTCAGCACAGCTGAGCAAATGGCCTTATGTGTGGACCTTGCCAATGATGTCCAAATGCTGAAAATGAATTGGAATCATCTGCAGGACAGAAGGATGCTATACAGCCTATGGAGACAGCACCAATTCTGGACAGAGCATCTTATCCAGGGCCAAACCCCTGCCCTATCCCTATAACCCCATGCATTTACTCGCTAAACCTCCAATCTATACATTTTGGGACAAAAAGAGGCAATTTAGCATGGCAAATCTATCTAACCTGCACATCTTTGGATAGATAGATAGATTTTTGTTAAATAAGAATTTTGAGCATTACGGAATGAAGAAGGTTCGATGGAGTTTAGATACAGAACAGCCATGATCCAATTGAATGTCGGAACTGAGTCAAAGGGCTGAATGGCCTCCTCATACTTGTATCACCTTGACAGCTCCTATAATACTGCCTTCAAACAAGACCCTGTTCTTGTCCAGGGGATGAAGTTAGATCAGATGAAGCAAAGCCACGTTTAACTTCAATCAGTTCAATGAAATGATATCTGAGGCAAGTGTTTGTTAAAATTCTGGAATAAATGTGAAATGAATGCAGATGTACAGTACAGTTTGCCACTATTATAATACTCGGGACTCAGGATGGCCGAGTCCCTCTGAGACCTGCTTCAGCCTTTTCAAGCCAAAGGGAAAGGAAACATACCGTCAAACAACAAAACGAGGATGAAGAATATCCTAATGAATAATTAACAGGTCATTGATCAGTGCTCACAAATGAATGATCAAAAAAAACCTGAAATTATTTTCTCCCCAAATATATTCAGGAAACATCACAAGTTGTGCTGCATAATTAGTGTGTCCCATGGGTGAGAAAGACACTAACAGTGCATGAGTGATTGCATTACGCTGGGTTATTAAGGTCATTCTCATGAGTTGGATAAATTTGCCACCATGCAGAGATCATGCATCCCTACCTATGATATAGTGTGCACTGCACCTGGCAAAGAAGGAATCCAAGTCACCAAAGGAATCATTCATTCTCCGCAGTGGAATTCAAAAAAAGGATTCATTTTTGTTTGGATTTTAAAAAAGAGACTGCCATGTTGGTGAATATATAAAAAAGCAAAATACTGCAAATGCTGGAATCTGAAACAAAAACAGACAATCCTGGAAAATCTCAGCAGATCTGACAGCATCTGTGGAGAGAGAGATTAGAGCCAATGCCGGATGACCCTTCGTTAGCTCTGATGAAGGGTCATCCAAGTAAGGTGGATTAGTCACAAGTAAGGCTTACATTAACACTGCAATGAAGTTGCTGCAAAATTCCCTCATCATCACAGTCCAGAGTCTGTTTGGGTCTATGCACCTAACCAGTATGTTTTTCACAACGTGGGAGGAAATCAAAATATCCAGAGGAAACGCTCACGGACACAGGGAGAAACATACAAACTCCACACAATCAGTGACCCAAGCCGGGAATCAAACCTAGGTCCCTGGCACTGTGAAGCAGCAGTGCTCGCCACTGTGCTACCATGGCGCCCCATTCCAAGCTCGAAACATTGGTTCTACTCTCTCTCTCTCTCCCCAAAGAAGTTGGGCGGGTTTGTGTAATGACTCCAATCAGGCATTGAGGTTGGCCTTTTGGAGTATGAACTCCCTGATTAAGGATCCAATCAGGGAGTCCTGCCTTGCATTTAACTGGGAATGTCAGTTCCTCTGACTCCCCCTGAGGTAATGCTAATTGATGGTTTTCTGTGTCCTGATGGTAGGATTGTAAATAGAAGGATTAAGAACATAAAAACATAAGAACTAGAAGCAGGAGTAGGCCATCTGGCTCTCTTTTTGATTAGATCATGGCTGATCTTTTTGTGGACTTAGCTCCACTTATCCGCCCACTCACCAGAACCCTTAATTCCTTTATTATTTATCTATCCTTGCATTAAAAACATTTAATGAGGTAACATTGACTGCTTCACTGGGCAGGGAATTCCACAGATTCACAACCCTTTGTATGAAGCAGTTCCTCCTCAACTCAGTTCTAAATCTGCTTCCCCTTATTTTGAGGCTGTGCCCCCTAATTCTAGTTTCACCTACCAGTGGAGACAACTTCCTTGTTTCTATCTTGTCAGTTCCCTTCATAATCTTATATATTTCTATAAGATCTTCCCTCATTCTTCTGAATTCCAATGAATACAGTCCCAGTCTACTCAGGTCTCTCCTCATGAGCCAACCCTCTCAACTCCAGAATCAACCTAGTGAATCTCCTCTACACCCCCTCCAATGCTAATATATCCTTTCTCAAGTAAGAAAACCAAAACTGTACACAGTATTCCACATGTGGCCTAAGCAGCACCTTATACAGCTGCAACATAACTTCACTGTTTTTAAATTCTATTTCTCTAGTATTAAAGGACAAAATTCCATTTGCCTTCTTAATTATCTGCTGCATCTGCAAACCAACTAGGACAACCAGATCTCTCTGCACAGCAGGATGCTGCAATTTTTTATCATTTAAATAATAGTCTATTTTGCTATTATTCCTTCAAAATTGATGACCTCAATTACCAACATTGTACTCCATCTGCCAGACCCTCACCCACTCAGACTATCTATATCCTTATGCAGGGTTAAGGTGAAGGGACGTCTGTCTCCGCAGACTTTTTACAGTTTGCAATTTTGATGGTAGGGTCAGTAGAGGAAATTTCAATGCTGCACACTTATGTTGTCCTAGTGTCAAGGTCTTATCATCTCACTATTATCTCTGTATTACCAACCTGTGTTGGGTGAATGGAGCAGAGAGGCAGAATCAGAAATGTCTTCCACACCACTTTAAAGTGGCTTGGGATTTTTGAAAAAATATATTAAGAGTATTTTATACATTCAAATACTTTTTTCAAGAACTGGTAGGATGCTTCTCATTGGCAAGGCATTAAGGGAGACATTTGTGTCCCTGAGAGAGTGGAATCCATTACCTAACAAACACTGTCTACATTTCCCACTGCCTCAGCAAAGCAGCCAGCACAATCAAGGACCCCACATACCCTGGACACTCTCTCTTCCACCTTCTTCGGTTGGGAAAAAGGTACAAAAATCTGAGGACACGTACCAACTGACTCAAGAACAGCTTCTTCCCTGTTGCCATCAGACTTTTAAACGGACCTACTTCATATTAAGTCGATCTTTCTCCACAACCTCGCTTTCACGGTAACATGACATTCTGCACTGTCTCCGTGGTACGATATGTTTAGCACACAAGAAACTATACTTTTCACTAAGTTAATACATGTGGCAATAATAAATCAAATCATATCAAATCAAAAAATGTGAAAGAACATTGAGACTGTTGTCCAGAAGATTGAGTTATGAGGGAAGACTGGGGAAACACGGGCTCTCCGCCTGTGAAGTAATCTCCTGAGAGAGGGGTTCATTGCAGTTTATAAAATAGCTTCAACCGTGATTGTAGGACAAGTTGACATGAGCCCTGGCTGGGGAAAAGAGAACTGGAGGATTGCTATCAGTAAGTTTGTCTGCACTCAAAGTTGATCAACTCATGGATTGGGCTTCCAAGTATTGGAATGGAGCCAAGAAAAATGCTGAAATTATTTCAGATATGCATTATTAATGCAGCTTAAAGTTTTTTGGAATAAATTCAGAATTGAGGAATGGCTTAACACCAGAGACTTCTGATGTGAAATTCGCTTGATAGTCTCACCCCACCCAGACTTGACATGCATATGTTTAAAAGGTGCACATGAATCCCTTAGACCTTGGCAACATACTTCGACCCCATCTGGGTTCAGCTAAATACTAAGGCACTATTGGCAGCAATTAGATTGTAACCAACAGAAGAGGAACTCTTGGATGTAACCATGCAGTAACTCCAGCCAGGGATTATAAACAAGCATAAACAGGACAAAATGGTGACACAGTGTTTAGCACTGCTGACTCACAGCGGCTGGGATGCTTCTATATGCAAGTTAGGTTTTAATTCTGGCCTTGGGTGACTGTCTGTGTGGAGTTTGCACATTCTCCCTATATCTGTATGGGTTTTCTCTGGGTGCTCTGGTTTTCTCCCACAGTCCCAAGATGAGGAAAGCAGTGAAAGGATCAGTCCAAGTCAATGGATCAATGAAAGGGAAATCATATTTCACAAATTTCCTGGAACTTTTTGGGAACATGATGACCAATAGAGTGGACAAGGGTGAACTAGTGCATGTGTATCTGAACTTTCAAAACACTTTTGACAAGGTCCCACACAAGAGATCAGTGAGCAAAATTAAATCTCATGGCATTGAAAATAACGAATTGACATAGATAGAGAACTGGTTGGCAGATAGAAAACGGAGAGTGGGAATAAACGGGTCCTTTTCAGTGCGGCAGGCAGCAACTAGTGAAGTACCGCAGGATTCAGTTCTAGGGCCCCAGTTGTTCACAATGTACATTAATCATTTGGATGAAGGAATCAGGTGCAATATCTCCAAATTTTCAGACAATATTAAGCTGAGTGGCTATGAGGAAGATGTTAAGAGGCTGCAATGTGACTTAGACAGATTGGCTGTCCAAGGCTTGGTAAATGGGAAACTTGATAAATGTGAGGTTATCACTTTGGTGGCAAAAACAGGAAGGAAGATTATTATCTAAATAGTGGCAGTTTAGGAAAAGAGGAAGTGCAATGTGACTTGGGTGTCAGTCGCTGAAGGTTGGCATACAGCTACAGCAGGTGGTGAGAAAGCTAATGTCATTCTGCCCCTCATAGCAAGAGAATTTGAGTATAGGAGTAAGGATGCCTTGCTGCAGTTATACAGGGCCTCGGTGAGGCCACACCTTGAGTACTGTTTGTAGTTTTGGTCTCCTAATCTGAGGAAGGACATTGAGGAAATTTAGTAATTTTCACCAGACTGATTCCTAGAATGGCAGAACTGACATATGAAGAGAATCTGGATCGATTGGGCTTGTACTCACTGGAATTTAGAAGAATGAGAGGGGATCTCATAGAAACATATAAAATCCTGAAGGGATTGAGCAGGCTAGGTGTGGAAAGAATGTTCTCAATGTTGGAGAAGTGCAGAACTAGGGGGTCACAGTCTAAGAATAAGGGGTAAACCATTCAAGACTGAGATGAGGAATAACTTCCTCATTCAAAGAGTTGTGAACTTGCGGAATTCTTTACCATAGAAAGCTGTTGGGGCTAATTTATTAGATATGTTCAAGAGGGAGCTGGATGTGGCCTTTGTAGCTAAACGGGTCAAGGGGAATGGGGAGGGAAAGTGAGTGTGAGATACTGAGGGCGGAATTTTACCGGTATGTCTGCCCAAGGCTTGTATGATCCCATACAAGGCCAGCGCAGAACACCATTCTCCAAGTTTCACCCACCCCGAGGGTGGGCATGCCAGTAAAATTCCATCCTAAAAGTGCATGATCAACCATGACTACATTGATTAGTGGTGCAGGCTCAAAGGGCCAAATGGCCTATTCCTGCATCTATTTTCTATGTTTCTATATACAGGTTAGATGGATTGGCCATGCTAATTTGCTCTTAGTATCACACGATATGTAGGCAAAATGAATTAGCCATGGTAAATGTGTGGGGTTACGGGGAATAGGATGGGAGAGGGCACCTGGTAAGATACCTGTATAAAATACATAGGAAGTTGGTGCAAGCTGGATGTGTTGAATGCTATCGTCTGTACTGTAGGGATTCTATGAAAATCAAAAAATGCTGGAAATACTCAGCAGGTCAGGCAACATCTATGAAAAGAGAAAAGTAATGAATATTTTAGGTTTCAGACTTTTTATCAGAACGACTTTTCTTTTGCGTTGGTGTCAATGGGACACTGGGGTGTCAGCCTAGATTTTGTGCTCAAATCAAATGGAATGCAATTTGAACCCATGATCATGAAGCCATAAGTCTCGAAGCAGAATTAGACCCATCGAGTCTGCTTCACCATTCAATCAGGGCTGATAAATTTCTCAACCTCAATCTACCACCATATCTCCCATAATCTTTGATCCCCTTACCAATCAAGGACCCATCTATCTCTGTCTTAAATACATTCAGTGACCTGACCTCCATAACATTCTGTGGCAATGAATTCCATAGATTCACCACTGTCTGGCTGAAGAAATTCCACCTCATCTTGCTTCTAAAAGTTCATCCTTTTATTCTGAGACTGTGACCTTGGATCCTAGTCTTTCCTACAAATTGAAACATCTTTTCTGTGTCCGCCTTATCCAGGCCTTTCATTATTCTGTAAGTTTCAATGAGATCCCACCTTTCATCCTTCTGAACTCCACCACGTACAGAACCAGAGTCCTCAGACACTCCTCATGCATCAGGCAGTTCATTTGTGGGTTCATTCTTGTGAATCTTCTCTGGACCTCTCCAGGACCAGCACATCCTTCCTTCGATACAAGGATACAAGGCAAAAATGGCTCACAATACTCCAAATGTTGTCTGACTTCGAGGGAGGAAGTGTTGATCAGCGAGGGGAGGTGATGGCTTAATGATATTGTTGCATTACTCCATGAAACTCAAATAATGTTCTGAGGGCCCGAGTTCAAATCCTGCATGGCAAATGGTGGAATTTGAATTCAATAAAGAAATTAAGAATTTATGATGACCATGAAACCATTATTGATTGTTGGAGAAACCCAACCATTTTACTAATGTGCTTTAAAGGAAATCTGCTGTCCTTACCCAGTCTGGTCTACAATATAGTTCACTCTCAACAGCCCTTAGGAAACTAGGGATGGTCAATAAATGTTGACCAGCTGGTGATGCCCATGTCCTATGAATGGATAATAAAAAGAATCTCTCCGTCAGTCAGGGATTTCTTTGCTGGAACTATTTTTTGAGTGGAGCGGTAATTTAAGATCAAAAAGCGTGAGATTGATCTCAAACCAATTTAGGCATGCCAAATTAGCTTCATTTCTAAGACTGAGATGATTTACATTTTTCCATTTACAAGATTAACAGAAATTTTGATGCAGTGCCAAGAATCAAATACACAGGGCCCAGAATAATTCCCTCTCCTCCGGCACATTCCACCAACAGAATGGTCCCGAGGTCTCAGATCTTTGGCAGACCTCTATCAAATCAAGGTGTTCCAATTATCTGTCAATAAGGTGACGATGCTACAAACCTCCAAGCCCATAAAATTTAAGAGGAATCAGCAAACTCTATTTATTAGCACTAGCATTGAGTTTCCTGAACTTTGAGGGTCAGGTTGGCAGAGATCACTAGCTGAAGACAGAGTACCCTTAATTCTCAGCTTGTTATTCATCAAGTTCTCCTTTATTATTTTAATCATTTTGCTGTTACCCTGACAGGAAATTCTAATAGTCTGCCGTGGCCTTTAATTTTTTGCATTATTTCATGATTTCATTGTTGCTTAACCATGATTTTCCAAAATCTGCTGACAGAAATAGCAAAATGTAGTAGTGGGCCTAGAACATATTTTTTTGTGCTTTACATGCTTGCTTTATCTCTTTTACTAAAGAATTTGCACTTATACCCCACCACCAGGGACTAGTACTCAGGCATGTTCTCGTCCATTTACCTAGGGCTATGAGGCAGGGGGAAATGGTATTAACTGGATTGTCTTTTCAAATAGCTGTGTAAGCAGATGAATTGCCTTTTGTGCAGCAAAGTAATATTATAACCTCCATTGGGGTATCTACATCGTACCATTGCTGCATTACGTCTCAATTTAAAGACTTTATCCCTGTGCTACATTTCAGGATAAAAGTAACATGTCTTCTTGGATCTAATGGCTTAACCTGCAAATAAAGTGCAAGAGAGGCCAAAAACACAAGTTTTTCTTTGTATTCTTGCATGGTGGCACAGTGGTTAACACTACTACCTCACAGTGCCAGGCATCTGGGTTCAATTCCCAGCTTAGGTCAGATTCTGCACGCTCTCCCCATATCTGTGTGGGTTTTCTCCAGGTGCTCCCATTTCCCTCCACAGTCCAAAAGTCGTGCTGTTAGGTGCATTGGCCGTGCTAAATACTCCTTCAATGTACCAGAACAGGCAACAACGTGTGGCGTCTGGGGGATTTTCACAGTAACTTCACTGAGGTGTAAATGTGAGCCTACTTGTGATACTGATAAATAAATTTTAAGCTTTTCAGCCACCTCAGTCTTATTCACTTAACATCTCTCTCTAAGCATCTCCACTTCTCTATGAAAGAGACACAGAAAAAAAGCTGGCACTAATGTCCTCTAATTTGAGAGGTTATAGACAGCATGTTTCTCTGGGATCCAAAATGTTGAGGGATGGCCCAAAGGATATGTTTACAATGATGAGGGGCTTTACTGGTTTGGACATAGAGAAGACATTTCCACTAGTAGGCAAACCCAATACAAAGCACCAAAATTCTAAAGCCCTTCCCGCACGTAATCAGAGCAGGCAATGGAAATGTCCATAGACCTCGGCAGGAATTTCTGGTCTTGCTTGAGTGAGGCAGTAAAATCCCACCCTAGGCATCATTATTATAGAACTGTCATTACTAAATCCGGCAGTTTACGGTGCCAACAGTAGTCATGAAGTGGAAATGCTGGTGTTGGACTGGAGTAAACACAGTAAAAAGTCTCCCAACACCAGGTTAAAGTCCAACCAGTTTATTTGCTAATAAACCCACAAGTTTTCAAAAATGCTGTTCCTTCGTCAGGTGTGTAGAAAATTCTGGACTTTAACCTAGTGTTGTGAGACTTCTTACTGTGTTTACTAAATCCAGCATAGAATTCAAGCAAAATTTCTTTAGAATGTGGAACTTGCTACCACAAGGGGTTCAGGCAAATAGCACAGATACATTTGAGGTGAAGCTAGATAAGTCCATCAATAATAAATTGACACAATTTCAGTCATGTATTTTTTTTATAAGGGACAAGTCTGTTCATAAAATTGATCACTTATTAAATCAACCAAGTGGTGCATTGTACAGTGTGCAGAAGTAACCAGCCAGTGACATCTGGGGCTGTGAGGCTTAATTGTTTCCGAGTGCTAGCTCCTGTACATGTTACATGCTGTAGACTGAGTAAGCTGCCAGCCTAGCCTAGCGGAGGAGCCTGTACTGAAAGCAGGACAAGCTGTGTTATTGATGGAGGAACCTGCATTCATTAGTCTTCCATCTCTGAAAGGTACAAGAGCTGCATAAACGTTTGACATCTCCCGTACAAATGGTGTCTGTCTCCTGTACAAATGACGTACAGTTGCAGTACGAGGCATGTGGGATATGCCTATGATGCACGTATCAATATTAACTTTTACTTTTAGTGCGCGTCAAAGAACGAAAGCACAACGAACAAAACGAATGACTCTCGGCATCCCTCCCCCGACCCTGCTGCATCCCCCCTGTAGTCTTCTTCTCCCTAGAGGCTTCATACTCAAATGTCTCCAGAGATATTATGTGGTACTCAGCAAATAGCGAGAGTATAGATGATGCCTCCATATGAAATGGTTGAAACAACTAATACTATTAAGTACATGAGTGAGAAAGAAAGGAAAGACTGTGCCGATAGACTGAGAGGCAGCGAGGTGGGAGGAGACTCACTCACCTGAATCATAAACACACAGGCAAATGTCCTTTTCCTGTACTATGTAATTCTACGTACTGGGAACCCTCTGGTATCTGGACTAATGGGCCATTCATCATGTGTAAGCTAGAGGACGAATGGCAGAAGGTTCTTTACCCATGAAGGGCATTGTTGAAGTAATCCCGTACTCACCTGAATATGCACAGGTCATTAGAATGCATACAGCAACAACAACACTTGCGTTTATACAGAGCCATGGTTGCTCTTAAAATGCCCTAAGTGACTTTGCAGGAGAATGATCAAACCAAATTTCAACACCAAACTATATAGATGATTTTAGGTCAGACGACAAAATAAACTTGGGGTGTCTTAAAAGAGGAGAGACAGAGAGAGCTAGAGAGGGTTAGGAAGGGAATTCCAGTACTTACAATTTCACCAGCTGATGACAGAATCGCTAATGGTGGGGTGACTGGAATGAGGGATGTGCGGTTGACCACAGACTGGCACAGTTATCTCAGAAAAGTTATGGAGCTGGAAGAGATTGCAATGCAATGTTAACCAAGAGGGTTTGAATACAAGAGCAGGGATGTACTTCTGAGGCTACATACGATTCTGGTCAGACTCCATTTGGGGTATTGTGAACAGTTTTGGGCCCCATATCTGAGGAAGGATGTGCTTGCCTTGGAAAGGGTCCAGAGGAAGTTCACAAGAGTGATCCCTGGATTGAAGAACTTGTTGTATGAGGAACAGCTGAGGACTCTGTGTCTGCACTCGTTGGAGTTTAGAAGAACGAGGGGGGATCTTATCAGAACTTACGGGATACTGCGAGCTTGGACGTGGAGAGGATGTTTCCACTAGTTGGAGAAACTAGAACGAGAGGATGCAACCTCAAGCCAAAGGGACAATCCTTTAAAACAGAGATGAGGAGGAATTTCTTCAGCCAGAAAGTGGTGTATCCCTTTGCCACAGAAGGCTATAGAGGCCAGGTCATTGAGTGTCTTTATGTGAGAGATAGATAGGTTGTTAATGAATAAGGGGGTCAGGGATTATGGGGAAAAAACAGGAGAATGGGAATGAGAATAATATCAGCCATAATTGAACGGCAGAGCAGACTCGATGGACCGAATGATCTAATTCTGCTCCTAAGTTTTATAGAGATCGGGAAAAGGGAAGCCCAGAAGGAATTTGAAAACATGAATGAAAATTTTAAAACCTAGGTGTTGATGGATCAGTGAGCAATGACCACACAAGGACTTGGCAAGGTACTGCAGGTATATGGCACTGACAGCCTGGGGACTCAGGGAAGCCATACTGAATTTCCAGACTGATTCCACATTTCTAAGCTGCAGTCATAAGACCTGCACGAGAGGAAAGTGTAGACACGCTGCTCCTAATTTTCCGCTCATTAAATCCAACAGGCAGAAAGCCATGGGCTGTGCCCCTGTGAGCTTCTTGAGGCACACCCTGGAAGGGTCCCTGCCTGCTGATAGCACAGAACCAGCTCTCCACGCCAGGAAAATGCACTGGCTGAGTTGAATGTCAGATGGGCTCACCCACGGAATTGAATTTGTTCAAGGGCTGGTGAATAAGTGGATGGAAAATGAACCCGACCATTCGTAACCCTGGTCCTACAGTGCGGAGGTAACAATGCAATCCAGATACAGATTCCTGCCCTGCAACCACTGTTCATACAGCAACTTCATAAATCAAAGGAGCTCTACTTTTGCCGTTTCACATATCATCAGAGTGGGAGATCAATATGTTACATCCGTCATGTACTGGCAACGCAGGCAGAATTTTGAAAGTGGGATTTTATGTCGTATGCTGGCGTTCTAAATGCAAATAAAATATACTGACAGAATCGTGAGCTCGGGGAGAGCAACGTCAGTCCAAGCTTCCTAAAAGTCTGAGGTCACGTACCAACCAACTCAAGAACAGCTTCTTCCCTGCTACTATCAAACTTTTGAATGGACCTACTCCATATTAAGTTGATCTATCTCTACACCCTTCTGTGATTGTAACACTATGTTCTGCACTTTCTCATTTTTCTATGTTTCCATAGACTAATAATCTCTAAGGTAGGGTCATGTTTGGCACAACTTTGTGGGCTGAAGGGCCTGTATTGTGCTGTAGTTTTTCTATGTTTCTATTTCCTTCTCTATGAACACTATGCTTTGTGTTGCATAGTGTGCAGTAAACAATACTTTTTACTGTATGCTAATGCACATGGCAATAATAAATCAAATCAAATCAAACATTCCTCAGGGGTAGTACAAGTGTGTGATGGTGACAAGATGGAGTTATGCTGTGATAACTCTTCCATCCACATTTCTTTTATTCATTTGTGGGACATGGAGGTCACTGGCTGGCCAGCATCTATTATCCATCCATAGTTGCCCTTGGCCTGGCCGTGCAGTGAGCTTGAACAGTGTTAATCCAGTCCTTAGTAAGCAGAAGCAAAAAGCTGTCTCCAGGGACATCTTAGTTTGGAACATGCAGAACTTTATATCTGACCTTGTTATATATCCAAATTCAAGGTGCCAAACCTTACAATACAGTGGTTAGCGCTACTTCCTCACAGTGCCAGAGACCCGGGTTCGATATCTGGCTTGGGTCACTGTCTGTACGGGGTTTGCGCATTATCCCTGTGTCTACATGGGTTTCCTCTAGGTGCTCCGGTTTCCTCCCACTGTCCGAAAGATGTGCTGGTTAGATGTGTTGGCCATCCTAAATTCTCCCTCAGTGTACCCAAACAGGTGCTGGAGTGTGGCAATTCGGGGATTTTCACAGCAAGTTCATTGCAGTGTGAATGCAAGCCTGCTTATGACTAATAAATAAGCTTTACTTTGTATTTGGGGCACAGAGGAGAAGATTTTGTTAAAGATAAATGCCCCTTCTTCAAAATTAATGAAGAAATATTATCACGACTCTTTTATTTCTTTGTCCTCTCTGCTGATTTTTATCCTCCACTTTTTGGCATGGAGTATCAGGTTCCGATAACACTGCTGACACAGAAGAGGGAACAAGGCGGAGGAATTAATGCACAAAGCCGATTTAATACAGTTGCTAAAACACCTCTTGATTCATAATTCTGCATTAATCCAGCTTCCTCACAATGTCAGATTCAGTGACCTCACCAGGTAACTGCCATGTGCTAATAACTGTGCCTTACTGACGTTGAGTTAGCTGCCTTAAAGCATCAGGCTCAATAATCCCTCCCAACTGGCATTCACATGTCTCAACTGATGTTATTATCAGCAATCTCACACTGTCAGACTTGGTATTCCACTTCAGAGTGTTAAGGATTGCACCTCTGGAGGTGTTAATATAGTCATTTCATATTGTCAGACTAGTAACTCCCATCCAATATCAATGATTATGTACTTGATGTTGATTCAATTCCTTCCTGTTTTACTTGATGGAATCTTCTGTACCCAATTTTTTTTGAAAGTAAGCAGTCATGGCAACACGGTGGCACAATGGTCAGCACTGTTCCCTCACAGAGCCAAGGACCGGGATTCGATTCCCGGCCTTGGGTGACTATCAGTGTGGAGTCTGCATGTTCTCCTTGTGTCTGCATGGGTTTTCTCCAAACGATGTGCAGATTAGATGGATTGGCCATGCTAAGTTACCCCTTAGCATCCAAAGATGTGTTGGTTTGGTAGATTGGCCACTGTGAATGTGCAGGGTTATGGGCATAGGTCGGAGGGAAGGTCTTGGGTGCAATGCTCCTTCGGAAAGTTGGTGCAGACTCAGTGGACTGAATGATCTCTTTCTGCACAGTGGGGATTCTATGAATTCTAAGAAAAAGTGACAGTGAAGTTAATCAGCATTCTTGTAACATTATGCAGGCGTACACACATCCTGATTACTCAAGAGTTGACTGGCAACAGTTACAGAGAATGGAATCAATTAGTCTCACTCTTGTTACTATTTCCCACAGCCCGGCAATCTCTTCTATCTTTAGAATCTATCCAATTCCCTTTTGCAAGTGTATTTTGAATCTAACCATAGTGAAACAGTGATATTTGGCAGTGGCAGGATCATCCGGTCACAGAGTTACAGAATCCCTACAGAGCAGAAAGAGGACATTTGGCCCATTGGGTCTGCACTGACTATCTGAAAGTGCACCCCACCCAGGCCCTCCCTTCTGCCCTATCCTTTTAACCATGTGCATTTACCATGTCCAGTCCACCTAACCCCCATATCTTTGGACTGTAGGAGGAAACCGGAGTGCCCGGAGAAAGCCCATGCAGACATGGGGAGAACGTAAGAAACATTGTCAACTTCTGTCTGCTACCAAACTTTGACTTTCTGAAGTCTGAAGATGACTAATTTGTTCCAGTCTTACAGCCTATTAGTTTTCAAAACAAAATTGATGTTGCAATTGTATAGAACGTTGGTTAGGCCTCACTTGGAATACTGCGTCCAGTTCTGGTCGCCGTACTATCAGAAGGATGTGGAGTCCTTGGAGAGAGTGCAGAGGAGGTTTACCAGGATGCTGCCTGGTATGGAAGGACTGTCTTATGAGGAACGATTAAATAGACTGGGGTTGTTTTCCCTTGAAAGACGTCAGCTTAGAGGGGATCTAATAGAGGTGTATAAGATTATAAGGGGTATAGATAGAGTAAATGGTGGTAAACTTTTTCCATCTTCAGAAATGGATAGGACGAGGGGTCATGGCCTTAGGGTGAGGGGGGCTATGTATAAGACGAATATTAGAGGGCAGTTTTTCACACAAAGGGTAGTGGGGGTGTGGAATGCACTGCCGAGTAAGGTGGTGGGAGCAGGCACGCTAGGGCTGTTTAAGGGTCTCTTGGACAGCCACATGAGCGGTATGCAGATAGAGGGATATAGTAGGACTGTTTAACTATGACTTTTTTTTTTCCACAGGTAATTCGGTCCAACTTGACCAACAAGGAGCATGCATTCGGCAGGTGGTGCGAGGACAGCTCTTGGATTGATTCATGGGTTGCCTGGTGCTTCATGTCGTAAATGAGTGCTTTATCTGGACCATCTGAAGGGCACCATGACAGCTCAGTGACTATCGCTGTAGCTGTGCAGACACTTGGAATTGGGCCGGTGTCTGCGGGAGTTTGCGCGTTCTCCCCGTGGTTGCGTGGGTTTTCTCCGGGCGCTCCGGTTTCCTCCCACATCCCAAAAATTCGCTCTTAGGCTGATTGGGAAACAAATTGACTCTCTATTGAGATTCTTCCATATTAGGAATAACCTAAAATTAGAATAAGAAAATGGAATTGTTACTATAAAGTTATGACGGCGGCGCGGGCTCGTTGGCCCGAAGGGCCTGTTTCCCTTGCTGTGTTGCTCTTTGAAACTCTTTGAAAGGTCCGTCAACTGGATAATATATAAAAAAAGAGTATTTTAGTAAATGAAATTAATATTTGAACTGAAGGGAAAATAATAAGTGGAAAATAATTCAATTAAGTTGCAATTATGTACTACCTTTTCATGTCCTCAGGACACCTAGGAAACATCACAACCAATAAGTTCCTTCTAAATTGTATTCATTGTTCATTGGAAGTCATTGAAAGTGTACCGAAATAGAATCATTTTTCAAATACACCTCTGCTAATAGTGGCCGGAATTCTCCCATCCCACCCGCCATGGAATTTTAGTGGGCGAGTTGTGGACAATGTGAAACGCCTTTGAGGTCAGGCAGGAATTTCCAACTTTTAGACCAGCGCGGCTGGAGAATTCCACCTACGGGAGAAGGTGAGAGGTGAGCTGTTTAGATCAATCACCGAAGGAGATTCGCGCTAACCTCAGCCCAGACTGTTCAGATTTAACACTGATAGTAATTGAAACACACACACACATCACACTTAATGAACACAGTTCTTCCTGCCAAACTATCACAAGGTTGCGTATACAGAGTTGTTGATTTCCTATTTCAAACTGAGTGTGTTCTTTGGCCTTTGGGTCAAGTCACGTTCTAATCACAGATCTTTTCCACTCAATGACAGCACGTGTGGGCACGTTTAATATGACAGGATGTATTAGTGTGAAATTGGCAGTAAATCGTGTCATGTATCTGCTTCCTCCCTTTTAATGGTAAATGTCAAATGTACGTCCTTTTGTATCATCCACCCTTGTGTTAGTCATGGGATTGTCTGACAACTGGCTAATCAGTGGCAGCACATTTGTTCATGACAGACTTCCAAAGTGAATTAGAACTTGAAAGCTTTGTTGTCTCTTTATCTCCAGCTGCTTCCATCCTTCTGTTTTCATGATAGGAGCTTAAAAACATAAGAAGAGGACAAGACCATTCAGTCCCTCGAGTCTGTGCTTCCCAATTAAATTAGATCATGGCAGATCTTCTACCTCAACGCCATCTTCCCACATGATCTCCAAGTCCCTTGATGTCATTGGTATCTGGAAATCTATTGACCTGTGTTTTGGATATACCCAATGACTGAGCCTCCACAGACCTTTAGTGTAGAGAATTCCAAAAAATGACCTTCTCTATCAAATAGCAATGCAGATGTATGTCCTCAGTTATAGTCCCTATCTATTAAAAATTCATGACCATAAGTGAATACTCACTGTTGGCAAATGTATTTACCATGACCTAATTTTCTGTGGTTCTGACAATGGAAAAGGTACAGGAGTAGAATTATCCTGGGTTTGACATTTGTAATAATTTTTTGTATGAACAGGATATCACGTAAAGAAATTCCTGGTTGAATGCGAGCTCTCCTTCAATAAATGTGCAGGGTAAAATGTTAGGGCAATAAAATTCCTTTCCATGAAGAGGGCACCAACATCAACAAGCCTTCCAAACTGATGAACCAAGAAAACCTCATTTATACACTGACAGTCAAAAGTCCATTCAGTGGTTTGCTAATGACACTTTTGCTCTTTACTGTGCACATCTGAAACCCGCATAGAATCATAAATCGCTGGCACAGAGATAGGCTTTTCGGCCTAAACTAGTCCATGCTGACCAAAGTGCCCGTCAAAGTTAACCCCATTTTCCTGCATTTTGTCCATATCCCTCTAACTCTTTCAAAGAACAAAGAGAACAAAGAACAATACAGCACAGGAAACAGACCCTTTGGCCCTCCAAGCCTGTGCCATTCATTGGTCCAGCTAGACCATTCATTTGTATCCTTCCATTCTCAGTTTGCTCATGTGACTATGTAGGTAAGCCTTAAACGATCCCAGCGTGAACGCCTCCACCACCCTACTTGGCAGTGCATTCCAGGCCCCACCACCCTCTGTGTAAAAAATGTCCCTCTGATATCTGAGTTAAACCTCGCCCCTCTCACTTTGAACCTGTGATCCCTATTCAAGCATCTGTCCAAATGCTTTTTAAATGTTGTTAGTGTCCTTATGTAGAATATTGGTGTCCTTATTGAAGAGAATATATAAGTGCATTAGATGCAGTTAAGAGAAGATGTGTCTTAAGAGGAAGTGCTGGACAGACTAGGTTTGTACCTTCTGAAGTTTAAAAGAATTAAGAGGCAACCTGATTGAAACTTTTAAGATCCTGAACAATATTGACTTGGTTGATGTGGATAGGATGTTTCTGCTTGTGGGAGAATCAAGAATGAGGGACCACTGTTTAAAAATAAGGACAAAGCAGCCTATTTGATTGGCACCACATCCACAAACATTCAATCCCTCCATCACCAACTCTCAGTAGCAGCAGTGTGTACTCACTACAAGATGCACCGCAGCAATTCACCAAAGATCCTTAGACAGCACCTTCCAAACCCACAACCACTTCCATCTAGAAGGACAAGGGCAGCACATACATGGGAACATCATACCTGCAAGTTCCTCTCCAAACCATTCACCATCCTGACTTGGAAATATATCGCCATTCCTTCGCAGTTGCTGGGTCAAAACCTTGGAATTCCTTCCCAAACAGCATTTTGGGTCAACCCACTGAAGCTGGACTGCAGCAATCAAGAAGGCAGCTCACTACCACCTTCTCAAGGGCAACGGGGGAACAAATGCTAGCCAGCCAGAGACACATATGTCTCATGAATGAATAAAACAAAAATTGCTCATTTAAGACATAGATCAGAAGAATTTTTTTCTCTCAGAGAGTCATAAGTCTCTGGAACTATTTTCTTTGAATGACAATGGAAGCTGTGCCCCTGAAGATTGTTAAGGCAGAACTTGACAGATTATTGATGAGCAACAGGGTGTAGAGTTATCGGGAGTGTGGGGTTGAGGTTACAGTTGGATTAGCCATAATCTCACTGAATGGTGAAGCAGGCTCGAGGGGCTGAGTGGCCTACTCCTACTCCTGATTCATATGTGTTTATACTTATTATCCAGGGGCATGCTGAGACAACATAGCTTTGGTAGATCTATTTCTTCTGCATTTCCAAACTGCAAATAAATTCCATATTGAAGTAATGTCTGACCACTCCAGTTTTTCTTTTCAAGTTTCAGAATTATTTTTCCCACTCCTCAGATAGGTCAAAAGGTTAGGTAGGTTTACCTTGTGGTTGACTCTCAACTGACCTCGGGCAACTAAGGATGGGCGATAAATGCTGGCCAGCCAGCGGTGCCCAAGTCCCACGAATGAATTTAAAAAATCAATGCACAGGGAATTGGTGTTAGGGTGGGGGCATTGCGACTCGGCAGGGTGCTGTTTTGCAGTGTCGGTGCAGACTCAAGGGGCTTCTTCTGCAATGTTGGGATTCCATGATTCTATGAAAACAATTGTATTTGTTGTTCTGAATAATTCAGTTGCTCATTCTTTGTCATTCAGCATAGACATAACTATTTCTCCTTCAATTCTCTCCCTGGATGATGTTATGAAATGGCTTTGACCCTATGGAATGTCAGGCAAATGATTATTCTTAGACCGTGAGTGTAGTTTATGTGATGTGCAGACCATCATAACTGAGTCTAATCCATTCGTCAGTTAATGTCTACTTATTCATGCTTTGCAACAAGAAACAAGTAGTGATTAGGAGTGGGGACCCTCCTTTTTTCCTCCTCTAACCCAAAGGGACTGACACTGCCATCCTATTGAAGATCAGTACAGTCTGACAAATTAACCTGGAACTTTTCTGATCTGTATTGATTCAGTTGCAAACCAACTGAGTCATCAGAAGGTTTTTACGAGGAATGGGAACACAGCCAATATCATCAACATTCACAAGTCACAGTTTAAATAGGTACATATACAGACTATTCCGGAGAAATGCTCAACCGTCTTTTCCAAAAAGTGGAAAGCTTGATGCAGATTTCATCCAGACCAACATTATCCCATTGTTTGCCTTGCAAATGTTTTGATCTCATTAAGCATAAGAGAAACACACTTATTAAATGACAAGCATTAAGGGGCAGAATTTTCCTGTGCCTCCCGCCACGGGAATCATAATGGGCCATACAAAGGTCCTTTGAACTCAGATAGGATTTTCCAGTCTTGGGGTGAGTGCAGCCAGAAAATCCCCCCAAAGATAGTTAATTAAACAAGACTTATGTAAGGATGTTGATCCATGGAGCGTCTCACAATCACCTCTCTATTAGCTCCGAAAATTAGTCAAATATTTCTCCCTCCACACATGCTGCCAGACCTGCTGGGCAGAATTGTCCCCTTCCGCCCGTCATGAGAATTGTAGAGGACGGGGGAGGAGAGAATGCAAAAGTCCATTGACCTTGGGCGGGATTCTCCAGTTTTGAAGCGAGCGAGGCCAGAGAATCCCGCCCGCTGAGATTATCCAGCAATTTCTCCTGTTATTCCATGGAATAAAGAACAATGCAGCACAGGAAACAGGCCCTTCGGCCCTCCAAGCCTGCAATGCTCATTGGTCCAACTAGACCATTCATTTGTACCCCTCCATTCCCCGTCTGTTCATGTGACTATCCAGATAAATCTTAAATGATCTCAGTATGTTTGCCTCCACCACCCTGCTTGGCAGTGCATTCCAGGCTCCCACCACCCTCTGTGTAAAATACATCCCTCTGATATCTGAGTTAAACTTCACCCCCTTCACCTTGAACGTATGATCCCTCATGATCGTCACCTCTGACCTGGGAAAAAGCTTCCCACTGTTCACCCTATCTGTACCCTTCATAATTTTGTACACCCTCTATTAGGTTTCCCCTTATTGTCCGTCTTTCTGGGGAGAACAACCCCAGTTTACCCAATCTCTAGGAAGGAGTGGGAAGATGGGGTTTGCAACTTGAGGAGGGGAAAGTGCAAGACATCATCAAGGGTGAAAACACCGGAGAAGATGCAACATAATTTGGGAAGTATTGTTCAGGCAGTGGTAAGTTTGGCTCTTTAAGGGTGTAAGAAGAAGTTAAAACAGAGATGCTGCAGGACTATATTTCTTTTTCCCTCAGTTTAGAACAAAGATCCCTCTGAACGGCAAATAATTGTATTAGGACATGCAAATTATTTTGTTGTGCTTCTGATGTCAACTCACTACTGTCCTCTACATTAGAGCAAATTAAGCAAAATAATTAGGCCTTTGAACTTTCGCCTTCAAGGTGAAATTTGCCAATGTGACTTTGACTCGACTTAATACACTCTGCATCAGCTTGGATCGATTGTGAGAGTGAATGAGAAGATTAGTAATGTACAGTGTTGAAGTGAAGTGATAATTGCAGACCAATGAAACTCCACATTGTGGAGTGGACAGGAAGGTGAGTGGAGCTCGATCTGTTTTGAGCTGAATGTATGATTCTGAGCTTTAGAAAAAATATGTAGAAATTTGAAGTAAAGAGACCTGAAGGTGATTGAGGTGAAGTTTTCGAGATAATGAAGGAAATTAGCAATACTGGTTCAGGCCACATCTTTTACTAAATGGGCAGATCGCTTACCTGCTTGAACACTGACTCCATTTCCTATTTTAACCTGAAAAAACCAACCCACAGCAGCTTTGGCTCTCGTTAATCTATAAAAATTGGTTCTTGTTAATTGGGGTCTGAGTGAAGGAAGCTTCACAGCTTTCCTGTCAGATTGATGATACATGGTTAATCCCCACCAATGCACTCTGGGACATGATGGGGCAATTTAGCCTGGTCAATCCACCACATCTTTCAAGCGTGGGAGGAATCCAGAGCACCTGGAGAGAACCCATGTAGACATGGGAAGAACGTGCAGACAGACAGTGACCCAAGGCGGGAATCGAACCCAGGTCCCTGGCGCTGAGGCAGCAGTGCTAATCACCGTTGCCATGTGACATATTTCAAAATCATTAGCGCAGTGCAAATCAGTGATAGAGTCACAAATATCCCTTTTATCAATGATAGTAAAAAAAACTTCCTGCTGCTAAAAACCACCCTGCCATTTAAAAAAAAATGCTGTGCCCCATTTGTAATATTTTTCAGCTGTTTAGCAATGGGATGTCTTAATTACAATGCACCTTGAAAGAAATTAGAGGTAATTAGAAATTTCCACTGGATAGCCTGTGAACAGTTAGTGAACAGAAAGATTTTAAACTGAGCCATTTAGGTGAACAATTAACAGATTAGCATTTACAGAATTGAAAATAGGAACCATTAATTTACTCCCTAAATCTGCAACACTTGTTTGAAATAGGCAATTATCCTGCTAAATGAAAGTGGCTTAAATTATATAGAAATAGAAATCATAGAACACTACTGTACAGAAAGAGGCTCTTCAGCCCATCAAGTCTGCACCAAACACAATTGCACCCAGGCCCCACCCCATATCCCCATATAGACTTTAATAGAAATAGGTAGAAATATGGGAGGAGCAATATCTACTTTCAAAACAATAATGTCAGTTTACTTATACCTGCTACATTGTTAAATACATTTAATCCCTTCAAGCCAAGCAAAATAGCATGCTCACAAATCAGATATATCGTAGAGTCTGCAAAAGGAGGCCATTTGGCCCATTGAGCCTGAATTAACAATAATCTCATCCAGGCCCTATCTCCGTAACTCCGTATTGACCTCACTATTCCCCCTGACACTAAGAGGCAATTTAGAGATAAAGATGTGGGTGCTGAAATCGAAAACAAAAATGGAAAAATGCTGGAAAATCACAGCAAGTCTGACAGCATCTGTGGAGAGGGAATAGAGTTATCATTTCAAGTCTGGATGACCCTTTTTCTGTTCTTGTGAAGGGGCAATTTAGCATGGCCAATCCACCTAATCTTTGGACTATGGGGGGAAACCAGAGGAGCCGGAGGAAAACCCACACAGCCACAGGAGCAATGTGCAAACTCCACCCAGTCAGTGATGGGATTCTCTGGTCACACTCACCTCAAGACCAGAAAATCCTGCTCAAGGGTCAATCGACCTTTGCATGGTCCATGTCACAGCCACCGTAGCAGCTGGGACAGGACAATTCTGCCTTGTGACCCAGGGCTGGAATTGAACCCAGGTCCCTGCCACTATGAGGCAGCGGTGCTAACCACTGTGCCACCGTGCCACCCCACATTTAATGCAATGAATTTACTTGTATGTGTCGATGTGTTTAATACTGTACTATTAATGACTGACAAATGATAATATCCTCTGGGTTGAAACTAAACAGCGTGGATTTGTACAGAGCAAAATTTACACTGGATTTTTGCCCTAATTCCCTCCAGCTCACCATTTTTCTCCCATATCCTAAAAACTTCTTAAGGTCTTAGCCATGTTTTTGCATCCCACAAATCTCCTGTCTTCTCCCCACCCCCAACCCCACTACCAGCACTCCACCATTATTGTCCATTTTCTTTTCTTCTCACCTTCTTGATATCTTCCCTTTGTCCTGTGAAGGAGTCTGAGACATAGAACATAGAACATAGAACATTACAGCACAGAACAGGCCCTTCGGCCTTCGATGTTGCGCCGACCAATATAAAAAGCAATGCCCCTCCAAACTAAACCATTCCCTTCTCTTCCATATACTTATCAACTAACCTCTTAAACGCCACCAAACTTGGCGCATCTACAACTGCTGCAGGCAGGGCATTCCACTCCCGAACCACCCTTTGGGTAAAGAACCTGCCTCTGATATCCGTCCTATAACTATCACCCCTTAATTTAAAGCTGTGTCCCCTCGTGCTAGCTTTTTCCATCCTAGGAAAAAGGCTATCACTGTCCACCCTATCTAAACCTCTAATCATCTTATATGTTTCGATCAGGTCCCCTCTTAGCCTCCTCCTTTCTAACGAAAACAACCTCAAATCCCTCAGCCTCTCCTCATAAGACCTGCCCTCCATACCAGGCAACATCCTGGTAAACCTCCTCTGTACCCTCTCCAATGCCTCCACATCTTTCTTATAATGTGGGGACCAGAACTGCACACAATACTCCAAGTGCGGCCGCACTAGAGTTTTGTACAGTTGCAACATGACGTTGCGGCTCCGAAATTCAATCCCTCTACCAATAAAAGCCAAGACTCCATATGCCTTCCTAACAACCTTCTCGACCTGACTGCCTACTTTCAGGGATCTATGCACATACACACCAAGATCCCTCTGTTCATCTAGACTACTAAGAATCCTACCATTTGCCCTATACTCTACACATTTATTATTTCTGCCATAGTGCATTACCTCACACTTTTCCACATTAAACTCCATTTGCCACCTCTCGGCCCAGCTCTGCAACTTGTCCAAGTCCCTCTGCAAACTATAACACCCCTCTTCACTATCTACCACTCCACCGACTTTAGTGTCATCTGCAAATTTACTAATCCATCCTTCAATACCCTCATCCAGATCATTTATAAAAATTACAAACAGCAGGGGCCCCAAAACAGACCCCTGAGGTACACCACTTGTCACCGAACTCCACGATGAATATCTCCCATCAACCACCACCCTCTGTCTTCTATCTGCTAGCCAATTCCTAACCCAATTAGCTAAATCACCCTCTATCCCATACATCTGCATTTTCTGCAGAAGTCTTCCATGGGCCACCTTATCAAACGCCTTACTAAAGTCCATATATACCACATCAACCGCCTTACCCCCATCCACCTCCTTAGTCACTTTTTCAAAAAACTCAATGAGGTTAGTAAGGCACGACCTACCCTTCACAAAACCATGCTGACTATCTCCAATCAATTCATTACTCTCTAAATAACTATAAATCCTATCCCTAATCATTCTCTCCAACACTTTGCCCACCACAGAAGTAAGACTCTGTGGTTCTCTATGTCAGGTCATAGGGCCATAGGGATCAGCAGCACAAAATCAGGCCCTCTGGCCCAACTTGTCTATGCTGCCCTTTCTTTTTACCACTAAGCTAGTTGCAACTGTGTTACATTGTTAAGATGGGTGTAGAGGGATATGGACCAAAGGTGTTAATGAAATATAAGCTGACATTTTTTTTAAAAGAAACCAGATCACCAGACATGATTACGCAAGTAAAACTAATGTATGACTGTTTCTGATTCATGTATCAATGAAACGAGAAAAGAGATAGTGCGCATTTTTATCTGTTTGTAAGTGACCCAGATAACGTACAGGAAATAGAAGTCATACCACCCATGGGGGACAGCAACTACAGGATGATCAAGCTGAACGTGATACAAGACTCAGAAATACTTAAGGCCAAAATCAAATGTATAATTTTGGAAGGATTCAATGCAATAAACAGCTAAGCAACTAAAGGTGTTCAACGGCACTAGAGGACAATGGGATGCCATGAAAGGTATAATACTGGGAATGAGAGATGAATGCCAAAAAGTTCAGATCAACCAAGTTTGACCTAAAGTAGGTTAATGAACAAATAAAATTGATAACAGGGAAAGCACTTCTACATATACACTGTAGAGATAGAGGAAGAGTTAATTGAATAGATATAATAAAATGTAGAATCACAAGCTAAAAGTGTAAGGAGAAGGGTTATGTTATTATTGAAAGATTAGCAGTAGAGGTTAATTTTAATAATAAAATTTTGCTCCGTTCTATAAAAGTAAGAGGGAAGTTAGAAGTGGCAAAAGCCATTAAATACGCAAATGAAGTCAAAACCAATATTGAGCACGAAATAGCTAATATTCTTAACGATTACATGATTTTCTAATTCAGATTTTATTCATTTATGGGTCGCGGGCATCATTTATTGCCCATCTTTAATTGCCCGAGGGCAGTTGAGAGTCAACCACATTGCTGTGGGTCTGGAGTCACGTGTGGATCAAACCAAGTAAGGACAGCAGATTTCATTCTCTAAAGGACATTGGTGAACCAGATAGGCTTTTCCAAAAATCGACAATGGTTGCGTGTTCATCAGTAGATTCTTAATTGGAGATTTTTTTATTGAATTCAAATTCTACCATGGCAGAATTCGAATCTGCCATGGCCAAATTTGAGTTTCTGGCTGAATTGTCTAGTGATAATACCACTGGGCCATTTCCTCCCCAAATATTCACCAAGGGAGACATAACTGGACATATTCTGGTAGCTTGCCCTTTCCAAACAGAGATACCAGAGTAAAATCAATGATTTTGGTGAAATGGAAGGTCTAGATAGGCTGGAAGGGTTGAAAGTAAATAAATCACAAGGGATAAATGCTATGTATATTCAATGATGCTGAAAGAGACTTGGGAGGAAATTTATCAAGATTTGTCAATTGAAAATTTACCGATAGGTCACAAACAGGCTAATATGATGCCCATGTTAAAAAGGAGAATAGAATGGACACAGGTAACTAGACCTATCAATCTTTCCTGCATTTGAGTTATTTAAATTCATGATCAACTCGACGAGTATGTGCAATAATTCTCAAATAAATAGTTACCAATATAAATTTAGAAGGGGAAGGCTGTGCCCAAACACCATCCCTAACTTTTTTTGAGTAAGTAGTATACAGTAAAAAATGCTAATGCTGTGATATAATGTACCTCAGATTCCAAGAAACAGTTGGGCAAAGTTCAACACAAAAAGTCTTATAGCAATGCTTAAACCTGTTTAGCAAAGCTTAATCTTCTCTCCCCACAGTCCAAAGGTGTGCAGTTTAGGTGGATTGGCCATGCTAAATTGCCCCTTTGTGTCGGGGGACTAACTAGGGTAGGTGCATAGGAATAGGGTCTACATGGGATTGTGTTCAATGCAAACACGACACACCAAATGATCTCCTTCTGCACTGAAAGATTCTATAATTCTTTGGGTTTCAGGATGAACTCTGGGAATGGATTGTAAAAAAAACTTGACTGAAGGATAGAGGACAAAAAATACCTGTTAGAAGAACAATATTAAAGTGGTTTGGAGTGAGTTAGAATAAATTATTGAATGATGTGCCTTAGGGCTGATGTTGGAACCACCACTGAAAATGGGACAATGGACCTTAATGTAAATAACACGTAGGGAGGATAAAGAACATTTAGAACCTACTGAGTACCAAATATATACGGTTAAGAGAATAATTGAGGAAAAATAGAATTATATAATTATAATTATATAATTATAATTATATAATTATAATTATTATAGTTTAATGTGGAAAAGTGTGAGGTAATGCACTATGGCAGGAATAATAAATGTGTAGACTATAGGGCTAATGGTAGGATTCTTAGTAGTCTTGATGAACAGAGGGATCTTTTTGTGTATGTGCATAGATCCCTGAAAGTAGGCAGTCAAGTCGAGAAGGTTGTTAAGAAGGCATATGGAGTCTTAGCTTTTATTGGTAGGGGGATTGAATTTCGGAGCCGCAACGTCATGTTGCAACTGTACAAAACTCTAGTGCGGCCACACTTGGAGTATTGTGTGCAGTTCTGGTCCCCACATTATAAGAAAGATGTGGAGGCATTGGAGAGGGTACAGAGGAGGTTTACCAGGATGTTGCCTGGTATGGAGGGCAGGTCTTATGAGGAGAGGCTGAGGGATTTGAGGTTGTTTTCGTTAGAAAGGAGGCGGCTAAGAGGGGACCTAATCGAAACATATAAGATGTTTAGAGGTTTAGATAGGGTGGACAGTGATAGCCTTTTTCCCAGGATGGAGAAAGCTAGCACGAGGGGACACAGCTTTAAATTAAGGGGTGATAGTTATAGGACGGATATCAGAGGCAGGTTCTTTACCCAAAGGGTGGTTCGGGAGTGGAATGCCCTGCCTGCAGCAGTTGTAGATGCGCCAAGTTTGGTGGCGTTTAAGAGGTTAGTTGATAAGTATATGGAAGAGAAGGGAATGGTTTAGTTTGGAGGGGCATTGCTTTTTATATTGGTCAGCGCAACATCGAAGGCCGAAGGGCCTGTTCTGTGCTGTAATGTTCTATGTTTTATGTTCTATAACAAGAATCTAGAACTAGGGGCCTTTGTTTTAAAAATAAAGGGTCATTCAGATAGAACAAAGATGAGGAAAAATCTTTTCTCTCAGAGCATTGTGAGTCTTTTGGATTTTCTGCCTTAAAAGGTGGTGGAAGTAGGATCTTCAGAACTAGATAGATTCCTTATTAACAAGTGCTGAAAAGTTCTTCATAAGCAGGAATGTGGGGTTGAAATTACAAGCAGATTAACCATGATCTTATTGAATGGTGGAGCAGGTGCGAGAGGCCGAGTGACCCAGTCCTGCCCCTAATTCAGAGGTTTGTATGTAATTGCAAAAGGTTGTGAATGTAGCCCAATCCATCACGGAAACCAGTCTCCCATCTATTAACTCTGTCTACACTTCCCACTACCTTGGAAAAGCAGTCAGCATAATCAAGGACCCTGGGAATACTCTCTTCCACCTTCTTCCATCGGGAAAAAGATACAAAATTCTGACGTCATATCTCAGCTGACTTAAGAATACTTTTTCTCTGCTGCCATCAGATGTTTGAATGGACCTACTGCTTATTAAGTAGATCTTTCTCGACATCCTAGCTGTGACTGTCACACTACATTCTACACTCTTCTTCTCTATGAATGATATGTTTTGTCTGTATAAGCAAGCAAGAAACAATACTTTTCACTATATATTAATATATGTGACAATAATGAATCAAATCAAAATCAGAAACTAACTGTTATGTTTAGTCAAAGATTTCATATCAGAAAGAATATTTGCAATAGAATTGCATCTTCAAAATTATCACATACCAAGGTAATACACCTCAATAAGCTGTCTTACAACACCAGGTTAAGATTGAACAGTTATTTATTCCCTTCATCAGGTGAGTGAGGGAGCAGCACTCTGAAAGCTTGTGCTACCAAATAAACCTGTTGGACTTTAGCATGGTGTTGTGAGACTACTTCCTCTGCACCCCAGTCCAATGCCAGCAACTCCACATCAATACATCTCAATGCATCACATCTCAAAATGTTGGGGAATGTGATCAACTTATTTACATATGTCTGGTCGTTACCAATAAAATAGTTGCTTAAATAAATGAGAATGAACCAGAAGCTGAGAAAGTATAAGTTAATGGTAGCCGTGATGGGTACTTTGGCAGTTCGTGGTGGATCAACTGGTCCTTTCCCTTTCATTTTCATACATTTGTATGAATCACAATGAGTGCAAATCCAACTTTATTAATTCTGCTTTCCCTTGACTAATGGTGTGGAGCTGGTAGATGAGACTAGTGCTCTCTTCTTCCACTCACAAAACAGGTGTCAAACCGGTTCTTGTCTAAACTACAGCATGAAGCAGCAAACAGCTGGCAGTGAATGAAAGGCAATAACTCAATCTCAGGTTTCCGTTGACGTTCATAAGACACTCAAGCTGCATTCTCCTAGTTTATGATGTCTTCAGAACACCTCAATTTAAATTACAACTTTATAATTCACTGTCAATGATCTATTGTCCTATACATAGTTATCCAACAATTATTTTGTCAAGTTGCACTGCTATATGTCAGAAGAAAGCGTCTCTTTATGCTATAACTTTGAATGCTAATGGCATTTTTGCTGTTTATCTGGTGGAGTGTAGCAAGCAAAACCACTCAATCACTCTCCGATATCCCATTTACATTATAACAGAGACCACTAGCAGCACTGTAATTTAAGAGAGGTGGGGGATGTATTCTGTTAAAGACAGAAAATGCCATTGCACAATATGGTTTTCTTCTTTGGCTCTAAGAAAGGATGCTGCCACCCGTCTCAAAGGAAAGCAAGTTTCCTCCAAGGATTCATGGATTTAGTGAATGGTCACAGCACAGAAGGGGGTCATTCAGCCCATTGTATCTTTGACAGCTCCTGCCGGAACAATTCACCTACAGTCATCACCCTGCATTTTCCCCAGAGCCCAGCACATTTTCCCTTTTCAGTCCCTTGATTGAACCTACCTCCACCACACACTCAGGCTTTCCAGATCCTAACCGTTCACTACACAAAAAAGGTTTTTCCAAATATTGGCACGCCTTCTTTTACCAATTCTGGTCCCTCTATTTTAGAAAGAATATTATTAAACTAGAAAGAGTGCAGGAAAGATTTCCTTGGATGCTACCAGGACTTGATGGTTTGAGTTAGAAGGAGAGGCTGAATAGACTAGGACTTTTTTCCCTGGAGAGTAGGAGGCTTAGAGGTGATCTTATAAAGGTCTATAAAATAATGAGGAGCATATATCAGCTAGATAGTCAATGCCTTTTCCCAAAGGTAGGAGAATCTAAAACTAGAGGGCATAGGTTTAAGATGAGAGGGGAGAGATACAAAAGGGTCCAGAGGGGCAATTGTTTCACGCAGAATATGGTGAGTGTCTGGAACAAGCTGCCAGAAGCAATACGAAAGGCAGGAAAAATTTTGTCTTTTAAAAAGCATTCAGACAGTTGTATGGTTAAGATGGGTATAGAGGGATATGGGCCAAATGTGGCAACTGGGATTAGATTAAGGGTTAAAAAAGGACAAATTGGGCCAAAGGGCTTATTTCCATGCTATAAAACTCAATGTTTCTATCACTCTAATTACCTTAAATCTGTTCTCGATCCTTCCATCAATGGGAATTATTCCCCCCCGCCATCTATTCTGTTCAGCCTCCTCATGATTTTGAATATCTTTAGTTTGTTTCCATATTACTGCATGCCAAACCATTCAGCCCAACAGCAGGACAGCAAGGTAATCTCAACAGCAATAAGAAAAGAAAGCTTTCACAAGTCCATGAGGGTAATATGCCTAAGAGGAAGACGTAAAGATCTTTGCATTCAGTGGTGATAAATGCACTGGAGTGACTGACTGCCAGATGAACAGTCAAAACCATCGACAGGAAGTGATTGAGCTTGTGAAGATTTATCACTGGTGCAGGGCAGGGTGGACCCTGCAGATAGCAGCATGGTAGCTTTCATTTTGGGATGATCAGGAAGTGGTGCCCCAGCAATGGTCTTACCTCCCACGGCAAGCGGCACCAAATGGTTTTGTGATCGCAAAGAGCTGCAGACGTGGACAGTGAAAAAACTCAGAGATGGTCAAGATAGCTTGCGGCTGAGAGGAGGAAATGGCTCTATCCTCCTACTATTCAAGTGTTTCACATGACTTGAAGCTGCAGAACCTAACATAGCTCAAACAGCTCAAATGCAGAAGCACTTGATTGTTAAGAAAAATGGTTTTGGTTTAGTTATTATTCTCACAAGTAGACTTACATAAACACTGAAAAGAAGTTACTGTGAAAATCCCCCATTCCGGTGCCTGTTTGGATACACTGAGGGAAAATTTAGCATGGCCAATGTACCTAACCAAATGTGTCTTTCTGACTGTGGGAGGAAGCCAAGGCACTGAGAGGAAACCCACTCAGACATGGGGAGAATGAGAACACTCCACACCGACAGTGACCCAAGCCGGTAATCTGACCCAAGTCCCTGGCGCTGTGAGGAAGCAGTGCTAACCACTGTGCCACCGTGCCACCTTTCAACAGATGCGAGATATATTCATGGGAACGCCACCAGCTGTCTCACACCATCCTAACTTGGACCCATGCCGTTGTTCCTTCACTGGGTCAAATTCCCAGAACTCCCTTTCCTAACAGGACTGTGAATATGCCTACACCGAATGGATTGCAGCAGTTCAAGAAGATGCTTACCACCACCTTCTCAAGGGGAATTAGGAATGGACAATAAATGCCAACCTAGCCAATGATACCTGTATCCCATGAAAGAATACAAAATTTGTTGGGCTTCAGTTTACTTTCAACTTTGGATGGATGTCAGAGGCAGGTTCTTTACACAGAGGGTGGTGAGGGCGTGGAATGCCCTGCCTGCAGCAGTTGTGGACTCGCCTACTTTGGGTGCATTCAAATGTTCGGTGGATAGGCATATGGATGATATTGGAATAGTTTAGGTTAGAGGGTCCACTGGCCGGCGCAACATCGAGGGCCGAAGGGCCTGTACTGCGCTGTAATGTTCTATGTTCTATGTTCTAAAGACAGCAGGAAAAAAATTGTCGTGCACTCTGAATGAACTATCAAACCAGGATCCCAACAACCCTTTTAGATGGATGTAAAAGGCTCCATGGCACAATTTCAAAGAAAAGCAAAGATATTCTCCAAAGTGTCCTGTCCAGTATTCAAGTTTTAAAGTTTATTTATTAGTGTCACAAATAGGCTTTTATTAACACTACAGCAAAGGTATTATGGAAATCCCCAAGTCGCCACACTCTGGTGCCCGTTCAGGTACACTGAACAGAGAATTCTTTAGCATGGCCGATTCACCTAATCAGCATGTGTTTTGGACTGTGGGAGGAAACCAGAGCATCCAGAGGAAATCCACACAGACATGGGGAGAATGTGCAGACTCCACTCAGAAAGTGACCCAAGCCAGGAATCAAACTTGGGTCCATGGCGCTGTGAGGCAGTAATGCTAACCACTGTGTTACATGCTGCCCTATTCATCTCTAGACAGGCATCACTAAACAAAAAGCAGATATTCTGATTACAGTTGCACTGCTATTTGTGAGAGCTTCCTGTTCACAAATTGACGAATATGCTTCCTAGATCACAACATTGACTAATATTAAAAATATTTTACTCGGTTTAAAATGCTGTGACATATCCCGAGGTATTGCAGGTGTCATTTAAAAATTCAAGTTATTTCTTTCATTAAATCAAACTACCAGCATCGAGACGAGTAACCTTGGCCGACATTCCATCATGACCCAAGATTGCTAAGTCAAACTAAAGCATAGTTACTCAGCAGGGCAGAAGGTGGGTTGTATCATTCCACAAGGATCAGCGCAAGGACCACAATCATTCACAATTTAAATCAAAAATTTGGACTTTGAAATTGAAGACAAAATTCCTAAATGAATGATGCCAAATTGGGGCAGCAGGAATGGTGATAGTGGGAGGGGGGTGTGGTAGGGTTATGTGGGGGTTTGGGTAGAATGAGGGGGTTGCAGTACATTACAGGTCAGCATTAATAAACTTGCAGAGTGGGCAAATAATTGACAAGTAAAATCTAGCAATGCTAATTGAGACATAATGCCATTTGCTGGCAGAATGCTGAAGTCGCTTAGAAGGTACAAGACTGGCTGGGGTAGAGGAGAAAGGAATTTTGGTTTACAAACACACAGTTCATTAAAAGTTGCACCATATGTTTTCCGGTAGTCCAAAAAAACATCAAACCAAACACTCGGATTTATTCTGAGAGTGGGACAGAATTGAGAAGTAGGGAAGTTATGCTCAACATGTTTTGAACCTTGGTTAGATCAGACTTGGAATACTGCACGCAGTCCAAATTTCAAAATTATGAAAAAGATAAGAGGGTGCAGAGAAGAGTTACAAGGATCATATCAGAAACGTATGGGTATGCATACCAGTTCATTGGATAGCTGGTGCAGATACATATGATGGGTCAATGCCACCTTCTGTGCCATAACAATCTGTAGTTCTGTTATTAGGAAGGGTTGATAGGTCTTGAGGATGATCTAATGGAGATATTATTTAATTATGCAAGCTTTTAATAGAGGGGTATAAAGAATATTCTGGAAGTGACAAGGCTCTTGGCCATTGGCTTAAGAGCTGGTGAGTTCCCTGCTTCGCCACTTGTTGAGGTGGCCAGTCATATCTTGTGACACTCAGGCACTTAACAGGCCAGCTACAGGCCTTCCCCACAATGTCAAGGCCCCTGCGGGATCAAGTCCCATTTGAGGAAAACTGCTGACCTCTAATTGCAGCTCATACGTGCTGAGCAGCTCCATTGGCGAGATAATGATTGTTGCAGGTACTACACCCATCCATAGCCTCAAGTTCAAGAGAGATCCGGTCACAGGTGAGTGATGGTGGGGAGAGGGTCACAGGATGAGGGTTGTGGGTGGAAAGGTCAGCAGTAAGGATAGTGAGTAGTTCCTGGCGGGATCCCCTTCCCAATGCTGATTCCCTTGATCATGGCATGGGGTGCCTTCGAATGAGGGAATATTCTTCATTCTTTCCCCAGATGCAAGTCGTGCTCTTTGCCTGGCAAGTCCCCTGCTAGCTGATGGGTTACTATCAGTGGCAGTGGGTTCAGGCACTTAAGTGGGTATTAATTGTTCACTTAAGGGCCTCAATTGGAGGCGGGGTGGGAAAGACATCCGTGGATTTCAAGGGAAGTTACAGCTTTTGGGAGCTAATTGCCTGAGCAGTGTTTTCATCGATGACTTTCCCGTCTCTGGGTAAAGCCGACTCCCCAGTGACAAAGTCCCAGCTGATACGTCTCTACTATCATCATGGCTGAGACCAACTGACTCAGATCTTGATCATTTGTATGTCTCATTCAGTCAATGGGAAGCCCAAACTCACTCCTGTACTTTCAAGTGACTGTTAACATTTAATAAAAAAATCTTCAACAGGAAGTGAAAGGATATTGAAAATCACTTACTCAGGTCTAATCTGGAAAGCAGCACAGCGCTGCAATACAATCCTTCTACATAGTTAACACGTGGCACTGGAGGGGAGCTTTCAAAGCTTTTGATGGATATAGTCCAAGAATTAGATCCACTTCTGTCCTGAAAAATAAGTTGCGTCTGCCCCTTTAAGAGGGGTCTTGTCAGTAAAGATTCCTGTCAAGTTATTTTAATAGAGTAAATCTTTCAGAAAAAAATAAACACACACTGAGTGCTTCAAACATTGCTTCAAAACAGACAAGGCTTCAACTCAGGTGGAGAGCTTTGAAGTTCTGAAGTGTGCTGGCAACGGGGGAGGGGGAATGGAAGCTCTGTAGAAGTCTCCTGTAGCGAATGCATCTTCATTCCCAAAAAATAAATGTGGAAAAACAGATTAATGAATACCTTGGGGGAGAGGGGGTGGGGGCTGATTCCAATGTAGCAATTGATTGGGTGGGCGCTGAGAAGGAATTATAATAGATTGTACTAGAGTCAAAAAAAAGAAAGACTTATATATAGCACCTCTTTGCATCTTTCCAAAGCTCTAAGGGTGATTCACGTACAATTAATTATGTTGAAGTGCAGCGATTGGTGTCAAATAGGCAGCATTGGCAGCCATTTTTCACACAGCAATACCTCACAAAAAGCATTGCCAGTTGAAGTGATTGTGGTGGTGCTGGCTGAGGGAAGAATGTTGGCCAAGTCAACTTCATGTTCTTCTTCGAATAGTACCATTGCATTTTAGAACATAAAAAAAAGTGAGACAAGATTCCAGGAACCCTTCACCTCAAACGTGGTGTGAGATGCTTTATGAAGTTTACAGTTTCAACTCTGAGCAGCTCTCAGTTCTATTTATTTAACAGTAAGTCCTATCCATTGACTCTGTCTGCATTTCCTGCTGCCTCAGCAAAGCAGCCAAGCACAATTAAGGAAGCCATGCACCCCGGACATTCCGTCTTCCACCTTCTTCGGTTGAGAAAGAGATACAAAAGTCTGAGGTCATGTGCCGACTGACTCAAGAACAGCTTCTTCCCTGCTGCTGTCAGACTCTTGAATGGACCTACCTTGCATTAAAGTTGAGCTTTTTCTAACTATGACTGTAACATTACGTTTTGCACTCTCTCGTTTCCTTCTCAATGAATGGTATGCTTTGTCAGCATAGCGCACAAAAAACAATACTTTTCACTGTATATTAATACATGTGACAATAATAATCACTTCAAATCAAATCAAACTAACAGTGCCAGTGAAGATTTGAATATGTTATGCCACTGGCATGTGATGATCAAAATCCCTTTTCTGTGATTGCAGGCTCGCTGAGGAAAAGCTTAATACAAAGCTCTTCATAGAAGCAAAAGACAGCAGATGCTGGAAATCTAAAGTGAAAAGTGAAAATGCCTGATAAACTCAGCAGGTCTAGCAGTGTCTGTGCTGAGAGAAGCAGAGCTAGTGTTTCAAGTCAGTGTGACCCTTCTACAGAATGACAAAACTCTTTGGGTGCGATCTTACCTGTCATTCTTGCCACACTCCTGTTGCAACCAGGTCGGAGAATTTGGTGGCCAGGCCAGCCAAATCTCCGGTCAATGCAGCGGGGTGAAAAAATCCTGTCGGAATGAATAGTGATAAGGTTTTTGTCAGATTGGGCTGTTCGGAACTGGATTAGGCCACTCAGCCCCCTGAGCTGACTGAAGCACTAAATTAGCTCATGGTTAGCCACGTCTGCCTGTCTTTATTCTGTATCCCTTATACCCTTACTTACCAACAACCTATCTGCCTCAGAGACCAAGGGTAAAGCTCTGGGGACTTGAGTTCAAATCTCACAATGGCAGATGGTGAAGTTTGAATTGCATAAAAATCCAGACTTCAAAAATATAATACTGAACTCGAAACCATTGCTGATTGCTGTAAACCCATCTGGTTCATTTATGCTCTTTAGAGAGGAAAATCTGCCAGCTTTACCTGGCCTGGCCTACCTGTGAAACCAGATCCCGAGCAATGTGGTTGACTCTTTAATGCCCTTTGAAATGACTAATGTTCAGGTATTGGCAATAAATGCAAGCTCAGCCAGCGATGTCCATGTCCCATGAATGAATGAAAATAAGTCCTAATTATAGGGTTATGGAGATTTGTTCTTGATTCACAGCATCTACTTCATCAAAATCTTTTAACATTTTAAATACCGATCAAATTCCTGATCAATCTTCTATATTCAGGGAAAAGCAGACAAGTACTGTGCAATATGTTATCATATTCCAATCCTCTAGGCATGTCTCCTTACCTCCCACAATCTGTCATTCTTCTTGTTAGCTGTAACCTTTCAAACCTTTGGTTGGGCATCACTGAACCAATACTATTTGGTTTATTTCACCTTCTTTGGCAATTTTTAACATGATGAGATCCTCCCAAAAAAGATTGTACCTCGGTTTCTCAACTGACAAGGTGACATATTGAATTGCCTGTGTTCTATACCCTGCCCTCCAACCAGCATAGTGTCCAGTTCAGCCAGATGAAAAAGCAGTCAGCAGAACCTTCCATCGCTGTTACCAAGAAACCAAAGTGAAAGATTGTAATCAAGGTCATAGAATCCTACAGTGCAGAAAGAGGCCCTTCAGCCCATCGAGTCTGCACTGAACACAATCCCACCCAAGCCCTAACCTCATATGCCTACATATTTTACCCACTAATCCTTCTAACCTACACACCTCTGGACACTAAGGGGCAACTTTAGCATAGCCAATCAACCTAACCTGTACATCCTTGGACTGGGGGAGGAGCACCCGGAGGAAACCCGCACAGACACGAGGAGAATGTGCAAACTCCACACAGACAGTGCCCCAAGCTGGGAATCAAACCCAGTCCCTAGAGCTGTGAAGCAGCAGCGCTAACCACTAGCATGCCACCCAGGTCATAGTGCAAAGCAACGCAAATATTGGATACAATGAAGAACAGGCTTGGGTTAAAGGCCTGACAATTGCATGAGGAAGAATGAGGCAAGGGAGTTCTACCGTTTTGAGACCATTGGAAAGGGTGAGCTTGTTTGGAGACCATATAGAGGTTGTGGATGAGTGTGCAGGGAAAATAATTGACCTTGCCACTTAACAGCAACATGAGTGCAAAGTTCAGAGCAGCATAATTACTGGTAGAATGAATAAAATAGTGACATCCAAATTTGCTAGAGAAAAAGAGAGAAGGATTGAATAATGACAGTGTGAAAGGAGAGGATCAGTGCTAATTGGTCTTGAGTGCTAAAATGGGTTGGGGTACAAAAGGCCGTTGTCTCAGTAAACCTTTCCCTTCATCAGGAAAGGCAAAGCTCCCGAGGTATGACACGCTCACGCTCAGACGCTGAGCTTTGCTCTGGTGCATCAGTGATCAGAATATTCAATGTGACCTGAAAGAAACACCCTTCCTGAATCACCCAATTTGCAAGTCTTGCTCTGTACCACCAAGCTTTTCTTTCTGTTTCAATTCTTTAAATTACTCTCCAGTGTCTGTCACTGCAGCAAAAAGAATTAAAGTGCTTCTCATGGACTGGCTGTTCATCTTCAATGGCGCTTTTCTTGGCCTCCACATGAGAAAAGTGCTAACTAACAATAAGTAATGTTTTAACCAGGTCATGATAGTTTGACTTTTTTAAGAGTTTCAAGTGCTCAAGATGAGTCGGCGCCTTTTGGTCATCTGCAACTAAAAACGCCCACATTGTGATTATTTTCCCAGCAGTTTAATACGACCGAGACAGCCATGAGTTTCCATTACCGGGCCAGACCCTTTACTGAAAGTGCACTAAATTCAGATTATTACACAACCTCTCCAGCAAAGAACGGTCCCATTTCTACAAAAACCTCAGCCTGCAAATTTTGCAAGAATCTATTAATGTGTTATGGCAACGCTATTGTACAAAGATCAGCGGAATATTTCACACAGCCTTCAGTGGCTCAGCTGCCAATATTAAGATCTTGTGCGGCAGTATTTATTCTTTTCAAAGGTTTTTTTTAATCAAGTAAATTCAAATCTATTTATCACACACTCAAAAGGGAGTCTCGGAACTCCTGCCAAACGCCTGGTCAGTGATTCGAGGAACGATTTATCTCACTAAACATTCTCCGGTGAGATGAATAGAATCTCCGTCCCAACAAATGACTGTCCCTTTCCTTTTCCAATGCAGTTTTGAGCATTTCGTACTGTGGCTACAAATAATAATGAACAAATTATCTGGTCATTATCGCATGTTTGCGGGTGGCTTTGCTGTGCGCAAATTGGCTACTGTGTTCACTGCATTACAACAATAACTTCAAGAAGGTCGTTCAATAGCTGTACAGCACATTGAGTCATCCCGAGGTCATGAAATGCGCAACATAAATACATTTTTTTTACTATTGCAAACAGAAAGAAAGGAGCAGATTAATGGCTAAATATTGGCCATATTTATGTCACTTCTGTTTTCTGAAATCACGCAGAGCAAATTTAGGTTGGAAGAATGTAAAGATAATAAAGTATATATAGTGCAGCTCGGTGGCACAGTGGTTAGCACTGCTGCCTCACAGCACAGGGACCCCAGTTCAATTCCGGCCTTGGGTGACTACTTGATATTACCGGCACAACCACCCCAAAACAGGGGCAGGCGAGGCTCGCAGAACAACATTCCTCACTGGTCTTGGCCGTGATCTTCAGAGTCTCGGGTGGCCGTCCCAGTAAAATCAGGGCCTCTGTGTGGAGTTTGCACTTTCTTCCCATGTCTGTGTGGGTTTCCTCCGGGTGCTTCAGTTTCCTCCCACATTCCAAGATGTGCGGGTTAGGGGAAGCTAAATTAACTCTTGTGTCGGGAGATTAGCAGCGTAACTATGAGGGTTGCGGGAATAGGGCCCGGGTGGAATTGTGTTTGATGCAGACTGAATGGACTCCATCTGCACTGTCGGGGTTCAATGATAGGACTGGATGAACAATAAAGTGAGATTGTTGAATTTCTGCTCTCCATTTTCCCCTGATTTTCCCCATGCAATGCAGCAACTGAGAAATCGAGCAGCAAATCCCACTCATAGGCCTCGGCTCAGGAAGTGCATATCGTTGATGTGTTTTCGCTTCTAATTTTAATCATCTTAACTAGAGAGAAGCATTTCCTCTGTGTGTCTGGTGGCCCCAAGTGGAGATAGGTGGTCAGGATCCAGCGAAAGGATTGAGGGTCACAGGAATTGAGGATTAGTCTGCTGCATATTGCTCTGAGCAAAAAATCCCAGAAGCAAAGTCAGAGATTTCACAGAATCTACAGGGCAGAAGGAGACCACTTGGCTCATCAAGCCTGCACTGACAGCAATCCCACCCCATATCTTCACCCTCCTAATCCCCCTGACATTAAGAGGCATTTTTGCATGGCCAATCAACCTAACCTACACATGTTTGGACAGTGGGAGGAAACCGGAGCACTCGGAGGAAACCTTTGCAGACACGGGGAGAATGTGCAACCTCCACACAGACAATCACTCAAAGCCGGAATCGAACCCGGGTCCTTGCACTATGAGGCAGCAATGCCATCCGCTCAGTCACTGTGCCGCCAAGTCTTGGAGCATTAAAGCAAATGGCACATTTTTTCTGCTTTGCTTTGAGCAACTTGATGTAACAGTTGTAACAAAGTCGTAAATGGAAAAAGAGAAACACAAACTTTCCATTTTGATGCATTACATTTTTTGTTCTCTCTTGTTTTATTGTGGGAATGGACTCCTCAACTTCTTGAAAGCCTCTTGCTGGATTATGGTTTGTAACAAATTTAGAGCAAAGTTTCAAGCCAATTTGTGAACAGAGATATGCAATTACCTTTCACTTTCACACAGGACATTCACTGCCTCTGTGGAAAATCCTCCTTCACATTTATTTTGTGATCATCTGCCCGCCCTTACATCCGTCTCGCTTTCACATGGGAAGCAACCAGTTCCAAAACATGACAGCAACTGCTTCTCAGTACAGCTTCAGAACAGTGGCCCTTTCTCAAGTGGTTACCCTTGAGGAGTGAGCTAGCCAAAGACTGTTCAAGTGCAGCAAAATTAGAAGGTGAGCCCAATCTTGTCTTCGATGGCATACATACATCCCAGTAGAGTCATAGAGATTTACAGCATGGAAACAGGCCTTTGGGCCCAACTTGTCCATGCTGCCCCTTTATTTTTAAATAGCTAGTCCCAATTGTCCACATTTGGCCCATACCCCTCTATACTCATCTTACCCATGTAACTTTCTAAACATTTTTTAAAGAACAAAATTGTACCTGCATCTACTACTACCACTGGCAGATTGTTCCAGACACTCACTCACTCTGTGTGAAAAAATTGCCCCTCTGGACTCTTTTGTGTCTCCCCGCTCCTGCCCTAAACCTCTGCCCTCTAGTCTTAGACTCCCTTACTTTGGGACTGGGTCATAAACAGGAACTGAGCCTTCTATAACCACGGGGTATGGAGCCCATTTGTGACACTACTACAAACACTGGTGTTGATGATTAATTAGCTAAATTCAGTTTGACAATTATGACTATAAAACAGGCACAAGGATAACGAATTTAGCTACATTTGGAAGAGCTTTCTTTCATCTCGTGCACTATTTAAATATTGAAATGAAACTCCAGTGCCCATTTCTAGACCCAAGCGCTACATTTATTTAAAGGCAGTGGTTTCCACAAGTTCTGACTAGTCTTTCAGGCCCACGTGACGGCCCATATCTGTTGTCCCTGAAGGGATTGTCAAGGAGCCTGCAGTCAATTTTCTTTTTAATTTAGTGTGATGTGGAGCTAGCAGGAACAGGCAGGTTCCTTCAGACTAATTCTGTGAAGCACACCATTGCGTCAGCTGCCCCACCAGTATGCCACCACCCCCCCCCCCACCCCCCCACTCCCATCTCTATTCTCCCAGCATCCCCAGAAACTTTTGTGGGTGTCAGACTGGCATAGAGTGGCATATGACTGGCATAAATACTTCTGTGGGCCCTCTGACCTGACTGGCCTAGTCTGGTCAGATTAGGCCCTGACCAATACACTTTGTTGAGGAAGCCTGATTTGTATCCATGACCGTTATGATGACAGGGTCAGCAGATCCGTTTTGGACAGATCTCCTTGCCATAAAATATACCTGGGATTAAGAATCTACTGCTGACCATGAAACCATTGCTGGAAAAACCCATCTGGCTCACTAATATCCTTCAGGAAAGGAAATCTGCCATTCTTACATGGTCTGGCCTGCATGTGACTCCAAATCCACAATAATGTGGTTGACTCTCAACTGCCCTCAGGCAACTAGGGATGGGCAATAAATGATGGCCAGTCAGTGAAACTTGTGTGTTATAACTGAATAATAAAAAGCACACTTTGGTTACACCCTCACAGGTGGCTCAAGACTCCAGTCACTAACAAATTTAGATCCCAATACCTGAGTAACAAAGGCCTGTTTCATCATCATCTAAGATTTCTGAGGAAAATAGAGTGATGATACTTTTATATGAGGTTCTTATATAATATGATTGCTGTCAAACCCAGCTTCCATCTTATTGTGGACCAATGGCATAATTGGCTAAATTCAATCTCAATTGAAGGCAGGAGTCACTCATGCTGTTCAGGACATTAAATTACTTCCTAAAGTGGCTTACTGACATGTTACCAGGGTTGCATTCATTTATTTCCGTGACCTGCGTCACTGGGCCACAATTAGTCATAATCCCTCACAACTGATAGTTGTTTAGTGTAGAACAAATTCTCTGTCACCCATAACTCATCTGGAGAAGGACATGTGACACATAAAACAATCTGGATGATTATTGATGTCTGCTTCATAGTTACAGTCATTTGGATGTTTTTCATTCTCCCCTATATCATTTCCTACTATTTTAAATGTTGTCTTAATTCATTCTCTATTACGATGATAGCATTCATTTAGTGACTTAGTTTGTCAGCTTGTCCCAGAGCAAGCCCAGACAAGGGCAGGGCAGGTACTGTAACCAAGATTCAACACTTACTTTACTGCTTACGAGGCTTCCTTCAGATCCACCAATCACTGAAATTTCCATATGACGATAAACCCCAAGTCAGTGGCGGAGAATGAAAGATTTGAAGTAAATGGTTTATATTTTAGACCATTCAAAAATGAGACAAAAAGTAGACCGAATTTTGCAGGGAAAGAAAGAAATTGCATCCAAATTGTTTCTTTCACAGCCTCAGGAAAGCCCAAAGTGTTTCATAGCTGATAATTACTTCCAAAGTTTAAAGTTTATTTATTAGTATCACAAGTAGGCTTCCATTAACACTGCAATGTAGTTACTTTGAAAATCCCTTAGTTGCCACACTCTGGCACCTATTCGGGTATACTGAGGGAGAATTTAATATGGCCGGTGCACCTGAGCAGCACCTCTTTCAGACAGCGGGAGGAAACCAGAGCAACCGGAGGAAATCCACGCAGCACACGGGGGTGTGCAGACTCCACACAGACAATGACCCGAGCCAACAACTGAACCTGAGTCCTTGGCACTGAGGCAGCACTGCCATCCAATGCTAAAATATAGTCACTGGTGTACTGCAAGAAATATGGCAGCTAATTTGTGTACAGCAAACTCCAAAAAAGAGCAGATAAATGACTAGATAATCAAGAGAGGAAGCAGCTCAATGCTGTCCACATATATAAAGAACAGAGAAGAAAAAAGAATACAGTGCAGAAACAGGCCATTGGCCCTCCAAGCCTGCGCTGATCATAGAATAATAGAGCATAGAGGTTTACAGTATGGAAACAGGCCCTTCAGCCCAACTTGTCCATGCCACCCTTTTTTTTTAAACCCCTAAGCTAATCCCACTTGCCCCCATTTGGCCCACATCCCTCTATACCTATCATACCCATGTAACTATCTAAATGTTTTTTAAAAGATAAAATTGTACCTGCTTTTACTACTACCTCTGGCAGCTTATTCCAGACACTCACCACCCTCTGTCTGAAAAAAATTGCCCCTCTGGACACTTCTGCATCTCTCCCCTCTCACCTTACATGTATGCCCTTTAGTTTTAGACTCCCCTGCCTTTGGGAAAACATATTGACTATCTAATTGTCTATGCCCCTCATTATTTTATAAATCTCTATAAAGTCACCCCTTAGCTTCCTACACTCCAGAGAAAGATGAACTAGTCTTTTCAACTTCTCCTTAGAACTCAATCCATCAAATCCCAGTAGCATTCTAGTAAATCTTTTCTGCACTCTTTCTAATTTAATAATATCCTTTCTATAATAGGGTGACCAGAATTGCACATGGTATTCCAAGTATGGCCTTACCAATGTCTTGTACAAATTCAACAAGACGTTCCAGCTCCTGTATTCATTGTTCTGGCCAATGAAACCAAGCATACCAAATGCCTTCTTCATCACTCTGTCCATCTGTGACTCCACTTTCAAGGAGCTATGAACATGTACCCCTAGATCTCTTTGTTCTGTAACTCTCCCCAACACCCTACCATTAACTGAGTAAGTCCTGTCCTGGTTCAATCTACCAAAATGCATCACCTCACATTTATCTAAATTAAACTCCAACTGCCATTCGTCAGTCCATTGGCCTAATTGATCAAGATCCCGTTGCAATTGGAGATAATTTTCTTCACTGTCTACTATGCTACAACCTTGGTGTCATCCTCAATCTTACTAACAATGCCCCCCATATTCCCACCCAAATCATTAATATGAATGACAAATATCAATGGGCTTAGCACTGATCCCTGAGGCAAACCATTGGTCACAGGCCTCCAGTTTAAAAAACAACTCTCTACAACCACAAAGCCAATTTTATATCCATTTAGATACCTCGCCCTGGAGCCCGTGAGATTTAACTTTATGCAACAACCTACCATGCGGTATCTTGTCAAAGGCCTTGCTAAAGTCCATATAGACAATATCAACTGCACTGCCCTCATCTATCTTCTTGGGTTATCCCTTCAAAAAAACCAACTAATTCTGTGAGAGACCATTTTCCACTCATGAAGCCATGCTGACTGTCCCTAATCAGTTCTTGTGTCTCTAAATATCTTCCAATAATTGACCCAATACAGATGTGAGGCTTACTGGCCTGTAGTTCCCAAGCTTTACCCTGGCACAAACAAAGGCACAACATTTGCCAATCTCCCCTCTCATGTTTAACTATCTAAACCAATGCTTACATTCCTCTATTCCCTCTTTGTTCATATGCCTATCAAGGGAAGTCTTGAATGTGACTCACATAACTGCTTCAACCACTTCACTTGACAGTGCATTCCACGATGAGGGATTGTGGGCTGGGGTGGGGGAGGGCAAGATGGGTCAACAGGTAATTGAGAAAAGAAGGATTGGGGGAATAAATCTTTAATAGATAGGATGTAGCTTAAACTGGATATCATGCAACAACCCTTGTAATTAAATATTAAAGCTTGAGAATAGGATAACTGATGGGTGGAGCAGGAAGATTATACTTAGAAAAGAGTTTGCCTAGAGGTTAGCTGATAATTTAGTGAAATTACAGAAAATTCAGTAGCATTGATTTGGCAACTGTTACGAAGGTGGGACTTTGCTCATTTATTTTGAAAATTGATCATTTAAATCCAGTTTCAAATATGTGATTTCAAGGGCTTGTGTTTTTTACTATTGATATCTTAAAGGATTTGGAGGTTTGACGCTTTTATTGGCTTGCAGCAAAATTACTTTTTTTCAACATTGGATGAAGTTACGAATGAATTACTGAGCGGTCGTAAGGAGTGGGTGGGTGAAGGAGCAAAGCTTGGCATGAGGGACCACAGGAGTATACAGGGTATGAGCTGGCATGGATAGACCATGAGAAGTATTCCTGGGTCATCTAGCCTGACTCTGGCCCACGCTCACCAACACTCCCTCCACTTATCTCTCCCCAGCTACCCCCACAGTAATGCGGGCACTTTCTCCTGAGATGGGCAGGAAAAACCAGTTTTATTCCTGACTCCTGCTACCTTTTCCAGAGAAAGGATCCCCAGCCTGTTCAACCTTTCCCGAAGGGTATGGCCTCTCGGTTCTGGTATCATCTTGGTAAAGTTAGACTTTATGTACAATCTTGGGGTTAGACCCATAACTGGATTGTGTGCAGTTCTGATCCTGAGAATACAAAAAGATACTGAAGCATTAGGAAAATTGCAAAAATAATTAAAAAGGATGTTACCAGAATTGAGAAGATGCAATTGTTGGGAAAGATTCAGCAAGCCAAGGCACTATCTCCTTCAAAAAAGACTTGATAAAGTTCTTGTAAATGGTGAGGGGATTTGAAAGAGTAAATGTGAAAAAAATTGTTTTCATTTGTGGGTATATCTGGAACAAGGAGAACAAATGATCATCAATAACAGCTCAAATAAAATGTTTGGGGGGAATTTTCTTGCACTGGAAGAGGTGAGGATGTGGGCTCATTGATGCTTGATTTAAGCAGTTAGCACTGAGGTGTTTCAGGGGAGGCTTGATGCATATACAAGGTAAAGGAAATATAAGGGACATCAGAGTGCGGGAAGAAACCATTCGTATGGGAAGAGTCTTGTTTAAAATAAACCCATGGCATGGGCCAGTTGGCGCTTTTCTGTGCTATGAAATTCTCTTCTTTCTAATGCAATTGCAGTCAAAGTGGGCACAACATTTGTAAAGTTCAAATACTGGCTGATCAATAACGATGCATTTTCACTTAGTATGCATTAATTTAACTTGGAAGAGCACCCTACATAGACCAGTCAATTGGCTTTGATCGTAAAATAGCAAGATCCTTAATTTATTCCGCAATTTTTAGTATCTGTTTCTGATCCTGCAATACTTAAGTATCAGTCATCTCGTGTCAGTCAACAGGGAGCATGGGCACATCTTCAACACAAGATCATTACAGATCTGGTATAGGCCCTGGTATAGATTAAATCACCAAGGAGCAGAACTGCATGCAGCACTCCAAGTAATCCATCAGGTATCAGACACTGGCCCAGCCCTTTTCCAGAGTGGAGACTTTAGGAAAGAAATTAATGCTGGAAGCTGTGAAAATCCTTATACTGACTAAGAAAAAGTACATTGAGTCCTTCACTAAAATACCTTTCTAATACGTGCATTCCTTATTAAATATGCTTCGATTAAAGCTCCCTTTCTAATAAGAAAAACATCCTTAATAGAGCATGGCTTCCAATGACAGCTTAATGGAACTGACCCAGCAAAAGCTCAAAGAGGAAGGGTGGGATTGGGGGGCTAGGTTGGGGGGGGAGGAGTGGGGGGGGGGGGCATGTGGCGGTGGCTGAAAGGATTTTGCAGTGTTAGAAATCAGAATAAAATTAGATAAAGCATTAGACAGTCATCGTTAAGGGAGTGCTGAGTACTAAGGGAGTGCTAAGTTGAGTACTGAGGGAGTGCTAAGTGCTGAGGGATGCTGACGGAGTGCTGAGTGCTAAGGGAGTGCTGAATACTGAGGGAGTACTGAAGGAGTACTGAGTACTGAGTGAGTGCTGAGGGAAGTGTTGAGTACTGAAGGAGTGCTGAGGGAATGCTGAGGGAGTGCTGAGTGCTAAGGGAGTGCTGAGGGAGGGGTGAGTGCTGAGGGAGTGGTGAGGGAGTGCTGAGGGAGTGCGAGAGTGCTAAGGGATGCTGAGTACTGAGGGAGTGCTGAGTGCTGAGGGAGTGCTGAGGGAGTGCTGAGGGAGTGCTGAGGGAGTGCTGAGTGCTAAGGGAGTGCTGAGTACTGAGGGAGTGCTGAGTGCTGAGGGAGTGCTGAGTGCTAAGGGAGTGCTGAGTACTAAGGGAGAGCTGAGGGAATGCTGAGTACTGAGTGCTTGCTGAGGGAGTGCTGAGTGCTAAGGGAGTGCTAAGTACTGAGGGAGTGCTGAGTACTGAGGGAGTGCTGAGTGCTAAGGGAGTGCTAAGTACTGAGGGAGTGCTGAGTACTGAGGGAGTGCTGAGTGCTAAGGGAGTGCTGAGTACTAAGGGAGAGCTGAGGGAATGCTGAGTACTGAGTGCTTGCTGAGGGAGTGCTGAGGGCTGAGGGAGCGCTGAGTGCTGAGTACTGAAAGAGCGCTGAGTACTGAGGGAGTGCTGAGGGAGCGCTGAGTACGGAGGGAGTGCTGAGGGAAAGCTGCACTGTCAGACATTTCATCTTTTGGATAAACAATATGTGCCCTTTTAATTGCACATAAAAGATTCATGGCATTCTTTGAAAGAACATTCCATTCTCTCTGTCCTGGCCATTATATTTTCTTGAACCAAGGTCACTAAAAAAAGGATTATCCAATAATTTAACTCATTGTTTTTTGTGCGGTCTTAGATTTGCTGCCAAGTTTTCTATACAACCACACAGACTGCATTGCATAAATACTTCATTGGCTATGAAACACTTTGGGGTACTGTAAGATTGTGGAGAGCTTTCCTTTCTTGCTTGCTCTTTGTGAAGTTATATTGCCATCTTTGATGAACTCACCACCATCACTTCTCTCTAATAGGAAGCCGGAGCACCCAACAAACCTAAGTGTGTTCACACGTTCAGTTGAGAAGTTCCTAAGTGACTTCCTAACCTTTGTTAATTTGGCTTCAAACAATAGATTTCTCAGAAAGAAAATAGCCCAATGCTGAAACTGTTAACAATCTGAAGCAAACTGAAACAAAAAAGTTTGCATGGATAAAAGCTTTGACAAAGGACATCTGGATTCACAACATCAGTTCTTTTCTTTTCTCGCAGATGCTGCCAGACCTGCTGAGATTTTCCAGCATTTTCTCTTTTGATGGGAAAAAAGTTGGCATTCCTTGCCTGCTTTGTTGGTTTTTCTGCAGAATTTTGAACTTGCATTGAAAGCCAATTCCGTTTCAGAATTATTTGCTTCCTTCTTAATAATCCATGGTGCAACACACACATTATTGGATGATATCTCACAGCCAATCAATGCATGTATCTAAAATTCTCCAGTGCCGATAGTCTGTCCTCAATATAGAAAAGTTGACCCAGTGCAGTGACCATAAGAGTAAGTCTGAGGCTGGGAATTCTGTAGTGAGTAACTCCCTTGCTCACTCCTCAAAGCCTGGTCACCATCTACAAGGCGCAAGTCAGGAATATTCCCAGTCACCTGAATAAATGCCAGTTCAACAACACTCAAGAAACAGACCATGTGATTGGCATCCATTCCCTCCAACACTAACATATAGTGGCAAGTGTGCATACTGTCTAGAAGATGCACTACAATAACTTACCAAGCCTCCAACACTCGCACCTTCCAAATTGCACTGTACTACCGAGAAGAGCAAGGGTCTTGGAACATCGTCGCCTGGAAAGTCTCCTCCAAATCACATGACATCCTGACTTGGAACTACATTGATATTCCTCCACTGTCCCTTGATTAAAAACATGGATTTCCCTTCCTAATAGCAGCGTGGGTTTACCTTCACCACATGAACTGCAGTGGCTCAAGAAGGCAGTTCACCACCGCCTCCTTAAGGACAATTACTAAGGATGGGCAACAATGCTTGCCTTGTCAGCATCCCCCTACTTCCCATAGATTAATAAGCACTTTCCTCCGGAAGCTCCGCTTTCCTCCCACAGTCCAAAGATGTGCAGGTTAGGTTGACTGTTCATGCTGAAATTGCCCCTTAGTGTCCTGAGATGCATAGGTTAGAGGGATTATTGGGTAAAGTATGTAGGGGTATGGGAGTAGGGCCTGGGTGGGATGGTGCAGACTCGATGGGCCAAATTGCCTCCTTCTGTATTGTAGGGTTTCTAATTCTAATTCTAAAAAAAAGTCATGCAGGAGAATCTTAGCAAACCTAGTAGCAGCAATCTGATGTATTTGTTTCAGAGTGCACAATACAAGTGAAGGCGATGGATTTACTTCACTTTGGCAGCATTTCCCAGTCATCAAAACTAACATACATCTATACAGAGTCTTCTTATCTTTAGCAGATAAATTATATATAACTTGGTGAGGTTTTCTCTGCTTCCTCACTTAGAGAAAGCCAGGAACAGAGAGATTTCCAAACAGACGGCATCTGTTCTGTGCCTTTGGCATGCTTCTGTTTAAATTTCCAATGATTTCCCAGCCAATTTTTGAGTTTTACTGTAGAAAGTATGACTTGCATTTATATAGCACTTTTTGGAATGTTGCAAAGCCCCAAAGCACTTTACAGCAATTGAGAGAGTTCTGAAGTCTGGTCACTGGTGTAATGTAGGAAACCTATGCAACTTCAAGATCTACTGGCCACTTCTCTGGTCACCACCACTTGCTTTTCAATTTCTAACACATCCTGCCCTCTGATGCAAAGCCTTGCACAGTTCTGTCAAAGAATTCTCCCGTTCTGAATAAGGGTCATTTGACTCAGAGCATTATCTCTCTTTCTCTTGCCACAGACGCTGCGGGTTTTTCCAACACTTTCTGAGTTTATTTCTCCCATAAATTTGCTGCATAAAGTTCAAGCAACTCAACCCTGTTCATTCTGAGGCCTTCTCGGCTACTTATATGCAATCCCTTCCCCTGACCTACCACAAGTGGCAGTCAATGTGAGTCGAATCTATCTAATCACGGTGACACAGTGGTCAGCACTGCTGCCTCACTGTGCCAGGAACCCAGGTTCGATTCTGGGCTTGGGTCAGTGTCTGTGTGAGGTCTGCATGTTCTCCCTGTGCCTGCGTGGGTTTCCCCCTGGTGCTTTGGTTTCCTCCCACAGTCCAAAGGGCATGCTGATTAAATGCGCTGGCCATGCTAAATTCTCCCTCCCTCAGTGTACCCGAACAGGCGCCGGAGTGTGGCAGTTAGGGGATTTTCGCAATAATTTCATTGCATGTGAATGTAAGCCTATTTGTGATCCTTTAACATAATACATAAAGTGAAACTTGTCCTGATGGCAGAAGAGTCAGTAAACGGAGAACGCAGATTTCAGGTCATTGACAAGACAGCCAGAAGAAACATGGGAGGGTGGGGAGATGTTTTAGACAGAGAGCTGTGATGATGTGGAATGCACTGCCTGAAAGGATGGTAAAAACACATTCAACAACAAAAGGAAATTGAATAGGTTGTGGTGGGTGGGAGGGGAATTGCAGGCTATGCAGACCAGAAATACAGAGCTGATTGTATAGCTGTTCTCAAGAACAGACATATCACAATGGGCCGAATAACCTACTTCTGTGCTGGAGCAGAATTACCCTCCTCTATTACCTTGGGTTAGCCATCTTACCTACTCCAGACTTTTCCAAACATTCTTTAGTTAATATGGGAATAGGGCAGGATCAGGATGGAGGCCTGAGTGAAGGATAAACACCAACATGGGCTACATGGACTGAAGGGCCTCATTCCCTGTTGTAATTTTCCATAATCCAAGAAAATCTCATTTCATTTTTTTTTATACTGATGCTTTTTAGCAATTTACAAATTATGCTTGTCTTTTTTTTAGTTTTCTGTCTCTGGACAGTCTATAAGGAAAAAATTGAAACCCATTGGATTGAATACTAAATTTTGCATAAAGGCAGAGTCCTGTCATTCTGTATTAGAGTGGTGTGAAAGTAACACTCTGAATTTGACAGTAGGAGTAAAGGTATAAAGTTGCACGCCTCTCTCCCAGCACAGCTATATGTGATAGCGATCAGTAACCCAATATAACCTGCGACCAAAGTTTAAAGATTGCAAAGTCCCATTATTGTCAGAAAGTGAAACACTGCACAACCCAAAGATAGTCAAAATTCTTTCACTATCCTCCAACACGTTTGTAGGCGGAATTCTCTGCTCCCATTGGCAGTGCAAAGCGGGGGAATCTTCATTTGGCGTGAGGCCAAAAATAAGCTTCCCAACACTGGGATAAACTGTAGGAATTCCGTTCTTGGAACTTTAAAGGTGGATTAAAGGTGAGTTGAGCTTCCTGGCAAGTAATGTCACACAGCCCATTTGCATGAACGAGCATGTGTCATGCATGTTTATTAAAAAACACCTCAATGGAGAGGATGATTTCCTTCCACACCATAAGTGAATTCTCAGAGAACTGTGGAGTCCAATGCACCGACCTAAAGTCTCTGTCATAGGTGGGGCAGAGGTGTTTGAAGGGGCAGGTGGATGGGGTACCCGGGCGGGTGGAGTGCCCGGCTTACCACAAGCTCCTTTTGCTGTTGGCACTTGGCTTCAATTTGCTCTCAGCGATGAAACTCCAGGTATTCAGTACCTTTCCGAATGCTTTTCCTCCACTTCAAGTGACCTTGGGCCAGGGATTCACAAGTGTCGGTGGGAATGCTGCATTCTTTTAAGGAGGATTTGAGGGCATTCTTGAATCATTTGCTCTACTCTTCTGGCGCTTCACTTGCCATGTTGCAACTCCAAGTGGAGTGCTTTCCAGAGGGGTCTTGTGTCAGGTGTCTGGATGATGTGACACACCCCGCAGAGCTGATCAAGCATTGTCAATCCTTCAACACTGGGGATGTTAGCCTGAGCAAGAACATTGATAGTGGCGCGCCTATCCTGCCAATAGATTTGCAATTACCAAACTCAGTCTGTACTGTGTTAAATTAAATTCACCCAGAGCAGTGATGAAGGGGCTGTAAATCTCCTTGCCATCTCTTGGATTTAAGGACATTAGTTTCCTATGTCTACTGGTGACTTTTGTTAAAAAGCAACAAACTCAGTTGTGGTGCCCTTTCTGGTTGAACAGATTACCAGCATACCCACTCAAAGTTAATAGAACATAAGAGTTAGGAGCAGAAGTAGCCAAATTCAGCCCTTCAAGCCTGCTCCGCCATTCAATCAGATCATGGCTGATTTCTGCCTGGTCTCAAATCCACACTCCCACTTGTTCCACATATCCTTTCATCCCTTTTTTTAATAAGATGAACAATCATCGCTCAAGTATTCATTGGAAAAACATGAGCAAAGAGCAAGAGCTTATTGATCAGTAGGCAGGAGAAAATTGAGGAATTTTGTGAAAGGTTCCTCATTTCAGTCCTAAATGGTCAGTCCCTTATCCTGAGATTGTGACCCCCATGTTCCATATTCACCGTCCAGGTCACTCTCTCAATGTAAGATACAGAGTTAATGTTGACCCGGGGTCTTGAAACATTATCTATTTCTCGCTCTCCATTGTTGTTGCCAGACCTTCAAAATCTTTCCAGCATTTTCCAGCTTCTTTTGCTTATTTACTGTTCAGAAACTTGTACGTTTCACTTCTCATTCTTCTAAAATCCAGAGACTGTTGAGTTAATTTACTCAACCTTTCATTGGAGGACAACCTCTCGTGCTAGGGACCAATCTAATGAACCTTTGCTGTGCCATCTCCACTGCAGTTATATGGGTGGCAGTGCGATACAATGGGCAGCATGGTGTCACAGCGGTTAGCACTGCTGTCTCACGGTGCCAGGGACCCGGGTTCGATTCACGGCTTGGGTCACTGACTGTGTGGAGTTTACACATTCTCCCCCGTGTCTGCATGGGTGTCCTCCGGGTGATCCGATTTCCTCCCACAGTCCAAAGATGTGCAAGTTAGGTGGATTGACCATGCTAAATTGCCCTTTAGTGTTAGGGGGACTAGCTAAAGTAAATGTACGGAGATAGGGCCTGAATGGGATTGTGGCCAGTACAGACTTGATGGGATGAATGCAGTGGAGGACAAAAACTGCAAACAGTACTTCAGATGTGACAGCACCATCATACTATAGAGTTACTCTCCAACTCCAATCTTGCTGCATTAAAGGCCAATATGCCATTTGACTGCCTAGTTGCTTGTTGTACCATTATACTAACTTCTGATTTTCCATTTATGAGTACATCCAAATCTAACTGAACATCAACATTTCAAGTATCACACATCGCCTCAGAACGAGAAGCTCAATACTGAGTGAGGTTAAACAGGCTGAAGTAACATAACAGTAAGATCTATCTGACTGGGATAGATTGTGTCCTTCATCTCCCACCCCCGCCTCCCCCCTCCTCTTCCCCATACCCCCTCCCCTCCACACACACTCAAACGCGCACACACACACGCACACCCCCATCCCCTTCCTGGTCTTCCCTGGTTGCGCAGGATATTTTCTGCAGCATGTCACTGACGAGAGTACTCTGGGGTAGTGGCACAATGATTAGCACTGTTGTCTCGCAGCTCCAGGGACCAGGGTTCAATTCTGGCCTCGGGTGACCAACTGTGTGGAGTTTGCACATTCTCCCCGTGTCTGCGTGAGTTTCCTCTAAGTGCTTCAGTTTCTTCCAAAGGTGTGCAGGTGAGGCTTGAACATTTCAAAGGATTTTCTGTTTTTCTGATCTTACTACCAAAGTCATTGTACTTCTTCACATTATCCTCCTTCTTTCACTTTGCTGTCCATTTACTTAACTTGTATAAATGTCTTGATAGCCTCTTTAGGCACATCTTACATTCGCATCAGGCTTCGTACCATAATTAAACTCACAAGGTTTTACCCTGGCAAGGTTTTTTTTGTCTCATCTATTCATTCATTAAGTACAATCATTATTATTCAGATTCCTTCTGCCATCTCCCCAAATCATGCACCAGAAATGCTATTAAGACCCAAAAAAACAAAATATATATATATATTGGCATTGCGTCTGGATTTTCCTGGACTTAAAATGTCAAGCAAAATGAAAGCTAGCATATATTTCTGTAATTTAAACCTTTAAGAATCATATGCCGAAACTTTATCACCTTGCCCATCACAGAATCGGAGTGAACGAGGGGTGGACAATGGCATTCTCCGTTGACCTAGAGTGGGAATTTTCAGTCTTGCCCAAGCAAGTCCATAAAATTCCGCTCATTGTATCTCAATAGTGCAGGAGAGGCCCATCGAATCTGCACCAACTCGTTGACAGACCCAGGCCTTCTCCCCCACTCTCTTCCCTATAACCCTACTCCTGGCTAATCCATCTAATTTACACATCTTGGGACACTAAGGGGCAATTTATATTGTCAATCCACCTAACCTGCACATCTTTGGAGAAAACCGGAGCACGTGGAGGAAACCCATGCAGACACGGGGAGAATGAGCAAACTCTACACCGTTGGTCACCTAAGGCCAGAATTGAACCCTGGTCCCTGGTGATGTAAGACAGCAGGGCTAATCATTGTGCCACTGTGCCACCCTTGAATACTCTCTGCAATGACACACTGCAGAAAATGTCCTGCGTGACCAGGGAAAACAGGGCCGGGGGTGGGGGGTGCGTAGGGTGTGGTGAGTGACGTGTGTGTGGGGGAGAGGGGGTGGTGGTGGGAGATGGAGGACACAATCTATCCCAGTCAGATAGGTCTTGCTGTTATGTTACTTCAGCATGTTTAGCCTCACTCAGTATTGAGCTTCTCAGTCTGAGGTGATGTGTGATACTTGGCTTCAAGACACACACACACACACACACATAGAGAGAGAGAGAGAGAGAGATCTTTGACTCTGTCCCATGGGCCAGGGCTGTAATGTGAGTAACAGCAGCCTGTAAAATAGACTGGGCTTGAACTCTCCCATAGCAGCCAATGGGATCTGGTAGCCGCAACTCAACACCACCAGCAAATTGACAATTCAGATTCCCTTATGTGGTGTCAAACAGACGTCACTGCGAATCTGTACTCTGTCCAAAAAGGGCTCCATGAATCAATACTGCAGTCAGGATTTAACACCTGTGGACCAGATTTTAGTACTGGCAGCCTCAACGCCAGCCAATATCTAATGACTGAATATTCCTATCAAGTGGATGTAAATTGAAAGGGGGAAGGGAAGAATGAAACAAGTTTCTTTTTATCGCAGCAGGCTGACAGCCCCAAAGCTACACTCGCCTGCCAAGATATAGCTGCCTGCCAAACTTGACAGCCCTGCACCTATAGCTCCTGCTCACACCAATCATTGCCCATTCAACCCCAAAGCTCTGCTTGAGTTGGTGGGATACATAGCTGATATTTCACATGTCCATTTATAGTGTTTCCATCTGACAGTCTCCTGTAGAATTTGGCCTTCAAAGTGTCAGTTCACAATAGCAAACCCGTTACTACAAAGTTCCCATCAGAGCAAAGTTCCCACTCAACCAAGGGTCAATGATAGTGTCATTTCTGTCAACAGAATTTACATGGCTATGGGGGTGGGAGTGGGAGAGGGGTCGGGGGCAGGGTGAGGTGGTGGAGGGAGGAATGTTTGGTGAGGTTGCTCAGCCACCATGATGTGGAGTAGGCTTGAGGGGCAGCCAATCTTCTACTGCCCATTAATTTTGTATGTTTGAATGCAGCCAAACACTTGATTTGATTTATTATTGTCACTTATACAGTGAAAAGCATTGCTTCTTGCACGCTGTACTGACGTAGCATACCATTCATCGAGAAGGAAAGGATAGAGTGCAGAACGTAGTGTTACAGCCATAGCTAGGGTGTAGAGAAAGATCAACTTAATATGAGATAGGTCACTTCAGTCGGTGCTCTCCTTATTTCTAATTACCCTCCCCTGTACAGTGAACACGCACCTCACAAGACTTTACTGAGTTCTACCTGTGTTGCTATTTTAGCCTGAAATCCTCGCATGGTTTTACTTTACCCACTGTTCTCTTCATTTATCAGCTATTTCTGTACTGTCATTAGATCTACTTCGGCTTGGAATTAAATAGCAAACACATCCTGCCATAATCAACTGCAACATGGATGCAAGGTTAAATAAACCTCAGATGCTGACTCTTTTTATGATCAAATTAAAAGTAAAGTTAATTTATTAGTCACAAGTAAAGCTTACATTAACACTGGAATGAAGTTACTATGAAATTACCCCTAGTTGCTGCAGTCCAGCACTGTTCAAGTCAATGCACCTAACCAGCACATCTTTCAGACTGTGAGAGGAAACCAGAGCAAATCCATACAGACACAGGGAGAACGTCCACACAAACAGTGATCCAAACTGGGAATTGAACCTGGGCCCCAAGAAGCAGCAATGCTAACCAGTGTGCTACTGTGCTACATCACTTTCTGATGACTTTTAGATGGACTATGCAATCGGAGCAAGACAGGTTAAGAAAAATGCTACAAAATTTGGCCAGGTTAAAGGAAACTTAAAAATAGGTCCCTGACTCAAAAATGCTTCAAATCGAAGATGCGTAAAACCGTCAAGCAGCTTGTACTTGAATTGAATGATTTGGCTCCTCCCCTCGATATTCAACCCAGAGATATTCATGCAGAAAGATTGTGTTCAATCTTCTCCAAATATGAACACGTAAGTATGGGAAATATGTATTTTGACATTAATGGATATTCACCATACCAAATGCAATAACATTGTTATGCCAAAAGTATTGTGAACATAACCCAGTCCATCCACACAAACCAGCCTTTCAACCACTGACTCTGTCTATACTTCCCACTGCCTTGGAAAAGCAGTCAGCATAACCAAGGATCCCACGCACCCTCATCCACCTTCTTCCCTCATGGGAAAAAATACAAAAGTCTGAGGTCATGTACCAATCAACTCAAGAACAGTTTCTTCTCTGCTGTCATCAGGCTTTTGAATGGACCTGCCTTGTATTAAGTTGATCTTTCTTTACACCCTAGCTATGACTGTAACACTACATTCTGCACTCTCTCTTTCCTTCTCTATGTGCAGTATGCTTTGACTTGTATAGCACACAAGAAACAATATTTTTCACTGCATGTTAATACATGTGACAATAATAAATCAAATCAAAAAAAATTATAGATATCACAAGGTTAAAGCAAACTCCTTCAAAGATTCCTTATAAAGCAGGGGTAGGGAACAATTGGAAGAAAGACTCAGAGGAGTTAGGAAAAGAATTGACCAAAGAGAAATTAATTGATTCTAAATACAGAGAGAGAAGATTCGCAAAGTTTAACCGAGGTATTTCAAGTGTAGGGCTGAACAGTTGAAAAAGAATCTGAACAGACATTCGAACCACAAGGCTAATTCTTGTTCTGTTCAAAGTTTATTGAGTGGGGTTGCGGATCACTGGCAAGGGGAGTATCTATTGCCCATCCTGAGTAACTTCCCTTGAGAAGTTGGTTGTGAGCCATCTTCTCGAGCCACTGCAATCCGTGTGGTTTTAGCACAAACACACACACACACACAGAGTACAATTAGGGAGAGAATTCTAGGATTTTGATGCAGTGGCAATGAAGGAACGATGTTTGAAGTCATAATGGTGCGTGAATGAAGAGCACCTTCAGGTGGTGGTGTTCCTGGATGTCTGCGCTTATTACTGCATGTATAAGCTGTGGTTCAGTTGGTAGCCCTCTTGCTTCTAAATCATAAGGTTGCCACATTGCAAGCATTAAATGCAAAAACCAAGGCTGACACTCCAGTGGCGTGCTGCACTGTTTGAGGTGCTGTTTCTGGAATGAGAAATTAGAGTGACGCCTTCGCTGCTCTCTCAAATAATTTACAAGATGCCTTGAAGAAGTGGAGTTACCTCTGGTGCCCGTCCTTGCTGTAGTCAACGTTGCCAGAACAGATAATCAAGTGTTGTTTTGTGAGAACTTGCTGTGCATAAATTGGCAACAGAGTTTCTAATATCGTAAATATTGGAATATTGCAAAGGTTACGAGACTTAAAAAGCGCTTCATTGGCTGTGAAGCAATTTGGAAAACTCAAGGGTGATATATAAATGCAAATGTTTCTTTCCTTCATGATAGGGATCATGGGTGCTGTGAAAGAACCTTTTGTGAGCTGCCTCAGTGCATCTGTACAACCACAGTGCACATTGGTGGAGGAAATGATTATTTAAGATTAGATGATAGTCAAGAAAGTTGTTTTAATCTAGGTGACATTGAGTTCTTGAGTTATTTTGGAGATGCGTTCACCCAGTTAAGTGGAGAATATTCCATCATGTTCTTGCCTTGTAGATGTTGAACAGGCTTTGTGGAGTCAGTTGTGAGATTTGACAACTTCTGACATGCTATTATAGCCAATGTGTAAATGCATCTGGTCAATTTCTGTGCAGTTCAGATTCTGGTCAATGGTGGCCCTCAGGATGTTAATGGTGAAGGATTCTGGTGATTCTGTTGAGTGTCACAGAGAATCCTTTGTCCTATATTCATTTTCTGGTCTATATAGAGTTTGTTAATGAATTTTGTAAAATCATAGAATCTTATCGCAGAGAAGGGGGTCATTTGGCCCGTTACGTTTGTACTAGTTCTATAAAGGGGTATTAATTAGTCAGACTCCTATACCTTTTTCGTGTAGCCCTATAAAAGTTTCCAGCCAAATATGTGCAAATTAGAGCACCTGAATGAGTCTCAAACCACTCCTGCAATCAAATTTTAATTTACTAATAAGAAAGTGGGGTGGTAGTTTAGCATTGCTGCTTCACAGTTCCAGGGACCCGAGTTTAATTCCCAACTTGGGTCACTGTCTGTATGGAGTTTGCACGTTCCCTCATGTGTGGGTTTCCTTCCACGGTCCATAAGACATATTGGTTAGTTGCATTGACCCAAACAGACATGGGACTATGGCGACTAGGGGAATTTCACAGTAACTTTATTGCAGTGTTAATGTAAGCCGACTTATGACTAACAAATAAACTTTAACTTTAAAAATAGCAATTTCCCTAATTTGTCCATTTGAAGTGCATTTATGTTAAGTGCTATCTTGCTACTGGATTATGTGAAGGATTGTAAACTGAACTCCACCCTTCTGAACTCCTTGCCCGACATCTTTGATCTTGATGGGCTGAGTGGCATACGAGACAGATTTATTACAGATAAACTTAAAAGGACCTCTATGTACTATAAATGAACTCTTATGTTAAAGTCTTGATGTTGTTGAGGAATTTGTAACTTGCAAGCCACAATTTCCTGTTTATAAAAACAAATTTGCTTTGCAATGACATGATTTCCGATACAACACGCCGCGTGGAAACTTAAAATATTGGGGAACAAATCAAATGCATCACAAGTGTTACAGTAAGATCTGTTCCAACGGTCGAGAATGAACAAGTGAGAGTGGGAACCATGGATCGTCAGAAAATTATATATAAGTCACCAACTTTAAGATAATGTAAATTAAGCATAAAGTAAAATTCACAAGTATCTTTGAAGGGGTACCCTGCTTAAATTGGTTCATGACATGTGGGCATCGTTGGCAAAGCCAGCATTTCTTGCCCATGTCTAATTGCCCTTGGGAAGGACGGCAACAGTATTCACTTTAAAGAGAGAGGGGTAGGTCTCTCCTTTGCATAAATTTACAGAAACAAGAATCTAGTGCCCTCTGGCAATGATAAAACTCGAAGTGGCCATCTAGACAAACTACAAAGAACATTTGTTTCCATACGCAGTGTATCAACAATCTCTCTTCCCAAGGACAGTCCCTCAATAGAACAAAGGCTGCCAAAGAAAATAATCACAGCCCCATTATTTGAAATCTTCAAGACCCATCTTTAGATTATTTCCATTTGTAAATTTTCATTATCAGGACCACAATCTCAACAGGTCATGCCTGGTTTAGTTAGCATTGCCTAGATAACTGTTGGTGGAATATGAGTAATATTCTGTGATGCTGACACAACCAAAGACACGGGCAATGTAAAATGGATGATACTGAGTTGGCAGAGTTTTACATCTCTCTTGATTTTTGTTACCAGTAATTTCCATATCTGCTCTACAGTATCACATGAAGTCAAAATTATCCCCAGTACAGTTTCTGAATCCTTTTAAAAGTTTAGATTTTATTTATTAGTCTCACAAGAACGCTTACATTAACACTGCAATGGAGGTGCTGTGAAAATCACCTAGTTGCCACACTCCCGCACCTGTTTGGGTACACTGAGGGAGAATTTAGCATGGCCAATGCACCCTTCAGATTGTGGGAGGAAACTGGAGCTCCTGAAGGAAACCCCAGGAGAATGTGAAAACTCCACACAGACAGTAACCCAACCCGGGAATCGGATCTGGGTCTCTGGCACTGTGAGGCAGCAGGGCTAAATACTGTGCCGCAAGCAGGATTTTCCTCTTCCTCCACGGCGTGTTTATGGTTTCAGGAGGTGGTGCATCACTAACTGGCAGTGGGATCTTATGGTACTGCTGCTGTTAACGCAATTTCCCGTTGAACGCATCGTCTGTACCTGGGTATCCCACATTGGGCGTGCGCTGTTTAGAGGGACTGTAACATCCCACTGGCAAAAACGGCAGCAAGCTTTCAACAATTGTTTTTCAATCTTTTAAAGAGAGAGTTTTACCATTGGGATTATTTAATTAGAAAATCAGTAACAATATGATATTGAAAACCTGGTTGGCGATTTGTGCACAACAAGATCCCACAAAACAACACAAGATTATCTGTACTGCTGATGTTGACTACAGGAAGGATAAATGGTGTATAGGTACTAGGGGTAACTCCACTTATCCAAGGCATCTTTTAAACTATCTGTTAGAGCAGCTATAGCTTCACTCTAACTTCTCATTCACTTCTTATTTCAGCTTCAAATTTCTTCTGTTTATTTTTACCCATTTTTATTCTTTGTTGTACACTTTAATTCTCATGGCTATCACTAATTACTTCACTGACAGGAGCAGCTAGGTCAATCTATTAAGCACAACAGAATGAAGGTGTTAATCTGCTGTCAATGGACACAAGTGTCGATAGAGGAGTACTTCCAATAATCATATCACTTCAACTCTCAACATATCACCTGCTCAGTAACTTTTTCCAGAAAGTTCTTTAAAGATATTATCACCACTCACTGTTTGAACAGTAGGTGAAAATCAACAAGATGTATAAAAGCAGAATATAACACCCACTTCTGGTCATGCTGAACAACTTGAGTATGTTAAAGACTAGAGTTGGATAGATTTCTAGTCTTTAAAGATATCAAGGGATATGGGGATAAAGAGGGAAAATGGCATAGATCAGCCATGATCTACTTGAATTGCAGAGCAGTCCTGAAGAGCCAAATGGCCTACTCTTAATCCTACATTCCTAACTCCATGCCTTTGCTTCCCCCACTCTATACCATTTCCTTTCTCCTCCCTATCCAGCCCTTCCCTATCACTTCCAACACCAAGTACGAAGAGATAATAGACTTCTTTGGTACTAAGCTGCCTCAGTTTCAGCCAACTTAGTCACATTACCCTCAATCTCCTTTGTTCACCAAATCCAATTTGTAAAAGGGGAGATTTGCCAAGATTTTCTCTTTTGAAGGGAAGCTCAGGTGGGGAGAAGATGGCACTGGCATTAATGGTGAGGGGACATTAATAATAAGATTTCTTCTTCAAATTAAATAGAAAGAATTGCATTTGCTAAGAGCAATGAAAATACATCCCACCACTTTGATTCTAAATAAATAGGATAAGGGATAAATATTGGCAGGTGTTGGGAATAATCCCCCTGCAGGTCTTTCAATTTGTGATAATGTAGAAATACCGGCGTTGGATTGGGGTGGGCACATTAAGTCTCACAACACCTGGTTAAAGTCAAACAGTTTTATTTGGTATCACGAGCTTTCAGAGTGCTGCCCCTTCATCAGGTGAGTGGAGAATTCGCTTCACAAACAGGATGCATATAAACAAAGACTCAACTGCAAGATAATGGTTGGAATGCGAGTCTTTACAGGTAACCAAGTCTTTACAAGTACAGACAATGTGAGTGCAGAGAGGGATAATCACAGTTCAAAGAGGTGTGAATTGTCTCAAGCCAGGACAGGTAGTAGGATTTTGCAAGCCCAGGCCAAATGGTGAGGGTTTGCACGTAGTGTGACATGAATCCAAGATCCTGGTTGAGGTCATCCTCATGTGTGTGGAACTTGGCTACCAGTCAGGTTTCAAATAATGCCATGGGGTATTTAATTCCACATTGAGAGGCTCTCAGTTTAATGTCTCAACACAATGGCGGCATCGCAGACAGTGCAGCATTTTCTCAATACAGTACTGAAATGTAGGCTTCTTGTTGAAGTTTCTGGAGAGAGATTATCAAGTCTAATTTCCAAGTGAGAGTGCTACCATTGAGTCCCAACCTAAATTACCACATCTACTTTTCTGTTAGCTCCAAAATCTAAACATATAGAATCCTTATAGAACAGGAGGCCATTCGGCCCATCAATCCTGTACCCACAACAAACCTACTCTATCCCTGTAATCCCACATATTTACTCTGCTAACATCTCCGCCCCTGACACTAAGGATCAATTTAGCATGACCAATGGACCTAATCTGCACATCTATGTGAGGAAACTGAAGCACCCAGAAGATACCCACACAGATATGGGAAGAACATGCAAACTCCACACAGACAGTGACCCAAGCCGGGAATTGAAACCCGGGTCTCTGGCGCTGTGAAGAAGCAGTGCTAACACAGTGCACCATTGCACCTCAATCTCAATGCTTTTATTTTATAGAAAGAATCCCAGCCTGCAAATCAGAAATCTCCGACATCATGCAACCTTTATCAATTTTGTTGTTTATTTAATCACAAAAGGAAATTTTCCACCAAGGTTACCTCATTCTGTCAAAATGTTGCACTATTTGACAATTTGTTCAAATACTGGAATCAAATTTTCCATTTCCATCCTATATTCTAGCTCACTCACATTTTATCTTCTTTCATTTCCAATGATACATTTTTTCAGAAATCAAAATATGCTCAGAAATAAGATAAAAATCCATCACAGATATGGAAGAGGAGCAAAGACTGGTCATCAATGAGTTAACGACGTGTTCTGATAGTTTTGTTTTAAATGCTAGACCACATGAATTGCTCAATAATGAACACACGTTAAGTACAGTCATCTCCAGATTCAGCAACAGCCGAACATATTTCAAGGTCAACTTTGACAGGCCTGCAGTTAGCCTCAATTTCACCGTACATCGCACATTCAGTCATTTAGTATTTAATCCCATTGGAATGATTTCTGCATCTCAGCTCCCTTTCATCTGTATCAGAACTTTCCATTTTCCGCTGTGAATGGGCCCCACAGGAAATTTGAAAAGCTCTTTCTCAGTGCGCGGGCATCCTTTGTTGCCCTTGAGGTGTTGGTGTGGGACAGGGGATGGCGAGGGGGTGGTCTTCTTCTTGAGCCAATGTAGTCTGAATGGTGATGGTATTTTCACAATACTGTCAGGGTCTTCCAGGAATCTTAACACACTGCAGCCACAAGACGCCGATGATGCCGGCGGGGGGAGTATTTGGAGTGGGGGAGAGGAATAGCTATCAAAGCTGGTGGATGGTACATCAGCCAAACTGACACTGGGTCCTGCATGGTGTTAAGACTCTTGAATGTCATTGCATCTGTGCCTATCCAGTCCAGAGGAGAGTATTCCATCACGCTGACAGCTCATACCCCATAGATGGAATGAACTATGGAGAATCAAAAATTTGCTAGTCTCTGACCTGCTCCAGGAGGAAACGGCATTTATTTTCTCGATGTGCTAATTGATTTTGGAGATGTAGGCATCGCTAGCAAGGCCAATAGTTATCATCTACCCCTAAGTTGCTCTTGAGATAATGAGTTATCTTCAGAAACTGCCCCTGTTCTATTCGTGACAGTGCTTCCACAATGCTGCTAAGTGCAACATTCTCGAATTTTGCTCTGGGGCTGGTCTATGTCTGCTTCTCTTGATTTTCTGTAATGTAATTTCATAGAATCCCCACAGTGCAGAAAGAGGCCATTTGGCCCACTGAGTCTGCACTGACCCTCTGAAGAGCATCCCTGAACCCAGCACCTGCAGCCAGCACATCCACTACAGCTCACCCATATAACCCACACATTAGGAGCAATTTAGCATGGCCACCTAACCAGCACATACCCAATGCTGAAAAACAACAAAAAAAAACTTCTATGCCATCTTACTTGTTAATTGGGTATACAAGGTAATGATTTATAGAATCCCTCTAATGCAAATGGAGACTATTCGGCCCACCAAGTCTGCACTAATTCTCTGACAGAGCGTCTTACTTGAACCCACCATGCAGTGACCCTCCATTTACCATGGCTAATCTAGATAATCTACACATCTTTAGACACTAAGGGCCAATTTATCATGGCAATCCACCTAATCTGCACATCTTGAGACACAATGGGGCAATTTAGCATGGCCAATCTATCTAACCTGCACATCTTTGGTCACTAAGGAGCAGTTTAGCATAGCCAGTTAATCTTTGGACTGTGGGAGGAAACCAGATCACCCAGAGGAAAGTCAGAGGATATGTAGAATGTAGAGGTAGCTAGATATAGCACTTGGGGCAAATGGGATCAAAGGTTATGGGCGAGAAAGTAGGAGTAGGCTATTGAGTTGGAGATCAGCCATGATCATAATGCAGTAAGAAGTCTCACAACACCAGGTTAAATTCCAACAGGTTTATTTGGTAGCACAAGCTTTCACAGCACTGTTCCATCACCAGGTGATCACCTGATGAAGGGACAGCGTTTGGAAAGATTGCACTACCAAATAAACCTGTTGGACTTTAACTTGGTGTTGTGGAGACTTCTTACTGTGCCTACCCCAATCCAACACTGGCATCTTCACATCATGATCGTGAGGAATGTGGAGCAGGCTCAAAGGGCCAAATGGCCTCCTCCTGTTCCAATCTTCTACATTTCTATGTAACTCACACGGACATGGGGGAGAACATGCAAACTCCACATAAGGAGTTGAATTGAACCAGGGCCCCTGGAGCAGTGAGGCAGCAGTGCTAACTGCTGCGTTACCATGCTGGAAAAGGGAAAAGACTAACTTGCAATTTACTGCCTCCAATGTCATCAGGATGCTCCAAAAGTGTTTCACTATCAATAAAATACTTCTGTTCTTTAGAACTGTATTGATTGTCGACTGTTAGTAACAGTGTTCAAAATTGAATGATCGCTTTCAGGAGGTGAGTAAGTGAGATTGTTACAAATAAGTTTCAATATTTCTGGGTTAGTGAGGCCCAGAAATCACTTTCGGCTCCTGATTGTTACCTATTAACCTCTACTGGGCAGTGTGCACGACTGTTTTTCAAGCAAGAGAAAGACAGAGAGCAGGAACAGGCTCAGGAATTACATACACTCTTGGCGGTTGCAAAACCTACTAGCATTCACTTTGCTTGTGCACGGCACTTTGGGTGACAACGGTAGAGCAATTAATGACCATGGAATTGTACCCGAGGTTAGTGCGTCTCAGGAGAGCATTAACAAAAATGGAGAGAGAGATCTGTACAGAAACCAGAGTGTCAGAGAGGCAATTCAACTTTTAGAGGTTTACGTAAAGCATGAGAAAGGTGCAGGTGCTGTGGAATTGTTGCTGTGTGCATAGCAAGTAGCACAATCCCTCAGGATCTATGTCACAAATGATTCCTGTCCTGAATATGCATTTCACCGTGTTTTCTTAAACAAAGGTTTTAAGGGACCACTGAGTCTAACTGATTAGTGTTAGAAATTCACAGGAGGGTCCTACACTGACATTCACAGACAAGCTGAATTGATGTGAAATTATTAAATATTAACCGCTCACAAAAGCAGCTGAATAAAGTCACCCAGTGCTGAAAAACAATAAAAAAACTTCTCTGCCATGTTATTTTTTGATTGGGTATACAAGGTAATGGTTTATAGAATCCCTCTAGTACAAAAGGAGGCTATTTGGCCCATCAAGTCTTCACTAACTCTCTGGCAGAGCATCTTGACAGAGCCCACCAAGCGGTAACATTCCATTTTACCATGGCTATGTCTACACATCTTTAGACACCAATGACCAATTTACCATGGCCAATCCACCTAACCTGTAAATCTTTGGTCACTAAGGGGCAGTTTAGTATGGCCAGTCAATCTTTGGATCTTTGTATGGAACTGTAGTACCTGGAGGGAACCCACACACACATGGAGAGAACATGCAAACTCCACACAATCACCCAAGGCCAGAGTTGAACCTGGTTTCCTGGCACTATGAGGCAGCAGTACCAACTACTGTACCACCATACTGAATGATTTCAAGCAGGCATTTGAAAAAATGTTTCTGCTTACATCCAAAGCCCTATGCAATAGGTTTGTATGACTGTGTGTGTTGTGTATGTCAGGGTATTTACGTTCTTGAGACAAAGGGAAAATTCTGCGGGTGCAGGAATCTGAAACAAAAGCAGGAAATGTTTTCCACAGATGCTGTCAGACCTGCTGAGATTTTCCAGCATTTTCTGTTTTGTTATTGATGTTCCTCGATAAGCTTTCTCTCTTGCTTTCTTACCACTATTGAATTAACAATCGACTGCCAATTTCTCCCAGAGCCAATTCAGTTGGGATGAAAAACATTTCAATGAGATGCTTCACCCATTCACTGTCTCCATTCACCAGTTTTTTTGACACCGATAACAAGATGGGAAATATAATGTAATACAAGAAGTTGAGTTTAATTCTCTACCGTGCACAACGCATTGAAATTTGCACTTAGCATATAGGCCAGCTTTAATACCCATGCCGAGCAACAAGCCAATTTGCACAAAGCCAAGTGTGACAAACAGTAATGAGATAGTAACCAGATGATTTAAAACTGAGATGAGGAGGGACAACTTCTAGTAGTCAGTAATGAATTTATGGAACTCAATGCCCCAAAGCATAGTGGAGTCTGAATCATTAAATGATCTCAAGAAGGAGATAGATATATTTCTGATTTTAAAAAAGGGCTAAAGGGATATAGGGAATAGGTAGGGAGGTGGATTTGAAACCAGGAAAAGATCTGAATGGCGGAGCAGGCTCGAAGAGCTGAATGTCTACTCCTGTTCCTAATTCCTATCTTCCTAAGATCTATTTTTTGGCAATGTTGACTGAGGGATGAATATCGTCAGGACAATAGGAAGAGCTGCCCCTATTGTCCTTCAGATTAGCACCTTGGAGTCTATTGTACCCACCTAAAAGGACAAATGAAGTCTTAGCTTGACATCTAATCCAAAAGATAGCAGCACTCTCTCAGCACTGCGTTGGAACATCAATTGAGCTTACTTGCATTTGAGACTCGAACCCAAACCTTTCTGACTCAAAGGTGAAAGTGCACCCACTTAGACAACTGACACCTACACTAAATACTCGGATTGAAAGGTGTTTTCAGATCAGCAGATTTAGTACATTCTACATGCAACCCTGTCATCAACATTGTAAGTACTGTGAATACCACAGGGACAGAAGTGACCCTTATGGGACTCCCAACAAACACAAATAATTATCATTTATAACCATCCTTCATTCTCTGTAACAAGCATTTTGTATCCATTCTGCAACTCCTGTCCTCATCCCTTGAGCCTTCACTTCAGCTGTAAGGCTTTTGTGAGAGACCTCATCAAAGGCCTTGTGGAAGTCAAGATATCAAATATACCTTATCCACTAACTTCATTACATCCTGAAAAAAAATCCCAATAAATGTGTTAGGCTCGACTTCCTTTCCATGAACCAGTGTTGGCTTTTGTTTATTACCTTTGATCTTGATAGATGTTCCTGAATTGCATCCTTTATAATAGCCCGCCGTATTTCTTTCCCACTATTGATGTCAAGATAACTAGCCAATAATACCCAGGGTCATGCCTCTGTACTTCCTGGAGGATTGGAATTGCATTAGCTATTTTCAAGTATTCTGGCATTAGTGATATTTCCAATGTACTCTGCAAGATTTATATTTTCCACAGAGCACCTGCATTTACTGCTATTCTCTCCATATTTTCTGCACCAAAGGGCACAAATATAAACCTAATTGCTCAGCTGGTCAAATCCAAATTAAACAAATTCACCAAAAATAAAGTATTTAACCCAGCCACTTCAAACTGTTTTCGTTTAGACAACAACTTGAATTTACACAGCACCTTTAATGGTCTCAAGGCATTTCACGGGAGCGTTACCAAATACAATTTGACAATCAGCCACGTGATTATTTTCAGGGTGTAATGGTAACCAAAATGTGATGGGTTTTAAGAAGCACCTCAAAAGGAGAAAGAGAGTTGGAGAGACAAAGGGATTTAGGGAGGGAATTTCAGAGCTTAGGGTCCACGCAGTTGAAGACATGGTTGTCAATGGTGGAGCAATTAAAATCAAGCTTGCGCAAGAGACTAAAATTGGAGGAGCACAAATATCTTAGAGAACAGGCTTGATCCTTGGCAAACAGCATCCAGGTCGGTCTATCGTATCACAAGTACCAAAATATTGCACACTGTCACATATGCTATAACTTAAGTTTAAAGTCTTTTTATTAACATCACAAATAGGCTTACATTTAACACTGCAATGCTGTTACTTTGAAAATCCCCTTGCCACCACACATTGGTGCCTGTTCGTGTACACTGAGGGAAAATTTAGCACAGCCAGTGCACTGAACCAGCGCGTGGAGAACTCTGGAGTACCCCGAGGAAATTCACACAGACACGGGAGAACGTGCAGACTCCACACAGACAGTGACCCAAGCTGAGGATCGAACCCAGGTCCCCGGTGCTGTGAGACAGCAGTACTATCCATTGTGTCACCATGCCACCCACGATGCCATCATGCTGCACTACTGTGCTGCCCATCTTTTGGTTTATTTTCACACAACCTTCAAAATATAAAATAGGTTGAAATAGGGTGGGGGAATTCTTGTCTACTTGAACAGTGGTCATCAGTAAAACTCAGAGACTACCACTGTCCTGGGCCTGCTAATCATAAAGAAATTGTTATTTCCATATGGTGATTAGCTCTGTGGTGATTTCCCATGTGGAGCTGATTACACTGAAAAAAAGGTTTTTAATTTGATTTGATTTATTATTGTCACATGTATTAGTATACAGTGAAAAGTATTGATCCTTGCAGACTATATAGACAAAGCATACCATTCATAGAGAAGGAAATGAGATGGTGCAGAATGTAGTGTTACAGTCATAAGTAGACTGCAGAGAAAGATCAATTTCATGTGAGGTATTTCCTTTCAAAAGTCTGATGGCAGCAGGGAAGAAGCTGTTCTTGATTCGGTTGGTACACGACCTCAGACTTTTGTATCTTTTCCCTCGATGTCTCAGAGACTCGCAATTGGCTGGACACTTGTCGTGAATCCCACAAAACCTCCGGCTGCTATCTCCCGTCCTGCTGCAGTATTCGAGCAGCGCAGCGAACTGGGAGAATCCCAGCCAATATCTCCAAAAACATAAAACTGGCTGGGAGGTTGATGCAGAGATATTTCAGTGTGATTGGGACAGGTTGAGTGAGTGGGCAAAAGCATGGAGATAATGTGGATGAATTTGAGGTTATCCATTTTGGAAAGGCAGAAAAACAGATTATTATCTGAATGGCTATAAATTGAGAGAGGGAATGTGCAACGAAACCTGGGTGTCCTCGTACACCGGTCGCTGAAGGTAAGCACGCAAGTGCAGCAGGATGCAACGGAGGCAAATCGTATGTTGGCCTTCATAGCAAGAGGATTTGAGTATAGGCACAGGGACATCTTGCTGCAGTTACACAGGGCCTTGCTGAGGCCACACCTGAAATAAGGTGGGTTTCCTCCGGGTGCTCCGGTTTCTTCCCACAGTCCAAAGGTGTGCAGATTAGGTTGATTGGGCATGCTAAAAATTGCCCTTTAAGAGTCATGAGATGTATGGGTTAGAGGGATTAGCGGGTAAATATGGGGGTAGGGCCTGGGTGGGTTTATAGTTGGTGCAGACACAATGGGCCGAATGGCCTCCTTCTGCACTGTCAGGTTTCCATGAAATCATAGTGTGTGCAGTTTTGATCTTCTTATCTGAGGAAGGATATTCTTGCTAGAGAGGGAGTGCAGAGAAGATTTAACAGAAAGATTCCTGGGATGGCAGGACCAACATATGAGGAGAGACTGAGTCAGTTAGGATCATATTTTCTGCAGTTTGAAAGAAAAAGGAGAATCTCATAAAAATCTATAAAATTTTAACAGGACTAGATAGGGTAGATGCAGGAAAGATGTTCCCAATAATGGGGCTTTTCTAAACCAAGGGTTATAGTTTAAGGATAGAGGATAAATCTTGTAGGATGGATATGAGGAGAAATTTATTCACCAAAGAGTGATAAGCCTGTGGAATGCACCATCACAAAAAGTAGTTGAGGCCAAAACGTTGTGCATTTTCGAGGAGTTAGATATAGATCTTGGGGTGAAGGATCAAAGGATATGGGGAAGGTGATATCAGGCAATTGAGTTGGATGATCAGCTACAATCATAATGAATAACAGAGCAGGCTCAAAGGGCTAAATGGCCTACTCTTGTTCCTATTTTCTATGTTTCTACATATGTATACACAGGTTTCCATTCCCAGCCCTTTTCTTGTACAGAACTTATGCAGCTGGATTGACATAAGAATGCAAGGACTAGTGTGAAGCCAATGGTGACCAGCCAAAGGACACCACAAATTGAATGCCAGTTTTTATAACTTTTGATGATGCCGATTAATTTTATTGTTCTCCAACAAGAACTGAAAATAAGTTTAGAGTCAAACCAAATAGTTTCACAACTGGAACACGTCCCAAAGTTAAATTCATCCATAAACTTCCTTGATGTGGTACATGTGCACGCAAGATGTACATCAAATGTTTCAAGTATGCAAAGGTTTTGGAGGGAAGTCTCACCACGGAAATTTCTAGAGAGTAGCAGTTTCAAGTATTAAGAAGCATCACCTTCCGTAGTTCCATTATTTTTAATATCAATAATTAAACAGCCTGGGCAGGTTGAGTGAGATAATTGCAAAATTCATTCCTTCAATTATGGTCAAAAGGTGAAAAAGCTAATCTCACCACCCACAGTAGTGTAAGGGAGCTGAATTGATAGGGTGGCACAGTAGTTAGCACTGCTGTCTCACAATGCCACGGACCTGAGTTCAATTCCTGAGTTGGGTCACTGTCTGTGTGGGGTTTGCATGTTCTCCTTGTGTCTGTGTGGGGTTTCCTCCCAATGTTTGAAAGAAGTGTTGGTTGGGTGGATTGACCCAAACAGGCACCGAGTGTGGCAACTAGGGGAATTTTGCAGTAACTTCCTTGCAGTGTTAATGTCAGCCTTACCCGTGACTAATAAATAAACTTTATTATATAGGCTAGAAGCCTACATATTAGGCAATGGCTGTGGTGCTACTGAAGTGATTCTCACTGTCAGGCTGTGTAACCATCCCAAACGAGCTTTTTTAATGTCATCGCCATTTGTTCTCACTCTTACCGGAAAGAAAATTCAAAAGAAGTGCATGGCAACCAGTAGGATAAGAAACAAAAAAAAATCCTGTAAGTATTAACGAGAACACTTTGTAACTACTTATAGTTTTAAAGAGAGACACAGAGAAGAGATGAGAGCAATTTTAAGTTTCTTTTTAAAAGCTCCCCTTGCTTTGGATCTAACATAGTTTATTTTCTTTGGACCCATGGTAAGAAAACATGCAATTAGCTGAGACATGAAGCAGGGGAAAAAAAAGCGAAACTATATTCAGTTAGAATCCAAATTAAAAGGCCTCCAATTCTGCAAGGTGCTAGGCATTAGTTATGGGGTTCTCAATCTCTGGACAGGGAGATAGCAAGCCATCTTTTATTCTTCCGTTCTTCATTATCTTGTCTAGTGTCCGTCCCTGGTGTAGCTATATTCCTGCATATCTCTCCACAACAGTCATAACTTGGAATTTATTTACCACTGTTTGCACTGAGGACACATTACAGTGTTCAAAAGCTCTCCAAAGTCGTTAAGATTTTTTGCAGTGTGTGCGGAAGTGGCGAAGCATTCAGCGTCTCCATCCCCTTAGAGATCATTTGCTCATTGCGGAGGGAGCATTTGTCAGCATTTACTTCAGCGAGGCTTTTTTTTCTAATTAGCTGGGAAATGTCGTCCTGCTGGTCTTTAGTGTAGGTGGGGAAGCATTAAATTCCGCAGATGGTGGAATTAACAGAAAGGAGTGAGCAACAAAAGCAACCCCACCCCACACACACACACACACACACACACACACCCTTACCCCCACAATGTGAATCCAAAGATAAAATCACAACCCAGGTCAGGAAATTTCCACTTCTCCAGAATTGCGGCACTGTGGCACAGTGGTTTATACTGCTGTCTCATAGCACTAGGGGCCTGGGTTCAATTCCTGGCTTGGGTCACTGTCTGTGTGGAGTTTGCACATTCTCCCCATGTCTGTATGGGTTTCCTCCAGGTGCTCTGGTTTCCTCCCACAATCCAAAAGATATTGTCCATGCTGAATTCTCCTTCAGTGTAACCCGAACAGGCATCAGAATGTGGAAACTAGGAGATTTTCACAGTAACTCCATTGCAGTGTTCATGTAAGCTGACTTGTGACATGAATTAATAAACTTAAACTTTTGCGGAGAATCTTGGGTTTGCACACAAGTGGGGTTTCCACTCGCTTTCAATAAAGTTAAGGCCATGGCACAGATCTGGCGCAGCTCCCTGGATAATCCCAGTCCCCCTTATCCAAATGCCCTTACTCCTTGGCTCGATTGTCAAATTGGCTTCCTGAGTCGGCAAACACTGGCTTTCACCCTGGGGTTTTTAAGCTGAATTTAAGAGTTCTGTCATTAAGCGCCGAGACGCACCAGGAACCTTGCACAAACCAAACTGCTCTCTACTGCAAAGCAGCAAGGTGAAGGCATCCACAGCTGAATAGTCCATCTAGGCTAACTACCAACAAAGAAAAATTGAATTTCTTGAAGAATAGCCTTGAATGCCTGTGGATTGGAGGCTTCCAAAGAGGAGATGGAGGAAATTAACTTCACACCTCCAGTCACTTAACTACCCTGTAATGTCAGGTTAGTGGCACTTAGTTAGGCAAATGTTAGGTAGAGAAGGGGTAACTCTCAAAGCCCCTGATGCAAGGATTTGAGGCTTTGTCTTTAGACAGGACCTTACTTTAAATCTCGCGGGAATGGAAAAACAGTCCCCCTGAAAACAGTGGAAATTGGAGGAGAGAAAGTGTCCATTTGTTAGTATTTGTCATCACCCCAAAGTGTCTCAAAAGGCTTCACGGCCAGTGAAGTATTTTTGAAGCCTGGTCATTTTTGCAGTGTAGGAAGCAAGGCAGCTGATCCATGCACAGCAAGACCCTACAAACAGCAATATGATAATGACTTTTTTTAAGAATTGTCGGCTAAGGGATAAATATCAGTTAGGATAATGAGGGCAGTTCTCCAGCGCTCCTTCAAATAGTGTCGCTGGGTCTTTTAATCCAACTAAAAGGGGCAAGATTTAACCTATTGTTTGAAAGACAATGGCTGGAGTCTTGCCACTGTTCACGTCAGTGGGAGTTTCCCTTCACACTGCATTTGGCTAGCTGCCAATCTCACCCAGCTCACTGCAGCAGGAGTGAGGCATGAACAGCCAGTAAGAGTCCAATGCCACAAAAACTACTGCCATAACTTTGCACACAAGTGTAGCTTTTGCCATCATGTCTTTACAGTGGGTCTCAAACCCCTGATCTTCTGCCTTAGATCTCGCAGTGTCGCCATTTGACTGGGATGGGCACAGTAAGAAGTCTCACAATACCAGGTTAGAGTCCAACAGCTTTACTTGGAATCGTGCATTTTTGGAGTGCTGCTCCTTTGTCGCGTGAAGGAGCAGCGCTCTGAAAGCTCATGATTCCAAATAAACCTGTTGGACTTTAATGTGGTGTTGTGAGACTACTTCTCCCTTAGAGGTGAGCTTTAACCCTTGGTCTAAAAGTAATGACTACATTTGTTCAGGTATGCAGTCATCAACGCCCAAGTCATCAACAATTTAACTTCATTGACACCAATTGCATGCCTCAGCAATGCAGGTTGCAGACACTGAGCAGCCAGGTTTCCGCTGTAACCTGTAGCTCTACTGCACCTATCGTAGTGTGTACACCCACACCGAGCTGCAAAGGATACGACAATGTCAGTGGCTATTAGCTAACGTAAGCCTGACACTGTGACAGAAGTGCTGCCTTCAGTTTAACAAGCACTGTCAAAATTACAGATACTGTAGCTCAAATGAATCTTAATCAAAGGCACGAATTTTTAATCTCCACTCCCCCACACCCCACCTCAGTAGCAGTGCACAAAAGCTGCAATATGTACCATCCACATGATGGATTAGCAGCAACTCGTCAAGGCTTCTTTATTAGCACCTCCTGTTTGGGGTCCTGAACCAACTGTAAAGACTAAGGTAGCAGATGCATGAGAACAGCACCATCTGCAAGTTCCTCGCCACCCTGATTGGCATCCCTTCACCATTTCTGAGTCAAAGTTCCGGAACCATCATTTTCCACATTACCCCACGCCCCCTCAGAGTGCTTTAGAGTGTACCTACATGCTCTGCAGTGGTTCAAGAAAACAGCTCACCACCACCTCCTCCAGGGCAATGAATGCTGGCTCAGCCAGTGATATCCACATCCTCTGAATGAACATAAAGCATCGGGGGTAAGGAATTAGCGGGTCACTTAACATCGCACCTGATTTCAGTCGAAAAGAAAATGGAGCCTGGTGGAAAACAAGCTGCCAAATTATAGTTATTTTTATTTCATCCTGTGGCCTACGATTCTGCCTCTGATAAAAAAAAGTGAACAAAACACACTCTCTCCACAGTGCATCTCTGGCATGTGGCATTTGCTTTAACCCTGCTGATGGGCAGAACCTTTGAAGTCATAATCCAGGATATTATTAAACTAGAAAGAGTGTAGGAAAGATTTACTAGGATGCTCCTGGGACTTGATAGGTTGAGTTATAAGGAGAGGCTGGGTAAATTGGGACATTTTTTCCCTGAAGTGTAGGAAGCTTAGGGGCGATCTTACAGGGGTCTGTAAAATAATGAGGTACATAGATCAGTCAACATCTTTTCCCAAAGGTAAGGGAGTCTACAACTAGAGGGCATGGGTTTAAGGTGAGAGGGGAAAGATACAACAGATTCTGAGGGGAAATGGTTTTACACAGAGAGTGGTGAGTGTCTGGAATAAGCTGCCAGATGTAGACATAGGGGTGGGTACAATTTTGTCTTTTAAAAAGCATTTGGATAATTATATGGGTAAAATGGGTATAGAGGGATCATGGGCCAAACACAGGCAATTGGGACTCGCTTAGTGGTTAAACAAAAAGGGGATAGCACGGATAAGTTGGGTTGAAGAGCCTGTTTCCATGCTGTAAACCTCTACGACTTGAGTATAATTTTAGCTGGAGAAAATGAAATGCAGCAAATTCAATCAATGGACATGATTGGAAAAGCATTGCAAACTTAAGTGAATATCAGTGAGCTTAAAGTCAATTGTAGGGTAATTAATGATTATAATGCAGACAAACTGAGAGAAGTTCTGCAGAGAGCGGCACAGATGTGATGGAGACATGGACCAAGTCTTTTTTTTTGACTGGCATTTGACAGCAACTGGCATTTATATCATATCTCCATCACAGTAAGAACACCCCATGGCTCCTCATGGAAGCATCAAACAAAACTCAACACAGAGCCATAAAAGGAAATATTAGGACAGATGATCACAAGTTTTCTTCATGGAGCTTACTTTTAAGTAGTGCCATAAAGGTGGAGGTAGAGAGATTTCAAGAGAGAATTCCAAATATCTGGGCCTGGGAAGATGAAGGTACACTTGCCACTCACTCTTCACAGATGCTAGCTGATCTGTCATGTGTTTCCAGCATTTTTGTTACGTATAACATAGCTCTCTCAGGATAGAAATGGATGCAGCATAATTCTAACACATCAACATATATATGTACTAAAGTCAGATATGATTAAGGAGGCAGACGCTAAACTAGAGTAACCATATAACAACACAAACAGAAAATGCTAGAAAATCTCAGCAGGTCTGACAGCAACTGTGAAGAGAAAATAGAGCCAATGTTTCAAGTCCTCTCTCCACAGATGTTGTCAGACCTGCTAAGATTTTCCAGCATCATCTGTTTTTTTATCAGATTTGAGCATCCACAATATTTTGCCTTCACCTTATAACAAGTTGTGTATTAAACAAGACTAACAATTGACACAGATATCCCTAATAACGCACAGCATTAATAGGTAGGATATCCTGTTATTCACATTTTTGGCTATATGTTAGAGCTTGCCAGGCCAAAATTGGTTCCCTTGGTTTTCTAAGTGCAGCAGCGAGTACTCTTGAAAATAAATTAATTGGCTGCAGTCTTGCAATATGTAGTAGAAATGCAAGTTCGTTTCATATTAATAAGGGAATGTAATTTATGCAAACTACACCAAAAATAAGGATTTGCAATTAGCAATAGAATTCACAAGATGAGAAAGAGAAGTGAAAAGGGAGAATTTGGGAAGGCAATGTAAGCCATATAAATAGAGCATTTCTTTCCCCATTACATGAAATGATAAATATCTCCACATGTACAACAACCATAATTCACCCACAGATGCATCGTTTGTGAATTTCTCGGTTGGCCTAGCTTGTGAATACATTTATCATGTGTCGCAATTGGCTGGAATATATCCTCTATTTATAATTTTAAAAGAGAGGTATTTTCAAAGGGTACGTATTGTGCTGTAAATTAAACATTGCTTGCAAAAAAAAACACTGACAAACATGATTTAGAGCTCAGTTTGTATGGACATCTACAGGACATTGACCTCAGAGTCAGGAAGAAAATGTTTTAATGGCAAAAAAAAGCTCACAGGGGTCTTAGTGAAGGGCAATAGAGGTGTAACAATTAAAACTAAATATTCACTGCATTCTCCGGTCACTGCAGCAGAACGGGAAAATCCCGCCAACTGCAACATTCCGTGCTTGGAATATCAGATTTGTGGTTTTGAGATGATTTTATTGTCCTGGTTATCAGGAGATTTGTCCGTGCGCCAGATTCTCCAACTTCTCTGCAGTGTGAGTGTGGCGTGAATGACTGACAAAAATGTGTCCCTTGTGTTACATCACGATACAATGGAAAATGCCATTCCCAATTGCATCCCCCCTTCAAAACCAATGGAAAACTCAGGGGAGTTGGTGGTGTGGTGATAATCTCACTGGATTGTAGTCCAAAGGCCCAGGCTAATGCTCTGGGATCAGAACTTTGAACCCCGCCATGGCAGCTGCTAGAATTTAAATTCAATGGATAAGATCTGAAATAAAGTTTATTTAGTGTCACAAGCAAGCATACATTAACACTGCAATGAAGTTACTGTGAAAATACCCTAGTCACCACACTCTAGTTCCTGTTCAGTTACACTGCAGGAGAATTTAGCATGCACCTAACCAGCACGTCTTTTGTACTGTGGGAGGAAATCCACTCAGACACAGGAAGAATGTTCAGGTTCTGCACAGATAGTGAAGCAAGCTGGGAATCGAACCCGAATCCCTGGCGCTATGAGACAGTAGTGCCACTCACTGTGCCACCATGCCTCAGTGATAATGACCATGAAACTATCACTAAAGCCATTTGGTTCCCTATTGCCCTTCTAGGGTTGGAAATCTGCCTTCCTGCCCTGGCCTGGCCTAGTTTACAACTGACTCTAGATCCATTGGTAATGAAGTTGACCTTAACTGCCCTCTGAAATGGCTTACAAGCTATTCAATTCAAGGTCTATTAGGGGTGGGCGTATGTCATGCAAAAAATGTAACGGGATCTTTATTGTGCTACTCCTGAACTGCAGATGATTAATGTTGATCCTGTGTACTTGAAGTGATAAGTTGTTCTTATGTCCAGATACCAACCAGTGATGTCCTTCATTCTGATGAATCACTTAACCCTTCGATTTTGGGGTTGAGTCAGTGGTTATCAATGGCTTGACTTACATTTTCATGACTGATATTAGGATGCAAATCCTCGAATAGGACTGTGGTTTTCCAACTCAGTAATGTTCAAAGGGAAAACCAATCATCCATGACATTCTGTGTAGGAATATCGCAGCAGAACATTATCCCACTCACTCCTTTGCACTGGCCCCAATTTGTGTCACTGATCTCAGGGAATATTTTCCAGCTGTGTGTTAAAGGAATGCTGCCCTGTCTCTTTCACAGGATGAATGGAAAAAACCATTTTGTCCTCAACCTAACTTTCTTACTGTAAGCATAATATTGCAGATGCTGGAATCTGAAACAAAAACAGAAATTACTGGAAAATCTCAGCAGATCTGGCAGCATCTGTGGAGAGAGAGATCATGGAGTTAATGTTTCTTGTCTGAAGCATTCATATGGAGTCAAAATATTAACTCCCTATTCTCTCGCCACAGATGCTGCCAGACCTGCTGAGTTTTTCCAGAATTTTCTGTTTTTGTTTCCTATTGTAACCCTTGGCATCCTCTTTCAAAGAAAAACAGTGCTTGCGTTTATACAGTGCTTTTCACAACTTCAGGATATGCAAAGCGCATTGTAGGGAATCATGGAGTCCCTACAGTGCAGAGGAAGGCTATTCAACCTATCAAGTCTACAACTTGTCTCCAACAAAGCATCTTACACAGGCTCTATCTCTGTAACCCCATGTATTTAACCCGCTAATCCCCCAAACCTATACATCTTGGGACACTGAGGGGCAATTTAGCATGGCCAATCCACCTAAGCTTTACACCGTTGGACTGTGGGGGGAAGCCGGAGCACCTGGAGGAAATTCATATAAATACGGGGAGAACATGCAAACTCCACATAGACAGTCACCCAAGGCCAGAATCGAATCCAGGTCCCTGGCACCATGAGGCAACATGCTAACAACTGTGCCACCACATTGCTCATAAGAAGTACTTTTGAACTGAGGTTACTAAAAGTACAGCAGTCAATTTGCGCACAGTAAGCTCACACAAACAGCAATATGATAATGAACAGATAAGCTATGTTTTTTGTCTCCCTGAGTGATGTTATCTGAGAATAAATGTTGTTCGGGACACCAGAAATAATTTCACTGCTCTTTTTTACATCTGTCCAAGACCCGGAAGAAGATCTAATTTCCTCCCCACCAACTTTATGTCAAACACCCAGGGTGGAATTCTCCACCAAGGATATCCCTTTGAGTGTAACATCAACTTGGCTGTTTTCAAAATGCGTATCATATTTTCATATCACCCAAACATCTGTTGGTAATTTCACCCTGCAAGAGGTCTAAAAGTTGGAAATTCCCACCCATCAATGGCATTTCACATTCTCCACCTGCTAAAATTCTAGTGGCGGGTGGGATGGAAGAATTCCGGCCCCAATGTCCGAGAAAATGACCATGGCAAATCATCAAAATAGACAATGAGATTGTATGAATTAATCACTGGTCCTGTGGCTACAGCACAGACAGTACTCGATATCCTAGCAGCAGTGCGCACAGCAGGAAGTGAGACTCTACTCAATATAAAAAAGGCTGATTTAACATCCCTTTAAGATTCCATGAAATGCAAGGCAAGAATGAAAGGGAAGACTTGCTTTAAATGTGTTTGAGGAACGTTCAGTCAAAATCGATGAGCAAACTTCAATGACAATTTCATACGAGCTGGAGGTAAATGTGCCATTAAGGTTCTTGCAGCAGCTACAGTGAAAGGCACATTGTGTGGGTAGTATCTTTTTTCGTATACATATATATACACATGTATGTATCGGGGGCACTGATTTCATTAACATCACACATCACAGCAACTCCCAAACTCACCACTGTGGCCCTGTCGTGGATTCTGGCCAATCGCAAGACAGATTAAGGAAGCCTGGCTGTTGATGAAGCGGTAACATCAGACAGTTCCATGTTCGCACAGGCAGGATGTGATTTACTGACTGAACGCTGTGCATATAGCTTCAAGCCCACATCAGTTCAAACCTTCCTGCCTTCAGAAAACAATCAGAGACAAAACTCCCCACTTCACTCTGAGATCACAGTGATGAGCTGGGTGGCTCAACGATTAAACTTGCTCCCTTCAAAATAAGTAGAAGAAAGAAAAGAAACTGGGGCACAAAGATCACAGTAAGCAGATAGAGAAGTGGCAACAGTTAAACTGGTTTCGAAATTATTTTGCGCCCTTAAATTAACTCATTTGATCACCGAAGCTAGCCACAAGATGGCTGTAGGATATCCCTCTGAGTGTAACATCAACTTGGCTGTTTTCAAAATGCGTATCATATTTTCATATCACCCAAACATCTGTTGGTAATTTCACCCTGCAAGAGGTTTGAATGCTGGCTGTTATGAGGAGTCAAAGGCAATGGAGCAAAACACTGATTAACTCGTCATTACCGACCTTTTCCAAATGAAGTCGGAGACTGTCTGTAGCCTTGTACACTGATCAATAAAACATTATCCCAGACCTCGCAAGGTTCAAGTGCTGCTGAACTCAAAGTCTAAGTCAGTGCTTGTATCTCTTATCAACAAGCCAACGCCAGAGTGTGTGTACACATGCTGGTAGACTAAGCTGGGGAGTGACATCTTTTCCCTTCCTACCTATGCTCCCCAGAGAACCCAATCGCGACAGCATTTTTATAATGCCTTTAACATCCCAAGGCATTTCACAAGAGTGAAATCAGATTTCTTAAAATCAGGGAACTTTAGGACAAACTCATCAACAGCATAACCAATTGGGAACAGGAGAAGGCTACTGAGCCTCTCGAGCCTGCTCTGCCTCCAATAAGATCATTGTAACTTCAACCCCACCTTCCTGTCTTCTCCCAATAACCTTTCACCCCCTTGTTAATCAAGAATGTATCTGCTCTGCCTTAAAAATATTCTGACCCTGCTTCCATTGCCTTTTGAGGAAGAGAGTTCCAAACACTCACAATCCTCTGAGACAAAAAGATTCTCTTCATCTCTCTCTTAAATGAATGACCCCTTTTTTTTTAAATAGTTCGAGATTCTCTGAAAGGAGGAAACATCTCCACATCCATCCTGTCAATACAACATGGGATCTTAAAGGTTTTGCTTCAAGGAACCTCTGACTCTTCGAAATTCCAGTGGTCACAAACAGAACCTCTCCAACATTTCTTCATAAGATAACCACCCATTCTTGGTATTAATTTAGTAAACCTTCTCTGAACTGCTTCTAAGCCTTTTACATCTTCCCTTATAAGGCGACCAATACTGTAACTGATACTCCAGATGTGGTCTCACCAATGTGCAACTGAAGCATGACCTCCCTCCTTGGTCAAGAGGTTTTAGGGAGTGTCTTAAAAGAGCAGAGAGAAGTGAAGGGATGGGGGGGGGGGGGGGGGGGGGGGGGGGGGGGGGGGGGGGGGGTAGGAATTACAGAGTTTAAGGTCAAGATGACTTCGACACAGTTGCATTAATTGAGGAGAAAAGTCATCTGAAAATGTTGAGTTTGAAGGAGGCGGGAGCAGGAGGTGAGGTAGAAAATGTAAGATATTGTTGCAACTGCCTTGAGAAATGTTGATATTATTAAAGAGAATTTTTAAGCTTGAATAGTACTTTCTATCTGGAAACATAAAAAATGTCAACCTTCTGCAGAGAAACTATGTGGACCATAGAGGTTTACATACTCTTTCACATCTGGAATATGGCTTTGAATCTATTTCAGATAGGATCAAAGGCCTTTCTCTCTCTTGTGGCAATTTGCATCCCAATAGTTCAGCCAGAGTTCACACTATATTGTCAAACTGGTGCCTTGTGTTTGCTTATATCTAAGATGGGAGTAGGAGGTTGAAGATGTTGTTGAGCTAAGCTGCCTTACTAACCTATTTTTACTGCCTATTTACCTATTTAACCTATTTACCTGCCTTACTGCCTAAGCTAAGCTGCTTAAGATCCATCCCTTCCATTGCAATGGATGTGGGCATGATTGACAGATATGTGATTATATAGTATAGGGTACATAGAATACATACAGTGAATACAAAATATATGGAAATCTACTGCCACTTCCAAGTTATGAGGTTAAAAAAATTGTTAAAGCTTTAAAATAAAAGCAAGCTACTGGGATGTCCAAAGAATCCCTAAAGTACAGAAGGAAACCATTTAGCTGGCAACGGCAACAGTCCCAGCCATGCCCTACACCACCCCCCTCCACAACCCAGCAAATTTATCCTGCTAACCCCCTGATACAAAGGGGCAATTGAGTATGGCCAATCAATCTAACTTGCGTATCTTTGAAGTGTGGGAGGAAACTGGAGAACCCGCAGAAGCCCTATGTGAACACAGGGAGAATGTGCTAACTCCATATAGACATTTGTCCAAGGTCAGAATTGAAGCCAGTTCCTTGGTGCTGTGAAGCAGCTGTGCTAATCACTGTGTCAGTTTATGCAGGTTGGGTTGACTGGCCATGCTAAATTGCCTTAGTGTTCCATGTTGTATAGGTTAAGGGGATTAGTAGTGTAAATACGCAAATTTATTGGGATAGGGCTTGGCTAAAGCTGCTTGATTGGAGAAATGGTCCAGACCCAGAGGACAGAATGGCTTCTTTCTGCACTATAGCAATTCTATGATGTAATAATGCAAGCACATAGAGAGTTAAGAGAATTGCGAGAATTGCCATGATTCTAATGTTCTGATAGTCAATAGACATGTGTCATCACAGGTATTTTCCAAACTGCTTTTGAAAAGAGGGTGCTCACTCACGAACAGCATTGATCGTGCATTTTATTCAGTGCATCTCCGGCACATCTAGAGATGAAACCAATGAGAGCTTAAATAACTTCCAAATCTTGGTCAAATGCCTCTATTGGCGTACAGCCAATTCGATAGAATATAAAGGAGAGTTGCCTGCTTCTACCAAGTTCTTCAGCAAGCCCATGTTGGGCCCAAGTTCTTTGCCACTCCATAGGAATCCAGAAGTTAGATGCAGAACTGAATGGCACATTAAGATTTATTCTTTCCTAAACATTCCACATTGAGAGATGTTTATTGGATTTAGTTCATTCAACTTGAAAGGCTAAAATCTTTTTTGCAGATGTTACACAGGGAGAAAAAACATTCAGAGGCCATTCCAGTACTTCATTACCTTTTATTTTGTTCTTTGTTCTTTCCTTAACCTTGCCAATTTTCTTCAGTCTTTCATTCCTGAGCGTGTCAACTTGTTGTTGAGATAAAGTCCCATGGGTCCTATATGTTGTCCAAGCATCTACTCTTCCTGTGTTAGCCAAGACAAAGAGTAGTTCTCTACCCTTGATGTCCCATTTACTAAGTATTTCATTAGCTGTGGGAGCACTTTGGGACATCCTTAGGTTATGCAAGTTGTTATGCAGATATTCATTTTTGTTTTCTTTGCCCTTCATCAGTCAGCAGCCGATGACAAAGAGGATACAATGAGCCACTTCCCTGGAACTCCAACTAGGGAACAAGTCTGGCACAGGGGAAAGAGGAAAGAAACTGATGCTTGGAATGAAGAGGAAAGTGTGTTAGGTTCAGTGAATTACTGTCACAGCATTATAAATCCTAGTAAACGCACCACATAAACCCAGTGGCTACAAGACTAAGTCAGAGGCAAGGAATACTGTAGTGAGTAACTCACCTCCTGACTCCCTAAAGCTTATCCACTGTCGACAAGGCATAAGTCAGGAGTGTGATGGAATACTCCCCGCTTCCCCTGGATGGGTGCAACTCCAAGAAGCTTGACACCATCCAGGACAAAGAGGCCTACTTGACAGGCACAACATCTAAAAATAGCCACCACGGCCCCCCTCCACCCCCGGCATTAACGCTCAGCAGCAGTGTGTGCGATCTACAAGATGCACTGCAGCAATTCACCAAAAATCCTTAGACAGCACCTTCCAAACCCATGGCCACTTCCATCTCAAAGGACAAATGCAGCAGATATATGAGGTCACCGCCATTTGCAGGTTCCCCTCCAAGCCAACTCACCATCCTGCCTTGAAAATATATCGCAGTCGTTGGGTCAAAATCCTGGAATTCCCTCCTTAATGACATTGTGGGTCAACCCACAGCACATAGACTGCAGCAATTCAAGAAGGCAGCTCACTACCACATTCTCAAGGGCAAGCGGGAATGGCAATAAATGCTGGCCAGCCAGTGAAACCCATGTCCCATGAAGGAATAAAAAAATGAAAGCAGTATTCTAATTGAGAAATGGGCTATGGCATTTTCCGATGTGGCATCCTTTTCTCATTGCAAGGTTTCACCTTGGTACATCTGGTCAGTTAAAGCTTGTTCTGATAGTGTTCATTACAATGCAATGCCATCCACAGTTGTAATAAGGAGAGGAAATCTGCCTTAATAACTCTTCCACCTGCTTACTGAATTTGGCTTTTGCTTTCCCTCACAGTTTCTTCAATGTTAGTTCAGCTATTCTGTCTAACCTACTGCTGATTGCAAACAGAATTTTTATTTTTATTGTCCCTAAACGTTCCAATTCAAACAGAACTCGAGCTGGTTGACGCACTTCGCGGAGGCTGTCAAGTTCAATCCTGTTGCTGTTTATTTGGTTCTGAAATTTATGTCTCCCCAGAGTTTAATCCTGAGCAGGCATCTCCTGAACCATTTTGAACAAAGTTCGAGTGTGCTATTCTTCTCTCGGGGTTGTGCCAATTCAAGTCCTCGATCAAAAGAAAAAGCATCTTCATATCTGAAGCTAACACCCAGAGCACAACACAAACTTATATTTAGGCTCGAGGAGCTGAATTTTACTGCTTCATGAAATCAATATATTTTATAATCTTGTGGTATCGTATGGTTAGATTATACACAGTCATAGAATGACATTTGGTGTATCCTGAAGTAAATCATTCTCAAGGAGATGCCTGGGAGCTTTGCAAAGCAAATTTTCCCACTTTTAATCTTGTGAGAGTCAGTAATCATTTCAGCGTTGTAAGCTTTTATTTCTCTCCCCGTTTTTTCTGATCATATCTGCAGCTGTGACCCAGAAATAGCTTCAGTTATGCAGATAATGGTCATTGGAAGAATGAGAGGGGTCCTCATAGAAACTTATAAAATTCTAACAGGATTGGAGATGATAGATTCAGAAAGAAGGCTTCCCGGATGGTGGGGGAGTCCAGAACTGGAGCTTATTGGTTGATGATAAGGGGTAAACCTTTTAGGACTGAGATGAGGAGAAATTTCTTCACCTAGAGAGTTTTTAAAGTTTATTTATTAGTGTCAAAATTAGACTTAGATTAACACTGCAATTAAGTTACTGTGAAAATCTTCAAGTTGCCACACACTGATGTCTGTTCAGGTACACTAAGGGAGAATTTAGCACAGCCAATGCACCTAATCTGCAAATATTTGGAGAAAGTAACTGAGGCCAAAACGTTGTGTGATTTCAAGAAGAATTTAGATACAGCTCTTGGAGAATAAATGGATCAAGGGATATGAGGGAAAAGGGGATCAGGATATTGAATTTGACAATCAGCCATGGTCAAACTGAATGGCGGAGCAGGCTTGAAGAGCCAAATGGCCTCCTCCTGCTTCTAAATTTCTAAATTTCTATGAAAGGTCCAGCCTGCTATATGGAAGTTGGGGTTGGTAACTCAATGTGGAGAAAGACCATATTGGAGGGGGTTGATAGAGGGTGGAGGCATGATTAAGTTACATGCTTGAATTTTACTTGACAAAATGTATCGAGGTGATACCTTGCACAGAGAAAAGAATGGCACTTTGGAAAATGCCATAGCCCATTTCTCAATGAAAACATTGCCTTCCTTGCCAGGATTTGTAATGCTGTGATAGCAATTCATTAAATTAATACATTGCTTTTGCAACGTGGATTGACTCTCAACTGCCCTTGGGCAACTAGGGATGGGCAATAAATGCTGGCCAGCCAGCGACGCCCATGTCCCATAATGAATAAAAAAAACTCACATCCCACAGATCCATACAGTCCTGCTATCTTAATAGATTTCTTGAAGAAATTACATGGATATGTTTATTACACAGCAACCATGTGTGGTCTAAGACTATATTTTTGACTCCTGTTAAAAAGACTTTTGTTTTTGAAATGAGATTCTTTGGCAAACTCAGTGAGCTGGTGTGAAATTCCTTTGCTGCTTTAGTGGGAGCATTAATTTATTAATTTTGAGTCTCCATAGAACTGGTGAAGAAAAACATTTCATACGAGCTTGTTAACCATTCAAATGCTAATATTTGAAGTGCCTGATTTCAAATATAGAATTGTACACATACACGCGACAAGATACATACGTCTGCAAGTGTGAAGTTCTAAGATAAGCTTTAACCTATTCTCTAGTGATTCATTTCATCGCGAGTTCTGCAAATGGCATGAGATCATCGGTTATTTACTGTTAAAGTTTGATGAGAAGTATGAAAGATAATAGGCAATGTACATTAAAGAGACAAAGCCATTTATTAAAGGTGACCTGAAAGGCATCATTAAAATCATGAAGGGTTTGATAGAGATAGACATGACTAAGATGTTTCCATTGTTCAAAGTAATGCTCATCAATATAAGAACAGTCACTACAAATAATCTATTTTTAAGCATATCTTCATTCACACTTTTTTTCTCTGTTGGGGAACAGTGGGGAAGTGGCGGAAGGATTCCAAAGCTGATTATCATCGGTTGATCTACACTAATAATTCTCCTTCAAATCACAGAGTTATAGAGGTTATATATGGAAACAGGATCTTTGGTCCAATTTGTCCATGCTGCCCAATTTTTGCCATTAAGTTCATCCTAATTGGTCCATATCCCTCAATACCCAACTTACCTATGTAACTGTCTAAATGCTTTGTAAAAGTCAAAATTGTACCCACCTCTACTACTGGCTCTGGTAGCTTGTTCCATACAGTCACCACCCTCTGTGTGAAAAAATTGCCCCTCATGTTAGCCTCCTTCCATGGCTACAAGTCCTGATGCAGGACTTGAACCTGGAATTTCTGGCCAAAAGTAGGGACGGAGACCAGTGCAGACCTCCTGATAAATCCAGTAAGAAACATGAGGGGGGGGATGAGGGGGAAATTTTCTCATTCTGCCCACCACGGGAATTGTACCACGTGGGGGATATTGGGGATGGGGACAACACCATGCAAAAGTCCGTTGATGTTGGGGATTTTCCAATTTTAGGGAAAGCGCAGCTGGAAAATCCTGTCCAGAAAAGACTATTTACCCAGAGGATGGTTAGAGTATGGAACTCGTTACCACTGGGTCTGGTTGAGATGCGTAGAATCGTAGAATCCCTACAGTTCAAAAAGAGGATATTCAACCCATCGAGTCCATATCAACTCCCCAAAAGAACACTCCCACCCAGTCCCACCCCTCCACCCTATCTCCATAACCCTGCACATCTATCTTGGCTGATCCATCTAACCTGCATATAACAAGTCAGTAAAGCCCCAGAGCACTATAGGCTGCTCTTTCCTTTGAGAGAGAGAGGGAGAGCTGACTGGTAGTGATTTAACCTGAGGATCACCACACCTCAGGCAAGGGGCAAGGTTTAGAAAGCAGGGCCTTCATTGATAACCTCAGCTGGTATGTCAATTGAGCCCGTGCTGTTGGCGTCACTCTGCAACACAAACCAGCTGTCCAGCCAACTGAGCGAAACCGATGCCCAGGTGAATGGCACAGATTCAATTCAGGGGAAACTTGGTAAGTGAAGGAGAAAAGAATAGAAGGATATGGCGATAGGCTGAGAATGAGAGGAGGCTCTTCATGGTAGGACGTCATTAACATTTTGTAAGTCTATCTCCCAACAAGCAACGGGCAAATGGACAGCCTGCTCGGCAGATCCATGAGGCCAATAACAGCTGGAATCCATAATCGGTGATCCTTAAGGATGGTTCCGTGGAACCGAGGAGAGAGATTGGGAAGAAGGGGAGGCCCACAATTAAAGTTCTGGAGTGGGTGGGAGAGGGGGATGTTGGCAATTCTTAGGAGGGGCCGGCGATCGAGGTGAGGGAAAACCAACTGAAATATCTTAATGAAGCTTCAATAGTGGGCCTCTTAGATGTTCCAATATCCATCAGTACGAAAAGGAGAGACTAGATGCATGGATGGTGAAATGGGTTCACATTCCACATATCTTGACCATTTAGAGCCTTTCCCAGACTATCTCCCACCCGTCACATCGAGGCCTGAGTGTTAAAATTGCACTGTGTGGTATCCTTTTCAATGAACTCAATCAAATATTGCACAGAATTTCATATGGCTGGGGTTACTAGCATTTATTACCAATGTTGCATGGTACAATTTCAAGTCCACAGGGATTATCACACACAAGATATTGCGGGGAGGGGGGAAATCAAAAATAATACATCGGATCAATTGCAGCTAAATGACTAATCAATAAAGTACTATTTCTGTTAGCATTGGAAACTGAAAGACCCAAATCCATTTCTCTCTACACTCATTAACTAAAGCTGTGAATTACCCTTATATCAGCCAGATGCATTCATTTTAACCAGATTTTTAAATCAAATCGCACTGACCGAAATATCTTTCTGTTTTTCTACAATTTTGCTAAATTACACTCAAAGAGGTGTGAGGCAATGTAGATTTAGGAAGCATCTCAGTGCAGTTAAAAATATCTTGTGCGCGGGGCACGAGGTACAGATATTTGACAATGCTGGAGGAGAGAGCAAAGTTGTGGAGAATCTGGTTATTTATTACAGTCAAAGCTGTGTTACCAATGTTGTAGAGTTCTGCAGAGCCCAGACTGAAGGTTGCACTTGTTTGTTGTGGTCATGAATATTTAACACAACTTTTGCATGTATTGCCCATTAGCTGGAGAGCCTGCGGTGAACTGCCACTAGTTAACAGGGCTGTAAAAACCCAACGCTCAAACAGAGACACAGAGAGGTGTGAGGAGTTGAAATAGACACAGGAACCCGTGAGAAGGAGCCTCGGGTTAGTTACTCTCTGACAGAGCAATAAAAGCAGAAAATAATAACAAACACTCGGCAGGTAGGGCAGCATCTTCTAGAGGGGGAAGCAACGTCAATGGGCTGAATTTGATGAGTCAGACTCGCACACAGTGGGGGAAGCACAGTATGCAGTGAGAGGTTTCTGCAGCTCGGTATCTCAGACATGCTTTTTGCACCACACTTCCAGGTTTCCTGACCTAATAGAGTGAGTCGGTGTGATAACAATTGGTATCACTCTGACTCTTACTGCTCCTCCATTTAAAGGGGCCAGGTAAGGATCAGAACTGAAGGATTGTCAAATTGTCAGAGACTTCACCGATGGAGTCTCAATGTGGAAAGGTAGAACTACGTTTCTCACGCCTGTCCCCGGACATCATTCTCCTGGCTATCGGGATATTCCAATCTCAGTGGACAGGAAGAAGGAGCCTGCTGAGTGATTAGTGGTGAAACATAGAATCATAGAAGATAGGAGCAGGAGGAGGCCATTTGTCCCTTCCAGCCTGCTCCACCATTCATGGCTGATCATCCAACTCAATTGCTTAATCCTGCTTTCTCCTCATATCCCATTCATCCTAAGTATAAAAACATAGAAGGTTGACAGCGGGTGGACGTTGCCTCAATCCTGCGTACAGTGCTGCAAGATTTGATTTGATTTGATTTATTATTGTCACATGTATTAACATACAGTGAAAAGTATTGTTTCTTGCACGCTACCCAAAGCATACCATTCACAGAGAAGGAAACGGGAGAATGCAGAATGTACTATTATGGTCATAGCTAGGGTGTAGAGAAAGATCAACCTCATGCAAGGTAAGGCCATTCAAAAGTCTGACAGCAGCAGGAAAGAGGCTGTTCTTGAGTAAGTTAGTACGTGACCTCAGACATTTGTATCTTGTCGATTGTGGTAAAAACCCATCTGGTTCACTAATGTCCGTTAGGGAAGGAAATCTGCCGTCCTTACCTGGTCTGGCCTACATGTGAGTCCAGAGTCACAGCAATGTGTTTGACTCTTAAATGCTCGCTGAACAGGGGCAATAAATGCTGGCCTAGCTGGCCTGCATGGATACATTTTAAAAATGGGTTTTCTGCTTTGTGAGTTTGAGACAAGTAATGAGGCATGCAATGGGGTGAATTGTTGATTGTAGAGCTCTTTTGTGTTGGAGTGTCCAGAGTTGGTGTGTTAACGGGCTCAGTTTACGTGAAGCATGGCAGAACTAGTCTATCCCAGACATACCTGACAGCTAAGTGAGTGGTCACCACATCATGTCAATCCTTCCCTTCCTCTTCCTCATCTAAAGACACAGGGAATTCATCATCCCTTCTCCTGGAACCCCAGCCCTTGACGTTGTGCAGTGTGCTGTGACACCACAACAGACTACCACCATCCTGAAAACCTTTGGCTGGTGCAAACCTAAGTCACAGCCTCAGCATCCTGATATGAATGAATACTCTTGGGCTCATGTAGCCTTTTTTGTCCCTTTCCTGGATGTCAATCACTCCTCAAAGAACAAAGAACAATACAGCACAGGGAACAGGCCCTTCGGCCCAACAAGCCCGTGCCGTCGTTTTAACATTGCGAGTGCCCTCCTGTATCTATGACCTTTGTCTACACCTATTGGGGAAGAATGAGGGAAGACTAATTTAGGGACAATTTGTTACACCAAACAGCCTAAGAGCACGTTTTTGGGGGGGTGGGAGGAAACCCACTATCTGTGGGAAACCTCACTGGTGCTGTATGGCAGCTCCCTGGCAAAGACCTATATGATGCATAATACATAGTGGTTGTATACTGGATGAGTGTTGGATGAATGGAATCCCTTTCAGCTGATGAGTATTACTGAGTAATATGGGGACACGTTGATTGACACGCAGGAATCAACCATTTGCTGTTAGTTCATGAGACCTCCCATCCTAACTGACTCATCAGTAACAGTGTGGTTGTAAGTCCCAACCTGAATAGATACAGCACTTGCCAATTTGGAGATGCACGCATTGATAACAAATAATCAACTTCTGCAAAATGGCTACAGCAGATGCGTGGAAGGAGTTGAAGGTGAAGACAATCAGGGTTGTAGTGACTGGAAAGATAGAGACAGAGGGGAGACCTGATAGAGGCCTGCAAAATTATGAGAGGCATTGACAATTGGATAAACAGAGGCTTTTTCCCGGGATGGAAGAGTTAATTACAAAGGGACACAGGTTCAGTGTGAAGTTTAAGGGAGATGTCACAGGGGAAGTTTTTCATGCAGAGAGTGGTAGGTGCCTCGAGCAAGTTGCCAGGAGAGATGATGGAAGCAGGCACATTAGCAACATTTAGGAATTCAACAATGCAGAAGGAGACCATTCAGCCCATCGCATCTGCAGCAACAATCCCACCCAGGCCATATTCCCAAAATCCCACATATTTATCCTGCTAATCCCTCTAACCCTACACATCCTGGAACACTAAGGGGCAATTTGCCATGGCTAATCAACCTAATCTGCACATTTTTGGACTATGGGAGGAAACCAGAGTTCCTGGAGGAAATCCATGCAGACGGAGGATATGCAGACAGTGACCCTAGCTGGGAATCAAATCCAAGTCTCTGGAGCTGTGGGGCAGCAGTGCCATTGTGCTGCCCCTAAGAGAATTTATGAGGCATCTGGATGGGTGCATGGATAGAGAGGGAAAAAAGGGATACAATTGGAGTAAGGGCAGGTTCTATTTTTAGTTTAGTTAGGGTATCATGATTGGCATGGGCTTGGAAGGCCAAAGGACCTGTCCTTGGACTGTACTTTTCTATGCTCTTTGTTCTTCATTAATGCCCGCTATAAATGTGTGCCCACCTGGCACACATTTGTAGCGGCCATCTTTTTGAGAACTATCAATGTTAGCAATGAGAGAATCTAAACTTCTTCAGACATTGGTCCTCAGATGTAGAGGTTTAGAATCATAGAGGTTTATAGCATGGAAACAGGCCCTTTGGCCCAACTTGTCCATGTTACCCTCTTTCTTGAAAAAGCCCCTCAGCTAATCCCAGCTGCTCACATTTGACCATATCCCTCTGTATTCATCATACCCATGTAACTACCTAAATGCTTAGACAAAATTGTACCTGCCTCTACTACTACCTCTGGCAGCTTGTTCCAGCCATTTACCACCCTCTGTGTGAAAAAATTGCCCTTCTGTACACTTTTGTATCCCTCCTCTCTCACCTTAAACCTATGCCTTCTAGTTTTAGTCTCTCCTACCTTTGGGAAAAGATATTAACTATCCGGCTGATCTGTGCCCCTCATTACTTTTTAGATCTTTGTAAGACCTCTCAGCCTCCTACATTCCAGAGGAAAATATCCCAGTCTATCCAGCCTCTCCTTATAACTCAATCCATCAAGTCCTGGTAGCATCCTAATAAATCTTCTCTGCACTCTTTCTGGTTTAATAATATCCTTTCTATAATAAGGTGACTAGAATTGCGCATAGTATTCCATGTATGGCCTTACCAATGTCTTGTACAACTTCAACAAAATATCCCAATTCTCGTATTCAGTGTTCTGACCAATGAAACCAAGCATGCCAAATGCCTTCTTCACCACTCTGTCCACCTGTGACTCCACTTTCAAGGAGCTATGAACATGTACCCTAATCTCTTTGTTCTGTAACTCTCCCCAACGCCCTACCATTAACTGAGTAAGTCCAATAAAGCGAATTCACTGCCATATTTTGGGGATATCAATTCTTGTGATTAGAAGCTTCATATTCATCCCCTCTGTGCTGTGAAGTCTACCTTGGCAGGTTAAAAACTTTCCCCACCCCAAAGTTTCAAATCAGTAATTTGTTGTCAGAACTCTGAACAAGGATGGCTTTGACCATGCCCTGAAAGTCTCTGCCAATTAACTTGGCTCACAATAAGTTCCCGAAAATGGCTATCAGATGCTAATTAACCTATACTTCCAAATACTTGCGGCGCTTCGGTTTCATCTTTCTGATAGACTCAGGTTTCACAGTGACATTAACCACCAATTACTTTGGGCCAAACCAATGAAATTTCCAGTGTAATTTCCAAATTGCAGACCCAGAGAAAACTCCGAGCAAGAAGTTTCGAAAGCTAACCCTGTGCCAAACCAGTGCTACCTCTGCAGAGGGAAGTCAGTCTAGAGACTGATGATGGTCAGTGACAAGATACTTCAGGGCACAAAAGGTTAATGTGATGAAAGCTTTCATCTGTAAGTAAGTTTTTCTGCCAGGAAATGAAGCTACCGGTAATTCAGTGTCAGAGGACATGTTTGCATGTGCTTTTACACATCAATTCACAAAGTGGACTGCCAAACAAACCACAGTCACATTCTGACCTGGGCTGTGGTATTTTCTAATATAGATCAAAGCTGACACAGACCACTTACAACAATACCATCCTGGCTAAAGTGAGCAACCCGAACATTCTGTCCAGTGGGAGGCAGACCCTGTGTTATCATCATCACCCTTCACCTACCTCCACGACACAGTCTCATCTTTTGCAATGTAAACCTCAACTTATTTGCTATTTGGCGCTGAGGATTTGCTGTTTGTGTAGAAAAGACGCTGCTGTCTCCGATCTACAAGCCTTGTACGTGCTCGATCCATCAATTTTATTTTGATAGTCTATTCAATTCCATTAAGCCAATGACTTGTTCAGAGTCACTGGTACTATTACTGTTCTGGGATTTAAGAGTATATTTTCAGAAGGCAGTTACCTGATCAAAGGTAAGAACGTTCCTTCTCTTGATGCAGGCTTCCCATCATTTAAAAATTATTTGTGGCTCTCGGTGGAGAGGGCAGGAGAGTCACAGAAGAGAGGGAAAGTTCTTAATTCCTCCATTTTTCTGGCTTTGACACAAGAATGTAAATTGGCTGTTCTCTATATTAACTCAATTGGTCCCCTGTGCTATAATGAACTGGTTTTCTCCAAAATACAGCGTACGGGTTTAGGAAATTAAGGAATAGAACACAGGGAAAATAGGAATTACTCCATGAAAAAAAAACCAAGGTTCATTTAGTTCACCTTTTATTATCCTGGTTAGTTGCATGATGCAATGATAATATAGTTTTGGCTAATCATGGTTATCAATCTCTATCAATTAGTCTAGAACAAACCCAGGCCTGACATAAGGAAAATCCCAGTTGTGGAGAGCTTTGGAATTAGTAGGTCTAATGTCAACCTCCCCCCTTCCACCCCCCCAAGCCTGCTATACTTACCTATGTGGACAAATGGCCTCACAGCAATGTAGTTAACCAAAGTTCAGCACATTAGATTGTCTCCAAGTTACTGACTGTCTTCCGAATTCCTCCTGAGTCCCAACTGACATGCTGGCTGGAGCCAACAACTCATCCCTGGCCCCAGGTGCTACAAGGAGAAGGATATGTTAGCAGCACTTAGGATGAGTGAGTTTTGTAACAAAGACATCTATGTTTTTAAATCGCTACCTTGACTTATACAAAAAAGTCCATTTGTATTGCGCCTTTCACAGGGGCATAACTGGACAAACAAACTGGCCACAGAAAGATACGCTTAGAACCGATGACTGAAACCAGTCTTAAAGGAGGAGAATGAGATGGAGGGTTTAAAAGAGGGAATTGAGAACCTGAGTGTCTACACAGCTAAAGACATAGCCATAGTTGATAAAAATCAGGGCCAGAGTTGGAGGAGCACAGAGGTCTTAGAGGGTTGTAGGTCTGAAGGAGAGTCCGGAGATACTCAACCTCGATGTTCCATTGAAGGATTCCGCTGCCTCTTCTCTTTCAGATGCTGACTTAACCATTGTGTAGTTCCTGCATTCTCAGCAATAAGTTAAATTGATAATGTACTTATATCAGAGCAGACAACTGTTTCTTGCTAGTGACCTTTAAATTGACCTGTCTATTAAATTTCCCTGTGCTGAATAGCTGTGATGAGCCCTTTTACAGTAAAGAGTGATTAATACATGAGTGTCTTGACTGTGGGAGCTCCTCTCATTATTAACATAAACAAATTCATGCAGACTAAAATATTTAAGTGATGACTCAACATGTCAAATTTGAATTTCTTTCTCTAACTGGTGAGATTGCCTACTTTTGACGGGGTGTTCATGCGGGGGTCAGGGAGCTGAGTGGGGGAGGGCTGGTTTCACTGGTCTATCCACCTAAATGTGGGAGGGTAGCCAATAATTATAGGTTGAAGACCACTTATGGCCTTTGAGTAGGGCTTTTTTTGGGGTCAGCAGGATTACATTTAACTGCCTGGACAGGGTGGACCTCCTGATGGTGGATCACCAGGCCAGGGACTCCAGGCAGCCTGAGAGGCCTCTACAACACACCTCTACCCCATATGCCTTGGTGTAACAGCAGAGCTGCCATAGTGAGGGGATACCATTCTGAAGCACCCTCTTCCTTGGTTGACCTTCCATTGCAGCTCTTTTCATGCTATAAGACCTCCTATTAGATCTTCAACTTTGAGAGCCTACCCGCCATCTTTAAGTGAACAATAAAGCCTACTCTTTGGTTAATAATTGGCCACTCTAGGGAAAATCACATTAAATGGCTGCCCAGCCCCATTTGTGCCTGATAGAAGAATTCAGAAGCCAACAGTGAAATTCCTGTCCAGTATTTCTATTTGAGTGGCAGACACAATTATAAGGGGATATGAATATAAGCCGGTCATTAATAAATCCAATCAAAAAACTCAGGAACAACTCCTCTCACCAGAAGTGGTTAGAATGTAGAATTAGGTATCATTTGGAGGATTGAGCTGGCTGGTATGACACATAGATGGACAAACTAGACAAACACATGGGGCAGGATTTTCCCACCACATCTGCTCCGAAACTGGAAAATCCCACCCAACGTCAACGGATCTTTGTATGGTCCACCTCTCGCCCGTTACAATTTCTATGGCAGGCGGAACAGGAGAATTCACCCCATGGGTTAGAAAGAAACAGACTGAGATTAAATTGTGTGAGTTGAGGCTCATACAGGCAGAGATAACTAAGCCGAATAACTGTTCCTACATCGTATGTTCCACATAACCCTACGTGAATATCTTCCTAAACCTATTGAATATGCCTGCTGTTAAAATGGGTCTAAATTAATGTCAGAGATCAGTGCTCAAGGAAGGATTGATTCCACACCAGTTTTCCCAGATTACTGTAATTGGCGTATACTCAGGTTTAGGGTTGGGGGGTGAGGCTGCGGCCAGTTTCACGGATGGAGATTTGTTCGAATGTAGGATCTGATGAGCGAACGTAAGAGATAATAGTGATTGGGAGCATTGCTGTTTTGAGAGTAAGTCTCACTCTTGAGATTTCCCAACCTTTTAAGCCACATCTTCAGTTTAGACTCCGATCATGGGTACGTCTGAGCAAAAATCAAAGCAACTCTAGGCCTCGAGGCTCATCAACCTCTTCTCTCAACTTTGCACAATGCTTTGCACAGCGTGGAGCCTCAACTCTTGTTGCCAACCCTCCAGGACTATCCTGGAGTCACCAGGAAAGGATGCTTCATCTCCACAACATTGCAGGACAGAGAAACTATCAAGGCATTCAATGTTTTCTTTCTGCATTTTCATGTATTGATTATTAAACAATGGGAGGGTGGGGGGGGGTACAGAAAGAGGGTTTTTCTGGCAGTCAAGATTAATCCAGCTGAAGAATGACAAAGAGTCTGTTTCAATTGGCTGCAGGAAGGCATTGGCTACAGAAGAACAGACCAATGGCAGAAGTGTTGGGGCATTCAGCAGATTGGTTTGTGACAAGAAGTCATTAGATTCCTTCAGGAATAACTCTACTTAATGTTGGTAACTGGACCTTTCACAGTTAGTATAAGCCAATGTCACAAGAATGTTGTGGTTGACTGACCCTTGATTTCAGGATAACATCCATTCAGTGTCGAATGTTTCTGCTACGGGTCTCCACACGAAGGAACAGGCCAATTCTCAACCCACAGTTCTTTGGTCACATGAGACAGGACATCCCATGAGGTAGTTAGACCTGGAGCAAAGGACTTGCTTAAGTTTCTTTCTTTCTCTGTTCCAATTCTTATTCATCATTAAGACATGGAGAGTCAAAGCATGAAGTGTCTTTGAAGCATTTTCTTTGTTCTCTCAGGACATTGGTGAGGGTCCTTTCTGAAATCAACTTCACAAGCATTCAGGAGAAACTTCCACAAAGTCAACTTCAATGAAATAGACATTATGTCCAAATGCCTGAAAAACATTTTACCCCTGTTTTCTAAACTCTCAAATGGCCTCTTTATAAGAACAAGGAAGAAACACAACAGGAGAAGGAATATGCCATTTGGCCTTAAGCCTGCTGGCCATTCAATAAGATCATAGTTAATCTTCTACATCAACTCCAGTTTCCTGCCTTTTATCTATATCCCCTTATTCCCTTAGTGCCCAAGAATCTATTGATCAAACTCTCACATAGAATCAATAACTGAGTATTCACAACCCTCTGGAGTAGAAAATTCTGAAGCTTCACAACTCCCCTGAGTGAAAATATTTATGTCTCGGTCCGAAATACTAACCCCTATCCTGAGATAATGACCTCTATAGTTCAAACAGGTGATGGAAGTTCTCAGGGACCATCTCTAAGAGTTATTTTTATCTTCCATGCAATCACAGTGGCACAGTGGTTAGCACGGCTGCCTCACAATGTCAGGGACCTGGTTCTGATTCCAAGCTTGGGTCGCTGTGTGGAGTTGACACATTCTCCCTGCATCTGAGTTTCCCGTGCTGTGTTGCTCTAAAAAAAAAATCTGCATGGGTTTCCTCTGGGTGCTCTGGTTTCTTCCCACAGTCTGAAAGACATGCTGATTAGGTGTTTTAGCCGTACTAAATTTTCCCTCAGTGTACCCAAACAAGCACCAGAGTATGGCAACTAAGGGATTTTCACAGTAACTTCATCACAGTATTAATGTCAGCCAACTTTTGACAATAATAAATAAACTTAAGCTGTTGAATTCCAGAGAATAAAGGCCCATTCTGCTCAACTTACCCTCATGGGATAGCGTTCTTGTATCAGGAGTTAATCTAGTGAACCTTTGCTGCACTCCTTCCTTAGATGAAGGAACGAAGACTATATGTAGTATTCCAGGTGTGGTCTCACTAAAGTCAATATATACACTCTGCTGTCAAATAGCACATGCAGCCAAAACACAAAGGGTATAGAATCATAGAATCCCGACAGCACAAAAGGAGGCCAATTGACCCACTGCGTCAGCACCAACTCTCAGGAAGAACATCCTACCCTGCCCGATCCCTGTAACTACACACATTTACCATAGCCAATTCACCTAACCTACACATTTTTGTATTCAATTATGGGACATGGGTGTCGCTGGTTAGGCCAGCATTTATTGCCCATTTGAAATTGCCCTTGAGAAGGTGATGGTGAGCTTTCTTCATGAATCGCAGTAAGAAGACTAGGTTAAAGTCCAACCAGTTTATTTCATAGTAAACCCACAAGCTTTACAAACTGGTTGGATTTTAACCTGGTGTTGTGAGACTTCTTACTGTGTTTACCCCTGTCCAACGCTGGCATCTCCACTTCTTAAATCACTGCAGTCCACGTACTGTGGATTAACCCACAATGATGTTAGGGAAGGAATCTGGACCCAGGAATTGCGAAGGAACAGTGATATATTTCCAACTCAAAATGGTGAGTGGCTTGGAGGAGGACTTGTAGGTGGTGTTGTTCTCATTTATCTGCTGCTCTTGTCCTTCCAGTTGGAAGTAATCTTGAGCCTTAAGGGGCAATTTACTATGGCCAATCCACCTGAGGTACACATCTATGGATATGAAGAGACAATTTAGCATGACCAATCACTTAACTGACACATCTTAGAACTTACTTGTTTGGAGGTACTTGTTACCTTTGCAAACCTCCTGTCAAAGTCTTTTCTATCCTGCATAAACCGGGCCTGGTTATCCTTGGCATTGCCGCTGTTTGGCAGCAGGCAGCACTAGCTACATGCATAAGACACGGCTTTCTTTACAGTGAGCAAGATTCTCAACAAGTCAAACTTCCCGTCAATTCATTCTGGGTGACTTACTGGAGGCAAATGGGCTGTGCAGCATATCGACAGGGGGCGGCTTATTTGCATTTTACTCATCAGAAGTGGGGAAAGTTTGTCGACATTTACCTCTGAGAATTCGATCAGTAAAAGGTGTTAGAATTCACTGACAGTAAACGGTGTTATTCTGTTTCCGGTCCTGTTGACAAATCACGGAAAATAGTTCCCTCAACTGACTAAGATGATCACGTACAGCCTTGGGACTGAGAAACGACAGTCCTTTAGGCCATGGGGTGAGGTTACCAATCCAGTACCCCAAGACAGCAAAAGAAGGAGACTGAGAACATAAATATAGGTTAGAGATGGAACTGCAACACTGACATGTTATTTTCTGATCCATTCTGATTGCTCTAATGTATAAACAGATTGTAATTATCTGATTTCATCAACCAGACTCAAACTTGGCAAGAAATCAACTCACATTCTCGGGTTTCACATCAAAATTGCATTTTCTTTAGATAAAAGTAAATGAGATCCCTTAGGACATCTTCTGAACTCACAGGACACTGGCTATTTCAGTTCACAGCCATATGAATTATTCAGAATAGCCAGTAAAAACCACACATAGGGACCTAAACATTAGAATGAGCATTTGAAAGGTTTGTTTTCATCCTCAGTGCCATCCCTCTGCCCCTAGAATCCATGGAACCCATAGAATCCCCACAGTGTAGGAGAAGGCCAGTCTGTCCATTGAGTCTGTACCAACCCACTAAAAGAGCATCTGAACCCGGCCTACCACCCAATTCCTGTAAACTCTTGCATTTATCATGGCTAATGCACCAAACCTTGTACACCTTTGGCCAGTAAGAGGCGGGATTTTCAGGCCACACTCGCCCCAAAACCGGGAATTCCTGCCCGAGATCAATGGACCTTTGTATGGTCCGCTCCCCACGTGCTAGGATTCCCGTGGCTGGCAGAACGGAAAAATTCTCCCCTTGGTCTTCTGTCTTGCCAAATTAGCTCAGAATCGGAACATGGGAAAACTATTCTAACACGAGTAGCGTCACAGCCAAGGGCCAGTCTTGTTCCCGCTCATATCCAGGGACGTACTTTTCAGTCAGAGTTAGAAAGAAAAGAGAAACTTGCATTGCTATAGCACCTTCTGTGACCTCAGGATGTCCTGCAGTGCCTTATAGCCAATAAGGGTTGTCTATAGTTATTTCTGTAATGTAGGGAAAGTGATGGTTTCTTTGTACACAGTAAACTCCCAAAGAAAACAACATGATATTAATTAAATAATCTGTTAGTAAGTGTTGGCTGAGGGATAAACATTGAATTTGATATATTCTCATCTTCAAAATTGTAACCATGGAATCTTTTAAGCCACCTAAGAGGGCAAATGGAGTTTCAGACTAATGCCTCAAAACATTCACATTATGAGTGTAGAGGAGTGTTTCTTTTCATCCTTAATGTCAATGGGTTTTCATCAAGGTTTAAAAGGGGCACTGGAAAATGGCAATATACCCTAGTGCTAGCAGCCCAGGAGAAATGAGCTGGAATAATTTGTGGCCGCATTGGTTACAGGATCTATCATCATTTTCCATTATTAGTGAACAAGACGATTAACATTTCTTGATTTTTACAGGAATACAACATAATCACGAATTCATCTCTCTCAAGTCTGAACTCTGTCAGACAAGCCGAAGGCAGTCATATCCATGTGAGTGATGCAAAACAGAATGGTGAGCCAGACATTGGGCACCCCTCCAGGCCAATCAAGAACTTGCTATTTCTCAAACTCAGACAGGCGTGCAACCTGAATCCACTTTAGGAACTGGAATCTTAGTCTACTCGGCCACTCTGCTGTAATGGCTTTGGCCCATTGACCTCTGGATTCAAGACCTAATACTACTGCGTTGCACCACCCAGTTTACATTGCTATTTTTCTGTGACATTTCTGTTTGTGTTGGTTAATCGGTGCCAGCCCAGCGCTGGCATCTCAACGCAAAACAGCATTTAGAAGCATGACCTCTGTTCCAGACACATAGAAGGTCATAGAATTCCTACAATACAGAAGGAGGCCACTCGGCCCATTGACTCTTTACCGACCACAATCCCAGCCAGGCCTTATTCCCATTGCCTCATGTTTTTACCCTGTTTATCCTCTGACACTAGGGTCAATTTAGCATGGCCAATCAACCTAACCTGCACATCTTTGGACTATAGGAGAGAAGCGGAGCATCTGGAGGAAACTCACGTAGGTATAGGGAGAAGCTCCACACGGATGGTGACTCGAGGACAGAATTAAACCTGGATCCCTGGTATTGTAAGGCATCTGTGCTAACTACTGTACCACCATGCTTTGATGAGGAATCAAACATCCATTAAGGATACAAGACAACAAGCTTTCCAAAACATAATGCGAGGTCTGGATTGACATTATCCTTGGGGCAAGGGGAAGATTTTATAAATCATCTAATGTGTTTTCTGAATTAAACTGCATTTTAAATGGGCTACTTTTATCAGAAAATTTTGCATTTGTGTTGTCCCAAGAAAGCCTTGCTTTAAAAATGCAGCTCACAGCATCATGCATGTTTACTGCTAAATGGCCATTGGGAAAATTCAGATGATGGATTGGATTTGAATGGAAAGGGCATTGTATGCATAAAAACAAGGGTATCATGCTAAACCTTGACAGATCAATAGACATAGGTCACAGCTGGCATATTACATACCATTATACTTCAGGAATGCTATTCAATTCCGGGTTCAATACCAGCCTTGAATCGCTGTCTGTGCGGAATTTGCATGTTCTTGCCGTATCTGCATGGATTTCCTCTGGTTGCTCCGGTTTCCCCCCACAGTCCAAGTGCAGGTCAGGTGGATTTGCTGTGCTGAATTGTCCCTTGGTGTGCAAGGATGTGTCTGTCTGGGGAGTTACAAAGTTAGGATCTGGGTGGGATGCTCTGTAGGATAGTCAGTTCAGATTCAATGGGCCAAATGGCTTCCTTCTGCACTATAGCGATTCAAAAAAAACCCAAAAATGTCAAGACTCAGGGCAGAGCAGATAGGAGTTTTACAAGGAGGATACCAGAGATTAGAGTTCAGTTATGTAGAGAGATTGGAGAAGATTAGAGAACCATAGGCATACTAGCCGGAGTTTTACCACCTCACCAGCCCAAGAATTGGTAAGGAGGCAAGGTTCACAGAATGGAATTCTGCGTTGGCCTCGAACATGATTTTATGAGCCTCACCTAAGCCACTGTCCCATCTTCTTCCGTCAAAAGAAAGATACAAAACTCTGAGATCATGTACCATGCTGCCTTCAGACTTTCGAATGGACCCTAAGCTGATGTTTCTCTAAGCCATAGCTATGATTGTAACATTATATCCTGCACCCTCTCCTTCCCTTCTCCCCATGTACTCTGTGAATAGTATGCTTTGTCTGTATAACATGCAAGAAACAATAGTTTTCACAGTATCCCAATATATGTGAGAATAATAATAAATCAAATCAAAGGTGGGATCATTAGTTCAGAGAAGAGGTTGGCAACTGGGTCATTAAACAGAGGATAAAAAAATGAGAAACAATTTCGTGACATCTAAGGAAACCGGAACAGATTCTTTTTATTACTCAGCTGGATTAATCAGGATTACACTAGCTGAAAGAATCAGATTCTACAGGAACATTCAAACCACAAATGAATGCGTAAGTGAAAATTTTTATGAAAATTTGCATAAATTGCAAACTTATGGGAACACTTCAAGGAGTGGGAAAAATTGGAGAACTCCGACAAAAGGTTGCCACGAGAACAATGGGTCAAATGACCTCTTTGTGCCTTAATGAGGTATGACCCACAATTTTCCCTATTTGCAGTCAATTATTTAGAGAAGGAGGTTTTAGATAGGGTACCCATGCTTCATTTTCCAAGATTGATCAGGACACCAGGAGAACTTCCCTTGACACTTTACACAGTGCCATGAGAATAGGCGACCAGGGTCTTAGATGGAAGGCCTCGTCTGAAAGATGGCATTTTTCTGACAATGGAGAGCAGGCCCACAATCTCGGAGGTGAGAGTTACCGCCGAGGCAAGATGACAGTAAGCAGCTTCCGTGCAAGGCCTATTTTTTAAACTGGGTCTTTCAGACACTGGCAGTCTTTGTGACGCCAGTAAATGTACCGTTCTGGCAGCAGTAGTACATTAGCCAGAGTGATATTGTGACTTCAGCACTTTGTACATTTGCAGTTACCAGATATTCATGACCAGTCTATGCATGCAGGAAATAATGAGCCCCAGAGAGCAGCCAGTTCACATGACTGCATTGTTCATGAGGAACTTGTAGTTAACGTATTGAAACACCCGAACCGTCGCTCACAGGCACATCAGCTGACAAAATTCGATACTGATTCACATAAGGAGACAGGTTCCCAAAGCTTGAGCAAGGCAGACGAGAGGTGAAGAGGTTGAGGGAGGAATTCCAGAGCTGTTGAATTGGAGGTATGGCTACCAATGGAAGAACAAAAAGAAATCAGGGATAGACACGAGGCCCGAATTGGAAGAGTTAACTAAGGGTTGCAGGCAGAAAGGAAATTAGTGACTTAGGATGAAGCAAGGAAATGAAGATTTGAGCATAAAAATATGAGGGTAGGTTTTAACAGATGAACACAGGTGAATAAGAATATTCACACCAGGGATTCAGATGATGTGAAGATGCTGGCGTTGGACTGGGGTGGGCACAGTTGGCATCTCACAATACTAGATTAAAGTCCAACAGGTTTGTTTGGAGTCACGAACTTTCAGAGCTCTACTCTTTCATCAGGTGAGTGGAGAGGTAGGTTTCACAAATACGGCATATATAGACAAAGGCACTATTGCAACATAATGGTTGGAATGCAAGTCTTTTCGGGTAATCAAGTCTTTACAGACAGGTACAGACAGTGTAAGTGGAGAGAGGAATAATCACTGGTTAAAGAGGTGTGAATTGTCTTAAGCCAGTAGAATTAGAATTTTGCAAGCTCAGGCCAAATAGTGAGGATTACATGCAGTGTAACATGAACCCAAGATCCCAGTTGAGGTTGGCCTCGTGCATGCGGAACTTGACTATCAGTTTCTGCTGACCAATTCTGTGTTGTCATGTGAATTGAACATGGCCTTGGAGCTTCTGATGAGCTGAAGTTTATGTAAGGAAGTTCTCCCACATGTCACAGCCATGTCACAGTATGAACATGTCTGGGCCAACTGTGGCCCATGGCAGATATTCTACTGCTCAACTGTAGGATGTCACCAATGGTGAGATTTAACCCTGTTCACTCTCCTGTTCCTGGAGAAAGTTTTTTGGGAATATCACTGAGAGTGATCTTTGAGCATTGTGCTACTTGCCAGTGCCTCTCAACATTGAACAACACTGTTAAAGGAAACCTTTGAATTTATTGTCCATCACAAGTTGCCCTGAGTTAAACTGACTGGATTACAAGACCTGCTTCTGGGTGCAAAGAGCCACATTGGTATGGAATTTCAATGAGATGTAGGTCAGACCAGGCAAGAGAGGCTGATTTTCCAAGCATGAATCCCTGGTCTATATAGGGCTAGGTGGGATTTTACAGAAAATCAACAACTTGCGGTCTCTTTGATACCAGCTTTTTATTTCTAGCTTTATTTCTACTGAATTTAAACTGTCAGGTGGCACAGTGGTTAGCACTGTGCCTCACAGTGCCAGAGACCCGGATTCAATTCCAGCCCCTCAGGTCCCTGTCTATGGGAAGATTGCCCATACTTCCTCGTGTCTGTCTGGGTTTCCTCTGGGTGCTCTGGTTTCCTCCCACAGTCCAAAGATGTGTGGGCTAGTTGACTGGTCATGCTAAATTGATCCTAGTGGTAAGGGAATTAGCAGAATAAATATGTGAGGTTAGGGGAATATGGCCTTGGGATTGTGGTCAGTGCAGACTTGTTGGCTGAATGGCCTCCTTCTGCACTGTAAGGATTACATGATTCTATGATTTCATTCTATAATGAAAATTTTGAAGACTTGAACTCACTTAGCTCTGGGTTGCGAATTCAGTAAAGTAGCCATGATATCGCACTCTAAATAATTATAACAATTGGGTGGTAAATTTTTTTAATGTGTTCATTGATCGTGACAGATACTGGCAATATCATCATTTATTTCAATTTTCTAATTGCCCCTGTGAAAGTGGGGTCAGCTGTTTTCCAGAATCACAGGAGTCCATTTGGTATAGATAAACTCACAGTGCTGTTAGGGAAGTGGTTCCAGCAACAGTGAAGAAACAGCAATATAATTCCAAATCAGGACGGTGTATCATTGGAAGTGAATTTTAGGTGATGGTGCATCCATGTGTCTGCTATCCCTTTCCTTCTAGGGGGTAGAGATCATGCACATAGACGGTGCTGTTAAAGGAGGTTTGTTTGCTGTGCATTTTACAGATAGTACATTCTCCAACCATTGTGTGCAGATGGTAAATGTTTAAGGTGGTGGATGGGGTTCCACTCACGCAGCTGCTTTGTTCCAAATGATGTCAAGTATTAAGCTTCTTGTTGGGTGCTGCACTCAACCAGACATTCGGATCAAGGATCAGCCATGGTCATATTGAGTGATGGAGCAGACACAAATGGCTGAATGACCTATTCCTAATCCTAGTTTTTAATATTTCTATGACAAGCGGAAAGCAGCCCATCTCACTACTGATTGTTCCTTGCAGATGATAGACAAGTTTTGGGGGAGTCAGGAGGTAAGTTGCTCAATGCAAAATTGCTAACCCCTGACCTGCACTTGAAGCCACAGTATTTATAGTTGACGCTGTTCAGTTTCTGATCAATGGCAAACCTGGGGATATTGCTGATGGGGGATTCAGCGATAGTAATGACTTTGAATGTCAAGGGATAATGGTTAGATTCTCTTCCATTGGAGATTGTCACTACCTGTCATATGTGTGATGCAAATGTTACATATGTAATTCATGGAATTCATAGAATTCCTACAGAGAAGAAGGAGGCCATTCAGCTTATCAAGTCTGCACCAACTCTCTGTCAGAGCATCGTACCCTGGCCTGCCCCCATTCTATCCCCATAGCGCCATGCATTTACCTCACTAATCCCCCTAACCTAGACATCTTGAGGCAATCTACATGAAGAGGCAATTTAGCTTGGCCAACACACCTAACTTGCATATCTTTGGATTGTGGGAGGAAACTAGAACACCTAAAGGAAACCCATGCAGACATGGGGAAAATATGCAGACTCCCCACAGACAATCACCCAAGGCCAGAATTGAATCCAGCCGTGAGGCTGTAGTGCTAACCACTATGCCACTGTGATTGTTTTTGTATTCGGGTATCACCTCCACACGTAATGGCATGGAAATGACAGTTAATAGCTTGTGAAAGAAGGCAGCAAGTGAGAGAAATTCGAATTGGTGGCAGTGTGTAATGTATGGTGTCTCATAGACTACTTGCCCTGTTCCCATGCAGTTAATAGAACAACAGATGGCCATGTATCAGGTCACTAATGCAACACTGCTTAATTGAATTCACTGTTCAAGTCCAATTTGTACTCTTGAGCATTTTCAGACTATCCAGAGACTGGGGGTAGCTTAGCCTGATCTCAACACCTTTTGGCTGGTGTTACCTGGAAGGTGATCAAGAATGGAAATCCTGGTTGATTTTTTTTTCCCTTCCTGCCTGCTGCCTGCAGTTACTCGGCCTCAACCCCAGCCACCTCCTCACTGAGGTCAGTCAATTGGCACAGATCAGTAACTGAGATTGGGACCCCCTCAGCCAAGCGTCTCTGGGCCATATGGTGAATTGAACAACAGAGCAATTGAGGGACCAAGAGGGAATTTAGATTTCATTACCAAATGGCAATAACTCGAAAAAAAGACGAGAACTGATGGACGGTCTCCAGTGGGAGGCTAATAGTTAAAAAGAGGTCAGTTTTCAGCCAACAGTCTAAATATTTCCACAAGTGAGACCAAGCTGATAACTCACAAGTCACAGACGTGCCCTGGTCATGTTTAAACTCACAAATGGAGATACTTCTAATCACACTGCTGGCTGTAAAATTCTATTTATAACATTTAAAAACTGGAGAAAAAGATTCATTTTAATGTGTATTTTTAGCTGAAAAAAAAATCAATGTAAGGCCATTCCATCACTCTGAAGTCCTGCCAGTGGAAACTTTATTTTTATTTCAGCTGATATCTTTCCACATGAAAGTTATAATGTGGTATTATATTATGCAGTTTCTATAACTTTGGCCCCTGTACTGATCTATCCTGCGGTTCATGATAGTTCACATCAGGTCAATGAAGAAGCCACATCACTAATTCCTAATCAGCTTCATGTGTAGCAGATGCATTTCAACAGAAACATTTGAAAATAGGTTGAAAAGATTATCAATGGAGAAATCAACAGATTTCTTATTAAGCCACTCGGCGTGACAAAATACACTTTTACTGAGATCAGTAGGTCGGTGGCTAGAAGCTTAAAAAGTTTATTTCGTTCATGTCGCAAGTTGGCTCACATTAACACTACAATGAAGTTGCTGTGAGAATTTTCAAGTCGCCATGCTCTGCTGACTGTTCGCATGGCCAATGCACTTAACCAGAGCACCCAGAGGAAACCCATGCAGACACATGGAGAACTGCAGATTCTGCACACGCAGTGATCCAAGCCGGGAATCGAACACAGCCCCCTGGCATTGTTAGGCAGCATTGCTAAACACTGTGCCACCATGCCACCCAAGAAGCGCACTTACTCTCACTCACACAATTTTTAATAGTTCTTATACATGGTGTGAGTCATGTAAGTGTTTTCCTAATGTGAAGGGGCCATCGTCCCATGATTTGTCCCATGGGATTCAGACCGCCAGTGGAAACAGGAAGAGCAATAGGTCATTCACCCCCTCCAGTCCATCCTGCCATCCAATTAGACCCTGGATATATATCGTGACCCCATTTAGTATCACCTCTCCCATCTCCGTCAACATCATTCAATAATCCTTGATGCCATTACCTGAGTGAAAGTCTTGAAATTTTTCATTGCCCCCAGCCTGCAAGGTCTTTGGAGGAAACTGCACTTTTTTACCACTGTGTTTCCTGCTTTCATATAAAAACAGAAGATGCTGAAAACATTCAGCAGGTCAGGCAGCATCTATGGAAGGAAACCGAGGTCCAGGGCGATGACTTTCATCAGAAACCCCAATTTCCTCATGACACTCCTGGTTTGCCGAGCTCCAGTTTTAACATTATTCCAGAATCTCTCACCAAGAGGGAACAATTTCTACAGATCTATCCTACTGAATCCCTTTTTTTTTCCCAATTCAGTTCAATTCCAAATTGGCATCCGCACAAAAATTCATTTCAAATACACTCATTGAAGAAATTGCATAGAAATGAATAACAAAAATAAAAAGAGACACACTTATCCTGTGACAAAATATCTAACTTATCATAGAATCCCTATAATGCAGAATGAGGCCATTCAGCCCATCATATCTGCACCAATTTTCCAACAAAGCAGTTATCCAAATCCTATCCCAGAACCCCACATATTTATCCCATTAATCCCCCTAATCTACATATCTTGGGACACTAAGGGACAATTCACTGATTTTAAAATGTGGTAAAAAGCAATTTCAACTCATTTTGAAAAAACGCTACAATTCTTCAATTGACTGTCACCACCCAAGTCTTCCAAAGTGTAGACAATTTTGGCCGGTCTCTCCACAGTTTCCACTCTTACTTCCCTCCATATTTTTGGATACATCTGATCCAATTCTGGTGTCTTATCAACTTTAAGTACAGGTGGCCTCTCTAATCCCTCCTCTACCAAATTTTTGCCCATGAGTTGTCTCAACTACCTTTTCTTTCACTATGATTTGGTTAACATCTTCTACCTTGGTGAAGACACATGAAAAGTATTTAGTACCCCAGCCATGCCCTCTGCTTAGATTTAGAAAACCCCTTGGATATAGACTTAAACAAGGCAGGTAAAGCACATGCTTACATCTATTTTCCATAGCTTGATCTTCCTGGGACAGGCCACTTGCCTGAAGCCAGACGCTATAACTTGAGGAACATGACATTGTACCAAACATGCCTGACCAGGCGTAACTCACACTCTTACCACGTAAAATCAGAGAATCATAGAATCTCTGAAAGAGAAAGAGGCCATTGGGCACATGGAGCCTGCGCAAACAAACCGCTGCAGACAGGGAAGGTTTACAGGTTGACAATCAACTTGTTTCTGAATGCACCTTCTCTGGTCATCAAGCCTTGGAGTGGGATTCGAACATGGAACTTCCGGCTCAGAGGTAGGGACATTATCTGCAGCACTACAAGAGCTGTTGAACGTACCCCCAGTATTCATGTGTAAATCCTCTGTTTGGTCCCTAATCAACCTCACTTCTTTTACGACCTTTTCACCATTCAAACGTCAGTTGAAGGCCTTTGGATTCCTTTTATGTTAGCTGCCAGCCTCTTCTCATACTGCCTCTTTTCTTCCTGATTTAGTTTTTTCAATTTCCATCTGAACCTTCTATATTATAACCGATTGTCAATTGTATTATCTGCCTGATATTTGTCAAACGTACTCATCTTCTGCTTTACCTTTCTCTCCGCCTCCTTTGCCATGCAAGGGTTTGTTTGCCCCTTGTTTCCTTCTTGCAAGAATCAAAATTGATTGTAACTGAACCATCTTCTTTTTGAAGAGAACAGCCACATTTATAATTGGATCCTTCCAGTATGTTCTCTGCAACCAAAGCATTTCAAGCACTTAATGCCTTCATTTTTCAAGTTATTCCAATGTGCCTGTGTTGTCTTCTGCAACCTAAGGAATATCAATGTTATTGTTCTTCTGAGGTCAAAGTCCTGCTGTTCTGCATCTTCTGGGGGAATTAATCAAAATATTGAATACTTATCCTCACACTGAGACTTTCAATCATGGAGGAGATCAGAAACGTTTGAAATACACTCCAATTCTGATTTAAGTATCTCAAAGTGAATATTAATTCCACTCATGCATAATGTTGATCCCTTCGTTGTATGCAAAAAATAGCACCAGAAAGTAACACTGAACACAGTTGAGGATGTTTAAAATTATGATAGACAGTGGGATTTATCAATTGACATTTAGCAATTGAAGCCATCTCTATATTTGTTATGTCAGAGGTGGTCCAGTTCTCTTGTGGCTAAATCAGAAGGCTCTGGGGCAAGTGCCACTGCAAGGACATGACCACAGGCTATAGGTTGGCTTTCCGGTCGAGGACTGAGAGAGTTCTGCATTTCCAGAGGTGCCTTCTTTTGGCTGAGATATTCAAGCAATACTCCTCCTTTCCCCACTCAGATGTCATAGAGTCATAGAATTTTACAGCATGGAAACAGACCCTCCAGCCCACACTGTTCCATGCTACCCAGATTTTAGTAAAATGGACTATTATATAAATGGTGATAAATTACAACATGTTACTGTGCCACCAGTTCCTCTCTGTTAACCGCATTTGTTACATCTTCATAAAAAGCCAGTAAATTTGTCACAACTTTCCCTTCATGAATCCATGCTGCATCTGCTTGATTGAAATATTCTTTTCCAGATGTCCTGCTATTTCTTCTTTAATGATGGATTCCAGCATTTTCCCAACTATGGATATTAAGTTAACCGGCCTGTAGTTCCCCGCCTTTTGTCTACTTCCTTTTTTAAACAGTGGTGTCACAATAGTTGTTTTCCAATCAGCCAGCACTTCCCCAGAGTCCAGCGAATTTTGATAAATTACTACTAATGCATCTGATATTATTTCTGCCATTTCTTTCAGTACCCTGAGATGCATTCCATCCGTGCCCAGGAACTTGTCAACCTTTAGTCCCATTAGCCTACCAAGCACTACCTTTTTAGTAATAGTAATCGTTTCAAGGACCTCACCCCCTACAGTATCTTGACCGTCAATTTTCAGTGAGCTATTTGTGTCCTCTACCATGAAGACTGACACAAAAAACTTATTTAAGGCCTCGGCCATTTCCTCATTTCTCATTATTAAATTCCCCCTTCTCGTCTTCTAAGAGTCCAACATTTACTTTAGCCACTCTTTTCCTTTTCATATATTTGTAAAAACGTTTACTTTTTTTTTTATTTTGCGCTAGTTGAGTTTCATAATGAATCTTATAGCTTTCTTAGTTGTTCTTTGTTGTTTTTTTAAAGCTTTCCTAATCTTCTAATTCCCCTCTAGTTTTGGCCACTCTGTATGCATTGGTTTTTAATTTAATACTCTCCTTTATTTCCATAGTTATCCACGGTTGGTTATCCCTTTTCTTACATGCCTTTTTTAACACCGGAATATATTTTTGCTGAGTACTGAGAAAAATCTCCTTAAAAATCCTCCAGTGTTCCTCAGCTGTCTTACCAACTAGTTTGCGCTCCCGGTCTACATTAGCCAATTCCACCCTCATCCCTATCATATTCCCCTCTGTTCAAACAGAGGACACTGGTTTGGGACCCTACTTTCTCACCTTCCATCTGTATTAGAAATTCAGACATATTGTGATCACCCATCCCAAGAGGATGCCTCACAAGAATATCTTTAATTCTACCTGTCTCATTACTTCAGGTACAGTCACTGATGTTGAAATGGGATGCACAAGAGCTGGAATTACATGAATCATATTTAGAAGGGAGGGAGGCAACTCAGAACAAAGTTATATGGACATTAAGTACTTATTCATAGAAATGGCCCCAGTGCGTGCGGAGAAACAGCCAAGATTCAGCAAGGGTCAATAAAGTCGACAGCTGGTGATCAGTTGGAAAATGGAACCCAGTGCCATCCCATTCTTCCTTCACACTATTCATTCAGCCCTCCCGCACTGTCCATTCTACCCCCACACTGTCCATTCTACCCCCGCACTGTCCATTCTACCCCCCCACTGTCCACATTCTACCCCCAGCTGCACTGTTCATTCAGCCCCCCGCACTGTCCATTCTACCCCCCGCACTGTCCATTCTACTGCTGCACTGTTCATTCCCCCCGCACTGTCCATTCTACCCCCACACTGTCCATTCTACCCCTGCACTGTCCATTCTGCCCCCTGTACTGTTCAGTCTGCTCCCTATACTGTTCATTCTGCTCCCCGCGCTGTCCATTCTGTCCCCACACTGTTCATTCTGCCCCCCACACTGTTCGTTTTGCCCCCACGCTGTTCATTCTGTCCTCCGCACCGTTCACTCTGCCCACTGCACTTCCATTCTGCCCCTACGCTGTTCACTCTGCCCCCACGCTGTTCATTCTGCTTCCCTGCAATGTTCATTCTGCCCACCCACACTGTTCATTCTGTCCACTGCAATGTTCAGTCTGCCCATCCCTGCACTATTCTCTTTGCCACCTGCACAATTCATTCTCCCTCAACACTGTTCATTCTGCCCTCCTCACACTATTAATTTTCCCTTTGCACTGTTCATTCTGCCTCCTTGCATTGTTCATTCTGCATCCCCCCCCTCCGTCCTCGCCACTGCACTATTCATTCTGCCTCCTGCACTCTTCACCCTGCCCCCTGCATTGTTCAGTCTGCTTCCCATGCTCTTTATTATGCTCTCTATACTGTTCATTCTGCCCCTGGTACTGTTCAGTTTGCTCCCTGTACTGTTCAGTCTGCCCCCTGTACTGCTCACTCTGCCCCCTGTAATGTTCATTCTGCCCGCCACACTGTTCATTCTGCCCCTGTACTGCTCACTCTGCCCCCTGTCCTGTTCATTCTGCCCTCCCGCACTGTTCATTCTGCCCCCCATATTGCTCACTCTGCCCCCTGTACTATTCATTCTGCACCCCCCCCCCACCGTTGTTCATTCTGCCCCCCCCACACTGCTCAGTTATTTGACGGAGACAGTGCATAAGATTCCACTGCAAAGCCGAGTGGCTGTAGAGAAGTCTGAAAACTAATTGATTAGTGGAAAGAATAATTACCTTGAATGGGGTTAAATAATTAAATTCCCAGGGCACTCACTCCAGGAGTTACCCACCCTTTAAGTGCTTCCTGCTCAGTGTTTTAACGACAAGAATTATCTTGTGCTTTAGGTCCATGTTATTTATAGCACTCACTGATAGAATCACTTGCTGCTTTAATGAATTTGCTGTAGAAATGTTTAGAAATTGGAACTCATTAAAATAAACCACAGTCATGTTTTTTAGTGATGTTTACTAAACTGTGGCACTCTTTCCCCAGGTTTACAACAGTGACTACATCTGAAAAATAAATTGTTTAGCTGTGAAGTACTTTGGACTGTCCTGAGGGTGTGAGGGGTAAAAGCATCTTCTTCCGTTCTTTATTTGGCTTTAAGCCATAGTCGTCACAATTATCAACTCCTCTGTCTCCCCTCAGTAGTTCGTTTAGTTGTACCCTGCACAGCGGCATGGCGACACAGTTGTTAGCACTGCCACCTTACAGCACCAGGGATCCAGGTTTGATTCCCGATTTGGGCACTCTCTGTGTGGAGTCTGCACCTACTCCCCATGTCTGCGTGGGTTTCTTCCCGGTGCTCTGGTTTCCTCGCACAATCCAAAAAACATGCTGGTTGGATGCATTGGCCATGCTATATTCTCCCTCAGTGTACCCAAACAGCACTGGAGTGTGGTGACTAAGGGATGTTCACACATACCTCTTTGCAGTGTTAACATAAGCCTACTTGTGACCCTAATAAATAAACTTTAAACTGATTGCAACAACCTGGAAACTGTGAGATAACTCAGCCTCTTCAATTAAAATCATCTCTGCAATCTCATAACATTGTATTGCACAGTCAGTTGGAGTCTCTGATGATCTAGATGCCTTACTGTGATCAGTCTGGGGAGTTGTCATTTTTTTTATTCATCCCTTGTTGCTCTTGTTCAGAAGGCAGTTGAGAGTGAACCATATTGCTGTGGGTCTGGCTCACATATAGGCCAGACCAGGTTAGGGCAGCAGATTTCCTTCCCTAAAGGACATTAGTGAACAAGATGGGTTTTTCCAACAATTGATTTGTGGTCGTTGGTGGATTTTTTTTTAATTGAATTCAAATTCCACATCTGCTGTGATGAGATCCAAACCCGGGTCCTGGAACATTAACGAAGCTTCTGAATTAATAGTTCAATGATAACACCACTAGACTATTGCCACCCTCTGATTTTACTGGACCAGTGGCCCAGGTTAATGCTCTAGCTCAGTGGCCCAAATCCCATTAGCAAATGGAGGCTAAATTCAACTATGTTTGCTTGGTGTCCTGAGGAGCACTCCAGTTTCACCTGGCCCACGAGTGCTGTAAAAGGCACCTATCTTGTGGAATCAAATGTCATCTCTCCCCTGTCATGGTATGATGTGCCTGTACCTTTACGGATACATATCTTAAACTACTGTTAATCATAACTGACTTGGCATACATTATGTGTCCCATGACTTGTAGTCAGCCAGAAAGCAGCAGTGATAGGGATTAGATATGTTACACTTAGGCTGGGATTTTTTAGTTCTGACACCAGCCCACATCGTCACAAACAGGAAAAGTCAGAGAGCCATGGACTTTTAATGGCTTTCAAAATTTTTGCTGTCCTGCCCGCAAAGATGCCCGCCAGTGTCGGGGCTAGAAAATCCTGCCCTTAGTCTTCTATCTCTTCTATTTTCAAAGAAAGAACACATATTATTGTTTCAGCAATCTATGTGTTTGATGGGTAGGCTCTCATTGAAGAAAAAGTATGTAACGTCCTCAACCCCATTAACTGCTGGGTTTTCGTGAGGTTGGAGAAATTTGAGCAGGTAATTGAAGTCAGAATTCCAATTGCGTTGTGGCAGTTCGATTTAAGAACCTTCACCAAGTATCCCACCTCTCCAAGTTTCACGTTCAATTAGTCTTAAAAACCTCGTCACCCAACATCTTCCTCAAAATATCTCCCTCTTATCATGTGGGGACAGGAAGATTTAATATTGAGGTCTCCAATCCTACTGAAAGCTACAAATATAGAAACTTACAATCTTTACAGAACAAGGAGGCCATTTGATCCATTGAGCCTGCATCGCCACCCACGCCCTATCCCCGTAACACCACGTATTGACCCCTGATAATCACCCAGACACTAAGGGGCAATTTAGCTAGGCCAATCCACCTAACCCGCACATTAGTTGATAAGTATATGGAAGAGAAGGGAATGGTTTAGTTAGGAGGGGCATTGCTTTTTATTTTGGTCGGCACAACATCGAAGGCCGAAGGGCCTGTTCTGTGCTGTATTGTTCTATGTTCTATGTTCTATCTTTCCACGTGGGAGAAAACCGGAGTATCTGGAGGAAACCCATGCAGACACAGGGAGAACGTACAAAGTCCACACAGGCAGTGAATCAAGGCTGGAATTGAACCGGGGTCCCTGGTGCTGTGAGGCAGCACTGTCCCACCCCATAGTGGCACAGTGGTTAGGCAAGAACTTTGGGAATGGTTGCTATGCTAAAGGCTGTTTATAATTGCAGGTTGGGATTGTGTGTGAAGTCGATGCAGGCTGTGCCTGGCAGTATGTTCCGTCCTGCTTTGAGCGAGGACACATTTCAGTCATAAGTTTTAATTGTCTTGATCATTTGATCATAATCACCTTAAATATTTTGAAGAGCAATCTCACTATTTTTTGATCCTGTCAGATTTGCCTCCAGAGTGCATCCATTCTGGGGTGCCCAGGCCTTTGCAGTGTGTCACATATATGTGAGATTCGAATCATTGCACAAAAACAAGGTCGCCGTGCCAACAGAAACATACATTAATGTCATCCAAGAGGCATTTGGCTGGATCTCAAATATGGATTTCTGCTCGTAAAGTGGTTAACTCTTTCCGTGCTATTTTTCCTTCTCCGCTGAGAACCTTGAAATCAGCAATAACCATTCACCAGCCCCTTCAATGCGCAGTGAATTTAATAGAGCTTGCGATTTGTGACAAAATCCAGTGCTCTTTGTACCTGGAAATATTCGTAGAGAATACAGGCTGATTTTGTTTTGATTTATCATTGTCACATGAATTGGTATACAGTGAAACGTATTGTTTCTTGCACACTTTTCAGACAAAGTACATAGAGAAGGTGAAAGGAGAGAACGTAGATTGTAGTGTTACAAGACTGATGAGAATGGGGCTATTGGGACAAACAGCCAGAATACTGTGTGCAGTTCTGGTCACCACATTATCCAAAGGATGTGATTGCACTGGAAGGGCTGCAGAGGATGCTGCCTGGGATGAAATATTTAAGTTATGAAGCACAAGCTTCGATTGTTTTTACTGGAGCAGTGATGATTGGGGAGGGACCTGATCGAGATATACAAGATTATGAGATACATGGACAGAGTGGATAAGGAGGAGTTGTTCCCTTAGTTGTAGGGTCAGTTATAAAGGGACATAGGTTTAAGATGAGGGGCAGGAAGTTTAGGGGAGGATGTAAGGAAAAACCCTTTTACCCAGAAGGTGGTAAAGGTCTGAAATGCACTGTGAAGTGGGTTGCCTTTTATCCTTTAAAAAGTATCTGCATAAAGACTTGGCACATAACATTGAGGGTTATGGCCAAGTGCCAGCAGATGGAATTAGGTGGGAGTTTCGGTGTTTCTAATGTATCAGTGCGGACTCAATGGGCTGAAGGACCTCTTCTGCACTCTATGATTTCATGATTTAAATATGTGCAGGTTAGGTAGATTGGAATGCTAAATTTTTCTCTAGTGTCAGGGGGATTAATGGCGTATATACATGGGGTCACAGGGATAGAGCATGGGTGGGATTGTTGTTGGTGCAGGCCTGATGGGTCAAATGGCCTCCTTCAGCACTGTAGGCATTCTATAAAAAAAAGTCTGCGAATGCTGAAGGCCAGTTGGATCTTTCAAGACTGAAAACGATCGATTTTCTTTGTTAAGTAAGGTCGGCGAGGGATATGGGTCAAAGGCAGATAAACGGAGTTCAGGTAAAGATCAGTCATGATCTATATATCAGGAGAGACTCAAACAGCTTCTCCCTGTTGCTGTGTTCCATTCCACAGAGCGCTTGGGGAATAAGATGGGGAGGAAAGGCAGACAAAGAAGAGGTATTATCCATGCTACTTGATAGATAAAGTGAAATGTCATTAGTCCAAACCAGTCATTGGAAAGGCAATGAATGGCATCTTCATTGGCCTTCTGAACTTCTTAACCATCTGTGCTTTGAGAGTTTGATTTCCATTTGTTAATTTTTATGGGCAGCACAGCAGCATAGTGGTTAGCACTGCTACCTCACAGTGCCAGGGACCCGGTTCGATTCTGGCCTTGGGTCACTGTCTGTGCAGAGTCTGCGCGTTGTCTTACATACATCTCTTCCGAGTGCTCCGGTTTCCTCCCACAGCCCGAAAAACATGCTGGTTAGATGCATTGGACATACTAAATTTTCCTTCGGTGTACCAGAACAGGCACCGGAATGTGGCATCTAGGGGGTTTTGACAGTAACTTCATTGTAGCGTTAATGTAAGCTGATTAATAAATTAAACCCAAACTTCTGGGATCTAAGCTTGCATTCCACCAATTTCTGTTCAAAATGGTGCTACTTCCATTTAAATTGATTTTTGAAACGGCAGATAAACGAGAATGTGTATCTGTCAGTCTTCTCTGCATTATTGGGATTTTATGAAGAGAATGGGGATTATAAGCTGATGGCATTCACCTGATGATGCTCATTGCCAGCAAAGGAGGGTTGACAGCTCTGTTCAAAAGACAGATTCACCGTTAAAGACCTTTTCAACAAATAAAACAATTGCAGAGAATTGGGATTAACTTGCAACGCATTAGGATTAGCTTCAGTGCATTTTGGTTTTGTTCTATCCTATTGCTGTTGCTTTATTGTAAATGCGGTTAAGTAGTGAATTGTGACAGCATCATTATGGAGGAGAAAGCGAATAGCCTGGACTGGGCATTTGGAGGGAGCTGCATTCTGACAGATAGTTGGATTGGTGTGACTAGTGAAGCGCCCCAGATTGAGAAGGACATCTCTGTTTGTGCTTATTCTGCTTCCCCCCGACCACACTGTCACAGTCATTCATTCCAAACCATTGACCCCAATGATGTCATTGGCAATCAGTGCTGAAACAAAAATACAAGGAACAATAGAAACAATTCTCCCACAGAAAGTTAAAGCCATTTATTTTTGTAGCCATTTATAATCATTGAAAAGTGCCCATGTGGCAGACACCTCTTTGGAGAGCTGATCAAAATCACGTGGCACTTGGGATTCTTTGCCTGAAGTGAAACTCTCATATTGTAACATACTCATACAAAGCCACTTCCTCAAAGGATTGCTTATCATCGCATAGAGCTGGTATCAACATAGACGTACAAACTAACAAAGTCGTTCTGCTAATTGTGCACCAGAATCACAATGCTGCGCTGCTGTAACACTATTACTGCAATAAGAATTGCAGCGCAGAAGAAGGCTATTCAGCCCATTTTGTCTTCACCAACCACAATTACACCCAAACCCCATGCATTTACGCTAGCTAGTCCCCCTGACATTCAGGGGGCAATTTAGCACGGTCAATCCACCCAATCTGCACATTTTTGGACTATGGGAGGAAATCGGAGCACTTGAAGGAAACCCACAAGACACAGGGAGAATGTGAAGACTCTGCACAGACAATGACCTAAGCCGGGAATTGAACCTGGATCCCGGGCGCTGTGAGGCAGCAGTGCTAAGCACTGTGCCACTGTGCACAGGTGACTGTTCTGATATACCACTAGTGCACAAGCTGAAAACAGTGTTAGTGTACCACGAATGGCAAAGTGCTGACATCAGTTTTTCTGTTCCAGCAGATCACATGTTGGGCCCACCACAGAGTAGCACTAGTCTAGTAAAACAGGGTGGCTCTATCACGCTGCAGCTATATTGAGCGGATCTGTGAAGAGTGGGATTTTACAGTCTCACTCAGGCAAGACTGGAAATTCCTGCCTGATGTCAATGGAGATTTCCGTTGTCGGATCCTCGCTCGCGCTGATTCCGTGGGGGACAAGGCGGTTGAGTTCCAGCCGAAGAGTTGAGTGTGCATCACTGGCAGGGAGCTGGGTAAATTGGGATCAGTGACATAGAAATCGTGAATTAGTGACAGTGATATAGAACAGCACTGTGGCACAGTGGCTTGCACTGCTGCCTCATCGCTCCAGGGACATGAGTTCAATTCCTGGCTTGGGTCACTGTCTGTGTGCAGTTGCACATTCCCCACGTATCAGCGTGAGTTTCCTCCGGATGCTCCAATTTCCTCCCACAGTCCAAAGATGTGAGGGTTAGGTGAATTAGCCATGCTAAATTGCCCCTTAATGTCAGGGGGACTGGCTCGAGTAAATAAATGGGGTTATGGGAATAGGACCTGGGTTGGACTGTGGTCGGTGCAGACTCAATGGGCCAAACGGCCTGCTTCTGCGCTGTAGGGATTCAATGAGTGACAGATCATTATTAAATCAGCTAATAGAATGCACATTTGTGATTCATTGATCAGCACTACTAGAGATAGCTATTAGGTGCAAAGAACATTGATGGGTTGGAGTGAGTTCAGGACAGAAAGCAACTGTTGTGCCCATTCAGGAAGCCTGAACTGACACTCAGTAGCTGTGAGAGTATTTGTGTTGCTCTCAAACAGCAAAGAACTCTCATCCCCAAACCAAGGTTTGATTGAGATCCCCTTGCTGACCCCTGAGTGCATCGTCCCTCCCTGTCTTTCACACAACCGTGTCAGTTTTGTCACATCGCTGCTAGATTCTGCTATCATGGCCAAAGATGGATCTCACATCTGAGATGGAGTACTTATGAACACAGCATCCTGCAGCAAACTCAAAAATGCTTTGCCGCTAACACGGATTTCCTTTGTCTCCAAAAACAGGGCTTTCTGTGAATTTAAGCAGTAACTCCAGCAGATTTAATTTGTGAATTCAGTACAGGGTGGCACAATGGTACAGTGGTTAGCACTGCTGCCTCACAATGATAAGGACTCAGGTTCAGTGCCCACACGGTCACTGTCAGTGTGGAGTTTGTACATTCTTCGTGGATTGGGTCTTTGTAGGTTTCCTCCTGGTGCTCCAGTTTCCTCGCACAGTCCAAAGATGTGTGAGATAGGTAGATTGACCATGCTAAAATACCCCTTAGTGTCTGGTGGACTAACTCAGGTAAATGTGTGTGGATAGAGCCTGGTGGGACTATAATTGATGCGGACTTGTAGGACCAAATGGCCTTCCTCTGCGCTATAGGGATTCAATGATTCCTGCCACAAAATGCACAGAACTGCTCACTCACACCTTGTCTTCCCTTCCTCCTTCCATCCCCATGTTTTTAAAACCCAACCTGGTTTCAGAGAACCATTAGCTTTTGACTTGAGCTAATGATGGCAGCAGATTCAATAGTAATTTCCAGAAAGCAACTTCGATGCATAATTGAAAAGGAAACACTTGAAGGACTTTGGGGAAAAAGTTGGGTGGAGAGAGGAGATGGAGAATGGGCTAATTAATTGGATATTTCTTTCAAAGAGCTTACACAAGCATTTCTTTTCTCTTTGCGGGTAAATTTGTTAGAATTTCTTATCTATACCTAATTGTCGTTAAATTGAGTGTCTCGCTTGGCCATTTCAGAGGGCAATTAAAAATCAACCACATTGTTGTGGGTCTGGGGTCACATGTAGGCCAGACGGGATAAGGATGGCAGATTTCCTCCCCTAAAGGACATTAGTGAACCAGATGGGTATTTTTACAATCGTTAAAAGCTTCATGGTCACCACCACAGAGACTAGTTTTCAATTCCAGATTTTTATTAATTGTAAAACTTAAACCAAGTGTGCCTCGGACAGTCTTGTGATATTATTGCTAGAATATTAATCCTCAAACTCTACTGTTCTGGGGACCTGAGTTTGAATCCTGCCAAGGCAGCTGGTGGAATTTGAATTCAATATAAAGTATCTGGAATTAAGGAGCTGCTGATGATAATAAAACCATTGTTGATTGTCAGAAAGACCCACCTGGTTCACTCATGTCCTTTAGGGAAGGAAATCTGCCATCCTTACTACAGGTCTAGTCTACATGTGACTCCAGATCCACAACAATGTAACTACTCACCTAAAGATGGCCAGCCAGTGACACCCATGTTCCATAAATGATAAAAACAAAAATTAGTCTGGGATTAACTAGCCCTGTGATCTTACCAGTACATCATCTTCCCCATGATGGGCTGAATGGCCTCTTTCTGTGCTGTTACTTTATAGCTGTTGAAAGGGCCTCATTCACCAGGTGGAATTCTCCTTGTTGGTGGGAGTGGAAAATCTAGCAGGATCCAAAAATATAAGAAATCCCTCGTAAGTTCCACCCTGTTTGGGGTGTCACAGTGGGTAGCACTCCTACCTCACAGTGCCAGGGACCTGGATTCAATCCTATCCTCAGGTGATTGTCCATGTGGAGTTTGCACTTAGCTATGTGGGTTTTCTCCAGGTGCTCCGGATTCTTTCCATGGTCAAAGGATATGCGGGTTAGATTGGTTGACCATGCTCACTTGCCCTCAATATCAAGGAGGTTAGCAGGGAAATACGTGAAGTTATGGGAATAAGTCTGAGTGGGATTGTATAGGTTTGGTGCACTGATTGGCCTCTTTCTGCATTGCAGAGATTCTATGATTCTATGAAAACCCCAATGCAATTCTCTCAATGGAGGCTAATAGTGGTTCACTCTTGCTGCTGGCAGGTGGCGTAAATACCATTTGCATTCATTTGCATCCCATGAATGCTCACTAAAACAGCTGACCATAGACATCCCATCAGGCTTTTTAATCTTCCTTCATGCAAGGAAATCATGTCAGCATCAGACTCCATTGTTAATGAGTGGCATGTACAAGGCAGTCCTCAGTTCATCAGAGGTTTCAGGGTGAGTGCAGCAAGTTTCTGCCATAGTGCTACGATGCTCCTGATGTGTTGTTCACCAGTTTGCTGGGGCAGAACAGCTCCTGTCCTCCATCTCCATATCAAGCTGGTCTCCATGGACAGCACCCCCGTGCTGCTGGACCCATGGGCCCTCCTGTTCTCTGAGCCAGATTGGTGCAGCACCTGGGGTTGGAGAGTATAGAGGTCTCTTCCCCCTTGGTGCCACACACCAGCGACTATCTGGAGAGCGGTGTGCTGTGGGACTCACGCAACCATCGCAACAAGGTCCAAAACGCAACTGGGGAGTAGGGTGCAAGGTGAAGCTGAGGTTTGGGTGGGTGGCCTGACAAAGGCAAGGGGGGCAACGTGGAAGGTATGCAAAGCAGGGGATGATGGCAGGCTGGGGAGCAAGGAGGTGGATGAAGAAGATGAACAGTGGAAGGCAGAGGGAAGGCCAAGGGGAGGGTGCATGAAGAGTTCACAAACAGAGGGGTGTCAAAGAGATACAATATTGTTTACTGGAAGAGGATACACAAAAATACCAGATGCACTGGATAGAGGACCAATAGGAACATGGGTGCCTCGCAGGTGATGGGCACAGGGGGTGGATGGTTGAATCGAGGAACAGATTTCTCCTTGAGGCTGCTAGCCCTTTTCCCTCCGGGTTGCTGACGTCCTGCACTGTATGGTGAAGACAGATTGGCTGGAGAGAGTGAGATGGGCATGCTGGACTGGTGTTTAAATATGGCGCCAGGACCTTCAAATCCGTCAACTGACAGCAGGTAGACTAATCAGCTGCTGACCCACCAGGAGGTGCAAGGGGAACTCGCTTGTGCATAATTAATGAGGTTCCAAGAACAAAATCTGATGTGGGATCCCACCATTCTGGTAGGTGGGACACCAGAGCCAATTGCCACTGCACCTAGTCTCAAAATGGCGAATCCCACCCATCATTTTGATCCCCTTAAACATGGTACTTCATCATCAGGACTCACTGAGTCTTGCCATGTTTGAGAAAGGCACACTCATTATCAGTGCTTTTATCTCTCATTATCAGTGTTCCCTTTATAGCAGAATTCTTACCACTGTGACTCCTCTTAAAGATCAGCAGCGTAGGCCTTCCCATTAATATTAAAAGCATTTATTTTCACCTTCAGATCTTTCTTTTTTTGTGTGTGAACCTATTTGATATTTTTCTATTATTGAAATCATCAGACAGGAAACTATCAGCTCCCAAATCGTGAGGGAAACCGTTTGTCATTATCCATTCACCCAGCAGTGCCCTAACCATTGTGTGTTAAGTTGTGCGCTCATTTATTTCTGTTGGGTTTGCAGACGTTTCCAAGTCACATCTCCCAGGGATGTCATAAGCAGTCGATTAAAGCAAAAATAGCCAAGAAATGGACAGAAATAGTTCATTGGAACTTTTTTGCACTCTGAAAGTCAGTTCTAATGGTGAGAGTTGCTGTGTAAAGAGACCCATGAAAGCAGTGGTTAGTTATCACATTTGACAAGCTTCACCATATAAACACAATGTTAACAAAATGTCTTGTGTCAAGTTTCTTTAAAAAGTAAATCAAGACAGTGATCACCTGAAACAAACTCCAAACATCAGTTTGCGGAATGGACATTGCCAAAAGCGCTTTGCAATGATTTGCCCATGCTGTTGTTTCAATGCTACCTTCTTCCCAAACTGATTTGATTTGATTTGATTTATTATGGTCACGTATATTAACATACAGTGAAAAGTATTGTTTCTTGCGTGTTATACAGACGAAACATACTATTCATAGAGAAGGAAATGAGAGATTGCAGGACATAGTGTCAGTCATAGCAAGGCTGTAGAGAAGGATCAAGATTAGTGCGAAGTAGGTCCATTCAAAAGTCTGATGGCAGCAAGGAAGAAGTTGTTCTTGAGTCATATGGTACGTAACCTCAGATTTTGTATCTTTTTCCCAATGGAAGAAGGTAGAATATCCGGAGTATGTGGTGTCCTTAATTCTGTTGACTGCTTTTCCCAGTATGTGGGCCGTGTAGACAGAGTCAATGAATGAGAGGCTGGTTTGCGTGATGGATTGGGCTAAATTCATGATCTTTTGTAGTTTCTTGCGTTCTTGGACAGGGCAGGAGCCATACTAAACAGTGATACAATAAGAAAGAATTCTTTCTATGGTGCATCTGTAAAAGTTGATAAGAGTCGTAGGCTGACATGGCAGATTTCCTTAGTCTTCTCAGAAAGTAGATGCTTAGGTGATGGGCTGTTGATTCTTGTTAATTGTTCTCCTGTGCCGCATGTATGAACATTGCTGGGTCATGCAGCATTCCCACAGTACTTGACTAGGTGATGCATTTGGGCCTTGTGATGGAGCTTGAACCCATTGACCTTCTGACTTGGAGGCAAGAACGTTCCCAAGTGACGACTGACAGCTGAGGAGTGATGTATGCTGAGGTCAGCCAACCTCTAGCCCAGATTGCACCTGGTCTCTGGTTTGCGCTATAAGCTTGGCACTGTTCTGAAACATATGTTCCAAAGCATTTTACAATCAAAGAAACAGTTTTGAAATAAAAAATTTATGAGGAAATATATCCACAAAGCGCTAGCAAACAGATAATGAGAAGCTCACTTGTATATAGTGATTGAGGTACATGGTTGAGGAATAAAAATTAGCCCCAGATCCTCTACGAATCTCTTCAAAGATCAAGGAGTACAGGTTCATAGCTCATTGAAAGTGGAATCACACGTGGATGGTGTGGTGAAGTAGGCATTCTGCATGCTTGGTTTCATTGGTCAGGTATTTGAATACAGGAGTTGGGATGTCTTATTGAAGGGGTACAAGATGTTGATAAGGCCACACTTGGAATATTGTGCACAGTTCTGGTCACCCTATTATAGAAAGGATATTATTAAACTAAAAAGAGTGCAGGAAAGATTTACTAGGATGTTACCGAAATTTGATGGTTTGAGTTATATGGAGAAGTTGGATAGACTGGGACATATTTCCCTGGAACATAGGAAGCTTAAGGATGATTTTATAGAGATTTGTAAAATAATGAAGGGCATATATCAGTTAAATAAAGTCTTTTCCCAAAGGTAGGGAAATCTAAAACTAGAAGCATGGGTTTAAGGTGAAAGGGAAGAGATACAAAAGGTCCAGAGAGGCAAATTTTTCACACAAAGGGTGATGAGTGTCCAGAACAAGCTGCCAGAGGAAGTAGAGATGGCGGCTATAATTTTGTCTTTTAGAATGCATTTAGACATTTACATTGGTAAAATGTGGATAGAGGGATATAGGCCAAACACATGCAATTGGGACTAGCTTAGTGGTTAAAAAAAAGGGCAGTTTGGTCAAGTTGGGCCAAAGGACCTGTTTCCACGCTATAAACCTCCATGATCACATAAAATAGGGATCTTGTATCTACACCAGAGAGGGCAAACAGGGCATCAATTTAATTTCTCATCTGAATGTTAATACACCTACTGATAGAGCAGCACTCCCTCATTGTTTCATTATTGGCAGTGTCAGCCTAGATTACTTGCTCAATTCTCTGGAGTGAACAAAGAATAAAGAAAATTACAGTGCAGCAATAGGCCCTTCAGCCCTCCAAACCTGCAGGTTCCATGCTGCCTGACTTTAAACCCTCTACCCTTCTGGGGACCCTCTATTCCCATCCTATTCATGCCAAGGTGCCCCTTAAAAGTCATTACTGTATCTTGTTCCACTATCTCCTTTGGCAACGAGTTCCAGGCGCCCACTACCCTCTCTGTAAAAGATTTGCCTTGTAAATCTCCTCTAAACCTTCTCCCTCATACCTTAAACCTATGCCTCATGGTAATTGACTCTTCCACCCTGGGAAAAAGCTTCTGACTACCCACTCTGTCCATGCCTCTCATAATCTTCATCATAAACTTCTATAAGGTCTCCCCTCAATCTCCGTTGCTCCAGTGAGAACAAACCAAGTTTCTCCAACTTCTCCTCATAGCTAATGCCCTCCATACCAGAGAACATCTTGGTAAATCTTTTCTGTAACCTCTCCAAAGCCTCCCACATCCTTCTAGTAGTGTGGCGACCAGAATTGAACACTATATTTGAAGCACGGCCTGAATAAGGTTCTATAAAGCTGCAACATGACTTGCCAATTTTTAAACACAATGCACCAGCCAACGAAGGCAAGCATGCTGTATGCCTTCTTGACTACCTTCTCCACCTGCATTGCAACTTTCAGTGACATGTGTACGTGTACACCCAGATCCCTTTACCTATCAATACCCTGTGAGAGTTGAATCCACAATCTATGGAATGAGAGGTAAAGGTGCTTGCTGGCCACTGTGCCAGAGTGACATAGCCAGTGGGAAGGCTTCAAGCATAAAGTTCAACAGAACTGGTGGCTTTCCATCGCTCCTGCAATTTTCACTGGCAAGTTTGCACACATATGGTGCACACTGCATATACAATAAAGGCTTTAGCAGCTGAGGAGACACACAGCTCATAGAGTGTTATGCAAACACTCCTTCAGCGAAATGCCTAATCTGTGTACACATTGAGCATTCTTTGTGAACTCACTGGTCAAAGAATGTTTCTTTTTAAGAGAAGAGCCCTGCGTTACCAAGAGGAATAGAGGAAAGAACAAGGGGGAAAGGGGTATAGCGGGGATGATGGAAGTAGTGGAGAAATGGGGTGATGCTGGAAATCTGTTATGACTTCTGCCTTCCTCCTCCCAAGTAGCTACGTGAAGTTCCTGAAATAGAGGCAATATGGTTTGTGGCTTTGAGTGGAGATGCCGGCATTGGACTGGGGTAAGCACAGTAAGCTTTATCAGACCCCTGAAGGCTAAAAGCCAGAATTAAAGCACAGTGAAATTTAACTTAAAGACTCCCTATGGGCATCATTTGAGGGCTCATCTTTTAAAAACTGTATCCACAGGCTGAAATGCTAAATTAAATCAACAGTGAAAGAGGGAGCGGATTTTGTTTTCTTGTAACCCTGTAGCGGCATGGGAATGAAAAGGAGAGAATCTGGTGTAATTACGTCGGAGACTGATTTTTTTGCCATGCTGCAGAATTGTGGTTAACCCTTTGAGAAGACACATAAGAAAACAAATAGCAACCCCCTTCCAAATATAGACGAGAACGTGTTCCCTCCAGGGCAGCATTAACCTATGCAATAGGAAGTCAATTATCTCCAAGCCAAATCCCTCTTCGATTACTCAGAACGAGATAATGTGCTCTTACTGCCTCTTCAGTCCTGAAAGTGACATTGTAATACAGGTACGTGCTTGCTACTTAAACATCCGCAAGCCGAGGGGAAGTGAGTGGACATGATTGCCTCGCGAGTGGTTTGTGATTGTTGGGATGAACTGATTATTTAAACACGCTCACAGTTTCTTTAATAGTCAAGTGCATTTACAAATAGTCTCTTCCCTTCCTCTAATGAGTGCTCCAGGAGAGAGAGCCGAAGGCATCCTCAAGCTACAGAGGTGTCTACTTTTGGATCCAGCCAGCCAGTTCAAAATTGCATGTTTCCCAATAGGAATTTAACACCAACCATCTGACCTTTTTATAGCCCCACTTTGCTACCTTACACGTGGAGGTCCACTATTGGTTAAGGTTTTCAGTCAACTTTCATATCAAGCAGATATCATGGGGTCAAATCAGTGGTTGTGATCCTTGACTTCATTTTGCAGTAGACTCTCCCGTGATGCCTTTCTGAACTTGGTGTCCCAATAATGCCTTACAACCAATGAAATACTTGAGAAGTGAAGTTACTGTTGAACGGTCGGGGAGCGCAGCAGCCAATTTACATACGGCAAGATCTTGTTTCACACAACTCTCCTCCTACTCTAACTCACTTCACCTTATTAGCATCAACTTTTCCCCTCATACGCCTCTCAAACTTCCCTCTAACTGCATTTTCTAATTAGAATTGTTTTCTATAGCTGAATGTTTTATAAGATCACTTCAGAGGACATTAATGCCAGTATTTTATGATCTTGTCCACCCAAGGCCAACGGAGAATGCCTTTCTGCGAGGTGATAAAATTCCAGCTTAAGACTTAAATGTAGTATAGTCTTTGAATCCCATGTTGGGTTACTAACCCTCCATGTTTGACTTGTCATCTCCAGGACTTGAAGATCAATCTTCAAGACCCTGCCATGTGCAAGCCTGGGGAAAAATAATCAGGGCAATAAAGAAACTCACTGTTTGCCATTACATTTATATATTTCTCTTTACATGATACAAAAAATATTGAAAGTGGATAAAAAAAAATCATGGCTGCTTGGCTGACAGTCAAGCATCATCAATTGTATAATGTGTCTTTTTGCTTTCCAATTGATGTATGAAAGACAGTGCATCACAAGGATGGATGTGTTACCGACTAATTGGATGTCTTGTTAGACATCTTGTTGAAGTTGTACAAGACATTGGTAAGGCCACACTTGGAGTACTGTATACAGTTCTGGTCACCCTATTACAGAAGGGATTATTAAACTAGAAAGAGTGTAGAAAAGATTTACTAGAATGCTAGTAGGACTTGATGGCTTGCGTTATAAGGAAAGGCTGCATTCACTGCCATTGTTTTCCCTGGAGCTTAGAAGACTTAGGGATGATGTTATACAGTTCTATAAATAATGAGGAGCATAGATTAGCTAGATCGTCAATATCTTTTTCCAAAAGTAGAGAAGATATAAAAACTAGAGGACATAAGTTTAAGGTGAGAGAGCAAACAAAGAAAGAACAAAAAAAATTACAACACAGGAATAAGCCTTTCAGCCCTCCAGGCTTGCATCGACATGTTGCCCAACTGAACTATCCTTCCATTTCCCTCTATTCCCATCCTATTCCTGTATTGTCTAGCTGCCCCTTAAAAGTCACTATTGTATCTGCTTCCACTAGCTCCCCCACAGTGAGTTCCAGGCACTCACGATCCTCTGTGTAAAAATCTTGCCTCATACATCTCCTTTAAACCTTGCCCCATCAAAGGAACCATAAGTGACTTACTTAATGAGCCATTTGCAGTTTCACTGTACTGACCATGTGTATTTAGACATGCATGACTTAATCTTTGAGACAAGCATACGCTACTGGCAGGGTCAACCAGGAGACAAGAGAGATTCAAAAGTGTCCAGAGGGTGGTGAGTGTCTGGAGCAAGCTGTCGGGGTATTCGTAAAGCCAGGCACAATTTTGTCTTTTAAAAAGCATTTAGATTCTTGGGTAAGATGGGTAGAGAGGGATATAGGTCAAATGCGAGCAATAGGACTAGCTTAGTGGTTAAAAAAAGGGTGGCATATACAAGTTGGGCCAAAGGGACTGTTTCCATGCTGTAAACCTCTAAATCTCTAATGGCTGGAGTGTGTGTGTGTGTGTGTGTGTGTGTGTGTGTGTGTGTGTGAGAGAGAGAGGGGGGAGTGGCGGCAGGAGGTGGGAAAGAGTAGTGGGGGTGGTGGCTAAGGGCAAGTCATGAGATGAAACATCTAGGTATATATTTAAAGTTTATTTATTAGTGTTACAAGTGGGCTTATATTGACATTGCAATGAAGTTACTGTGAAAATCCCCTCGTCATCACACTCCAATCCCTGTTCAGATATACTGAGGGAGGATTTAACATGGCTGATGCACCTATGTACATTTAATCATTGTTGGCAACCTTTGTCACAAACATTGTCACGAAAGAATGGTAAGTTTCTTTTCCTGAAAGAAATTAGTGAACCATTTGGTTTTTAATAACAATGCAGAGGCTCTTGTGGTCATCTCTTTTCAAAATTCAATTCATGGCTTGCCTTGGTGGAACCATAAATACGTTGGTTCTGGGTTGCTTGTCCAGTAATGTAACCTACCTTTGTGCTCCTGCCTTTAGTGTGCTTATTTTCAAAGGAAAGCATAACATTCTGATTTACGTGGTGTGTTAATTGTGTAACATATTGGTGTGTGGCACTCCTGCAAATCTGTGTTCAGTCACAAGGAATGAGGCTTTGTGACATAGGGCTAGCAATTAGCCTTGCTCATAAATAACCATAGATATCTCTCTCCATTAGAGAGAGAGAGAGAGAGAAAGAGACGGTGGGATTCTCTGGCCATCCTTGCCACCAAGATTAACCTATCGCACTGCAGTGAACGGAGATTTGGCTGAGCGCCAAATTCTCCAGCCTCTCTGACAGCGACGGAGGGACGTAAACAACCGGAGAATACCAGCCAATGTATATATTGCATACATTGAGGGGCACTACTCTGCAAGCTTGGAGCAGGGCAAGAGGGCAGGCTGCCATGAATTATCACAGGCATACAGAGCTTTAACACACACCGTTGCCATCATTCTGCACAACAACCTAGCCACCTGGATGACTGAATTAATCTATCCCCAAGACATGGGAATCTTCATATCTTCACGTAAAATAATGCATGGTTATTAAAGTTACTATTCCACACAAGAGAATTTATCACTTTGTACATCATATTCAGGCTTAAAAGAATATAGATCAGTCAATATAACTAAGACAATGGGAAAGTAACTTCAGAAAAGCCAAGTTTAGATGCACTTATAACAATGATTAATATGTGATTTTAAGATGTTCGCACTTTCAGCTCAGATTCAAGTCCAGCACAGACAATAGGGATCAAAATCCCAAGCCTCTGACAGCAGTTCAGGAGCTAAAATATCGAACTGAACTGTAATAATCCAGTTTCCATTGGAAGCCAGTATGTGAGACACAATTCGCTTCAAAGCTCACCAGTAAATTTACAAATACAGGATCTTGCAGCAGAGAAGGAGGCAATTCAGCCTATCTGTCTATACTAGCCCTTTGGACAAAAAGGTAGTTGTATCTCTTACTCTTTGCATTTCTAAAGGTACCCATTCTGTGCCTTCCCTCAGTGAGATTGCCAATTCATTGTGAATTATGGGGAGTTTTGTACAATGGACTCACAAGGTTGGAAAGGAGCATAATGAAACCCATTTGCTAGCTTGAATCTTTATGCAATGAAGCTATTTTATTACAAACGCTGTTCTCCAAAACCTCTTCTAATAACAGACTCATCCCCTGAAGCTCCATTATAGTCACTGGAGGGTCTGAAACCTTGGAAAAGATGGGCCCCTAATGAGAAAAAAGCACTTCCCTGGTCCCTGTGAGGTTGTAATAATCATAGCTGACTACACTGCTTTAAATAAAAATGCATTCCTGCATTCCTGGCAGTATGAAACTATATAAATATATATATAAACATTATATATGTGTGTGTGTACACACACACAAGACTCGTTCCTATTTATTTAAACTATGAGTTCAAAGAACATACAGCACCAAGAAGAACAGCAGTAATGCATCAAGTTGCTGAATCATTGGAAAAGAAAAGCATGAATGCAGTGCATTACCTTGTCAAATTGTCACACAGCATTTCAAGTGCCCCCATATCACAAGCACTGTCTTGCGATGCGATTAACCTGATGAGATAATGCCAATATAATAGTTGTCAGTGGCTTGAGCAGAGGAAATGCCACTGCTTAACGTGAAAGAATTAGCAGGCAGTCAACACCCATCAATTGGCAGTACAGAGTCGATGGGCCAAATGGCCTAATTCTGCTCCTCCTATATCTTATAAACTTACAAACCTGCATATTCTAGATCAGTTGTCAATCTTTACCCAGTGGCGCAGCAGGCCACAACAGATGGATCAATCCTACTGCAGATTTCATCCACCTTCCCAGCCATTCACCTGAACATGTGCCTCTTACTAATTTGCCTGTTCAACCCTTGAGAACTTGAAGCATGTATCTTAATCGTGGTTCATCCTCCAGCTCCAATCAGATCAGCTTAGATTTAATTGGGCCAACCCTGGGGGAAAGACAAGCAGCGAGCAGGGCCATAACCATGGGATGTGAGGGCCATTACGAATGGAAAGGTACAGCAAGAAGTCCCACAACACCAGGTTAAAGTCCAATAGGTTTATTTGATAGCACGAGATTTTGAAGCGCTGCCCTTTCATCAGATGAGTGGCAGTTGTGTTCACAAACAGGGTATATAGACACAGACTCAGTTGCAAGATAATGGTTGGAGTGCGAGTCTTAACAGGTAATCAAGTCTTTACCAGTGCAGACAATGCAACTGGAGAGAGGATAATGACAGGTTAAAGAGATGTGAATTGTCTCAAGTCAAAACAGTTAGAAGTGGAAAAGTACTACTCAGCAGAGTGATCCTTTTGAGTCCAGAGGTTGCTGTCTAGGAAATCCATGCTGTGTCATGTAAGATTATTAAAGTACTGGCTTGGAGGAGAGGAGCTGATTTTATTCTCCTGGGCTGGAATTTCCCAGAAGAATCTGCCACCGGCAAATGGCACACCACCTCCCACCATGAGAACATGTCGTGGGAAGGATAGAAAATACCCCCCTACAGCTTTTGTCCCATGGACAGTATCACTGAGAAGCCCTTCAGATAGTTCTGAGGTTCGGTCTCACCCAAACTAATACGCAGAGGGCAGAATTTTCCTGTCCCACCCAATTGTAACAGGTGGGATAGGGGGTGGACCATGTCAAGATCTGTTGACCATCAGGTGAAATTTTGCAGCTTTGATGCGAGCATGGCTGGAAAATTCCACTTGGAATCTTTTGTTTTGGATGTTGGGGTGGAGGGAAAGAGCAGTGGACCAAAGAATCATATAACACAAAGGAGGCAATTTTGCCCATTACACTATCCGAGCAACATCAGGCAGTTATCTTGTGCTCCTGCTCTTTCCCCAGAGAACTGTACAGGTTGCCTTTCCGAGCATCTAACCAATTTTCTTTCGAAAGTTATGATTGAATTTGCTTCCCCTTCCATTTCAGGCTCCGTGTTCCTGATTGTAAAATAATTCTCATCTCTCTTCTGATTCTTTTACCAATTACCTTAAATCTGTGCCTTCTGCTTCGTGACTCTCCTCTCAATGGGAATAATACTCCCCAATGTATTCGGTCAATATGCCTCAAAATTTTGAAATGTCTATTAAATCTTCCACTAAGCTCTTGGCTCCAAAGGGACATCCCACTTCTCTAATCTTTCCACAGAACTGAAGTTCCATCTCATTGATGTCATTCTCTTTCGAAGCCCACACCATCATTCAGGAACTGTGTGTTTAGAATTGGTCACAATGCTTAGCTGAGGCCTTCCACCAGTGCTGAATGACTTTCTGGGACATTGTTCAAAGATTGTCTAACTTATGCGCGGAAAAAGTAATTATCGTAATGATAAATTGTTTGTGGAGACTCAAACAAAAGCACGACACAACATGCGCACACAAACACACATACACATAAACACACACACAAACACACAGACATACACACACACACATGCACTCAAACACAAACACGTACATTCTCATACACACACACATGTACACACATATTCACACATTGTCTTTCACACTCTCACATACACACACACACACGCACACACACACACACATACACAAAATGATGGAAATAAATAAAAAAATCAGAATTCTTGAAATGCAACATAATCAGCAGAGTGGCACGGTGGTTAGCACTGCTGCCTCACAGCACCAAGGACTCGGGTTTGATTCCTGGCTTGGGTCACTGTTTCTGTGGAATTTGCACATTCTCCCCATGTCTGCATGGATTTCCTCCTGGTGCTCCAGTTTCCTCCCACAGTCCAAAAGATGTCCACGGTAATTGCATTGGCCATATTAAATTGCCCCTCAATGTCAGAGGGACTAGTTAGGATAAATGCATGGGGTAATGGGGCCTGGATGGGATTGTGCTCAATGTAGATTCGAAGGACTGAATGACCTCCTTCTGCATGGTAGGATTCTGTGATCATAGCCATTGGTTTTTAAACAAGGAAAGACAAATTATGGCTTGAATGTCTCAGATGGCAGGGTCCTGCTATTCTTCTACCTGAAAATTCAGCGGGAAATGCATCCCAACCAACTCTGTCCCATTTCACACTTAAACGAAGGTCAGTTGGCTGCAATTGGGACTTCCACCCCTCAGTCAGGCATGAGTCACCCTGGCTTTCCAGTTCCACAGCAAAAGTGCTGCAGTGGACAGAAGAATAAGTAGAGGAGAACGTTGGACCCTGAGCCTGAGTCTGGGCATCAGAGTCCCAGATAAGCTGAGGCACACCCTCAGGGTGGGAAGGGTGGGAAGGTCTGGTCGCTGATCATGAGGGAGCATTGGGGGCCCTTCAGAGGCCAACAATCTTAAGGGGTGAAGCCCTTCTTCAGAAGGGGACTTCTGATGAATGTGCCACCCATGCTCACCGCCCCCATTTCCCATCTGAGGTGTAAGTCTGATCTTTTGTTTGTACCCTCCATGGTATTTCAATTCTCCTGCCAGCTAAGACTTGAGGCTAAGTGAGAAACAACCCTAAAATGGCCAATAATTGGAGCAAGTGGGCAAGGGTGGGCGTCACATCTGAGGCCTTTCCCACCTCAGGATAAAATCAGTTCATGGTAGGAGTGGGCAGGAACCCAGAGGGAATCCTGCCTTTCAATTTCATCTTCCTCTACCCACCGGGTAGGAGAATAGAATCTGGCCTATGTCCTGTTAGAGTTCCCACCTCAAGGGTGGAAATTTATGATGCCTTTTTCTGCTCCTGCTCAAGTCAATGAACTTTTGAACAACTCGTTGCATTTTACAGCCTTGCACCTCCCTCCCCCCAACTCCCACCACCTCACCACGATGGGGGCCATAAAATTCTGCTATATGTGACAACCCATCTCTCTCATACAAATTTGACTGACTTCTGTGTTTCGAAAAAGATGCAAATTTATTGCAAAGATGGTTGTGAAATTTCTCCCCAATTCCACCTTCTGAAATCCTCGCTTGTTGACTTCTTTCAACACCTTGCCAGAAAAGTCTGGCTCACACGCTCAGGGCATTCCAGTAGATGGAAAGGACAATCAAAATACAATTTGCTCTGCATTTGAGAACCAGTTGCATTGCACAATTTCATCCATGAAAGTTAAAGTTAGTTTATTAATGTCACAATAGGCTTACATTAACACTGCAATGAAGTTACTATGAAATTCCCCTGGTCACCACTCTCCGATGCCTGTTTGGGTAAACTGAGAGAGATTTTAGTCTGGCCCCAATATGCCTAACTGAAACGTTTTTCAAATTGTGGGAGAAAACCAGAGCATCTGGTGGAAACCCACAGAGAGAATATGCAAACTCCACGTAGACAGTGACCTAAGCCAGAAATTGAACCTGGGTCCCTGGCACTGTAAGGTAGCAGTGCTAACCACTGTGCCACCATGCCGCCTGTGAATTGAAATGATATAACTTTGGGCTTATGGTTGTACAGTATGTAAATGAAGAAAGGAGCTAAAATCTTTTATGGTTCTAATACTGCAGAAAGCTAGCCTGAAAATTCCCATCCGTATCATTTTAATGCGATGTCATTGCATTTAGAATTACTGGGTTAATGTTAAGCCACTAACTCCTTGAACTAATCTTATTCATGGCCAGAGATGCCCAATGTCAATGTGTCATAGAACCTCGGCTCAAATCTCCATGGGGCACTCAGCGTTTCACACAATTTAAAGGCAGGTTTCTCAAGACTGTGAAGTGAAGAAATTAGGAGCAGTTTTTTTTCGCTGTGTAGTCTTGTCCACTGGGGACGAGGGCAAAGACTGCTAGCATTCATCTGACTGCTGACCCTGAACAGCGATTCGCAGAGACACTGAACTAAAAGCCACCCATCCATGACATGATTCCTCACTGAGATTTTTATCCAGAGGCAAAGGGCACCACAGGGTAGTGGCTGCCATTCGCCAATTAGACGTCCCGCAGATTGTCACTGAGTTGATCAAATACTACCATAGACAGCGTGTCAGTGTGGGAACAGAGGTTGGGCCAAGAGACAGAGTAGCTTATCTCCAAATTATCCAGCTGAGTAATCAAATATATACTACAGTTTTCAGTGCAGCTATACATGTGCAAATGACTGAATTCTTCCTTGAAATCATAGAATCTCTACAATGCAGGAGGAGGCCATTTGGCTCATTGAGTCTGCCCCAGCAACAATTCCACACAGATCTTATCCCCATAACCCCACATATTTAGCCTGCTAATCCCGCTAACCTAGGCATAGTGGGACACTAAGGGGCAATGTAGCATGGCCGATGTACCTAAACTGCACATCTTTGGACTGTGGGAGGAAACCAGAGCAATGTAGGAAACCCATGGAGACACGGGGAGAATGTGCAAACTCCACACAGACAGTGACCCAAGCCGGGTCCCTGGAGCTGTGAGGCAGCAGTACTAACCATTGTGCTATTGTGCCGCATAGACAGTGGATAGGTCGATCTGTTTTTGTTAGGTTGGGAACAAATGTTTCTGTTCATTTTTTTGGTGCAACTATCAAGATTTAAAAGCATTTATATGCTTATATTGTTTTTATTAGGAACTCAGTTTAAGAAACATCCTGAAGGAAGAGGAGGAACTTAGAGCAGGAATTCCAGAGCCAAAATATTCAGCAGCTGAAGGCACGGGCACCAATGGAGTGATTCAAATTGTAGATGAACAGGAGGGCAGAATTGGAGGATCTCAGAAAATTCTAGTATGAGAAGAGATTGTAGTAGAGATGAGGCCAATGGGGGATTTGAAACCAAGGGGGGAGAATTGCAAAATTGAGGCATTGCTGCCCAATTGCCAAAGTAGCTCAGGAAGCACATGGGGGACGGATAAAGGGAGCCAATGCAAGTTTGGGCACTCAGCTTTGATTCCTGAATGGATTGGGGATTAGTTTCCTTCATTCAGGGGCCATGATAATCCATCCCACTGAGGCATTCCAATCAGTACATGGTTGAGAATTGACCAAGCTCATCACAGATCAACTGAAGTATTTGCATCATAAAAATTATCTGAACGGTGCAAAGGTGACAACTGCAATAGTGGCTGATATTCATTGGCAGTCTGGCAACACCAATTTAAAATTGGTGTTGCCAGACTGTTACTGAGTTTACCCCAGTCCAACGCCGGCATCTCTACATCATGATATTCATTGGAACAGAGCTGTTGTTCCAAACAGCCAGCATTTATCTTGAACACTTTGTTCCAAACTACAGCCAAAGGATGATGACTCTTAAATTGGACTGACCACAAGTTTGAAAGCTAAACTGATAACCCTGACACCAGTGTACAAAACAATTCTATGGCGTCACTTTCTCTTCATTGAATGTTCTTGGAATCAATATGGTTTATGCGCTTTCTCTTTTTTTATTTATTGGACATGGGTGTCGCTGGCTGGCCAGCATTTATTGCCCATCCCTAATTACCTGGAGGGCAGCTGAGGAGTCAACCACACTGCTGTGGCTCCAAAGCCACATGTAGGCCAGACCAGGTAAGGATGGCAGATTTCCTTCCTTAAAGGACATTAGTGAATGAGATGAGATTTTCCAACAAGCAACAGTAGCTTTATGGTCATCAATAGATTCTTAATCCCAGATACTTTTTTTGAATTCAAATTTCACCATCTACTGTGGTGGGATTCGAACCCAGGTCTCCAAAACATCAGCTAAGTTTCTGAGTTAATGCTACCACAAGACCATCTGCTCCTCCTGTTCAACTCTTATCCCTGTAGTCTTTTTAAAAGCATTTTTTAATACAAAAAATAAAATGTAAATTAATGGTGTTGAAAGGGCTAAAAGGCTTTCTTTGATGGGATGATAGAAAGGAGATCAAGGGTTTAATGTAAAGCATTAGGGTCTAGTTAGCATGGCTGACTGGAGCCAAAGAAGCAGCCAAGGCTAACATCAGCAGATTAAAACCTCCTTCCTATCAGACAGGCGGCTATTTGTTTCGTAATTGCTGGACTTTTCAAACCTGTAACATCACAGTTGTGTTTCCTGTGATAATGGATAGGGTGCAGTTATTAAGCATACATGCAAAGCAGGGCTGTTTAAAGATCAAAGCCTTCGTTCCATTGATAAAAGCACTTTTGTTTTGAAAATGGGCTAATCATAGCCACGGTGTGGATGTGTTTTAACTCAAATAGTGCCCGCTCAGGTGAAGTGAAGCAAGTTCTCAGCTTTGCAGTTCACTCAGCTTCACTCTGGCGTCTGATGTTCTGCATCTGCTGCTTTTCTATAGCCACTAAGTGGTTTCCTTTCCTTGGAGCTGAAGCCCTGGATAAAAGTACATTGGGATAAGTTGACTTCAATGTGAACTCAGGCAGGATTTCCCAAACAATTAGAGAGAATTAAAAGCACTTCCTAAAGGTTACTGAGAAACCAACATTGTGATTCCAACTTGTGGCTGATGGTGCTTTAGAAATGACACATTGTGTTCAATTCTTCACATTGTGCTCAGCTATGTCTCACTAGGGTCTCTGAGTCAAAATGTCATAGACTCAAGACTCACTCCAGATGTTTGAGCACAAAATCCAGTCAGTTCCAATGTAGGACTGAGGGGGCGCTGTCTTTCGGGTGGGTTGGCAAGCCAAGGCCCCCATTAAATGGGCTTAAGTGATTTCACGGCGCTAGTTTCAGGAAAATAATAGGCGTGATCTACCAGCTCTTCACACCGATGGGATCTTCTATTCCCGTCGATGATGCACCCCCATTGTGTGTTTCCTGGCAACATGGGGTAGAATCAATGGGAAATCCCAGTGACAGCGTTGGGGCTAGAAGATCCCACCGCTGGCCAATGGCGCACTGCCTCCTGCCACTGAGAAAAATACAGCAGAAGACCAGAGTATCACGGCCAATGTGTTCCATCCAACATTTATCCATCAGCTATCATCACTGAAAATAGATTATCTGGTTCTGAACATTTCTGTTCCTGGGGCCTGGCTGGGTGCCAATTGGCTGCCTTATATTAGAAAAGGGGCAGCACTTCAAAAGTACTTAATTGATTGTAAAGCACTTTGGGACAGTTTGAGGTTGTGAAAGCTGCTATATAAATGCATGTTTTTTTTATGTGTCCTTAACTTTGTTGTTAGAGATAGACATTGTGTTGATGCAAGGTGGCACCATGGAAAATAAGGCTCTCTTGCCACGCAGTGGTGCTCTTGTTGACCTCCTTGTAGTCAAGCCAATAGCAACATTAGCTTAGGACTGGGGCCAGCTGTCTTCCGACTTGGATATAGAATGACAAAGCAGAGCTAAAGAGGGAAATGAAATAAAACCTCTTCGAAATATTGCCATTGCAACATTTACCAGTTCATTTCCAAAGAACGTAATTACATAAAAGTGACAAAAAAAGTCTGATTTGCAATTTTTCTGAAGTGTATCATTGATTTATATTATGTTCTGGCCTTGCCTCCTCCACGGCAGTGCTCATACCTCACTGTCCACCCCCCACCAATTCCTTCCCCTCCGCCACACCCCTCACTGATTTTTATCATCTCCTTCAATCCCAGGGAGTCTGAGTTGTGCCTGTCTTGTAGTTTGGAGCTTTGGATAGTGATGGTAGTGGCTCCAACATTCTTTCCATCACATGGCAGACCAGAAATGTCTCCCACATTTAGTCCCTGCCATTGGTGGACAAACTTGTAGGTCAAACTGGTCACATTATACGTGCAACTTCCTTGGCCATCAAGTCCTGCGGTAGAAGTCAGACCTGGACAGTCTGCTACGAATGCTACCCCCAGTACTGCCAAGACCCCCTACACTAGTACACAGGTCAAATTGAGACTCACTTACTTATAGTAGTCTAACTCAATTTCCAATATTTTTCTTCACTCTGGGACATTTATGCTGTCCAATGCTGAATAACCAAGTTGGGAGGAATAGCAATATCCGACCCTCAGTACATATTTGGGAGGAGAAATAAATGTCCTTTAGGTACATCAAGTGCACCCAGTTTGATGCAACTGACTTATTTTCGGCAGCATGGTGGCACAATGCTTAGCACTGCTGCCTCACAGCACCAGGGATCCCGGATTCAATTCTGGCCTTTGGTCACTGTCTGTACGGAGTTTGCACATTCTCCTCATGTCCGTGTGGGCTTCCTATGGGTGCTCCGATTTCCTCCCACAGCCCAAAGATGTGCAAGTTAGGTCGATTGGCTATGCTAAATTCTCCCTTGGTGTCCCAAAACAACAAAGGGGATTAGTGGAGTAAATATGTGGTGTTATGGGGATAAGGCAGAGAGGTGGCCCTTGGTCAGATACACTGTCAAAGATTCAGTGAAGACTTGATGGACCAGTGGCTTCCTTCTGCACTGTATGGATTCTATGATTTTCAAGAAATAGTGGGGAAATTTTTAATCTGATCTCAGAACCCATTGAGAACCTGGTAAAACTTTTCTCACGAATAGAATTTTCCAGTCCTGTTGAAGTCAGTGTATTTTGAATGACTCGCTACATTTTCCAGCCTCACCCCCGATGTGACTGGGCTGTAAAATTCCACCCTATGATTGATAGACAATCCTTGGGATTTGAAATCACATTTAAAACCTCCATGTTGTGAGAACAGTGTGGAGAAACCACATCAGATTGCATTGGTTGCCTTACCTTTGTTGATAAAGTCCGATACCGATTGATAGATTAAAGACCACAGAGGAAGACTATTGTATCAGTTTGTCGATCGGGTTTATTTTTATTTAGGCTTTATCGTTTCTTAGCCCAAGTGCCTTTGATGCATTTTTACTTGCATTATGCCAGAATATTCACCTTTCATTATCTTTACTTGTGTTTTTTATTCAATCATGGGACTTCAGCATCACTGGCTGGCCAGAATTTATTGCAAATCCCTAGTTGCCCAAGGACAGTTGAGAGTCAACCACATTAAGCCAGACCAGTTAAGGATGGCAGAATTTCTTCCCTAAAGAACATTAGTGAATCAGACGGGTTTTTCGAACAATCAATTATAGTTTCATGGTTATCAGTAGCTTCTTAATTCTAGATATTTTTATTGAATTCGAATGTTACTACCTACCGTGATGGGATTTGAACCTGGATCTCCTAAACATTAATTGAGTTTCTAGATTAATAGAGTAGCAATAGCATCATTAGATCTACACCTCCCCTATTTACTCCTGCATGGAAAGGTTTCTGGCCTAGAAATTGATTCCCTTGTTCAATAGTACCTTGAACAGGAGTTTTTTTGCAACAACAACTTATATTTACTTTCACACCTTCAATATATCAAAAAGTCCCAAGACTCTTCGTGGGACCGTTATAAAACAAAGTATGACACAGAGTCACATAAGGAATATCAGGAAAAATGACTAAATGCTTTATCAAAGAGGTAGCTTTTGGGGAGTGATTTCAAAGAGAAAAGCATGATGAAGAGGTAGTGTGGTATGTATTCCAAAGCTTAGGGCCTAGCCAACCATAGTGCTTAAGAAACCAGAATCAGAGGAGTGCAGATATCCCATTGGGTTATGGGGCTAGAGAAGGTTTCAGAGATAAGCAGGGACAACAGCATGAGATGATTTGAAAACAAGGATGAGAATTTCAAAATCCAGATGCTGAACACAGGGATGACAGGTGAATGGAAGTTCAATATGGCCAATCCCACTTAATCTGCACACCTTTGAACTGTGGGAGGAAACCAGAGCACCTGGATAAATGCATGTAAATGCAGGAAGAACATGCACACTCCACACAGATAATCATTCAAGGCCAGAATCAAAACAAATCAATGTCTTGCAAATCTGCAAGCAGTTGAACTTGGAGTTTAATAGAAAATGGGGCAAGGGAAATGACAAGGGGAATAACTGAGCCTGCCTGATGGAGGAGACTGGTGAGATGTTAATTAAGCTGTGCCAACCAATGGTGGAATGAAAGTTCTTCCAATCTGACAATCAAAAGAAGACAATGTCCAAGGACAAGATGCATCCATAATGGGGGAGTAGATAAGCGCAGATACTTTGTAAATTCTTACACAAAGCTTCTTACCATTTCTGTTACCATTCAATAAAGCACCTAAAGGAAATTTGTTTCTGTTGAGGTTGATTTATAAATGGAAGCTGGTCTAGATTAAATGGTCAAACATCAGGAAGGAGCTAGTACACCGCGTTAAACTTGGGTACATTGTGCAATGGAACAGGGAAGCTGGAATTGCATTGCAGCAATCCTCCTCACAGGAAATCCCTGGAGTCACTGGAGCAAGGAAAGAAGAACATACCTTATTTTTCTCACTGGAAGAGTGGTCATCCTGATCTGCTCTTGTGCAACTCCCAATGACAAGGCAATAGTAACAATGTGCTGGGGGTGAATTATTAGCTTGTTCTGTCATTGGGGTGACAAGTGGATAACATCTCCACAAGAGGTTCATGACTAGGTGTACACGTCATGGGTGCTCCTTGGGGTCAGTCCTGAAGATGGCAGTTCTGAGGAAGAAACAGATTAGATCATTGCCCAAGCACAATGGGCACATGCCTCAATGAGGCACTGTGATTGGCCAATCTGTAGGAGATTTGTCCTGATTGGAGATGCCAGACGCCAACCCTTCCTGCACATTACCCATATCACCACTGAACTCTTATTGTCCTGCCACGCCCCAGACTCCCTGAAGACCTTGCTTCTCACTCACCCTCCAATCCAGGGTATCCACCACAAATGTGGACAGAATCAGGATATTGGACACCCCACCACCTGTTTATGTGCACCCTAGGACGTTATGGCTTCTTTTCTCTTGAATGTGAACAAATTCATTCATTTAGTCCAGCCTTTATCTGCTACTCCATTCCAACCTCAGAAGAGCCAGCTTCAAATGACTGTCAGAGTGGGACTCTTCAGCCTTCCATACATACAAGGTGACCAACCAAACCTCCCACCCTTGATGTGCTCAGGGATTTGTGCCTTTTGGCATCTCTCACCCTTGATCTTCATTACATCATCCCTCCAAAGACATCTATACTCTGCTTCATGCCAAGTGGATTCTTACTCTTGCAGAGACCAGCATATAATTGAACTGTTTCCCCCATTGGATCCATGTGTGGCACACCACACCATGTCCGCTCACCCTGTGCAGCCACCTCCATTCCAGGTCTTCTTCATCTAGTGGGGTGGCCTCAACTTTCTATCCCATGGAATGTCTATTTCATACGGGGCATTTTCTGCCTCCACCAGAGTGCACAGACTGTTGCTTGGCAATCATGGGGCTGAGTGCCCACCAGCATGGGCAGCCTACATGCTGCACTCATCGGTCACTGAAGGCATCACTCGTGCCAAATCTTCCACTCTGTTGCCCACAGCTCTTGCCCAACTCCAGGCAAATTTCAGGGAGCTGGCTTGGTTCATGGTATACCACCGCCCTCCACCCAAGCCAGGTCACCATTCGACCTGCCACTACCATGCTCATAACCCTGCTCGTAATGCTGGACCAGTGTTGCTTAATTGGCCAGTCAGTGTGAAATTGCATTGTTCCAGCATTCACGAGAGGAAGTGGGCACTGTAGTCACTTCTGGGCCTGCTTATTGAATCACACACATTCAACAAGCAGAAAATTCAGGCCCAGGGCTGTTCGACTGAAGTTTTATTTATTAGTCACAAGTAGTCTTACATTAACACTGTAATGGAGCTACTGTAAAAATGCCTCATTGTCACACTCCAATGCCTATTCAGGTACACCGAGGGAGAATTTAGCATGGCCAGGGCACCTAACCAGCACGTCTTTCGGACTGTGGGAGGAAACTGGAGCACCTGGAGGAAACCCATGTGGACACAGGCAGAATGTACAAACTCCACATAGACAGTGACTCAAGGCACGAATTGAACACGGGTTCCTGGTGCTAAGAGGCAGCAATGTGCCACCTGAAGTTATGTAGGACAAACTGGATTATGCCAATGATAATTCACCCCTTGTACATGACCATCGCAAGAACTTAAGGCTACTGATATCAATGGGTGGATGTTTAACATATCCGTACAATGTTCTTCTCTCTGTGATTTTAACTCAGGAGTTAAACCATGATTTAACATTCATAGAATAGAATAGAACAGAATCCTTATAGTGCAAAAGGAGGCCATTTGGCCCATTAAGTCTGCATCAACCACAATCCCACACAGGCCTTATTACTGTAACCTTCATATTTACCCTGCTAATCCCCCCGACACTAGAGTCAATTTAGCTTGGCCAATCCACCTAACTCCGCACATCTTTGGACTATGAGAAGAAATTGGAGCAACCCACATTAGACATGGGGAGAAGCATGCTGTCTCCATGTAAAGGTAGACCTCTAAGTCTAACTTTACTCTTGTTCTGTGCTTTTAAAAGTTAACTCTTTCGAACTCTAACAATGTTCTGTTTCACTATATTCTGCACCCTCTGCTTTCCTTCTCCCCTATGTACTCTATGAACGGCATGCTTTGTCTGTATGCAGAGCTTCACACACAGAAATCAGCCTTCATCCACGAATGTTTAGAACGCATGTGATTTCTTTCCAAGTCTCATTGCTGCCTTGGGGGGCCTGCTGTTTTATTATTTGCCTGCTCCTGTTTTTGCCGACCTTGGTAAGTTATCCTAAGGGGAGGGGGGATCGGGTGGAGGGGGGAGTATTTGTTAAAATTGTATCAACTGGGGTTGAATATTGGAGGCCAAAGGCTTAAGATTAGAGCTCGATTAAGGGACCTCTCGGCTGTTGATTACTCCAATTATTCTGAAAACAAATTGCTTCTATATGTAATATAGAAATTCTGGTTACATTTCATACATTAAAAGCAAAACAAATTCAATTATATCAGTAAAAATGCACTTGAAAGCAGTAAATATAAATAATACAGTAGACAGAGTGCAGGAAAGTCGATGTGTAAGCTGCTTGGGAATGCTGAATAATACTTATCTGGCTGGCTGAGCAGAACATGTTTTTATTAAAAACTTATCTATCACGGGTAATGACTGGAGTTTTCCTATATTCTGGTTTCAGTGACAGGTGTTGAACGCTAGGCTGTCAGATGAGTAAACAATGCATGCAGTTGCTGTGAGCAGGCTGGGTATATCGGCAGTGCCTTGCAGTGCTGCAGAGGGACACAGACAGATTAAACAGAAGCTGCAGAAGTAACAGCGTTTGCCATTTGTACTTGCTCACGTACATATGGAGGACACCATCAGGAGTAAATCTGGAATGAACGGCTGGAATGGGTCATTAGGCTGCAGGAGGGGTAGCGGCGGGGGTAGGGGAGGAGGAGGTGGGGGAAGAGTTATCATTGCCATCTGACACTGCAGAATGCCAGCTTTCCTACCGGCTTATGCTCACAATTAAATGAAGCCGACAAACAGATTGTCGCAATCTTGCGCGTTTCGCATGGAGGGGCACCTTGTCTCTCTAACTGTTCCCGTTCTATGAGTTAACCAACCGGCAGAAGATCAGTCATTCAAACCAAGCAGCTGCCCTCTTCACTTCAGTGTCATAGATAGAATCATAGAATCTCTACAGCGCAGAAGGAGGTCATTCGGCCCATCGGCTCTGCATCAACTCTTACCCAAGCCCTATCCCCATAACCCCATACCCTGCTAATCCCCCAAACCTGTATATCTTGGGACACTAAGGTGCATGGCCAATCCAACCAACCTGTTCGACTTTGGACCGTGGGAGGAAACTGGAGCACCCAGAGCAAATCCACGCATTCACGGGAAGAATGTGCAAACTCCACACAGTCACCCAAGGCTGGAATTAAACCTGGTTTTCTCATGCTGTGAGACAGCAGTGCTAATCACTGTGCCGCCATGCCACTGTACCACAGGACCGATCCAGATGAGGATTGCTGTGTCACTCACCAATGCTTATCCATCTTGAAAGGCTCAACACCCCCACCCCACCCCTCTCCCAATCTCATTTCTACTGTTCTGCAGCTTCATAGGCCATATGCAGGTTAGTTGCCCCTGGCCTCCCCAGCAGTCCTTTCCCCATGTGATTACATGACCTTGTATTAAAAGATCTCCCAAACACCAGTCCAAACTTCACCTTTTGCTAGGTTGACTCTATTTTAAATTGTCCCTGCATTTGAAGTAGATATTCAATTCTTTTATGTCATTCTATGACATCCCCACTAGTCAACTTTTCTTGAGGCTTTATTGCCTAAATATCTGCTCCCTTCCCTCATAACCGAGTTTTTTGCTGACAAGGACCTGTCCCATATTCTATTGAGTGTAGAAGATTAAGAAATTATCTAACTAGGGTGTTGAAGATTAAGCGTTGCTAGGGTCAAGGGGGGAAGCTATCGCCTTTGGTGAGGCCTCTGGGGGATATGGGGGGGGGGGGGGGGGGGGGGGGAGATCCCAGAACAAGGGAGTGAAACCCCAGAATTTGAGCTAAACCATTCAATGGGTGATGTCAGGCATCACCCTCTCACACAAAAGGTTGGAGAAATCTGAAACCCTCTCCTTCCAGTGGAGCGGGGTTGATTGAAAATTTCAAAATGGAGATAGGTCATTTTTGTTAGGTTGGGCTGTCCAGCTTCACAGCCAATTCTCACCTGGATGATCCCTTTCCCAAGCAACTAGGTTGAATTGGCTTCACCTACCTCCAGAGCAGGAAAGCACTATTCTCTACGCAATCAGAGCTGGAACGTTTTTCTTGCTATTATTCATTCTTGGCACATGGGTGTTGCTGGAAAGATCAGCATTTTATTGCCCATTGCTGCTTGCCCTTTCATGGTGGCAATGGGCCTTCCTCTGTAGTTGTAATCTGTGTGTTGAAGAAGATCTGACTATGTTGTTTGATGGGAAGTTCCAGGGTTTGGACCCAGCCACAGTGAAGAAGTGACAACATATGTCCAGGTTAGAATGGTGTGTGATTTTTAGGAGGTAGTGATGTTCCCATGGCAGAAGTTGCAGTTGTGTTAGTTCCTGTCAAAGAAGCCTTGGTGAGTTATTGCTGTTCTATCTTGCAGACAGTACACATTGAAGCCATTATTTTTTCATTTAAGTTTGAGTTTTAAGTTTATTGATTATTGACTATGATATGGAGATGCCAACATTGGACTGGGCTGGTTACAATCAGAAGTCTCATAACACCAGTTAAGTTCCAATAGGTTGATACCAAATAAACCTGTTGGACTTGAAATTGGTGTTGTGAGACTTCTTGCAAGTTGGCTTACATTACATTGCAATGAAGTTACTGTGAAAATCCCTAGTCACCACACTCTGGCGCCTGTTTGGGTACACTGACGGTACATTAAGGAGGAATTTAGCACATCTTTCAGACTGTTGGAGGAAACCAGAGCATCTGGAGGAAACCCATGCAGATACAGACAGAGTATGCAGATTCCACACAGACAGTGACCTAAGCCAGCAGTTGAACCTGAATCCCTGGCGCTGTGAGGCAGCAGTGCCAGCAACCATACTACCCAAATCAGTCAAGTGAGATTATTGTTTGAGATAAACCTATGGTAGGGCAGAGTAATCCCAACCACAATTTCTAGCTTTCTAGTATTTAGGAACATAAAAATATTTTGGTTTAGCAGATTTGGATTGTGGAAGTTACTGTGTAATTTACCAGCAAGTGCTGACAGCCCCATCATTTATTGTTAATGTAAAATTTGGGCCAATAACCTACATAGTGACTTGCAAGTAACAAGTTGTGCTTCAAAAAAGAAGCTGTATCAAGGTACTGATAGATACCAAACAACCAACAGAAGTTATGTGACACCAAATTTGGGTTTTAAAAACCTGTGCAGTATGCAATCAATAAGCAAAATATGTTTTATTTCAAAATGAATCACTTCTGACACTTGAGAGACATCTATCCCTTATCCATTTCTGATCTTCATGTTTTATTTTTCTAACTCTCCTGCAGATCCTCACAATTATTTTGTAGCTTAGTAGCTAATTATTACTCTGTATCAAAGTGTGGTTTATTGCGGTTGAGGGACTCAAATCCTCTTGTTAAAGAGACAGTGTTCTGGCAAGCGAAAGGTTAAAATGAGCGGACTGACCTTTGATCAGCAGGGTTTTTATTGGAACCTAGCCCAGACAGCTAGAACAAATGTCCCCTTTCCCAACAACTGTGAACAAATCACAAAGAAAAGTACTTTGGGCAGTTTCCATCCACCACACCAAAGCGCCATCAAAATTGGCAATAACCCAATGGTGTGCTGCACAACAGTGAGAGTGCAGGGAATGGGACTGTTATCAACAGAGCACAGCACAAGGCTGAGATGACATGGTGAATTGGACACATCCCTCTTTCTGTCCTGACAGTATCTGATAGTGTCACTGTGTAATTCCTCTGTACTCTATTTTCTCTCAACCTCACCTCCACACATGTAGACACAAGAGAAATAACTGGAGCTCCCCAGCTGCTCCCAAGTGATTGATTCATCTATTCATTGTTTATCTGCACAATTTGTATTCTAGTTTCTACAAGCTGTATATCTGGTAGTCATAGCTAAGGAGACTCTGTTAAAATTAACCCTTTGTCCAAACATCTGCTTAAAGTGGATGTTTGAGAAAGAGCTTGAGCACCAGGGACCCGGGGTTCAAGTCTGGCCTTGGGTCACTGTCTGTGTGGAGTCTCCATGTTATCCCAGTGTCTGTGTGGGATTTCTCCTGGTGCCGCGGTTTCCGCTCAGAATCCAAAGGTGTGCAGGATGGTGGACTGGCCATGCTAAAATTGATCCAAGTGTCAAGGGATTAGTAGAATAAATACTTGGGGTCACGGGGATAAACCCTGGGTGGGATTGTGTCGGTATGGACTCAATGGGCTGAATGGCCTCCTTCTGCACTCTAGGAATTCTATGATACTCTCTTCTGGTTAGGAATACCAACACTCACTTGGTTTTGTTCCTGAAGCCTGAGCATTATTTTCTTTAGGTCTTTTTCTATCTCTCATTGCGAATGCTGGTGCGCAGCTTGCTTTGAGATGCCACCCCCTCTTTTTTTCTCATCATAAAGCAAGAACTGAAAGAGCTAAGTACAGAAAGAGGGGCAAGTTACGCACTGTCCATGCAAGGATTGGACTTGTTTATCCATTGAAGCACTGCTGCTCCAACCTTGCTGTGCTGTTATCCCCTCCATTGGTTTTGCAGGTAGCTGGTGTGCTGCTAAACCATCCAGGATGGAAGGTTCAATCCTGGTCCATGTTATGTTAAGGGGTTTCTGCAGCTATTGGGGATCTTACAATTTGCTTCAGCCAAGTTTCAACAAATTAGCTTGGAGCCTTGCTCTTGTGTCTCAGTCAGGAATGCACATACAATGAGGTCCATGAAACATTCATTGTCTGATTGCCTTGTTGTTCGCATTTCAAGTATATGTTCAGTTACCTTTTGAAAGTTTTGATTGAATCCATTTGCCCCTGAATTGGCGCTTAGTGTCCAAAGGTGTGTAGGTTAAGTGGATTGCCCATGCAAAATGCATAGGATTACAGAGATAGGTGGGTGGTTTGCCTGGGTAAAGTGATCTTTTGGAGAGTCAGTGCAGACTTGATGGAGCGAATGGCCTCCTTCTGTACTGTAGGGATCCTATGGTTCGATGGAACCTGCTTCCACCACCTGTCTGCCAACTTAATTTGCTACATTAAAAAAAATTCTCCTCATGATCCCCCGTTTTTTAGTTTTAGCCTTTACATTTATGCACTGATTATCAATCTGTTTGCTAAAGAAATAACTCTAACTTGCATCAATATAGTGCCTTTAAAATGGTGAAATTTGCCAAGGTGCTTAACAGGACTGATAAACAAACAAAATTATGACACCAATCCATATAAGCCCGGAGAAATAATGGTTACCAGCATGGTCAAAAAGGTATGTTTAAAGGAGCATCTTAAACAAGAAGTGAAAGAAAGATTTAGAAGTTTAGCATGGCCAATGCATTTAACCAGCACATCTTTCAGACTGTGCGAGTAAACCAGAGCACCTGGTGGAAACTCCCTGCAGACGCAGGGAGAATGTGCAGACTCCACATAGACAGTGACCCAAGCCGGGAATCAAACCTAGGTCCCTGGCGCTGTGTGGCAGCAGCGTGAACCACTGTGCTGCTGTAGCTTGTACTGTGAGATAGAGTGGTGGTGAGGTTTATGGAGGGAATTCCAGAACTTAGGGCCAGTAGTTGATATCATAGCCATCAATGGTTCCAGTGAATGAAAATCAGGAGCGCACAAGGGGCCGTTGTTAAAGGAGAGCAGCACTTTTGGAAGTAGAGAAGATTGCAGGTATAGGGAGGAGCAATGCTCACAATGACAGTTACTCAATGAGTTGGCATCAGGATCTGATGGGGAGAGAGGAAGTTTATCAGAATCCGGTTACTGATCTTTCCTGCAAAAAAAAATTCCCAAGAGAGGGCAGACTTTTAAAGGGTCACCATTTGCACAAAAAGGTGTTTGTAAACAAATGCAAAACGAAAGTTTGGCAATAAAACAGCATGCTGGCATAAGCGGCGTCAAGATGGATCAGTACACATGGCACCGCCTGTGGCAAAACTCCAACCTTAGACGTGCCAACAAGAAGAAGGCTTTGCCAAACATGTTTTGTTTCTCTCCCGAAGATGCCGGCCTTTATAAAAGCGGGGAAGGGGGGTGGGGGGGAGGCAAACGCCATCAGTCTGAAACCAGAGTGAGCGGTTTCTGTACATAATCCAAACAAGGTGCAAGTTGGCACCAGATAATACAATGAGCCTCGTGACAGCTGCAAACATCTGCAATCCACCATGCAGGCAATGAGGCAGACACTGCTGACTGGCTCCCAGTCAACACTTGTGTTGTAAACACTTCACCTGCTGGCTTGGAACTAAACTTCAGGCTGCAACTGACAAATTGTCTAACATAATTGCCCCTAATTCAGAAGTTTTTATATATATATATAAAACAAAATTTTATATATATATAAATATATATATTTATATATGTTTCTACATTCAACAGAAAGCAGCATTCAGGGATATATTTTAAATGATTGAATGACTGCACCCAGGCTGCAAATTGTCGCCACTCGTTTGTGCTGGTACTTGTTGCAGTTGAATGATGTGGCCCATCAGCACATTGTGTGCACAGTAAAACACCCCAGCAGTGACAGATAGACTGAAACGCAAAGCCACTCCATCACCTCTGAAAGATGCTGTTCCCTGGGAATTGTGAATGAGCCCAAACGATGCACGCGCTACGGGGAAGCAGCTGCTCTCAATCCACTGATACTCCGCATCAGAGGGCAACACCTCTGGACCCAATCACCATTTCGACCAGGCCCAATTAAATGCCAGGCACATTTAAACCTCATCACTGCAGAGTTCTATATTTTAACAAACACGCATTCTGAATTTAAAATGATTCGGAGGTGTTATGTGTGCATCATTGCCACTTTTGGGATTACATTTCATCTCTACCACAGTCTTTTCTTCTTCACTTTCTGGAGAGGCAAGTTTTTCAATCCAGAATGACTGTTTGAAATGTTGGCGGAATTGCAATTCAACTTTCAAACGGGCAATTGGATAAATGTTTTCAAAAGAAGTTGAAATAACAGGTGAAAGAGCAGGGATTTGGGACTATTTGGGAAACTCTATCAAAGAGCTAGCATAGCCACAATGGGTCAAATGGTGTCCTTTCATGCAATACCTTGTTACGATACTCCAACCTCAATGCAGTGGCATCTCATTGAGGTGTCAGGGCTCTGGCCTGCTGGTTGCAGAGCCCAGCAACAGGTCTGAGTTGCCTTTCTATGGGAAGGTCTGCCGGTCAGGCAGTGACAAAGCCAGCACAATGCTTTCCCAGGACTCAAGACCCCAAGAGAAGCCTCACCTGCCAGGAGCTGCTGGCCAACCAGATGGTGGCGATTCTTGTGCCCAACAGATCTAAAAAATGCTGTGGCTGGTATCGGAAGGACAGGCACTGGAATTCCCAGCAACCTGGAGCAACTCAGGCCACAGAGTGGAAGGTTGTGAGGAAAAGGATATGGGGAAGGTCAGTGGCAGGGACTGGTATATGCCTCTCACTGGGTTGCCTTTCCAAATTCCCAGTGCCTCCGTCAGGTAATGAATACGTTTAATTGAATGACCCTCGCCCCAACATCCCAGAGGTGACAAGTTGGCCACACAGTTTGGCTTCACATGTTGATAGGCCTGCCCACCACTGGGTTAATACCAGTGGCAGCAGGATGACATATTTAAGTTCTCATTACTTGGCCACTTAAGTGCCACTTAAAATATTTGACAAGAATGATGTATTTTTGAAATGTTGCTACTATTGTAGTGTCAGAAGCATGACAGGCAATTCTTGAAAAGCAAGATGGCAACACCAACAGTTTCCTCCGGGTGCTCCAATTCCCTCCCATAGTCCAAAGATTTGCAAGTGAAGGGGATTGGCCATGGTAAATGCATGGGATTATGGAGATTAGGGCCAGGGTAAAATGGAGAATCAGTACAGACTTGATGGGCTGAATGGCCTCCTTCTGCACTGTTGGGATTCTATGGTTCAAAACAATTATATCATCTCTTCAGCTCTGATGTCTCAAAACATTGGCTCTATTCTTTCTCCATGAATGTTGTCAGACCTGATGAGATTTTCCAGCATTCTTTGCTTTTTTATCTCTTTCATAATGTTGCTTGGGAGATCAATATCGGGAAGGACACCAGGAAAATCTCCCATGTCCTTCGAAGGAGTATGGCATCTTTTATGTCCAAACTGTGAGAGCAGAAGGGGCTCCCTTTTAATAGCATGTGTTCAAGGCAACACGCCTGACATTGCAATTCTCCCTCAGTACTGCACCAGAGAGTCAGTTAGATGATGTGCTCCAACCTCTCACTTTTTTGTTAGCTCCCTCAGGATGTTCCAAAGGACCTCACAGCCAATGGATAGAACTGACAATTAACTTCAATGTTACGAAACTAGAGAAGGGCAATGGGGCTCTGTTAAAAATATAAGTGGAATCCAGAGAGGAATGGATTGAGTTCAGCTGCCGTTTCCCCAGTGCCTTTTCACATTGATTGTCTTTGCTAATGGGCAGGTTCATAGAATCCTTACAGTGCAAGAGGAGGCTATTTGGCCCATTAAATCTGTACTGACTTTCTCAGACAGAATGGGATCTCACTCCCACCCTATCGCCACTACTATGGCTAATCCATCTAACCTAGGAACAGTAAGGGCAATTTAGCATTGCCAATCCACCTAACCTGCACATCTTTGCAGTATGGGAGGAAAACTGGAGCACCCAGAGGAAACCCACGCAGACACGGGGAGGATGCGCAAACACCAGACAGTCACCCAAGTCAAGAATCGAACCAGGTCCCTGGTGCTGTGAAGCAGCTGTGCTAACCAGTCTGCCACCATGCTGGTTAGTCATCGAGTCACAGAGGTTTACAGCATGGAAACAGGCCCTTTGGCCCAAATTGTCTATGCCACCCTTTTTTTAACCCCTAAGCTAGTCTCAATTGCCCATGTTTGGCCCATATCCCTCAATTCTTATCTTGGTGAAGTAATAGAGAGCTTATGACACTTGCGCTACTGAATGTCAACATCTGGCTCTTCCCATTTCGAGACTAACAGGAGCAGTGGGGGGGGGGGGCAGGAGCCGGGGGGGTGGGGGTAGGGGGAGGTTGCACAGAAAAAAGGTATCTTTTGATATCACCTCCTGAGTGGCTTAGCAACATCAGAATCGTTTGATGATCTTACGGTGGCACAGTGGTTAGCACTGCTACCTCACAGCATCAGTCACCCAGGTTCGAATCCTGACTTGGGTCACTGCTTGTATGGAATTTGCACATTCGCCCTGTGTCTGCGTGGGTTTCCTCCAGGTGCTCTGGTTTCCTCCCACAGTCTGGAAGACGTGCTGGTTAGATATATCGGCCACGCTAAATTTTTCCTCAGTATATCCAAACAGGTGTGCGGCAACTGGAGATTTTCACGGTAACTTCATTGAAATGTTAATGTAAGCCCACTTGTGACACTGATAAATAAGCTTTAAAGATGTAATCACTCCAGTTCGTCTCTGGGTTGCTGTTTCTATATTTGATTGCCATTTACCAGAGTAGAATTGCAGCAAAATGATTTACTCTGTGCTGGGAATCAGATTAACTCATCTCATTCCCAGGCATTCATTTCACAGAAGATAGCCCTGAAAGGACTGGGTCTAATGGGTTAAATGTATTTCGGAGTAGCGGCTGAATGCCAGAGTTAAATTTTAATCTGCTTTCTGTTATTTATGACTAAATTTAAACCTTGTTTACAGGATAGTTGTAAATTTGGAGACAGTGAAAATTTACAGCTGGTTTGAATCACAGAACCCAACAGGCAGTCCAGGGCTTGGATTTAAGGGGGTAAATTGCACATAAGTGCAACTTAGCCTGAAAAATACATTAAGTTGATGCTGGATAAAGCCAACACATTATTGCATATCTGGCTGCTGGTTTCTTTTTGATGTCCCCTCCACTCTGAAATTTCTTCATTCCATCACTGGCCGCTGCGTGTCTAATTGTATGTGTCCTAAACTCTGGAATTCCATCCCCATCTTCTCCTCCGCCAGCCGCAACCCCAACCCCCCACCCTTCCTCCCTCGATTAAATCCCTTGATTAAATTGTTACCCAGACCATGGCACAGTGATTAGCACCACCAACTCACAGTGCCCTGGGACCGAAGTTCAATTCTGGCCTCAGGTAACTGACTGTGTGAATACGGTAACAAGTCTCACAACACCAGATTAAATCCAATGGATTTATCTGGAATCATGAGTGCTGCTCCTTCATCAGAGAGGATGCTCCCAAAAGCTCATGACTCCAAATAAATCTTTTGGACATTAACCTGGTGTTGTGAGACTTCTTACTGTGCCCACTCCAGTCCAACGCTGGCATCTCCACCTCATAACTGTGTGGAATTTGCATGTTCTTCCAGTGTCTGCATAAGTTTCCTCCGGGGGTTCTGGTTTTTTCACACCAGCCAAAGATGTGCAGGTTAGGTGGATTGGCCATGTTAAATTGACTCTTAGTGTCAGGTGAATTTACAGAGTAAATACATGGGTTTACAGGGATAAGGTCTGGATGGGATTGTTGTCCATACAAACTCAATGGACTGAATTGCCTCCATATAGAATCATAGAACCCTCCTTCTACACTATAGGAATTTTATGAGTTTTTGCCGAATGGCTCCACCTTGCGCAGGGGCATTTTTCTTTGCACTCCTGTGAAGTGGCTCAGGGGATTAAAGGCGCCACATAAGCAAAAGTTCTTGCTTCTACTATTTGACTGAAGACTTTTGCTCTGGGTATTAGGGTGCCAGTGCTGTAGTCACCTTGTGATGCCAAGCCCCAGCTTATTTCTGTGTGTTCAGATGGCACACCAGAACTGGAGGCTTTACCAGTTCCCTCGTTCTTCATTTTGGCGTCTCAAACTCGACCTTTCATAATGTATGGTTTAAAATAGACACCATGGGTTTTGGTCATATCTCTGAGCAAAGAAATGAAGCTCACTTTAGTCTACTCTTGGTGATCTGTGAGGAAGCCCAATCTGAGACATTATTTATTGAATAAATCTTGACTTCATTATTGCCCGGCAATTAATTCATAATTATTTCCCAATAAACTTTTACTGACACAATTATCAAAACCTTCCACTGTGGGACCTGTTATGCATCAAATGCACACAGCTTAATATCTCACAGTGGCAGATTGCTGTGCAGAGAAGCCACTCCCAATTCCTTGTTCATGTTTGGGATTAGTGAGAGTTAGCATGCTATTCAGCCATGGCGTATTTCGGAGCTGAGCTGTATCTTCATTTTCTCCCCAGAACTTCCAAATGTTTAAAATTTCCAACAAGAGGCACCCACGAGCAGTCATGAGCAATAACGTTACGTTGGTTAGGCCTCACTTGGAGTACTGCGTCCAGTTCTGGTCGCCGTACTACCAGAAGGATGTGGAGGCCCTGGAGAGAGTGCAGAGGAGATTTACCAGGATGCTGCCTGGTATGGAAGGGCTGTCTTACGAGGAAAGATTGAACGCACTGGGGTTGTTTTCCCTTGAAAGACGTCGGCTGAGAGGGGATCTATTAGAGGTATATAAGATTATGAGGGGTATAGATAGAGTAAATGGTGGTAAGCTTTTTCCACCATTAGAATCGGATAGAACAAGGGGTCACGGCCTTAGGGTGAGGGGGGCTATGTATAAGACGAATATTAGAGAGCACTTTTTCACACAAAGGGTAGTGGGGGTGTGGAATGCACTACCGAGTAAGGCGGTGGGAGCAGGCACGCTAAGGTTGTTTAAGGGTCTCTTGGACAGCCACATGAGCGGTCTGCAGATAGAGGGACATAGGAGGACTGTTTAAATACTTTATTTGTTTCCACAGGCTATTCGGTCCACCTTGTTGACCAACAAGGTGCATGCATTCGGCAGGTTGTGCGAGGGCTGCTCCTGGATGTTACTTCAGGAGTGGCCTAGTGCTTCACGTTGTTAGTGTATGCTTAAACTGGACCATCAGATGGGCAACATGACAGCTCAGAGACTATCGCTGTTGCTGTGCAGACACATGGATTTGGGCCTGTGTCTGTGGGAGTTTGTGCGTTCTCCCCGTGGTTGCGTGGGTTTTCTCTGGGTGCTCCGGTTTCCTCCCACATCCCAAAAATGTGCTCTTAGGCTGATTGAGTAACAAATTGCCCCTAAATTGGTCTCTATATGTCATTAAGACGTTAGGACAGCGGCGCGGGCTCGTTGGGCCGAAGGGCCTGTTTCCCGTGCTGTGTTGTTCTTTGTTCTTTGTTCTTTGTAACCTTGGTTCATTCTCCTTCCCTAGTCCAGGTCACTGAGCTCAAATACAGCACTGATTCCATCTTGGTCTGTTTGCTGTCATTTTTAATTCCTTCACTATTTTTAGTTTCATTTACTTCATCTTGCTGGCCCTGTCAGTTCTACCTGGAAGTATGGCTTTGCTGGTGAGATTATATTTTCCTGGCCCCCACTGCGTTGTATATAATGTTCTGATCTGGAGAAAGCATGTTCAATTCTTATTGTAGCAATTTGAGAATCTGAATCCAGTTCAAAAGATCTAGACATTGGAGAGAAACTGATATCCATAAGCCACCAGGAAGTTGATGGTTTGTTGCAAAGAAAACCCAGTTGGAAATCTTGCATCCTTAGCCAGTCTGGCCTATATGTGACTCCCTCCCTATATTAATGCGCTTGATTGACTCTTAATTGCTGCCTGCAGCAATGCGGTACAGTGGCACAGTAGTTAGCACTGCTGCCTCACAGCACCAAAGACCAGAGTTTGATTCCCAGCTTGTCATACTGTCTGTGTGAAGTTTGCACATTCTCCCCATGTCTGCATGGGCTTTCTCCAGATGCTCTGGTTTCCTCCCACAGTCTGAAAGACTTTTTGCCCATGTTAAGTTCTCCCTCAGTGTACCTGAATAGGTGCCAGATGTCTTGACGAGGGTATTTTCACAGTAACTTCATTGCAATGTTAATGCAAGCTGACTTGTGAACCAATAAGTAAGTTTAAATTTAAACTGTGGTCTTGAAGGCAAGTCATTTGTATCCAATTCTAAACAATTAAGGGCAATAGATGCCAGCCTGGCATTCAATGCCAACTTCCCAGGATGAACTATCTCCATCATGCCACACCTTATGTTAGTTCCGCTCATAATAATTTGTTGGGTAAAATTTGTTGCTGAAATCACAAGTGGAAACATAGGAATTGCTAGCCAGAAGAAAGACCAGACCAATCAAGTTGACTCTCCTCCTGGTACCATTGGTGCCCATTGACTTCCAGTGGATTGGTTTATAATTATACTTAGCAAAGTACCGCTGTTGCTATTGCCCTCTGCAGAATGGCTGAGATGGAAACTCTCTTGCTGTTACCACTAGGCATATTAGAAGGATTTACAGCTCGATAATCAACTTGCCTGGACACATTTTGAACACACAACCAGCATGTCTTAGAGTGGCTTGAACACTGAGCTTCTGGCCCAGAGTAGGAACACCACCATTGTTCCACAAGATTGCAACAGTAACGATGATTACTCTTATATGGGCAGCACAGTAGGACAATGGTTAGCACTGCTACTTCACAGCTCCAGGACCCTGGGTTCAATTCCAGCTCGGGTCACTGTCTGTGTGGAGTTTGCACATTCTCTCATGTCTGCATGGGTTTCTTCCAGATATTCTGGTTTCCTCAACAGTCCAAAGATACGCGGGTTAGGTTGATTGGCCATGCTAAGAAATTGTCCCTTTGTGTTTAGGGGATGTGTAGGTTAGAAGGATTAGTGGGTATAATATGTAGGGATATGGGGATAGGACCTGGGTGGGACTGTGTTCGGTGTAGACTCAATGGACTGAAGGGCCTCTTTCCGCACTGTAGGATCTTGTGATGATTATGGTACTGTAATCATTCAGTCTACAACAGACTCAGACACAAGATAAGGAACAACTCCAGTGGTGAAGAGCTTTGGGAACAATGGACTCAAAGTCACCTACCACTGTCATGCAGCGAAATTAGTGCTGAACCAGGATTATAGTCCTTCTAAACAAGGTAATATTAATATTTTTGATTGAATATATGAAAATACTCTTCTGTAATTACCTCTCCAAATCACACACTATCCTGCCTTGCAACTAAATTGAGGTTCTTTCACTGTCACTATGTCAAAATTCTGGAACTCCCTCCCCAACGTCACAACGGCACAACTGTCAAAAAAGTCAGCTCAACACCATGAAGGGCAATTAAGCATGGAGCATGAAATACTGGCCAGTGATGCCCAAAGCCCATGTAAGAATAAGAAAACACTGAAGTGAACATGACCATCATTCATTCATTTTTATCATTCTTCCTCCTCACTTCCATTTTTCCACTTCTTCACTCCTGCCATCCTTCTTGTTCCCTCACTCCTGCTTCTTTCAGGCCAGCTGCTTTCATTATCTGAACCTCTGTTCTGCCATTCACACATTGTGATCACATAATGGATACTTTTAGCACCTCTTTCAGTCTTCATTGTCATTTACATTCCTTTTGTCCAATTAGAGCCCCTCCCCCAGCATAGTATAAATCTTTTCTGATTTTCTTTGCTCCACGCTCTGACGAAGGGTCATTCAGATTTGACTCTATTCTCTCTCCACAGATGCTGTCAGACCTGCTGAGATTTTCCAGCATTTTCTGTTTTGTGTTGAACATGACGGGGATTTAGAATTTAGTGTTGAAACTCAATAAGCATCCAGTTTGGGGATTGGAATTGAGCTGGTGACAAACAGCAGGAAATGAAGACAGGCACAGGGAAGTGCTGTTGACAGCTCCAGCTAAGATCAACCGCTCCTTTGTAGTTGTTAGAAAGCAAGCTTTCCCTGCTGTGTTGCTTTTGAAACATCCAATCTAAGGTGAACAGGGAAACCATCCATTTTTAAACCTGCAACAACTGAGAAAGTGAACTGTAAAGAAATGATTTTAAATTGTGATTTAACCACCAATCTTTACCACAAAATAGTTTAAATCCATTTCAGCTCTCAGAATGTTCACTCTAACTCACTGAGATGGTGGCAGGAGTGTCTGACCAAAAATAAATCATCAACTATCTTTTTCATACAAAGAACAAAGAACAACACAGCACGGGAAACAGGCCCTTCGGCCCAACGAGCCCGCGCCGCCATCCTAACGTCTTAATGACATATAGAGACCAATATAGGGACAATTTGTTACCCAATCAGCCTAAGAGCACATTTTTGGGATGTGGGAGGAAACCGGAGCACCCGGAGAAAACCCACGCAACCACGGGGAGAACGCGCAAACTCCCGCAGACACAGGCCCAAATCCATGTGTCTGCACAGCAACAGCGATAGTCTCTGAGCTGTCATGTTGCCCATCTGATGGTCCAGTTTAAGCATACACTAACGACATGAAGCACTAGGCCACTCCTGAAGTAACATCCAGGAGCAGCCCTCGCACGACCTGCCGAATGCATGCACCTTGTTGGTCAACAAGGTGGACCGAACAGCCTGTGGAAACAATTAAAGTATTTAAACAGTCCTCCTATATCCCTCTATCTGCAGACCGCTCATGTGGCTGTCCAAGAGACCCTTAAACAACCCTAGCGTGCCTGCTCCCACCACCTTACTCGGTAGTGCATTCCACACCCCCACTACCCTTTGTGTGAAAAACTGCCCTCTAATATTAGTCTTATACATAGCCCCCCTCACCCTAAGGCCGTGACCCCTCGTTCTATCCATTTCTAATGGTGGAAAAAGCTTACCACCATTTACTCTATCTATACCCCTCATAATCTTATATACCTCTAATAGATCCCCTCTCAGCCGACGTCTTTCAAGGGAAAACAACCCCAGTGCGTTCAACCTTTCCTCGTAAGACAGCCCTTCCATACCAGGCAGCATCCTGGTAAATCTCCTCTGCACTCTCTCCAGGGACTCCACATCCTTCCGTAGTACGGCGACCAGAACTGGACGCAGTACTCCAAGTGAGGCCCATACTGGACCCCTGTCTCCAGGAAGGCAGACTACATCCCGGAGTCCCGAGCTTTTGGCCCACAGAACCCCCACTGTCATCCTTGACCTTCTCATCCCCACCACTATCTCACATCCCTCACTCCACAGTCTTCTGGGGCATTAGATCCACCTCCCTGCACTCTCTAACCTCCGCTGTTGCCTACCCTATGTTCTGGGATGCCTCCTCTGGGGTTGATCTTAGTGCCGTTTTGTCATCACATTGGTCTGTGCTTATCGGCCACATTTGGCGCACAACTGTGATATACCTTCTAGCCATTCTTGTGAGCCCTTGATCACATATGAGAGGTGTCCATGAATGCGTGTGTTTCTTATTTGAGTGAAAATGTGACTTTGGAAGTGTCTCATTGCTTCGGTGGAAATGAAGAATATTAGATCCCTGCCGATCTGGAACTTAGAAGTATAAGTAGAAATTGTTGGAATTGTTCAGCTGGTCGGTGGAAATGTAACAGAGAAAGGTGGATTGACTTGTTGGAGGATTCCATCTGAGATGTTAACCTACATTCCTCTTGCTGTGGCAAACTGATTTGAAGTGTAATGTTATTTAATTCCTGTTGAAAATTCTCATCCTTGTGTTTAAATCCCTCCCCGGCCTTATCACTGTAACTTCCTCCAGCCCCACAAGCCCCTGGGATTACTACACCCCCCCATTTTTGGGATCTTGTGTATCCTCCATTTCCTTTGTCTTACCAAGGTTTGCCCAGCCTTCACCTACCGAATCTAAAAGTTCTGGAATTTCACTCCTGAACCCAACTGCTTCTCTCTCCTCTTTAAGACGCTTCTTAAAGCTCTTTGACTATTCTTTTGGTCCTAATATCTCCTTATGTGGTTCAGTCGGATTATTGTTTAATAATACCCCTGTGAAACACCTTGGAACCTTTCAATATGTTGAAAACAATATCTAGATGTACAAATTGTGATTGCTTTATGTTCCATTTTGTAGTGAGTGGTGTATAGTTTATGATGGACCTTTGATTGGGTTTAATTTCCATACTCACTGCTAGCTTCAGGGGAGGTGATTATTATCATTAGACCATTAATTCAGAAACTCAGCTAATGTCCTGGGGACCTGGGTTCAAATCCTGCCACAGCAGATGGTGGAATTTGAATTCAACAAGAAAAGTCTGGAATTACAAATCTAATGATGACCATGAAAGCATTATTGCTTGTTATAAAAACGCATGTGGTTCACTAATTCCCTTTCGGGAAGGAAATCTGCCTCATTACCTGGACTGGCCTACATGTGACTTTAGAGCCACAGCAATGTGACTCTCAACTGCTCTCTAAAATGGTTTAGCAAGCCACTCAATTGTATCAACGACCCAATAAGGCAGCTCACCACTACCTTCTCAAGGGGTGATTAGGGATAAGCAATAAATGCTAATCAGTCAGCGACACCACGTGCCATGGGTGAATTTTTAAAAATTTCCATAGCTCTACTCTCCCCTCTTTCTTGGTCTAATACCCACCCAGGACATGCTTCGATGGGTGAGGCACTATTGATGAGGCTCTTAAGGTGAACCACCCACTTTTACTTATATCTCTGACTCCTTCCCTCCTATCTTCTCTTCCTAGCATCATGGCGCTTGCAGTAGTGTGACTTGGTTAGCTCCGTTTTCTGGTGGCAGCTACGATGCAGTACAGAGTAATGCCAACAACCATGGGTTCAATCCTTGTACCAACTGTGGTAGTCCATGGAGCTCTGGCCTACCCTTGAAGAAGACAGCCCCTGAAGATATATAACCAGTTGTCTCTTGCTAATGGAGGGAGATACCAATTCCTCATTCTGGACTACTGCTAATTACGATAACCCAGTTATGTTCTCCAAAAAATACTTAATAGGAAAGCATTTTATTCTGTTACATTTCGATCTCTAAAGTGACTCAGTGATGGTGCTTAACCCCAGAAGAGATCAGTCTCCATGACCTACATACTCAACCAGCCCAAGCGTTACATGATCAGACAATAAGAACTGGTTTAATTGTGGGTAACTCACCGCCAACATTTATCGTCAGTTTGTTCAGTGTAAGGATGCAAGCTCCTCACAGCATATCAGCCTTTCTCCACACTGGTTAAGATCAATGTAATAAAAACATATTCACTAAAGTGGGACTTTGACTTATTCATTATTTTTTCTGGTAGAAGAAATCTAATGCTGGTCAAGGTTACCAATGGGTCCCAGACTTAGAGCATGAACTATCTGATTGTACAATGTCCACTGACCTGTTTGCCAGAAGCTCTGACACATGCCAGTGACAAAGACTCCTTGGACAGAATCTGAAATCGGAAGCAAATGAGTAACATCGGCCAAAACTGTTCTGTAAAGTGACATTGCCAAGGGGTAATAATATCACAAAGTGGCCACTGCCACTCTGAAAGGAACATCTCGATACTTGACATTTATCCTTTAATTTTGCCTAGCTTTGTGAAGTCATTCTTCGCTCTCTCGCTACTGTCACATGCAAACAGCGAGGAGCAGCTCATGGTGGGAGAGGTTTGCAGTGAGGACCTAGGGCACTCTCGAACCGGTGCCAGCACTTAGCACCATAATTATGATTTAAAATGGGAATTAATAAGTAATGTATAGCTTCTGAAGAGTGCACTCGGGACTGCATTTCCCTTTCCTTTAAACGTTCTGTAATTTTTCTTTGCATAATCCATTTCATAAAAAAAAAGCCAAGCCAAGCAAAACATCCCATGCAAGGCAAGCAGTGTCCCCTTTGACCTTAAGCATGCCTCGAGGTTTGAACAGTGATGTTGTACAGAGCACCTCAAGTTCCTACTAACTCTGAAGTACCTTTGATACCGTGGAATAAACCCGACACTTTACAATCCTTCAAGCATGTGCATGTGTGTGTGCGCGTGTGCATGCGTGTGTGTATGTAACGACAGATTATAATGTTTTATTACCTTCTTCTACCTCAGCTTTGAAAGCTTTCACCAGAAGGTTTATACAAATCTTAACTTTTCTCATCTGCTCCGTGATGAATATCTTGACAATGGCAAATTATTGCTTTTTGACTCAGGTATTCATCTCTATTGGCTGAAAGCTATAGCGAGCCTGAACTCTGACCTTTCTACCCTTACCTCCCCACCCCTTTTATCCTGCAATGATATATACACGTATGCACACACACACACACACAAATGCACATACACATGCCAGTACGCACACAAAAACACACATGTGCACACACACACACACACACACGTGTAGAAACACACACACACACACAAACACACACGCAGAAACAGTCATGTAGAAAAACACGGACACACGCACAAACACACACGTGCAAACACACACTTGCAAACACACACAAAATCGCACGTGCACAAACACACACACATGCACATAGGCACACGTTTGCTGGATATAATGAGCTTAAAGGCAATAAGTATAACTAAAGTTGGTGGTGTGGTAGATAGTGAAGAGGGGTGTTTTAGTTTACAGAGTGACTTGGACAAGTTGAGAGCTGGGCCGAGAGGTGGCAAATGAGTTAAGTGGAAAAGTGTGAGGAATGCACGGCAGAACAATAAATGTGTAGAGTATAGGGCAATGGTAGCTTTAATAGTGAGAACAGAGGATCTTGGTGTATTGTCAAAGATCCCGAAAGAGGCAGTCAAGTGAAAAGTTGTTAAAAGGTATGGAGTCTTAGCTTTATGGTAGGGGATTGAATTTAGGAGCGCAATCATGTTGCACTGTACAAAACTCTAGTGCGGCCGCACTTGGAGTATGTGTGCAGTTCTGGTCCCACATTATAAGAAAGATGTGGAGGCATTGAGAGGGTACAGAGGAGGTACAGGATGTTGCCTGGATGAGGGCAGGTCATGAAGAGAGTGAAGGATTTGAGGGTTTCGTAGAAAGAGGCGGCTAAGGGGACTTATTGAACATATAAGATATAGAGGTTTGATAGGGTGGACAGTGATAGCCTTTTTCTAGATGGAGAAACACACACACACAAAAAAAAACAACAAACACCAAAAAAACCCCCCACAACCCAACGTTTAAGAGGTTATGATAAGTATATGGAGAGAGGAATGTTTAGTTGGAGGGGCATTGCTTTTTATTTTGGTCGGCACAACATCGAAGGCCGAAGGGCCTGTTCTGTGCTGTATTGTTCTATGTTCTATGTTCTATGTTCTATGTTCTATGTTCTATGTATCGAACACATTCTTTTTTACATCAGGAGCCATCAGCTTCCTCCTAATTCAATCTAGGAAAGTGGGTGATTAGGCTGGCAATGTGCTGAAGATATAGGCATGGAGTTCTTTACTTGGGAAACACTGGTTGATGTGTACAAGAGACGTGCTGGGCATTGTACTGGTTTGAGTCGAGGTGAATCTAGGCGCAAGTTTCAGCGCAAATTAATCAGCATAAGCGCAATCATAAATCTCCCACAAGTCAATGCAATCAAACAGTATGATCAATGAGAATCAATTGGTGACTGGAACAGAGAGCATTCTCAAGCAGTATTTGGCCATTTATCATGTGCAGACCTACAAGCAATGAATAGTTGTACTGATGGATCTGATGGTGAATTTACCTGTGTGCCCAGAAAGCACCATTGGATAACCACGAGGAAATAGGATCCTAGTTTGACTTCCTCTAATCTTCCAGGGAACTATTCATTGTAGATAGAACCATATACAACAAATGGCCAAATACTGTTAAAGGATGCCCCCGGTCCATAAAGGAAGAGAGCAAATGCCAGTAAACGAAGCACATTTCAGCTGACTGATTTCATACCTTTGGTCTTTTTATAGTTGGTTTTAACTGACTGTTTCGACCACGTTAGAGACTGGCGTGACTGCAATGCAAAACACAATGTTTAAAATACCCCTTAGCTCAATGTAAGAACAAAAGAACAAAGAAAAAAGAACTAAGAACAAAATATAGCACTTGAACAGGATCTTTGGCCCTCCAAACCTAACCAAACTAAAACAAATCCTTCTGCCCTTACTCAGTCCATATCTCTCCATTCTCTGTTTCTTCATGTATCCACCCACTTTATTCAAAGTTGCACAGATTACGTCACTATTGGACAGAAATCATGCAGAACTCCCCCATTGTATTACAAAACTGAATCAAAATAATCCAACAGTCCATGCCCCCCACTGCAGAGAACCTAAACTCTAGAATTCCCTGTCTAAATCTTTCCAGTGCTCTATCTTTCTTTTTCGGAGCTCCTTAAAACTTATCTTTGTGACTAAACTTTCAATAAACTGCCCTAAATTTCCCAGTGGGGGTCAATGTCAAATTTTCTTTGATAACTCTCCCAGGGAGTGCCTTGGGATGGTTTGACATGTTAAAAGGCTCAAATAAATGCAAGTTGTGGCTGTTCACTTGTGCTGACCACCTCAATTTGACCATTTTGTTGTCCCAGCAGCCTTTCCCAACTTTTACAGATGCACCATAGAGAGCATTCTTTCTAGTTGTATCACAGATTGGTGTTGCTCGTGTTTTGTCGGAGACTGCAATAAACAAGAAAGGATTGTAAATGCAGCCCAGTTGATCATGTAAATCAGCCTCCCATTTATAGACTCTGTCTACACTTCCTAGCAAATGAAACCAGAATGATTAAGAACCTCATGTACCCTGAACATACTCTCTTCCACCTTCTTCCGTCAGGAAAAAGATACAGGCCAGAAATGACAATTACTTTTTTTTCCCAGGGCAGAAATGACAATTACGGGGTGGGGGGGGCACAAATTCAAGGTAAGGGGAAAGGTTCAATGGAGATGTGTGGGGGAAGTTTTTTACACAGAAGGTGGTAGGGGCCTAAGATGTACTACCAAGTGAGGTGGTTGAAGCAGTTACATTAGACACGTTTGAGACTTACCTTGATAGACATATGAACAAACAGGGAATAAAGGGATATAAGCGGTTGGTTTAGATAGGTAAATGTGAACAGCATGTGTGAGGGTTGAAGGATCCCTGTGGGGTTGTACTGTTCTTTGTTCTCTAAAACTCTGAAATCATGTACTAACTGACTCAAGAACAGTTTCTTCCTTGCTGCCATCAGACTTTCGAATGGACCTACCTCGCTCTAAGTTGATCTTTCCCTACTCTAACAATGACTGTATCACGACATTCCCTCCTTTCCTTCTCTATGAATGGTATGCTTTGCCTGTACAGTGTGAAAGAAACAGTACTTTTCACTGTATCTCAATACATATGACAATAATAAGTTAAATCAAATCAAATCAAATCACATCAGAATGAGATTGCTCCTTTAACAACCGTTCACCAATGAGTTTCCCTGTAGCCCTCATATTCCCCAGGATGCAATATCCTTTCTTTAATAAAACTGCAATACTTTGTGGCATTTTTGAAAAAAGGAAGCCTTCATTTCCTCGCCCGAGCCTTCCTGAAGAGCCCATAAGTCATGTGAAAGTACCGCATTCACATTTATTTTTTTTCAAATAAAATTTATCAGATGGCCTCACAATCCCATTGAGCTTGAGTTATTTAATACGTATTTTAAGCACATACAATCTTCCATTTTTTTTCAAATGGCACTTAAACTTCAGAGAAATTCAGAGAGGCTGCTCTCCTCATCTACAGAAATGAAACAAGACCTTTAAAATGACATCTCTTTAGCTCAAGCTATATTAATCTAATGGGAGCAGGCCTCTGTAAAATCTGCAAGTCACAGGGAGTCTGATAAATCTGAATGTCATTTTTGCTATTTGTAAATTGATAGAGGGCATTCTCGGTTAAATACAAGGAAAAGAAATCAGAGCAAAACACAACGTGGAACTGCTCTCAAACACCGGAACAAACTAACTGCAACACTGGAAGTAAGTCTGTTCAACCAGTTTAATCCCAGGTCTACGCTGAATTAACTGATCTCTTAGTTAGTTGTTTGTGATTTACCCAGTGGGATTCTCCGGCCGCACTCACCCCAAAACCGGAGAATCCCAACCAAAGTCAATGAATCATTACATGATCCACTCCCTGCCCCTTATGATACCATGGCAAGCAGGACGGAAGAATTCTCCACTATTTCTTCCCTGAAATGTGGAAGGAAGTCAGACTAAGATTTATTCTTATGGTTATCCAATCTTTTTTTTTATTTGATTTATTATCGTCACATATATTAGTAGATAGTGAAAAATATTCTTTCTTGCACGCTATACAGACGAAGCCTATCATTCATAGAGGAAAAAGAAAGGAGAGGGTACAGAATATAGTGTTACAGTCATAGCTAAGGTATAAAGAAAGAATCATTACATCCTACAGCACAGAAAGAGGCCATTCAGCCCATTAAGTCTGCACCGATCACAGATCCTACCTCCATTACCCCATGCATTTATCCTCGCTAGCTGCCCTGTTACCAAGTGGCAATTTAGTATGACCAATCCACCTAACCCACACATCTTTGGGCTGTGGGAGGAAACCCAATCAAACATAGGGAGAATGCGCAAACTGCACAGACAGTGACCTAAGCCGGGGGTCAAACCCGGGTCCCTGGCGCTGTGAGGCACTGTGCAAGCCACTGTGCCACCGTGCCGCCCACAAAGATCAGCTTTGGTCGATCTATTCAAAAGCTGTTCTTGAGTCAGTTGGTAGTAAGTTCACCATCAGGTTCTACGCGGACCAGTGCAATTAATCATTAGGTCCACACGTGGCCAGATACTGCGGGAGACCAGGAATAGAAGGGTTCCTCTCCAAATATTTGGGAGAAGGTGGATTGTGGTGTGTGTGTTTGGGGACAGGGAGGGGGGTTGTTAGGTGGTGAGGTGGGGGAAGAAAACTACAAAATTTCTTCCACCTTCATTTGTAAATTGTTTAACTTCAATCGCCTGACACAGGCACTTGTGTTTAAACAGGTAGTTATTTAATCAACATTTTACAAGGGTGTAGTCAGACTGCAATTTTCCCCAGTGTATAAAACACATTCTAAAATTACCAACGTGTGGACACATGCAAATTCAGTATTGACCTCTGCTCCTGAACACAGTAGGCTGTTGAAAAGCTTGTATTACATTACTGTTCAATTCGCTCTCGCTGCTCCTGCCTTAACCTTTCCTAACCCTTCATGGGCAGTAGTCAGCGAGCGGACATGTCACTTGAGGGAAAAGAAAATTGTAAATTCTTCCAGAACATTCTAATTTCTTTTTCCATTTTCTCTTCTCCCTCAGTACGATTAGTGTAAATTACATTTTTTTTGCGTCTCAACTTCCCCGCTTATCAGTTTTGTGACAAGCTGATTTCCATATTAACTGCTTAATACAGTTTGCAACAAGAAAGGGCAGCGCGCACAGAGACTGTGTGACTGGCCGCCTGCACTTGAAGATCAAACTGGCCGGCGTTCCTCGGAACATACATATCTCTGGGAAGTTGGAAGAATGGGCTTGTAATTTTCTTCCTCTCCTGCTCTCTCTCCTCACGTTCCCCTTGCATGTATTCACCAATTCCCTGAAGGGCTGTTGATGGGAATACTCATTACAGTTTTTAATAAAGAGCAAACCAAATGATTCAGTCAGAAAGCACTGCAATTTTAAAATTATTATCCTGCTCTTCAAATCCCTTCATGGCCTCGCCCCCCTCCCCCACCCCCCATTCCTCCTATCTTCTCCAGCCCTACAAAACGCCAAGAACTTTACATTCCTTGCCATGGCGAAGTGGTATTATTGCTGGACTAGTAAGTTTTAAGTTTATTGACCAGTGTCACAAGCAGGCTTACATTAACACTGCAATAAGGTTACTGTGAAAATCCTCTAGTCGCCACACTCCAGCAGCTGTTCGGGTTACACTGAAGAGGAATTTAGCATGGGCAATGCATCCTAACTAGCACGTCTTTCAGGAGACTATGGGAGGAAACTGAAGTACCTGGAGGAAACCCATGCAGACACAGGGAGAACGTGCAGACTCTGCATGGTATCCCAAGCAAGGAATTGAACCCATGTCCCTGTTGCTGAGAGGCACCAGTGCTCACCAATGTGCCATTCCTTAGTAATCTAGAGACCCAGAGTAATGCCTTATTTGAGCTTGAGTTCAAATCCCATCACAGCAGATGGTGAAAATCAAATTCAACAAAAGTCTGGAATTCAAAGTCTAACATTGAGCATGAAATGATTGTGTTCAAAACCCATTTAGCCCACAAATGTCTGACCTACATGTGATTCCAGGCCCACAGCAATGTGGTTGATTTAATTGCCCTCAGGGATGGGCAATGATTGCTGGCCAGCCAGCAACACCAATTTCCCATGAACGAATATAAAAAAATCCTCCAACCTGAATCTCTAATGCCACCCGGCTTTCCTTTGTTCCAGCAGTCATAACATCATAGAATGGCAAAATCCCTACGGTGCAGAAGGAGGCCATTCAGCCCATCAAATCTGCACTGACCACAACCACACCCAAGCCCTGTTACCATAACCCCACATATTTACCCTGCTAATCCCTCGACACTAAGGGTCAATTTAGCATGGCCAATCCATCTAATCCACACATCTTTGAACTGAGGGAGAAAACTCATACAGACACATCCACACAGACAGCAATCCAAGGCTGGATTTAAACCTGGGTCCCTGGCATTGTGAGGCAGCAATGTTAACCACTCCGCCACCAAGCCAGTCTTCAGTCATCTAACCCCCAAGCTTTTGCATTCCCTCCCTAAGTTATTACTGCATCAGCCTGTTCCTCTATTTTGTTTTGAAATCTATCTCTCTAACCAACTGTTTGTTTCTTTGGCTCATTGATGTCAATCTTTGCCTCATCATGAGCCTGTGAAATGCCCTGAGACAATTTATTACATTAAAGGTCCAACGAAAGCAAACTATTGATACTGACTCAATGGTAATTTTGTGATTTCTGTAGAACGAAGACAGAGTGCTGAAGCACACTGTCTGAGACCCTGAAGCTGCATTACCACCACTGCTGCTTTTATAGAATCATGGAAGCCCTGCAGTGCAGAAGGAGACCATTTAGCCCATTGATTCTGCACCGACAACAAACCCTCCTAGGCCCCATCACTGTTACCTTACATATTTACCCTGCTAATCCTTCTGACACTAAGGGGCAATTTGGCATGATCAATCAACCTGACTTGCATATCTTTGGATGATGGGAGGAAACCGGAGGAAACCCATGCAGACATGGGAAGAACATACAAATTCCATGCAGACAGTCACCCGAGACTGGAATTGAACCCAGGCCCATGGAGCTGTGAAGCGCAAGTGCTAACTACTCTGCCACCGTGCTGCTCATGTGTTGGAAGTTTTATTTCCTTCAGAGTGATCAGGTGGTGTATTCTCCAATTTGGTGGGTCATTAATAATGATTCTACCTTATATTGCCACCAATAGTTCAAGCCCCTCTCTGGAGACCTGAGCACAGTGCTGACCTTCAAAGCACTATCTGAGGGATGCCTGAGGGATGAGGCATTAAATCAAAGCCTTTAGTCTTGTTTGAATTTTTTTAAAAGCTCATTCATGGGACATCATTGGCTGAGCCAGCATTTATTGCCCTTGAACTGAGTTTGGTTTCCTGGGCCATTTCAGAGGGCAATCAAGAGTCAACCACTTGGCTGTGGCTCCGGATGGCAGATTTCTGAAAGGATATTAGTGAACCAAATTTTTATGGCAATCGACAATAGCATCGACAATGGTCAATACTGAAGGTTTTATTCCAGATATTTAATGAATTCAAATTTCACTATCTGCAGTGGTGGGATTCAAACCTGGTCACTGGACCATAGTTCTGGGTGTCTGGCTTACTAGTTCAGTAATAATATCACACTGCCTCCCCACAATGTAAAAAGAATGTAAAATATCCCATGGGATTAGAAGAGGAATTCTCCTGCTCCATATTTATCTCTCAATCATGTGGTTATTATTTCATTGCGGCCTTTGGGAGTTTGCTGGGTACAAATTGGCTGCTGCATTTCCTTCAGTGAAACAGATGGGATTTTGATGAGAGTGCCCCAGGAGACCTGCATACAAATTTGGTCTCCTTGCTTATGGAGGGATGTACTTTCTCTGGAAGGGAAAGCGGTGGCCTAATACTATTAATGTTGAACTATTAATCCAGAAACTCAGTTAATGTTCTGGGGACCTGGATCTGAATCCTGCCATGGAACTTGAATTTAATAAAGAAAATCTGGAATTGAGAATCTACTGATGACCATGAAACCACTGCTGGTTGTTGAATTCATTAATGTCCTTTAGGAAAGGAAATCTGCTGTCCTTACCTGCTCTGGCTAACATATGAGTTCAGAGTCACAGGAATGTGGTTGACTCCCAACTGCCCTCGTGCATCTAGGAATGGAAAATAAATGCTGACCAGCCTGTCCCATAAATAAATTTTAAAAAGTTGTTTAGAGAAAGTTCACTAAGTTGATTCCTGGCAATGAAGGGGTTTTATAAAGAAAACAAGAGCAGGTTGGACAGATATTCATTGGAGTTTAGAAGAACGAGACATGACTTTGATTGAAATTTTTAAGATTCTGAGGTAGCTTGACAGGGTAAATGCTGAGGAGTTGTTACCTCTTGTGGGCAAATCTAGAACTAGGAGGTACAGTTTAAAGATAATGGGCCTTCCTTTTAAAATGAAAATGAGGAGGAATTTCTTCTCACTGAGGGTCATTATTACTTTGAAAGTGCTTCCACAGAAAGCATTGGAGGCATTGAATATATTTGAGGCTGAAGTGGACAGATTTTTGATGGGACAAGTGTCAAGGGTTATGGGGAGAGGCAAAAAAGTGGTGTTAAAGTCACAATCAGATCAACCACGATCTTACTGAATGGCAGAGCATGATTGAATGGTTTAACCCTGTTCCTATTTCTTATGACTTAATGAAAAGAAAGCAGTTAATTGGTGATAAAGTATATTGGAATGTGGTGATGATATGAAAAGCTCCAGGTTCTTTTGTTTTGCATCTCAGGAGGTATTTTCATTTTCCTCCGCAGCTTTGTCAAGTTATTGCCCACCATTAGTGATAAAAATCAGGGGACCTGGATAAGGTTGGACTCCGTCTGAATGGTAGATAAGGAATAATGGTGACCAGGCCAAAGGGCATTGTCATGATTTTCAAATGGGCAACCTTGCCTTTCATCAGTGTTGTGATTAGCATCCAGCTTGTCTTGTAAAGAAGGTAGATCACTGAGCAGGACAAACAGGACTACCTCTAACTAAGATAAATACTTGAGGGATTGAGACAGAGAAAACCAGAGTGCCTTTGTACATCCTCTGAATGTAATGTCAGAATGGGAATGTCATCATGCTCGGGAACAAGACCGTTCTGAAATGTTCCCTCCACATTTTAATTATTAGTTTCATAAGAGAATGAATACTCACTGCGTGAGGGCATATATGTTAGTCAAATGAGGGATGCACGTTAGTCACATGAGGGAATGCATGATAGTTACATAAAGAATGCATGTTAGTCACATGCGGGTGGGGGTGTTTGTCACGAATGAATTTATATTACTCAGGTGAGAAGGTTTATGCTAGACACAAGGGGCTGCATGATGGTGGCATGAGAAATGTACGTTTGTCATGTAAGGAGATCTATGTTAGCTACATGAGGGAATGTCTGCTGTGTGAGAAGATATATACATATATATATATATATATATATGTTACATGATTTATATTGAGTACATGAGATGATGTATGTTAGTTATAGGAAGAATGTATGCCAGTAATATGAGGGGATTTATGTTAGTTACATGAGGGAATATACATTAGTCAGTCACGGGATATCTGGTAAGCAGTATCACTATCTTTCTCCTTTGTTTATGCACGAATGTGTTATAAAGCACCTTCTGTGCTCTTAAATAGATCCTTTGTTAGTTGATAGAATCAAAAGAAAAGGGCTTTGTGACAATTTTAAATCATGATCACCGCACTTTCCCATTGTTAGTCATTGTGAGTGCATGAGGAGGTTGGTACAAACATTATTGATGTTCTCTCTCACTCCCACTGTTACTCATTGTGACAGGGTGAGGGGACGTGTTACACATTTAATTCTCAACTCTGGAGTTAGGGAAGTCCCCTTTTAAGAGAATCTTTTTCTTTTTATAGAAAGGGGAAATCCTGATGAACAATAGGCCACAGTTTCAGGACAAATATAGGGATATCTTATTTAATGTACCTCATGAACAAGTGAGGTTAAAATTGCCTTTGTAAAGGGTGACACAGCAAGTTTGTCCATTGATTAGCTGAGCCACACACACACAGGAATGTTCCTGAAATGTGTTCAATCATTAAATATTAGCTCAGGCCCATAAACATTGTATTTTACGCATATTACATTACAACAGTGATTACGTTTCAGCATTTCATTGGCTGTAGAGTTCTGTGGGACATCCTGAGGTTGTGAAAGGCACTATATAAATGTAAATTGTTTCTTGTAGTAGTACACCAATTCCAGCTGCATTTATTCTTTATCACCCTCGGTAACCTGCTTTGCTCGATTTACTCCCACAAGGGAATATTCAATTATTCACCACTTCCTCCTGTCTTGGGAGTCTGGCCAGAGAAATCACCTTCTGAAGAGATTAATTTGTCCATTCTCTGTGTTTGACGATTTTTGATTCTAGAGATGAACATCAAAGACTGATTGATTTTTCAACCCGCACTCTTACCCACCACCCCCCATCCTCCTGACCACTACTCTGCAGTGGGTTTCCTGGTCGCAGGATGGGTGACTAGAAAATCCCTCTGGTGGGACTGGGAAATCCCTCTGTCAGGCAATGGAGTGCTAGCTCTGCCATCCGAAAACATGCTGGGTCGGGTGGGGGAGGGATGTTGGGGAATTCCTGTCCTCAGTGTGGTCTAAGCAAGGTTCAATACAGATTTAACAAAACCTTTCTATTTTTCAATTCTACCCTCCAGAAATGACGCTGAGAGCTTAGTTTGCTTTCTTTATGGGCTGTGACGCAGATTATAGGGATTAGTGCATTTGGACCCCAAGATTCCTTTGCTCTTCTCCCTCATATAAAATTGCACTAACTAAGTAATGTGACACAGGGTTGTTTGGACTCAAAATATCAGCTCTTTTCTGTCTTTACAAATGCTGCTGGACCTGCTGAGATTTTCCAGCATTTCTCTTTTGGTTTCAGATTCCAGTACCTGCAGTAATTTGCTTTTATTAAATAGTGACCTCCTTATTGCAGAGTGGCACAGTAGTGAGCACTGCTGCTTCACAGCACCAGGGGCCTGGCTTCAATTCCCAGTGGATCACTGTGTGTGCAGAGCCTGCATGTTCTCCCTGTTTGTTTCCTCTGGATACTCCATTTTCCTCACACAATCCAAAAGATGTGTTGGTTTGGCGCAATGGTAAATTCTCCCTCAGTGTACCCAAATAGGCGCCGGAGTGTGGTGACTAGGGGATTTTCACAGTAATTTCATTGCAGGGCTAAGCTAAGCTTATTTGTTGACACCAACAAACTTAAAAAAACAATCTATTACCTCACCTTTTATCAGTGTTGGACTTAATGTGCCAATTATTTACCTACAAGTCCTCCTCAGAATTGACAATCCTCTCATTTCCACTTCTCCATTTTGGTGCCATCTGCAAATTCAGAAATTTCCGGGGACAGGAAGACACAAATAAGGAATCGACCTTTTCTGCTGCCGGTTGTTTAGCAATGACTCCCACTGAGAAACACATGCGTGTAGACATTAAATCAGTACAGGTTCAGAATCTCATGCCCTCCGAGGGTTAAGCGAGCAGTTAATACTCGCTGTCTGAGCTCCTACTTGAGCGAGGCACCAGATGCCTGCTGGCCTCTGTGGAACCTGACCTCAACAAAGGGCCACCATCTCGACGAGATGCAATACTGAGATGAAAGGAGAAGAAAATGTTTCTATTCATGGTGAAGTTTAAAGACACTGGGATTATAAACATGCCAAAATTTTAAAAGAATTAGACCAAATTTTAAGTATTAGTGTTAGAAGTAGGCTTACATTATCACTATAATGAAGTTACTGTGAAAATTCTCTCATTGCCACACTGCGGCATCTATTCGGGTACACCGAGGGAGAATTTGGCATGGCCAATGCACCTAATCAGTATGTCTTTCTGACAGTGGGAGGAAGTTGGAACATCCAGGGGAAACACACGCAGACACGGGGAGAATGTGATTTGATTTATTATTGCTGCATGTATTAACATACAATGAAAAGAATTGTTTCTTGCATGCTATGCAGACAAAACATACCGTTCATAAAAAAGGAATCAAGAAAGTGCAGAATGTAGTGTTACAGTCATAGCTAAGGTATAGAGAAAGATCAACTTAATGCAAGGTAGGTCCATTCAAATTCTGACAGCAGCAGGGAAGAAGCTGTTGTTGTGTCGGTTGGTGCGTGACCTCAGACCTTTGTATTTTTTTCCTAATGGAAGAAGGTGGAAGAGAGGTGTGTGAGGTTCTTAATTATGCTGGCTGCTTTGCTGAGACTGAGAAGCGTAGATAGTGTCAATGGAGGCTGTTTTGTGTGACTGTCACCCAAGCTGGGAATTGAACCTAGCGCTGTGAGGCAGCAGTGCTAACCACTGTGGCACCGTGCTGCCCTCAAAGGGGAAGTCTGGCAAGTGGTTGGGTCCACTGCCCTATACAGGGGAGGCCGTCAATGCTGAAGGAGGTTTTACGAGTAACTTGTGGCTAACTTGAGATGATTGCAGATTCTCCGCTGCCAGTTCTCCTTTAGTGCACTGAGTTTGACTTGAGCATGGGTAAAATTTATCAGTGTGGACAGAGCCATTAGCAGTAACTGAAGGAATAATGTCTAAGCAGGCAGCCCTGTAAGATACCCAAATCACCTGAAATGATGACAGAAGCTTGGCTCCAGGGACTATACAGCGAATGAAGCATCATTTATTCTGCCTACACAAAAGAGTGCCAGTTGGTTACCCCATTACAAAAATAGGCTGTAAACCAGGGCCTATACAATGGCTTGAACTTGGCATCCAAGCCATCTTCACAATTTGCTTGCAGAGAGATACTGTGCTTTCATCTGTGGCTGCCAAAAAGAATCTTTAAAAGCCCCACTATTACGCAAAAGAAAGTCTTTTCCAAACCAATTCCTTGCTCGAGGGAGGCCACAGTGTAATGAGTCACTCCGTCTCATGGGAGGGAGATGGGGAGAATTATTTTTTCTGCAGCGAGTAATTACAATCTAGAAATAACTGCCTTAAAGAGTGGTGGAAGAAGATCCACTAATAATTTTTTAAAAGGAAATTGGATATATTCTTCTCAGGGAAAAAATGCAGCAGTTCAAGGAGGTTGTTCAGCACCGCTGTCCCATGGGGAATTAGTGATGAGTTATAAATATTGGCCTTGCCAGCAGGGCTCCAATCCCATGAACTGTGAGGAAGAAGTAGTTGAATGGGATTAACAGTGGAGCTTTTTTCAAAGAGCTGGCACAAGTATAATGGGCCAAATAGCCTTCTCCTGTGTGGTAAGATCCTATCATGTCAGACCCACATAGCAAAATTCATCTTTCCCTAAGCACCAGCCTCCAACCCTTGGAAAAGCAGCCAGCACAATCAAGGACTCCATGTACTTTGAACATACTCGTCTATTAGACAAAGTCCTGTGATCACGGACCAACCAACCCAAGAACAGCTTCTCCCCTGTCCCTGTAGGTCTTTGAATGAACCTACCTTACATTAAGTTGATCTTTCTCTACATCCTAGCTGTGACTATAACACTACATTGTGCACTCTCTCCTTTCCTTCCCTACGTACGGTATGCTTTGTCTGTATAGCGCGCAAGAAACAATACCTTTCATTGTATACTAATACATGACAATAGTAAATCAAATCAAAGAAATTGTACAGACAAACCATTTGACCCTACCAGTCTAAGTTGGTTTTCATCCTCCACAACAGCAGCATACATTAACCCACATGTCCACCATATTCCCATTTTCTTTCAACCATATAGTAAAACTATTTTTCACTCTTGCTATGCTTTAATCACTTGGCACTCAGATCAAAATTGCAAGATTTCACCTATTGCAGTGGTTCAGGAGGGCTGCCCAAATCACCGTCATTTGCTTCGACATGTTTTTATGTCAAAAAATCTAAAATTACCAAAGTAGTAAGTGGTTCAGTATTGCTTTCTTTAAATCATTTTCAGATATCAACAAATATTTTCGAACCAGGGAAAAAATATTAAGATTTATTATGTTATTCATTTGAACTGGCTCATTGGAAGATTTTTGCCAGAATCCAATACCACTCCCACCTCCCACACCTTTCGCCCACCCCCGCCCTGGAATCGGAGCGAGCAAGGGGCAGACAGAGATGTCTGCTTACAATGGACGGGAATTTCTGGCCTCGCTCAAGCGAAGCAATAAAATCCAGTCCTTTATGTTTGAGGTGACACAAACGCAATTGAGACTCTTTAAAGCAGCACCTGCCAAACCCACAAACACTACCATCTAGAAGGACAAGGGCAGCAGACAGCACCTGGGGATTCCCCTCTAAGTCAGTCACCACCCAGACTTGGAAATACATCACTGTTCCTCCATTGTCGCTGGGTCAAAATCCTGGAACTTCCTCCCTAACAGCACTGTGGATGTACCTATACTAAAGGGACTGCAGCCATTCAACAAGGCGGCTCATCACCACTTCTTCAAGGGCAACTGGGATATGGGCAAAAATTGCTGGCCTAGCTAGCGATGCCCATATCCCATGGATGAACCTTTAACAAACCCTGATGGGCTCCAGGAGAGATGCTGTACGCTCTGTTTTCATTCCTGCCTTTTTGCTGCTGAGTGCTTTTTCATTGTTGTTGCCGATTTAAATGGCAAGCGTGGATAACGCACAGCAGGCAGGGCTGCTTGCAGGAGATACAGAACACAATGGTAAGAGCATTCCACACTAACCTGCACAGTATAAGCTGAAACAGTTCCAAGTTAATGATTGCAATTCTACTAATGTCAGTTTAGCCTCTCACGCTGTCAGCTTCAAATTATTCGAAGCTAAATTAACCTCCTCCATCAACATACATTAGAACATAACTATTAAACCAAATATATTTTATGTAAAATAGCAACTGATAAAGAACAGAGTGAAATGGTGTTGATGTTAAAAATAAATCTTTGTAATTTTTTTGTTTAGTATTATGGATTTTGATGAAGGCATTTATTGCACCTCAAAACCATTTATGGGGGTGGAATCTTCTCCCAAGATTCTTGAGTGCTGGGACCACTAAAGGGTCCTGGCCTCATTGGTGCGCAAACTCCACTCTCCTGTGTGATCTCCCCAGAGGCAGCAAATGAAGCTTCAAGGAGCACCATTCTGTTAGAGGCAGTAGGTAGGCAGGAAGGACAATCGAGGAGCACCATTCTGTTAGAGGCAGGTAGATACGGCTGTAAGTCCCATCATGAGAGGTAGGCCCTGCCAATGTAGTTGGGAAGCCATGGGAGCATTTCAAGATGAAGGCGCCCTCTGATGATTCCTTAAATTGTTGTCAGTGACTGTGACCACCGCTGCCAGGCCAACAATGTGAAGAGAGAATCCTCTTCAGAGGACATCCTTTGGCCACAGATCTAACCCTGCAATAGGTGAAATCTTGAAATTTTGACTTGAGTGCCAAGTGATTAAAGCATATCAAGAGTGAAAAATAGTTTTACTAGATGGTTGAAGGAAAAGGATGTGGGAATATGCTGGACGTGTGCCCTTGTAGAGGATGAAAACCAACTTAGACTGGTAGGGTCAAATGGTTTGTCTCTACAATTTCTTCAATTTGATTTACTATTGTCATGTGTTAGTATACAATGAAAGGTATTGTTTCTTGCGCGTCTTATAGGCAAAGCACACCTGCAACTCTGGGGATTGGGCAAAGGGTGAATTGATGGAGGCTTTGTAGGCGTCCCACCACTCCCTGCAGACTGGTCTGGCTGAGTAGCCAGTGTTAGACAGACACTGACAAGACAAGAACACTCGGAGGCAGGAACAGGTTAGGGAGCTGCCCCTGTGCAAGATTTCCTCATTTTATCCTTGGTCTCCAAACCTATCTCTCAGACCATCCATTAATCTGCCATGCTTCTCTGAAGAAACTCTCCTAATTTGTTCGTAGAATGCAGGCATCATCGGCTGAGCCAGTATTTATTGCCCATCCCTGAGGGCATTTAAGAGTCAACCACATTTCTGTGGCTCTGGAGTCACACGTATGCCAGACCAGGTAAGGATGGCAGATTTCCTTCCCTGAAGGGACATGAATGAATCAGATGGGTTCTTACGACAATGGTTTTGTGGTCATCAGTAGCCTTTTAATTCCAGACTTTTATTGAATTCAAATTTCTTTGCCTGCCACGGTGGGATTTGAACCTGGCTTCCCAGAGAGTCAACCTGGGTCTCTGGACTACTAGTGAAGTGATAATTCCACTGTGCCACCACCTCCCCTGCTCTTCTCAGAAGCAAACAGAGTGGAAGGCTTTTGCCTAAACCTCAGCTATCTGACTAAAGTGATGAGTCTTAAGACTAAAGCTTACTTCTTCTTTTCAATCGAGAAGCAAAGACCCACAGTGCTAGACAAAAGCGAGAGTGCAAAGGTGAGGACAAGCGAAATCTACAAGTAATGGTCTGCCGGATCAAAAGCTGTTTAATGTAAAAAAGAAACATCAGACATCATCAGTGAAAGCAGAAAATGTTTCAAGGCTTTCGTCTTGTGATGTTCCCGAGGGGAGCAATTTTAAATTTACCTTCGTAGATTAACTTTTGAACTTGTAAAAGCTCCTTTCAACACTTTTGATTTGCCTGAGGAGTTTTCAAAGGTAATCACAAATTACCTTTCAACAAGCCATCCAGATCAATGGCCTTTTCATTTCAAAGCTAATCAGCATGAACATAGCCCCACGCTCAGAGAGCTGAACGGTAAAGCTAGTCTGACAGTTTAGTGTAGCTCTTCCTCACTGAGGGAATGCTGCACAGTTGGAGGTGCTGTCTTTCTGGTGAAAGGTTAGATTGAGGTCCTGCCTTCCCTGGGGCAGCAAGTTGGCAAAATGGTTAGCACTGCTGCCTCACAGCTCCAGGGACCTGCGTTTGATTTCCACCTTGGTTTGCTGTCTGTGTGGGGTTTGCTCATTCTCCCCATGTCTGTGTGGGTTTCCTTGGGATACTTCGGTTTCCTCCTACAATCCAAAGATGTGAGGGTTAGGTTGATTGGCCATGCTAAATTGTCCCTTAGTGAACTAGATATGTAGGTTGGAGGGATTAGCAGGATAAAAGTGTTGCTTGTGGGGACAGGGCCTGGGATGGGGTTGTTGTTAGTGTAGATTTGAAGGACTAAATGACCTCCTTCTGCACTGTAGGGTTTCTATGATTTCTAAGACTGAAGATGCATGCTAGAAACTGAAACAAAAATAGAAAATGCTGAAAATCTCAGCAGATCTGACAGCATCTATGCTTCAATAGGTGATGAAGGAGCAATGTTCCAAAAGCTTGTGATTCCAAATAAACCTGTTGGACTTTAACCTGGTGTTGTGAGACTTCTTACTGGAAATATCTCACCATTCCTTCACTGTCATTCCTCCCTAACAGCACTGTGAATGTATCCACACCATATGGACTGCAATGGTTCAAGAAGGCAGCTCACCACCACTTTCTAAAGGACAATTAGGGTTGGGCATTAAATGTTGCCCTTGCCATTGGCACAAACAGCTCAAGCATGAATAAAAACACATACTGTGAATTATTCTGAAATGCAATAAGTCAAGAATGAACTAGTAGCAAAGAATTAATAAGTGGTTCTGACCTGATCACCATTACAGAGATGTGGTTATATGGTGATCCAAGGTTGGGGAATAAATATTCCAAGGTACACTATATTTTAAAAAGATGGAGAGAATGGCAAAGGAAGAGGGGATGATAAAAGATAACATTGGGGATAATGCAAGAGGAACAATAATAGGTTTTATCGTAGAATCAGTATGGGTGGTTATTAGGAATAACAAAAGTCAGAAAGCATTGGTTAGAGTACTTTATAGGCTCCTAACAGTGTTTATTTATTCTTTCATTGAATATGGACATTGCTGGTCAGGCCAGCATTAATGCCCATCCATAATTGCCCTTGAGAGGGCATTGAAGAGTCTACCACATTGTGGTGGATCTGGAGCTACATGTAGATCAGATCAAGCAAGAACAACAGATTTCCTTCCCTAAAGGACATTAGTGAACCAGCTGGGTTTCTGCAACAATTGACAATGGTCATCAGTAGATTTTTTTAAAATTCCAGACTTTAATTCAAACTTCACCATCTGCCATGGTGGGTATTAAACCCGAATTCAATAATAATTTTATTCCATTCTATGAATTATTATTGTCGCATGTATTGGGATACAGTGAAAAGTATGGTTCTTGACATTTGCCTGACGAAGACGAAAAGGTCGAAAGCTCGCAGATTTACTATCAAATAAATCGGTTGGATTTAAAATTGGTGTTGCTAGATTCTTACTGAGTTCTTGCACACTGTACAGATGAAGCATGCCATTCATAGTGTATATAGGAGAGGAGAGGGTGCAGCATGTAGTGTTGCAGTCATAGCTGGGATGTAGAGAAAGATCAAAGTAATGCGAGTTTGGTCAATTCAAAAGTCTGATGGCACCAGGGAAGATGTCCTTGAGTCAGGTGATAAGGTTATATTGAATGGATGGACCAGGCTCAACCAGCCATATGGCCTATTCTGCTGCTATCTTGTGTGCTTAGAAATTGATCTGGAAGGGTCAGAAGGTAGGGCAGAGCAGTACGGCAATGTTTTTTGCAGGGGGTGTGTGCGTGTGTGCGTGTGTGTATAAACCAAGGAGTAGGAGAGTGGGGCAGTGATCTGCAAATTTTGACTTATCTGACAATGTTCCTAAGACAATGGAGCCTGTCTATCCCTTTCTGACCACTGCAGAACAGTAGTTAATGCGGCAGTGCTGTGAATCGCAGCAAAAATCCAGTCTTGCTCCTGCAGCTTTTGTAAAAAATTTGCTATGCCTTCAAATCTGAACTACCCGTTTAATCAATCACTTCATCCCATGTATGTCACAGAGATCAGAATGGCTGGCACTTTATGCTAGAATAAAAGATGGTTTAACTTCAAATTTATGGTTAGGGATTAATTCCTTTTTTTAATTTATTGCAACTGTGTGTTGCTTTCTCTGCTGGAGCCTGGCTGGGAGGTTGCTGATCCAACGTCCCACAGTTATTTCCACAGCATTGGGCATTTTGAAAGGAATTTGGTGTGAACTTAGACCTGAGGTGAAATTCATTTATCTTATCCCTCATTCCTTCTGGAGTTCAACACCCAAAATCACTCCTCAATGTTTGTCCCTCACTCACTCCTTTGTGTTGGGGGAAATCTCGAGTACAAATCACAGGCAACATAGAGATTTGAATCCAATGCTATTTAACTGTGATTGATGAAGGAGGTCATCTTTCCTTTGGATAGATGCAGCACCAGTGTTCTGACAACTAAGCTCAGACTGATATCTTCCCCATGACCTAATCCACATCGGATACACATTCACTAATCATCTTTAAATTTGCTAGTCTAAATTTGATTTGATTCGTTAACATTGCATCTATTGGTATACAATGAAAAGTATTGTTTCTTTATTACAAAGCTTACCATTCATTGAGAAGGAAAGGATAGGGTGCAGAATGTAATGTTACAGTAATAGCAAGGGTGTAGAGAAAGATCAACTTGATATGAGGTAGGTCCATTCAAAAGTCTGAAGGCAGCAGGGAAGAAGCTGTTCTTGAGTCAGTTGGCATGTGACCCCAAACTTTTGTATCTTGTTTCCAAGGGGAAAGGTGGAAGAGAGAATGTCTGGGTGCATGGGATCCTTGATTATGCTGGTTGCTCTTCCGAGGTAGTGGGAACTATAGACGGAGTCAATGGATGGGAGGTTGGCTTGCATGATGGACTGGGCTTCATTCACTAGCCTTTGTAGTTTCTTAAGGTCTTGGGTAGAGCCATACTGAGCTACGATACAACCAGAAAAAATGCTTTCTAAGGTGCATCGGTAAAAGTTGGAGAAGTCATAGCAAACATGCCAAATTTCCTTAGCCTTCTGGTCCCGCGATGCTTTGATATTTCTCATCCTTGTTTTAATATTACCCACGGCTTTGCCATTTCACGGCCTTGCAAACCTTCAGGATAATGGCACTCTTCCAATTCTGGTCTCCTGGACTTTCCAATTTACAATGAGCCATTAGTGGCAGCCATGCCTTGACCCCAAATATCCTTCCTAAACTTTTCTGTTCCTTCCTGTTCCATTAAGACTTTTCTCAAAACATAGCACTTTTGCCAAGCTTTTGGTCACCTGTCTTAATGTGTCCTTTTGTGAAGCACTACTTTTATCAAATTTTCTTTGATAAAACTCTTGTCAAGCATCATGGGACATTTTATTTCTTTGCAAGTGACACACAAAGACAAGCTGCTGTTCCCACCTGGTGAAACTTTTGAATCTGGGTCTCTGTCCTTGGCCTAATCTATTATGCATCAGCTGAGCATTAGATTCACATATTTTTTGGTACAAGGCAAAATGTTTTATAAGCTCAAGGGCCAGTTTCTAGTTCTCTGTCATTTATTAAAGCATTGAAGTGAGGACAAAGATGCCTTTGGGCCCAAGTTGTGCAAAATAAAATATATAGAATCACGGAGTCACTACAGGGCACAAGATCTACACTATTGAGTCTGTACCAACCACAATCCCACCCAGGCCCTATCTCTGTAACTCCACATATTTAGCCTGCTAATCCCCTGAGATTAGGGTCAATTTAGCATGGCCAATCCACTTAATCTGTACGTCTTTGGAGCATGTGTAAAATTCAGAAAATGGTTGCCGATTCTTTGGAGCAATCAGGAGCTCTGTGGGGCCAGGGAAAATAAGAACAAGAAAAGAAGATAGCAATGTTCTAAATTATTCACAATGTATGAAATGAGAATGTAGAGCTAATATCTCTACTAAACGATAAAGAGTACAATATTATCTTCTGCTTTTTACAGGCTTAACACAGCAAATGATGTCAATGCAGCAGCAAAGAATGGACAATACAACCTGAAAGAGGCTAAACAAATGCTCGGTTACAGGTAAGATCAAATCATATAATATTGCCTCTTTCAACTTGCTCTTCTGCAGCTTAAGCTTGCACTGGAAGAATGCTCTGTTGCTTAGAGTGAGGGGCTATTGCTAGGACCATGCTGAGGATCATTCATGCACAGGCTTGAGAAGCAATAGCCAAAACAGATAATTCAAACCACGTGGGTTATCGCATTAATCCCCCACCCTGTTTTCATTACCGGCTTTTCAAATTCTCACATCCTGCCCACAATGATGCCTTCCAGTGTTGGGACTGGAACTTTCATCAGTGACCAGTGGGTAGTGATCAAAGTAGGAACCTAGGCTTCCTTGCTCTGCACCCTTCCTTACTTTAAAGTTTATTTATTCATCACAAGTAGGCTTACATTAACACTGTAATAGAGTTACTGTGAAAATCCCCTATCGTCACACTCCAGCGCTTGTCCAGTTACACTGATGGAGAATTTAGCATGGCCAAATACACCTAACCAGTCCATCTTTTGGACTGTGGGAGGAAACTGGAGAATCTGGAGGAAACCGGAGCATCCAGAGGAAACCCATGTAGACATGGGAAGAATGTGTAGACTCCACATAGACAGTCACCCAAGCAGGGGATTGAACCCAGGTCCCTGGCTTTGTGAGGCACAGTGCTAATCACTGCACCACCATGCCACCCTGATTTTCCAAGTAAAGAAGGGCTACAGCAAGTTCCTACTTAAAGCATTCACTAAGTCCCTGTGACAGTGTCATTATTTTGATATAATTTCTTCACCTCTTTAAAGCTTCCCAATTTGGCTACAGCTCCATGTCATATCTGTATAGATATACCTCTCGATATATCTATATATTATTTATATATATATGTAACGATATAGATGATATATTCCACAATACTGAAATGGCATTATTGATGCATCAGTGCTGCCGGGTTATTCAACCATGAAGATCGTCACCTGAGGTCAGGTACCAACCGACTCAAGAACAGCTTCTTCCCTGCTGCCATCAGAGCTTTGAATGGACCTACCATATGTTAAGCTGATCTTTCTCTACACCCTATCGGTAACTGTAAAACTATATTCTGCACCTTCTTCTTTCCTTCCACCCATGTACTCTATGAATGGTATGTTTTGTCTGTATAGCTTGCGAGTAACAATGCTTTTCACTGTCTCCCAAAAATGTGACAATAATTAATCAAATCAACCTAAACTCGGCTCTGGTCTCACCCGGCCTCCATCCACACTCTCAGCGGAGATTGTTATAGCGGTTAAGAAAGGAAACCATGCTGGTTTTCCATTCTGTTACTCAAGGACACTAATTCTTATATCGAAAAGTGGAAAGGTTACAGCACACGAGGCCTTTCAGCCATCATGTCTGTGCTGGCTCTCGGCAAGATCACCTCTGCTCTGTCACATTCGACCACCCATCCATAACTGTGCAGGATTTTTACTTAATCTTACAGTACTTATCCAATTCCCGTTTGAAAGTGACGATTGAATCATTTCTTCCAGTGTTCTCAGGCAGTGCATTCCGAATCCTGACTATTCTCCTCACTAAGATGTTTTTTGAGCATCAAAGGATAAGATTAATATAAGAGTCCTATTATATTAGGCCCATCCATATAGCATCATAAGATTCAAATTAGCAGGACTAGTCAGTCAATGGAGTTATGGAGCCCCAGTTCTGTCTCCATCTCGGAGTTGCACTGTTCAATTTTAACCATGCTGTAGGCTTTCAATTTGGCTTCCTCTATTATCTCTTGTTATCCTTTGACACGTTACCCAATTACCATCTACAACCCTGTAATCGGCAGACACTCATTTGCGTTTAAACTTACAACCTATTTTGATGAATATCACTCTTCAAAATTAAATAATTTGTACATTTAAATAGGTTTGCGACATACGCCACTTTTGTCTAATCATAAATCTCAGTCCTGGTATTCCCCTGATATTAGAACGTTGAGATATATTTAGAGCAAAACAGGATAAACAGAATCGCTGCACATTGCTATTTTCATTGCGCGATATTTCTGCTTCAGCATTGCAAAATAATTCCTTTACTGTGGCCTCTTGTGGCTTTGTATAATACAATAGCCTCTCACTGGCTCTAATCAGTGTCATTTTGCTTTTAACGGTTAGCAGTGGCTTTCAGTTTATTGGGTATTTTATCGAAAATATTTAAAGCTGCTCGAGTGACTGTAGAGTTGGAATTCCATTGAGCAGTTTAAAGGATCTTTATTAAGCAAAAGGGAGACTTGTGGCTTATGGCATAACCTATACCTTTCAATTAACTCCTGGCTTCATTTACCTTGCTTTGGGAACAAGAGAAAATGCCAATATATTCCTTCCCCTTTGTGAAGCATTCTTCCACCTTTCCAGAAGGCTATGGTACACCTCTGTAAGCACCTTGTGCCTTGCCTCAGAGGCCCATCCTCTTGCGGTGCAATGGCACAGGGTGGTTAGCACTGCTGCCTCACAGAGCCAGGGACCTGTGTTCACTTCTGGTCTTGAGTGACAGTGTGCAAAGTCTTTATGTTCTCCCTGCGTCTGTGTGGATGTTTGCTGCAAGCTCTGGTTTCCTCCCATTGTCCAAAGATAGAGTCATAGAATCATAGAGGTTTGCAGCACAGAAACTGGCCCTGTGGCCCAACTTGTCCTTACCGTCCCTTTTTTTAACCACTGAGATGTGCAGGTTAATTGCATTGGCTATGATAAATTGCCCCTTAGTGTCCCAAGGTGTGTAGGTTAAGGGGATTAGTGGGGTGACTACATGGGGTTATGGGGATAGCACCTGGGTGAGATGCTCTTTCAGATAGTCGGTGCTATCTCGACGGACCTCCTTCTGTTCTACAGGGATTCTATGGTTCACCCAGAATGCTATTGACATCACTGTCAGCTGATGGATTGGGGCAGAGCAGACTTTTGCCCAGCAGAATTTATTCTAGAGCAAATAACAAAGCAAATCCATGCACTGAATTCCCTTGAAAAGAGTTTGCAAACTGCACTAATAGGAGAAATTGTCCAACTATTTCCATCGCAATCCATGGTCTACAAGTTGAGAACTTGACAATTTGCCACAGTCTCTCAGAGCTGAGGAGCAGTTACAAAAATCAGCCAGGATTTCCGCTCCTGATCAATACCCACTGACCTCTGCTGGAAAACTGAGAATAGGACCAGGCCACCCAACGCTCACTGTCCAGACATATGCATGAAGATGGCTGCCAGATATTGAGGAACGTGTAACAACCTAACTTGTTATTCTAGTCAAAATGTGCTAACTCAGCGAAGGCCAGGAATTAACAAGTAATCTGTTTGAAGGGTTAACTGCCATTCGCTGAATCACAGGCCTAATGCCTGTGTTGTCCTCTTTTGTTTTTTTATCACTGCTGAAATGCTTTCTCATCTGACCATAGTTAATGGTTGGCAACAGTTTCCAAAGGGGTGTTCGCTGGACTTAGATCTGCTCAAAATTCATTTTACCCTGCCACCAGTCACTCCTTCAGAGACAGATGGATGATAGTCACAACAGGTTTATATGTTGCACACCATTAGCTATCCTCCTTCAATATTCAGCAAAAAGTAGCAAGATTCTCTATCACTTAGGCATCCATAACATCCCGACAGGTTTACAACTGCTTTGCACAAAGAGAACACATTTCGCTGTCTCCCGTTTGGAGCTGATACAGGCTTTCAGCTCGACTTTAAAAATTATTCTTCACAATGAATATCAGGATGAAACCACACAGTATTTATTTTTACATTTCTAACTTGACTATCCAAATGAAGTAACTGTGGGATTGGGAACATAGCTGCTAAAACGTTATCTACCCTTCAGAGCCACCTCCTCTCCTCAATCCAGCCAAATTTATTTATAGGCAATAGCAAAGATGCATTTTAAGAGGCAACTCAGTAAAGTGCATAGAAAGGAATAGAGGAAGGATATGTTTGCAGGATGAGATAGGGAGGGAGGGGGCTGATTATGGAGAATGAATGCTAATATGGGGTAGTTGAATAATATGCCCTATTTTTGTGCAGCATATTCATAGAATCTCCTATGGCAGAAGGAGGCCATTCAGCCCAAGGAGGCTACAGCGACAACAATCCCTCCCAGGCTCCTTGTAACCCCAAGTATTTACTTTGCTATCACACCGCCCCCCCCCCCGTCCCCCCGCCCCAGCCCAGCCAGTAAGGGGCAATTTAACATGGCTAATTCACCTAAGTCATACATCTTTGAATTGTGGAAGGAAACTAGAGCAGCCGGAGGAACACAGATCCACACAGACACAGGGAGGCCGTGCAGACACTGCACAGACAGTGACTGAGGCCAGAACTGAACCTGGGTCCCTAGAACTGTGAGGCAGCTGTGCTAACCACTGTACCAATAGACCGCCCATTCTATTTAACTCCATTTGCCTCTCATCCCACCAACAAAAAAATTAGCATGATACCTCGGGCTTTCAAGTTCTTCATTGTGCCTTTTTTGCAATGGACTTTGGTGTTGGGGGGCGGGGGTAAGCACGTCCTGGTAGAATATTGGTAGTCCTCCATCAACCATCCATCTTTATACAGCCGAATTGAGTTTGACACCGGGAGTGAACAACAAGTCTTTGGGGGCAGAAGTCTCTTCACCAAAATCCCTTTATTTACAAATTCTAACAGCAGTACAGAGTGCTCACAATTAGCAGTCTACCTCCAGGGGATTAGAGAGACTGACATTCACGGTTAAGTACAAGGCAAAGACTCCCTGATTGGCCCATTAATTGGATCCTTAATAATCAGGGAGTTCATATTCCAATAGGCCAACCTCAGTGGCCTGATTGAAGTCATTACACAGGGTACTTGATGAGAACCAGACCGATCATTCCCTGGCTTTGGATTGAAAGTGGCATCGGATGAAATTCTAGCAATAGGCCACCCATACACATTCAGGATAAAGTGAGTGCCTTATACAGAAATGTCACTGATACGCAACAACGGCAATCTGTTATTTTTAATGGAAGATTCCAAGCATTCGCACTAAGAGCATTTGGCATGTTCTAGCCAGAGGGAACGCTTCATGGTTATTGCTATCTGACTTTTGGCATTCAGACTGAGATGCTATTTTGAGGAGTTCTGACTTGTGGGTTTCTGTTCTCCAAGGGTGCAGTCAGTGGATCTTTACATTTCACTAGGGGTGAAGGGGAGGGTCAAGGATCGATAGCATGGCTTGCTGCCATCTGGGACCGACTACGCACGCACTTTCCCTGAAAGAGTGGAGGAGCATGTTGACATTCAAAGGGTTAAAGAGGCATCTTTGCACAGTTCATTGATTTGGCACGGCCACTGTGAATAATGTCAGGGAAACACCCGCTGAGTGAGTTAAGAGCTGCTTTCTCCAGCGGTGCGAAGTGTGGTTAAATCTCCCTCATCTCAGCTCTGACATTTTATTTATCTTCAGTAAAGAGACACTGCTATGGCAGCTGAAACCTCACTAATAGCCTCAAACATACAGTGGGATTTGTTCACATCTGACATTTAATCTGTTGCAGATGCCTTCATCAACTCCTACAGTCAAACATTTGGATCCAAAATAAGAAAGGGGGGAAAAAAAAACTTATTTATAGGCTTTTAGAGGGTAGGGGGAAGAGAGAGTAGAGTATTCACATACACACTTCGTCAAAAACTTTGTGGTATGACCAGTAAATATAATTCTTAAAGGCAACTTTGGAAACTTGCAACAAAAATTTCTAACATAATTGCTTATAATCATTCCAGGCATAGATACTGGTAGCCCAAGCCCCATTGTTGGGGCAACTGAGTTGAATTCACACACCTATGTATACAACTAAAACATTGCTGAGGCACTTGGTCAAATAATCAAATACATTGAATCACAGAATCCCTACAGTGCAGAAGGAGGCCATTCAGCCCATTGAGTCTGCACCGACCATAATCCGATCCAGGCTCTGTTCCCCTAACCCCTCATATTTACCCTGCTAGTCTCCCTGATACTAGGGTTAATTTCAGCATAGTCAATCCATCTAACCTGCACATCTATGGGCATTAATGTCTTTGCTGTTAATTTGTCTCTCCCTCCCTTACGGGCAACATGGTGGCACAGTGATTAGCACTGCTGCCTCACAATGTCATGGATCTGAGTTAGATTCCCAGCTTGGGTCACTGTTTATATGGAGTTTGTACGTTCTTCCCGTGTCTGCATAGGTTTCCTCTGGGTGCTCCAATTTCCTCCCACAATCCGAAAGACGTGCTGGTTAGGTGGATAGGCCATGTTAAATTCTCTCTCACTGTACCCGAACGGGCGCTGGAGTGTGGTGACTAGGGGATTTTTACATTAACTACATTGCAGTGTTAATGTACACTTGCTTGTAACACTAATAAAATAAATTTAAACACTTCATCCCTGATAACATTGTAAAGACTTAAGAGATTAAAACAAAAAAAATCAAAAAAAGAAAGCAGCAAGCTTTTTTTTAAAATCACAATTCTTTGCGAATATCTTGATGTTTCTTAATATAAGGAACTATTAGTGAAACTCACACTGTAAATATAACCTTAAACAATGTGATGTTAATATTACTGTTATTGCCTGGAGTCCCTGATATTACCTGAATACTCTGTATATAGCATCTGTTTGGTAACAAAGAATATTTGCAATTTCTCACAGGTTTTAGGTACCGATATTTAAAACATTAAATATCTTTAGCAACTAGGTCAATTCTAGTCATTATGTCTTGATTTTAAAACTCTCAGCTGAGTTTTCAAATCTCGCAATGGCTGCATCCCCCCCAGCCCCTATCTCCGCAATCTCATTGATAGCCTTTCTCATCCACGTTTCTCTTTTCTCTAGCCTTGACTATTCCAATGTACTCCCGGCAAGCATCTTGCCTCCTCGAAACATAAGCTCACCCAAACCTTTGTTACTAATACAGACCAAATCCCATTCACTTATTATCTCTGTGCTTATTGATCAATGTTGGCTCCGTTCCCTGTCTGACAACACTTTGATTTGAAAATTCTCAGCTTTACCTTGTATTGCTCTTTCTTTCCTTTCTCTGTCACTTCCCTTAGCCTTACAGCCCTGTGAGATCTCGCTGACCTCCTGCATCTTTTCTTTCTTAATCCCCACTTTAAGACACTCTCCAAACTTGACCTCTTTGGCCCCAAAGCCTGTGATCACCTCTCCATAAATCCCCTTACTTTTTTTTAATAATTCATGGAACCTGGGTATCACTGGCTGGCCAGCATTTATTGCCCATCCCTAATTGTCTGATAGCAGTCAAGAGTCAACCACATTGCTGTAGCTCTGTGGTCTCATATAGGCCAGACCAGGTAAGATGGAGCAAACTCCACACAATTCTGTCTCAAGTAACTGTCTGTGTGGAGTTTGTACATTCTCCACCTGTCTGCATGGGTTTCCTCCACAGTCCAAAGATGTGTACATTCACTGGATTGACCTTGCTAAATAAGTGTCGGGGGATTAACAAGGTAAGTACGTGGGCTTACGGGAATAGGGCCTGGGTAGGACTGTTGTTGGTGCAGACTCGGTGGGCTGAATGTCCTCCTCCTGCGCTGTAACTATTCTATTCTTAGGACAACAGATTTCCTTCCCTCAAGGACATTAGTGAACCAGATGGGTTTTCCAACAATTGACGATGGTTTCACGGTCATCAGTATTTCCTAATTCCAGATATGTTTTATTGAATTCAAATTCCAACCTCTGCCATGGTGGGATTTGAACCCGGGCCCCCAGAACATTAGCTGAGTTTCAGGATTAATAGTCTAGTGATAATATCACTAGGTCATGGTCTCTCCAAGGATTGGCATTGAATGCTGTTCGACGGTTGCTCTAGTGAAACACCTTGGGACATTTTACTACACTCAGGGCACCATATAAATTCCATGTTATTATTGTGATGCAGTGAATATTGCATAAAGGCCCAAGTGTAGCAAAGAGAAAAGTTATTCTTGGGATTGTTGATCTGCATTTTCACACTTAACTCTTTTTTTCTGCAGAAAACATGATGCCGGAATGCTGATTGCTTAGATCGAAACCTTCGGCTAACCCTGCGGTTTAGTGACCGCCATAAAGCACAAAACCTCAGAGAAAAGAAATGATAACACAACGAAGAAAGCCAACCATTACAACAGCGTTCTCAAGACTCCTTTGGCTAGTTTATAGCTTCTTCCTCCTCTTCCAACCTTTGGTTTTTTTTAAGCAGAGGACATCAAAGAACAAATGAAGACGACTACTCATTCAGGTCTCTCTCGCACAGACACACACACACACACACACACACACACAAACACACACACACAAACACACATATATAAATTTATATATATATATAATACGTACGCATGATATTTGAATAAAAAATGGTGACAGTATTTAACAAAAAAACACACAAAAAATGACAAGATGCTGGCATTACTTTTAAAAAAGAAAAAAACTGAGCAAAGAAAAACTTTTAAAAAACTGTGCATCGGCGAACAGTCTTAATCTGCAACTGAAGACCTTGCTGAGACAATTACTGACCTTTCCTGATCTCAATCCCACAGTCGCTGATGGCACCCTGTGTACATACTTAGGCTTCTTTGATATATTCACATATCTCAACAGTGCTTCCGATTCTCACAGTAATTGTGATTGACGTTAGATTACGGGTAGTCACAAAAGGAGATTCTGAGACCACCCTGATGGTCTACTGGATTTCAAATGGGCTGAGATACACAAGACCTGGTCCAGCCTGCCTGACTTTGCAGTTACTAGTACATCACATCAGAGTTAAATGCAGATTTTAATGGGAATTGTGTTTTTTGTTTGGTTCAATTTCATTTCAAGCCCAGCAAAAGGAAGGTTATTGAAATTCTACACTCTGTTGGAAAATTAAGTGAACATTTGCTGTGGGTTTTAGTGTGCTAGTTGCTTACTCTGGGCCCCCCTCTTGTTCAGAGGAACTCCCCCTCTCGAAGAAGACACTCTAGAACGTTAAAACCCATCTTGTTCATTGGCATCATGCTTTTAAATTATCCCTTTTCCTATTGCTGCAAAAGGCTGTGTTTTAGGATTAACAAGAGTGAACCACACCTGCTCGTCTTCTTTAAGCCAACCACAGCCTGGCCCATCAAGATCGAAGCACATTGAGTGAAAGTATTCATTATCATACTGTCAAATAAAAATAGAAAATGCTGCAAATGCTCAGAAGAATGAACGCAGATTATAGTATTTTGGATGAGAAGTCATAACCTGAAGCGTTAACTCTGTTTCTCTCTGCACAGATGTTGTCTGACAAATTGAGCATTTCCAGCACTTTCTGTTTCTATTTCAGATTTCCTGGCCAACAGTACTTTGTTTTCATCACAATGTGGAAATTTAATTGCGTCCACACTTGGTGAATTTTTGAGACTCGTGTCAGGCAGGATTGGTTGGATCATTTTGTAAAATGTGTAGTTAAGGGAAAGGTTGAAAGGGGTCCAAACGGAAAGACCCACAGCTTCGATTATTAGGGTGTCCCCGTTACTCAAATCCACCTGCTATTATTTAGAAGATTTTTTTTCCTTTTTAGTTCCATAGGCTGTTCCCTGAAACATAAGGTCGGTTGGCTCCAACTTCTGGAAAGGTATGGGTATTTAGAGAAAGCGTGAAACAGCTAAATATGGTTTGCCACATTCTTAGTACATCTTTGACTGACTCATTATAGAGCAGTACACTCTGAAGATCTTCTAGAGATCAGTGCCCCAATTGTACAATCTTTCCAGAGGAGATATGGTTGGGGGTTGGAGGGGGGGGGAAGAAGTGCTGTGATTAATAATCAACTTAGAGCAATAAAGAGGGGGAACAAACAGTAATAAGGTATGTTGAAAAGAATTGAATTTAAAAGCTATATGCAATGTGATCTCAGTAGTTGAAGACGAAGGATTGCCTCCTTCATAGAAATGTAGATGCAAAAATAGGCCATTCAGCCCTTTGAATCTGCTCTGCCCTTCATTTTGATCATGGCTGATCATCAAATTCAATATCCTGATATCCCCAGATCCCTTTAGCCCTAAGAGCTATATTTTTTTTTCTTGAAAGCAGACAAATCATGATCATGAAGTCTTTGAGGAGTAACCAATGAGTGCTTGCATATATTTATTGTACATACAGGATGTTATTTCCTACTGACATACTAAGTATTACAAATAATTATTCATCAGTGATGATCACTAATAATGAGACTATGTTGCAAAGTGTACCAATTACTAATTACGCTCCCTCAGTGAGCAAAACCTTATCTGTTCCTCAAACAGTGCAAAACAGAATTCAGCAGAGGCTCCAAAGAGTTAAACTTTATTTGAGATGTACTCAATCTCGCAAGCTGATAACATGGGCATAGAACCAGAGGCAGAAAGAGAGAGAGAGAGTTGCAGAAAGAGAGGGAACAAGCGTTTCCTGCTGCAAGGTTCCTTGTCTTCAGAAGCTGGGCTGCACGCTACGCAGATTGCCTGCCAACTCGCTCTTGGATTAGCTTCTCGCTCAGCTCCCACAAGGCAGAGGCCGCTGCTTCATCCTGGGCTTTCTGTGAAGGCAGGCACCGGCAGCAGTTGTTGAAGTACATCCCTCCCAGGCCCTCTAGCTCCGGGGCAATGCTGCAGTATACGGTGGTAGCAGCTCCCTGTTGCTGCAACAAAACATGAAAAGGAAAGATAAATTTCCAGTACAACAATAATAACAATAATTAAGATTAAAATACACTGAACAGTGAGAGACGATAGTATCGCCATCGTTATAATGTGGCAGGTACTTTGATGTTGAATTTATTCTGACAGCACGATGTTTTAAAAATCCCTGCCAAAAAAAAATCAGCCAGTACACTCTAATTAAGCACAAACCTACAAAGCGCAAGCATAGTGACATGTGCCAAATCTATCCATTCTGCTTTCATCAGGCTGATTTAATTGTGTAAAAGTCTGTCAACGATTCCTGCCAAAGTTCCCAGCTACAAGGTACATGAAACCCTTGAGTGACTGAGCATTACTGCAGCAATTATACACCGAGTGGGTTCCAGCCTCCCCACACCAGCCCACTGAACAAGACACTGGGTAAGTCACGCAACTATGGATCTATCTACCTCCTGTCAGCCTTCTGATTCCACTTTAGTAAATTGCCAGTGCTGGGTGCTATAACTCACTTGGTGCTTTCTTCCCGAAATGAATGGGAACTTGCATATGGACTACACTAATGGGCTTTTGAACCACAGGCTGGCTTTTTTTTTAGACAAAAGATGCATTGAAGCTTTAAAACCTGATGGAGTGCAGTCTCAAAGGGAGTGTACACAGATCAATTTCTTTCTGTGCCTACTTTAGGACCCTTTAAGAAGTAGGTAGTTCCAGGTGGGCAGGAGACAACATTTTGTGGCCAGCAGTTAGATACAGAGAAGGACAGATCAAAGAACAAGGAACAATGTGCAACACAGGAACAGACCTTTTGGCCTTCCAAGCCTGCACCAATCATGATGCTCACTAAAACTAAAACCATATGCACTTACAGAGTCAGTATCCTTCCATTTCCATCCTATTCATGTATTTGTCTCATTGCTCCTTAAATGCAACTGTCGTATCTGCTCCCACTACCTCCGCAGATAGCGAGTTCCAGTCATTCACTACCCTCTGAGTAAAAAACTTGCCTCACACATCTCTGCTAAACTTTTCCCCACGCACCTTAAACCTATGTCCCTGAATACTTGGCTTTTCTATCCTAGGGAAAAGCATCTGACTATCCACTCTGTCCACGACACTCGTAAACTTGGTGAATAGATTGTGGATAGGTTTTCTTGGGATGGGTGTGGGATTAGGTGGGCAGTGCTGTATTCTGTTTTTGCATTTAGGCGCAAAGTATTTCCTAAGCAGAGCCAAGGAAGACAAAATATGCGGTAAGGATCTCATGCTGGTGATAAGAGTATGCCTAATTTTGGCATCCATTTAATCTGATAGAAAACAAAGCACACAGTGTTATATTCCTCACTCAATTTCACTCTATATTGCTCCTGCAGGTGAGTAATGGTCAGGACTGTAAATAAATATCTGCCCTCTGGCATTTACTTAGCCAATGGAGAAAGGTTATTGAAGCTTCAGTAACCTTAACAGCCAAGTGTTCTGTCAGGTAGAGCACCAAATTGAATATTAAAACAGGATTGTTACAGAGTGTCTGATTCAAGCTTTAACTGTTCTGGATAACGCTGTGAAAAATAAGGGTGTGATAATGGTGTCGATGCCCAAAAGACGGGCATTAGTGACCCCCTTATTCACTCTCCCATTCCAAAATGTAGAATCTGTTAGCAACCACAGAGAGGGATGAGTGTAAAGTTCACACAAACAAAACAAAAACATAAATTAAAATATAAGAAATAGGAGTAGAGGTAAGCCATTCAGCCCTGTCAGTCTTCACCTCCAACAAAAGATTTCATGATCCGGTGTGGGTGCACCGCGACATCACAGGATCAATGAAACTTGCCCAGGGTCACACCAGCACAGTGCCTGGTCTCAAAAGACAGTATGTGGATCAATAACTGTTTAATACGTAGCTATTCATCGCACAGCATGTTCATTGTTGAGCTATTATTGGTTGTCATTGAAGCTACAACTATAACGTCACCCCTCATCCACAAAGTGATAAAATCCCAGGGAGTTGGGAGTTAAGTTTGCGTGTTCTTCCTTTGGATTTCCTCCGAGTGCTCAGGTTTGCTCCCACACTCTGAGGATGTGCAGGTTAGGTTGATTGGCACGCTAAATTGCCTCTTAGTGCCAAGGGAATCAGTAGGATAAATACATCGTGCTACAGGGATAGAGCCTGGGTGAGATTGTTGTTGGTGCAGGCTCGATGGGCCAAATGGCCTCCTTCTGCACTGTAGGGATTCTATGAATACATCCATTTGTCATTCCCGAAGTGACACTAGTTATCAGCTGCCAAACCAGTCAGCCATAGGCATCTTACAACATGGCCCAGGCTTAGAATCATAGCTTATGAGAGATGATTGAAATGTGTAATGCTACATGATACTATTGGGAAAGGGATGGGGGATCAGAATTGCTGAGTGGATGGCATATTTGAATGAAGTGGGGACGAACAGACAGCATGTGAACCAAGATATTGTGTACTTGTAGTTCCTCAACTGGAATCTGTAAATTAACATCAAATAGATAAACTATTTGGAGAAACTATCCACGCACTGAAACACAACTTATTCTGGACAGGCAGGTAGCAATTGAGACTGCCATGTCCCCAGAGCGTTCCATGTAACAAGTTTTTCTTCTGACACTCTCTTTACTTATGCAAATATTGACAATTTGAATATCATCTATGAAGTCAAACTCAGTGAATTTGCTTCAAAATTTCACCAAAATCTTATAAACAGAAAACTCTGCTCACTCCTTGCTTCTTGGCCCCAGTTGCCCTCAGAGGCTGGCGAACCAAGATAAGAACTTGTTGTGCAAGTTTCATCTCCAATCAAGGTGCTGCCAGAAAACTGACTGGAGCCAGGTTGTTTTGTGTCATGGCCAACATGTCTCCAGTTTGGTTTGGTTTCAGCCAAGGGTTTGTCAGCCCTTCACATCCAGGCCCGAGGGATGAATACTTCCTCGTCCAACTGAAAAAAAATCCATTCCATGGAAGTAAAGTTTATTTATTTGTCACAAGTAAGGCTTACATTAAGACTGCAATGAAGTTACTGTGAAATTCCACTAGTCACCACACTCCAGCACCTGTTTGGGTCAATGCACCTGAAAATACGCCTTTCAGACTGAGAGAGGAAACTGGAGCACCCAGAGGGAACCTACACAGATATGATGGAGAATGTGCAAACTTGACCAGAAATCGAACCTGGGTCCCTGGCTCTGTGAGGTAGCAGTGCTAACCACTATGCCACCATGCCACCCCAAATTATGGGGAAATTCCTCTTTGGGTCCCAGGGTCATGCGGTCTCTTGGTTAACGATCCTACTGAGTTAATGTTACATACCATTAAGCTGGAATTATTTTAAAATTTCTACATTATACTAAATAGATAATCTGCATATCAAACATGCACAACCATAGTAATTTCAACATGAAAGGAAAGAGCGCATTCTGATGAAGTATTCGTTAATTACAGTTACTCAATTACTTCATTCTAAGGTTAGTCGATCCATTTAGTTCTCATGGACCAGTAGAAAATTTCCTCTACACTGATGTTATCTCAGATGATGATGCACTGGCTTAATGGATAAATGAAACACATATGTTATCCTTTATGTTATTCCATAACAGGCTAAATTACCAGCTGTGGTGCAAAATATAAACATATGAAATGATGGGCAAGGAAAAACCAGCTGGTCCATCAAATCTGTTCTACATCAGAGCATCATAATTAAACATGACAACTGTCTGTTTCCCCCAATCCCAGTCAGTCCCATAGCAGCGTCATCTCATTGGAGAGGCAAAAAAAGTGTAAGAAGGTGAAGGAAAACTTTTTATCTAGGGTGCTCTGTTTTAGCGATGAGCCTAAAATATTCTTCGAAAATCTCTTCCATGGCAAAACAAGTAACTGGAGGTGTGGGTTGGAAGTCAGACAAAATTCCCACCCCTCATTGTCATGCAGTGACTATCCTGAAAATTGCATGTGTGTGTGCATATGTATGTGTGTGTTTGTGTGTGTGGATTAGACTTTTGCATTGGTTGTGATGCCTGCTCTAATTGTATGGCCTGCAGACAACTATTATCTAGGCTCATACATGAAGGATGGCCAGGTTGAATGAGATACTATTGATATTTTTGGAACCTCATCTTAGCAGGAGTCAATATGTCTTCAGGCAAAGAGCACAGATATCCAACAGAGAGAAAAAAAGTTATCTAATAAAACCATCTTTTAAGTTCAGTCCAACTAATATGAGGGCATTGGACTTAAACCAATGCTACTTTACTGACATTGTCTGTTATAGCAAAGATCTACTGGTATGTGACTCAATGTTGAGATCCAACCAGGATCCAGCCAGACCAGACAGCAAGGATGTTGCAAAACTTTTTTTTCCATCTGTAACAAGTGTGTATACAAATAAAGTAATAGTATTGTCTTGCCTATTTGAAGGCAATGTGAATGGGATTCACCTGATACCAAGTATTGTGTATGAGGTATAGGTTTGGAGAGGCTGCCTACTGAATTAGTAAATGTCACAATGTCTGGCACAGACCAAATGGGCCGAATGGTTTTCTTCTGTGTTGAACTATTCAATTATAATGACAATCTTGCCTTTACTTCCCTAGAGCAGATCCTCAATGGCCACATGGCATTGTGGAAGCGTGTTTTCCAAACTGTTTAACCTATGTTTTCCAGCAAGGGCACTTCAGGAATAGGTGCTGCTCTTCAAAAGGGCTACTACTGCCATAGTGAAGTGCCCTGACAGTGTCTGTACACAGAGACATGTAAAATAATGCCACAATATGCAGCTTAGGTGCTAAATTGTCCTTTGGTGTCAGGGGGACTAGCAGGGTAAATATGTGGGGTTAAAGAAATACGACCTGGTAGAATGGTTGTCGGTGCAGATTCGCTGGGCCTAATGGCCTCTTTTAGCACTGTCGGGATTCTATGATTCTATGACATTATATCACTGATCACAATCTATCAATCATTTTATTATAGGGTGCCAAAAATAAGATTAATCGGCAGAATTTACAAACAAATCTTGGTAGTCAGTACACTGTTCCAATAACCCCTCTCACCGTGAACTGCTGAAAACAAACTGAAGGAAAACGTACTTACATGGAAATGGGGAAAGGGCCGTGTTGTGGGACCAGCTGAATTGATCTTTCAGAAAGGCAGACTCTTTTACTCTTTTATGGGATGCGGCAAGGCCAACATTTGTTGCCCATCCCTAATTGCCCTTGAACTGAGGGGCTTATTCAATCATTTCAGAGACGAGTTAGACTCAACAGCATTGCTGTGGGTCTGGAGGCACATGTAGCTTAGATTGAGTCAGGATGAGAGTTCTTTACCCAAAGGACGTTATTGAACCAGATATTTTTTAGTGACAATTGATGATAGTTGCTATGGTCACCAATACTGAGACTTACTCTCAAATCCAGATACATTGGTGAATTGAATTTAAATTTCAGTCACTCCTATGGTGGGATTTGAACCCACAATCCCAGACATTAGGTTGGGCCTCTGGTTTACTAATCCAGGGACATTATCATTGTGCCATTGCTTTCTCCTCAGGCACTTTCTGTGCGCAATCAATCTCTGATTCTATAGGGGCAAACTTGACTGCATGATATTGCTTTACCAACCTTACCCTTAATAACATTGTAAATAAAATGTTAGCCAAGAATTACTTATATTTAAAAGGAGCACTTTGGGTCATTTTGGGTATAGCTTAACACTCCAGGAACAGCCTTGCTGCAAGTGGTCATGATTAAGTTCCAGGTTAAACTTTTGCTGCAGATGTCCTTTCTATTGCAGTAAATCTATACACTTGTGAATTGAAACTATAATGGTCAAAAAAAAGCAACGAACAAGATATTGTTGTTGTGCAATGCTCCACATTAAAAGATGGAAACCTGGGCCAGAAAATCCCTTGAAATCAATTTAATTTTCCTCTGGAGACAATGGCTTTTGGTTATAAGGCATTCTAGTCCTGATTTTTGAACACTCTCAGCAGCCTGACTGGGAGCAAATGGTGCATGAATGCAAGGAATGTGGCCAGGTTTGTCTTCACTTGTCTGTTTGGAGAGGATATGACTCTATATTCAAGAAAAAAAAAATTCATAAACCAAATCCAGATACTTGCTACATCTAATCAGAATTTCCATCCTCCAACCAGGGGCTGCAAGTTGCTAAAGTGGATTCCAGAAGTCCTTCCTTCATGCTTACACTGCATTGCTTCAAGTACCATTGGATCTGAAATCCAGGTACGCTTCCACGCTGGTTTGAACCCATGATACACATTTTCCATTGATTTATCGTGGGTTAGACACTGTTGAGTGATCTGCCAATGGATTCATTCTGAGCAATTGAAATATCTATTAAATTAAAGCATTGGCACTCCAACGTTGTATTACAAAGAAATGTTTCCAATAGAAAAATCATAGCCTGGAAAGGAACATTCGTCTTGTTACAGCTGGTTACATTTTGAAGAACCTTTGTTTGTTTAAAAAAATAAGTTCCTGAAAGACTACAGCAGATGGTTCAAAATGCATCTGGATCCTGACAGACACAGAACACTGAATTAATTTGTGAGGAAATGCTATCGGTACACCAGACTCGCAAACATTATACATCTCAATAGGTGGGACTGGGAGTTCACTCTTCACTGGGATTCTATGCTTGAAGGAGAAATATGCTCGGGAGCAGGTACATATTATCTCGACTGCATTTCACAAGCTTGTTTTCCCCACAGTGATTCCCATTTGACTACGGCAGTAACTACTCTGTCAGGGGTCAAACATCTGTAAGTTGTTGTAAAGGCAGTTTGCAAATTAAAATGATAGATATACTGAATAGAGAAACTTCTTTGAAGCCCTGCACCATCCTTAATCAAGTCTCGATGCCATTTTCAATCCACCCAAACATTTGCAAGCTGTCAAGGCAGGCCGTGCCATCAATCTTTTTAGTCTATGTGAAATTACCTCGAAATCTGGTTTCGGATTAACTAAAGAGTGTCTGCACAATGAGGGTTCATCACTCTCTTTCACAAGTCGTTTGTCAGACTCTGATTACAGCCCCGAGCCACAGGGGTGGAACAGTAATGGATTTAAACTGCTTTTTTTTTATGTTTATTTGCCATTCTCACACTCTTGAGCTCACTCTGTCTACAATCAGACTTTGGAACGATTTTCATCCTGTCCAACTTTCGCCCCATCCCCTCCTCTCTGTAAATCAGCCCGGGCTATGGTCCATCTATGTTGCAAATGACCTGATCTTACACCATTTTGTTGTTCTTCAACTGTGAGTAGTTGGGGCGAATGGGATCAAAAGTTATGGGGAGAAAGCTGGATTGGGCTATTAAATTGGATGATCAGCATGATCATAATGAATAGCAGAGCAGGCTCTAAGGGTCAAATGACCTCCTTCTGCTTTCATCTTCTATGTTTCTATGACAATCGACCAAGGGGCTAGAATGGGCAAGTCGCGATCTCAATCGGTGGCCATGTACATGTTTCAGCGGAGAGCTGGTGACAGAGCTGTTGCGTGGTATAGTGGCTCAGTAGTTAGCACTGCGCCTCACAGTGCCAAGGACCTTGGTTTGATTTCTGGCTTGGATGACTGTCTATGTGGAGTCTGCATGTTCTCCCTGTGTCTGCATGGGTTTCCTTTGAGTGCTCTGGTTTCCTCTTGGTCCAAAAGATGTGCTGGTTAGGTGCATTGGCCATGCTAAATTCTCAGTGTATCCAAATAGGGTGCTGTAATGTGGTGACTAGGGGATTTTTGCAGTAAGTTTATTGCAATATTAATGTAAGCTTGCTTGTAATGCTAGTAAATAAACAGCAATTTGAACACTGGTCAAATGCTCAATTCCCTCAGACTCAGGAGTGCTGATGCTGTTAACATCACCCTTCTATTACCCTGGCTAAGATCAGCAAACTAAACACAGATAGAAAACCAGAAGGTGGTGGGCTTCTGAAAGTGCAACTTACCCATTTCTGGTCTTCATTTCAACCACCAAGTTGAATTGAGTACAAAGTGAAAACAAGAAAAATACCCACGCAGACATAGGGAGAAGTGTCTACAGACTCTGTTCATGCAGAGAATCAAACCCGGGTCCCGGGTGCTGTGAGGCAGCAGTGCTAAGCACCGTGCTGAATTCACTGAAATGTGTAGCTGGTTACCATTAGATGAGCTTAGGACAATAGGCTTTCCAAAGAGTATTGCCCCTAAAGTTTGTTCAAGAATCTTTCTGAAAAATTTCCCTGGAAGCACCCGTGCCTCTTTAAAAAGGCACCAAGCAAAATATTAGCTCAACGCAAAAACCAATGTAGAATTAAAGCAGATTGTTCCTTTAAAAATCTGCCCCTAGGCTTTATATATAAAAAAAGCAGAAGAAAATGTAAAAGCCCTCCAATACCAGCTTCCAAATTTCTAGGCTATTTCTAGAACAATTGGCATCTATCGGATACCATCTGCAGTGCAAATGTGGAAGCTGGCATAGAAAGATGATCAAGCCAGGCTGTTTTCCACCACCGCTCTTCAGCTTTGTAAGCCAGAAAACAGGCAACTTTGCATGTCTGTGTTAACATGGCCCGTACCATCTCACTGGCAAAATAATTAGCAGTTGGAATATGAGAGGAGGTGGAGCAAAACTAAATTTATAATCATATTCTCATTATCGGCTGAGTGCCGTTTTATACATCATTAGTGAATGTTCAAAACCTTGCAGCGTGTTAATTATTATTTGAAGGCAGTTTGAATCAGTGTTTGCTTTGGGTCCGCACACATTCTAGCCTTATGTCCCATTTTCATTAAAGGGGTTCTGTCACCATTTAGGGGAGTTTAACATCAGGTTAAACTCCTCAAAGGATCAGAAAATTACCTTTTTTTTTCAAAAACTCAGTAGCATATCAAATCCGTAGCATATTGCTCACTGTGGTTACATGAAGTATGTCTACATAGTCCTGTTTATAACCCTTTGTCTCCCCTATATTTAAAACTGGTGCAGTCAGCATGGTCTATACGGTAAGAGTTATCACACAAGCCTCTAAACATTCTTGTCAGATGATAATGAAGGGATTTTCTATGACCCCCGCAGTGCATTTCTTGGCAGTAGGAGGTGGCCTGCTGTTGGCCCACAGTGGGATTTTCCAATCCCGCTGCTGTCAATGGAATCTCCCATTAATTCCACCTCCCACTACTGGGAAACCCGTGGTAAGGGTTCACCATCGGCAGGAGCAGAAGATTCCGCTGGTGGGAAGAGCCAGAAAATCACTCCCCAACGTCTCTTGAAAACAGAACTGGGAATATATCTGGAGGGCAGCTGAGCAACTCAGGTCAGGGAGGCCCCGTGTTCAATTGGCAGCCCTGTGCTGAGTCAGCTGAGCTGAGACAAGGAGTTGAAAGGCACTTGGTAAAGAGTGGACAGCCAAGTTCAGTCACTGTTATACTTGATTACAACGTAGTTGAATAGCCTAAACATTCTCACAAGGCTTGAGCCTAAACAATGGCCTCTTGGGTGATGTACCATGTGGGAAGGAGGAGAAGGTGCATGGTACCTGGGAAACTTTGACCCTGTGAGGGGTTAATCAGACGGGTGGCCGCTGAAAAATAATCTCCAAAAAGTCACACACTGTTTCCTCCGTTGAATGGTCATGTGGAGTGAATCTAGAAATTTGTCTGAGATTGCATTTTCTCCATTCCCAGTTAACTTCAGTGGGGAAATAGCAAGTTTCAAGAAGTTTCCTTCTTACCAGTGCGTCCATGATCACTCATCATTGCCATTGTTTGATTGGCTGTAGGATTGATTCTTTTAGCAGACAAATCAGCCAATGTCTGGGCTTCTTTTGCAAATGATGGGTGAATGAGTTTGATCAACTGTCAAACGACATTGCTTATTTCGTAACTCCTCCCACCAACCTTAGAAAGTTAACCAGGAATGAAGTGGCTGTTGTTTCCGGAGATGACCAAGTGTTGAATTATGCTGCTGTGTCAATGGTACAAACAGAGGCCAATCTGGGCACTGCACTTTCAGAAGGTCGCAAAGGTTGTTACATTTATTTCAGAGATGAGGAACTTCAGTTAATTGGATAGATTGGAGAACATGGTATTGTTCTCATTAGGGAAACTTGCGAGGAGATTTGGTAGGGCTGTCCAAGATCGTAAGGTGCCCACAGTATTGTTAGGGAGAAACCATTCCCATTAGTGCAAGAATCAAGAACCAGAGGGCACTGATTTATTCAGGCCAGAGGAAGAAACTTTTTATGTGACAAGCAATTAGGATCAGGAATGCGCTGCTTGCGTTCAAGGCAGAATCATTTGTGGCTTTCAAAAGAAAACTGGATAAGCGCTGAAGAGAAATAATTGCAGGAACATGAGGAAAAAACAGGGAAGTGGGACTCGTAAGTTGCTCTTGCTCAGAGTTAGCATTGCCATGATGGGCTGAAAGGTTTCCTTCTGTGCTGTAGCTACTCTATAATTCTGTGACTTTGAGAAACTGGCACCATGGAATCACACAGCTCGGAAGGAGGCCATTTGGCCCACTGTTTCTCTGTTGACTCTTGGAGAGAGCCATCCAATCAGTCTGATTTCTGTTGCAAGTACATACCTGGCTCCCTCTTGAAAGGTAGTATAGAACCTACTTCCATCTCCCTGTAATGGAGGGACGAAAACAGACGGAGGGCAAGAAGGAACTATTGTTGTGCCAAATGTATTCATTGCAATTGTCACAAATAGATACATTTACAAAAAAACACTTTTAATGTTCCATATCACTGCAGAAATGTTATCTCCAGGGAACACAGTACTGAAAGATTCATCACAATCTTGCCAATCTCACTGCATTTTGCAGTTCTGCTCCTGCCAGCTTCCATTTAGTTCCAATAGTTTTTTATCTTCCTGAAAATCCCAAGCAAAGTGATGGGCTTGATGTTTAATCGCGTTTGCATCAGATGACCCAAAAAATATACACACCAGGCACAGTTTGGTATTGAAATCAATGTTGAGAACAAACATCTTTTTGAATGCAACCTGCTCACGTGAACCGCTCAAATCCAAAAGAAGTTAGCTTTTGATGGTGTCGGCCAATTGTGAGCAACCTTCACGCGTGTAGCAAGAAGGCAATCTGGCCGCATTTAGACTTTGGGTTGAAAACTGAGCAAGTGACTGAAGGGAGGAACCTGAACGCTCAGAGAGATTTTACCTGAAGCTTGCTGTTCCTTTAAGGATAGTGTGCTTTTTAATCTGGGGGTCATCATATTTTTAGTTCTTGATTCCTTTGCATAAATTCCATCTACATGGAGTGCTAAAATAATAAGGTGATTTCCATTGACATGTCTGGGTCAGAAGAAGGTTATATTTCAGAAAGAGAAATGGTCTGTATTGATTCCCATTATCTTACACAAAATTAATAACCTAATATTTCTTATGAAATCCGATGGTGACCTGGGGTTTCCTCTGCTTTTATAAATTCTTCAGACTCTTTGCTTCACTGTGTCAAATCTTGGACTGATAGCTGAGTGGGTGACTAATTGGACCCAGTATCCTTCATGTGGTCTGACAAAATTATTGCAGCCTTTAATTAAAGGGGCTTTGCCTGTCTGATCAGATGGAGCAGATTTAATTACTTCAACTTACTCCTGCACCTTTTACACCCATTTCCTCATCCTGCTTAAAATATTATTTGTTAACACTTTTTGTTATATTTTAAAGATTTCTGTTTTAGTATTTTAACTGGCTGCGAGGAAATGTGCATTAGCTTTTCTTCCTTTGAGAATGTGTCCAGTCTCTTCTACTTGCCAAGATCAGAGGTTAACTATTGACAATTCGCTACTCTTTTGCATACCTAAATCGCCATCCTCATACATCTGCATATTTATTGTTTTCTCATACATACAGATATGCACACTTGTATATACACATATGTATATGTCTGGTACTTCATTCCTTTTGCTGAAAAGTAATGGGTGAGGTATTGTTTTGTTATCAGTCACAGGCTCTGTTGAAAAGAAAAGGTATCTCTTGAAAAGAAAAGCGCTTATCTAGTTTTCTGATTAGTCAATGCCTCAGATTCTTTCAAGTCCTGCTTCAGATTGTTTGAGCAAACAGAAATTCTGTTTGGGACCTGGCTTGGGTAGAAGGCAGCATTAACATTCCAAGCAATATAGCAAATGCGTAGTCCTGCACAGAGCATTCATTTTCAATATTAAAAGGAAGCCCTTTTGGGAAGGATGGGAAGTTGCCCATGTTAAAAAAAATAATTCTCAACACCTCAATGGATGCACAGGGATATGCCTGTCCTCCCTGCATACCTTTAACTTTGATACAAAAGCAGGAGGGATTAAATCACATGATACTGTTGGATAAGCATTGATTTGGAAGTCCTCCTTATCAGCATATGTCAATGAATGTGGCTCAATGAAGACAGAATCCAAGCTTTCTCGGCTATTGGAACTCGAGTGAGTTTGAAGTCGGAAGCTGAAAAGAATTTGCAGTTGCCCTCAACAGTCAGTCAGATTTTCCCTTCTAATAGACTGTGCCCTGCAAGTAAATTGTCCAGTATAGCTCCACCACATTGCAGTACACAAAAGATTCACACCTATATTCTTAATCACTTCAGTGGAGAAGGTCAGAGAACAGCAGAGAGGGAGGGCATTCAACCCATCATCACTATGCTAGCATTGAATATGATAGATAGCCCGACTCCACCCCTCTTTTTCCATAGCCCGGCATTTTTTTCTCCTTTTCAGAGACTTAGGGACAGCATGGTGGTTAGCACTGCTGCCTCACAGCACCAGGGACCAAATTCAATTCCAGCCTCAGGTGACTGTGTGGAATTTGCACATTTTCCCAGTGTGGCATGAGTTTTGTCTGGGTGCTCCGGTTTCTTCCCACAGTCTGAAGATGTGCGGGTTAGGCTGATTGGCCATTATGAATTGCCCCTTCATGTCAGGAGGGTAAATATGTGGGGCTACAGGAATGGGACTTAATGGGATTGTCGTTGGTGCGGATTCTGCACTGTAGATTCTATGATTACCCAATTCCCTTTTGTAAGTTACTATTTGATTTACTTCCATCACCCTTTCAGGCAGTGCTTTCAGATCCAAACAAATCACTGGCTTTTTTTTTGCCTCAAGTATCTCTCATGTAGAAAGCTCTCCCTGGCAAAAAATGCAGTCATCACAGTAGAACCTGTTTTGGACACCTTTGAAAGAGTTTCAATTCACTTGAGCCCAATGAATAGCAGACCAGTTGTTGCATGTGGCAGCCAAATTCCACTGCTTTCAAAGGAGGAGAATCTGGCTCGAGGTAGAATTTCCTGCAGGGCTTCCCAATCACTGAAAGGAACCCACTTCCAAGGTCAGGTCATGTCAACTGTTTGAATCATCCACCACTGCGATATAATAAATGGTGTCCTAAAAAAACCGTGCCAGGGTTTGATTTAAGAGAATTCTACAAACCTATGAGGTAACCATGGAAATTATTCACATCTAAAGTAGAAGGGAAAATCACAGGAGTTGGGATATCTTTGAGACTTAACTCAATTATATTTTTGAGACTGTGTGAACAGGAAAAAATATGTTAGGAGAGTAAAATGCCACAGAAGAATAACATCTACTCAATGTTAGCTTGTGCTTTTTTCTCAGATGCTGGGAAGACTCGTGCATTTTTACAATTTATAGCTTTTACACTTATTCTTTATCATCTTCCTCTACAGTCTCCCAATACCTCAGCAAGATGGCATAGTGGTTCGCATTGTTGCCTCACTTTGCCAGGGACCTGGGTTCGATTTTGGCCCTGCATGACTGCTAGTGTGAAATTTGCACTCTCCCCATGTCTGAGTGGGTTTCCTCCAGTTTCCTCCCACAGTCCAAAGGTGTGTAGGCTAGGTAAATTGCCATGATAAATGTATGGGTCATGGGGATAGGATGGAGAGGGGGTGGTGGGCCTGGTTAGAGGCTCCTTCAAAGGGTCGATACACCAAACGGCCTTCTTTTGCACTGTAGAGTAGGAAGTTGGTACTTCCCTAGCTCCTTCTAAGCTTTGCCTGACCACAGTCAGGCCTCCACCCCACAGTCTGCAGCCAACGACCTTTATAGTGAATGAACAATCCTTATAATGAGAGACACCCACATTCATGGCTGTCTCTCATGATGAGATTATCTCTCCCTGAGAAAAGCAGCTGATGTGAAACTCCCGCTTAAGGCTGCGGAGGAAAGGGAGCGGGGAGGGGAAGGGAACTCGACTGCTCAACCAGCTGGGTTTGAATTAAAATGGCAAGCCATTCAAAACCAGGTTGTGACTGTGGGAATTCATTGAATAATAAAACTCCACATGTTGCCTCAGATTCCCTGTGTTCACACTACAGAAAGATATTACTCATTGTGGCAGCGTACTTGCAAGGTGGTACCGTTAAAACCTAATATTGATTAATTTCTTGTAATATTTCATCAAAATCCCACTTGACTATGAAAGTGTTGACAAGACAGTTAATGAGCAAGTTGGACAAATGGAAATCTCAGCTAGATCCATCTGGTTCGAACTTACATATATTGTACCTTTAATCCCAGTAATGGGTTAATAGATGTTTTTCCCCTTTAGAGACTATTGTACATAACACCAGAGATTGTGATTTCCACTGCCTTGATCCCCTCCCCCCATGTATCTCGATCTGATGTGCTAAGGTTATGCTCTACTCTCTGCCCCTTTTGGAGAGGGAACCTGTCTCTGCATTCAATTGACAATAATTTTGTTGGTTTTGTGATCTATGCCCTGTACAGTTGAAAATAAATTCCGATTCAGGGGAAATTCCTTCAGGAACCAGGAATTTTACAACCAAATATCGACTGCATTAATAATAATTAGAATCCATCAATAGTATTGCAAAATTCCGTCAGTTAAGACACTGTGTTATTGTTCCTTAAACTCATTTTCTATTGATCTTCTTGTATTTACTATTATTGTAGTTTATGGTCCGTATTATGGGCAAGAAACTGATGTAGGAAGGGAAATGATATAATGGGTCTTTACTTGTTCCAATATATTGACCCAAGGGGATAGATACCAAGGCTGTCCTATACTGAAAGCAATGGCAAATTGATTCTTCAGCTACTTTTGGTTGTTGACGGTATCTCTAAATTTCCTAAGAATTCGTTCTGGCCAAGATATTACAGCTAATGTCACCAAAGCTATGTTTTTTTAAAAAGCTGTTGATATTTAAAATATGCAAAACCATCAAAGTGATGACGGATCATCATTTTTTTTTCCCAAGAGGAAAGAGGGAGAAAGAAAGAGTTATCGAAAATTCATTGCATCTATTAAATGTTGCTTCATTTGGAAGTCGGAAGTACAGCCATTCGGTTCAAATTCTGACAGGATGATTCCTGGGTTAAGCCCAAGGAACAACACCTTTTCGACAGTGACTCCCACACACACAGGGTGTAAACTAGGAGGCTATTGGTTGGGTAATTCACTGAATAAAAAGAGGGTTTGGTGTTTATTCAGTATTCCAGGAATGCAACAAATACTAAAATTTACCACGAAAATGGAATGCATTTTGCAGTAAAGTAGGTAATATATAAACTAAGACAACTCGAAACTGGGTAGTTCAAGGTCAATGCGATCCTTGTTTTAACAAAAGAGAGACAAAAGAAACAGGTACTTTCTTGTGTTGTTAGGTCCTTGATAGAGAGAGAAAAAAAACAAACAAAAAAAACTAGTATAGAAGGAACACTGTAAACAATGGTTTTCAGGTTCTGAAACACAAGCTTCATTAATATTTCATAGGTACATAGAGTGTCATTTATACTATTTCCATAATTAATGACGATAGCTTAGGCACTACCTTTATAAGGAGAGAGAGAAAACTCTGTAGTTAGTGTTCTATTGGCTGATGGATACTTGTGAAACACTAGCAGATTATTGTATTGTATTTTTTTCACCAGCATTCTTGCTGCCAAATCTTGTAGGGAAATCCATAGTCTGTCCAGTCACTTGAACAAAGAGAAGAAAGGTGCACGGTACATGGTATTGATGCCCTCTGTCTTAGTGACCATTTAAAAAACAGAAGAAAATACTGTACTTGATGCAAATAGTCATTAAAAAAGGTAGAACGAGCGAGAGACAAAAAAAATCAAGAAAATGTTGCCTAATTCATTATGCTACAACTTAGCATAGAAAATTTAAGAGGTATGTCAGAAAATTTAAAACAAAATCATGCAAATATTAACTTTATATGCATGTGATAAATATTCTACTATTGTACCATGAATTTTAGACTCATAATTAAAGCTGCCTTCTTCCTCTCCCAAGTAGGATGTAAATAACATGTAGATCTTTGCCATGTCCGCATATGTAAATAGAATGTAAATAGAAAGAGCTCTGCATGCTGGTCTAATAGCAGATTTCAGGTACTTTTATAATCGCAATCCTCATATGGCATGTAGTTCAGCAAAAAAATTTAACAAAAAAAGGGAAAAATAAATTATTAAAAAGGATGTTTGTTAATAACAGAATCACACTGGAATTGGGGAGGGGGGAAACAAAAGAGAACAAAAAAGTTTTGTTACTGTACAACCATTTTGCTGTCATTTTTCCATGTCCTCACAGGATAATGTCTATGGTCTGTATTTAAAAGAGAGAGAGACAGATATCGGGAAAGATATAAAATAAAGGCTCATACTTGGGAGGATGCTGAGAAGCTCATTATGGTACAGACAATGTCACGGAGTGAAATAAGGAATCGATGGATTGAATGGGAACTTTTATAGGAATGTTAACTTTTTGGAAATTGAAACTCTGAAAATGACAAAAAAAAGACATTACATTCGCAATAGATGGAGTGATTAATTTTTATCTGTGCTGAAAAGATTTTGAATTTAATAAATAAATCTGATGACCCACAAGACCTGGCTGATTCAATCATTCTTTATTTTTTTTTGAATAAGAAAAATGATTATTTTGTTTGTGTTCAATGGGGCTGTGGTAACAAGCAGACCTTCCTTCTGCTTCACATTTAGGAAACAGCTTCATGCACTGTTAAGTAAGGTGCCGAATAGTGATGCTCTAGGCTTCAGCAACCATGTTGATAACTATGTTCCTAACAGCACTGTGGATGTAAGTACACCAATGGATTGCAGTGGTTCAGGAAGATGGCTCATCATCACCTTCTCAAGGGCAATTAAGGATTGGCAATAAATGCTGACCTGGCCAGTGACATCCACATGCCTTGAAGGAGCAAGAAGATATATATACACACAAATAAATAAGTAGATATCCTACAAATGCACACACAGTGTCCGCTGTGGTTCAAGGGGCAGCACTTTTACTTCTGAGTTAGATGATCCTCATGACTCAAGCACAAGTATCTAGGCTGACACTTAGCGTACACAGCTAAAGGAGCACCACTCTTCAAACATTACACTGAGGCCCTCTCAGGTAGACATCCATGATCTTATGGGTACTATCTCCAAGGAGACCAGGAAAGATGTCTCCAGTGCCCTGGCCAATATTAATTCTTTAACTAACTCCATGAGAAAAGATACCATCTGGTCATTCTCACATTGTAATTTGTGGGAGCTTGTAATGTACAAATTGGGTTTCCTCCATTACAACAACTGTTACAAGACAAAAAACCTTCAGTGACGGTACTGTGCTTTGGGACATCCTGTAGTTGGAAAGGGCATGATATAAATGCAAGTCTTTCTTCTTGTATGGAAGCAGCAATTAATCTGCCTCGTAATAATCTACTGGGGTAAATATGAAATGGAAAAATCATCCAGTCTTTTCCTTCTCAAAATCCATGTTTTCTGACATTAACTAATAGCTGGAACCTTTATTGGGGTGCTTCTTAGATTTTAGGTGGAAACCGGGATATATGCGCATATCTGGCCCTCTGACAGGATTACATCGCACACCTCTTCCTGTTTCAGGGCACTTATTGTTACAGTCTTATTCTGTTGCAGATCAGGTGCAGTTACCTAAATGCTATAAGGCCATGATACAATGCTATGATGCTTCAATCCCTTGTGCCAACATGCTATGCTGGCCAAATCAATCTTTTAGTTCAGTAATACCACCCAAAAACTAGCCAAAACGGTTGATCCATCATAGTTCCATCTTGAGAATTCCAATTTGTTGTTGCAGATTGAGCTTCCTGTAATGGGCTCATAGCCAAATCAGGCCAGTGGGATAAAAGCCTCTTGAATATAACAGGGATACAACAGTGTAATGATTACTGCACTGGACTAGATATCAATGATCATGCTCTCACAATCAGAATAACTAGTTATAGAATTGATTTTTCATGAATCTATTATTTTTGTGGTTGATACTGTGGGAGAAAAAATGACCATGAACAAGTGGTTTACTGATGCCCTTCAGTGGGGACAGCTGACCAATCCTACCCAGCCTAGATGGACAGTAAACGTTGCCTTGCCAATAGCAACAAAACCAAATTTATACATTGCAGGAGGAAGCCAATGCAAACTCTCTTGCCAGTGGAAGGAATTTCTCCTCATTTACCCTGTCAAAACCCTTCCAATTTACAACAAGTCCAGGAAATCTCCCGTTAACCTTCTCTGATTCTAAGGTGAATCATTCCAATTCAATCAGCCCAACAATCAACATTGCAAGAACGTATATAAAAACAACTGCTTCAGCGATTCTGCTCTTTTGTTTGAGAGTGGTGAAGATTTGTCCTTTCCCAGTCGCTTTGCTTTTCACTGATATTTCAGATCTCCACATGGAGAAGAAAAAGAAATTAGTGGCGAGGATCTAAGCCCACACAAAAATACCCGGCAGTATCAATTGTATTGTGTGCACTTCATTGTCACCCGACCAGGCTCGCGATTTTGTGCGAGGTTCTCTGCAGGTCAGTAAATATTTTCCCCAAATTAGGTGAAATTATAGATGATACAAAAGACATTTTTTTGATGACATTACATGGTGCTTGTGTGCAGGATCCGATCACGAACAATTCACACTCATTGACACTGGTTGACAATTTTTGCTGATATTAGCAATGCCTTTGTGCACGCAGGACCTCCGGCAGCTACTGCCTGCCACGCCAGCTTGGTTTCTAGCATTCCTCCACACTGCCCAGTTAAAAGTAAATTAAAGGACAGGTTTCACACTTTTGAGGCATTTCGCAAAGAATTCAGCGAGACTCACCGTGATTTTTTTACTGAGAAATCTTAAAAGGAGCTGGTCACGGGGCCAAGGTAAGCATGAGGGAAGAAAGAACAGCAGCAAAGCGTTGTGTTAAAATTCACATTTACAGCAATCCACTGATTTCGCTTCCACTACTGGGATAAGGGGTCTCCTCTTCAATGCAACCATTGCACAGTCACTGGTGTCGTTGAGATCAGCCTGTTCTGAGACCAGTTAAGGGTCATTTTGACTACCCCTCTCCGCACCACCCCTCCCCATCTCCTCAGCTTTTGCTTTGTTTAAAGACTGAGCCATCCTCGGAATTTGCCATGCACCTCCTAGTGGTCAGCCAAAGAATGGTTCTTCTTCCTTTTGCAGAGGCCGAGGAAATGGTTGCATCCCAGCCCCCCTCGACTGGGGAACACTGTGCGGCACAGGAGAGATAAATTATAAAGAACTTAATGAATCAATCGGAAATAGACCGGGGAGAAAAGCAAAGAAAAAAGAAAATTGCCTTCACAACCTGTCGATCAGTTGTGGCCTTCCCTGCTGGTAATGGCAGTGCCGTTATCCCTATACTTCCGCTATTCGCATAATTAACCACTCATTTGTATGAATTAATTCCACAGGGATTGCGGATATTAAAGAATCAGCACAAATGTGTTAAAAATAGCAACGTTGGAGGCCTCTCCAACGGAAGAGGGGCTTGCGCAGAGATACAAAGGAAGAGACTTCTGAAAATGAGGTGCTCACTTTGCATGTTATGTCTGAATGGGTCAATCCATCTGTGACCCATCAGAGCGCGGAATGCCCTTTGGCAGCTTTCTTAACATGCCTGATGTTATTATACACAGCCACAAAGGATTTCCAAAAGCTGAAGTGCAATTAAGAGAAAACACTTCCAATCACAGAGCCTTTCTTCATTGCCAATACTCATTGAGCACAAGCCAAGAGGCTGTCCCTGTGCCTCTCAAAGAGTTAATGTGTATGTGAATCGCGTGACCCCCCTGTGCCATCCCTGCTGAAATTTAAACTGCGGTTTTATTTTGAGAGCAAGGGAGAGCAAAGTGTTTAAAATCTCTGAGTAGGTCAAATCTTTGAATTACTGTAGAGCTTAAGCACTGTTGTGCATTTCCGTTTGAATGCAATTTTAATTTGATCAATGTTCCTTTAAAAAACACAATCAATTTTTAAAGACTAATTTCTCTACTCTGCCTCACCTGAAGACACTGAATGTTGCTGGGTTACAGTTCCACCACAAGTCTTGGGTGTGTCAATCAAATGGCCATTCAGTGAGCGTCACACAACATAGGGACGGCTGGCAGAATATTTGACTGTGGTGGGCATCACACTCAAAGTCCAATCCTACCTTTAGTTAACACTCTTAAATTGCAGCTCGAGTTACTGTGCAGGAAATCAGGAGCAGTAATCATGGTGGATTTTCTCTTGACCAAAGAGACCCATTCCTTGTGGCTAAAATCAGTCTGCTTACCACAAACTGGGATCAGGGTTCTGGTCCTGCCAATTCTTCTGTCATGTCAGGCCAAGCATTTTTCCCATCAGGCCATTGAGGGAGCCATTTTTATTGCGTCAGGCTCACAGCATTCTTCCCTAAGACAATTCAAATCGGCTCAACACAGCTCAAATCCCAGGAACAACCTGTATCCCATTAATTGAGCCAACCGTGTGCCAACACTTTGATGTGCTATGCACCTATGATGCTTTGAAAAGCTTAGGTTATCAATGTTGACTTGACGTAATTCTGCAGACTGCATCATGTGAACTGCCATCTCCAAAGCCCCGCCCTTACAGACAGCATTTCCTACTCCACTGCTAGTCCCCCACCCTATCTCCAACATTTCTTTACCTCATAGATAAAAATGTTCAAAGGAAATGAGAAAATAAATTGTACTTTCTTTTTAATGCCCTCTTGACTTTTAGCCCTGGTTGTTTTGCGTTGGGCAGATTAATCTTCAATGCCTGGACACTCCAGGAGTAGTCCTGGAGGGTTGGCAACCGCACAGTGGTATGGTATCAGGACAAGCTGAATCTATGTTCTGCAACAACGCACTATCTCACTAGGGGTTTCAGTGTCAGAATGTTGTGCATTATTGATTTGTTTCCTGTGCAAATTTGACTGCATGCCTCTGCAATACAGTGAACAGTACACAGAAGTGTCTTGCTCCATGGGGTTGCACGCAAGTCAGTGTCACTCCACAGGCTGGAGTTCCCATTTTAACCTCGTTGTTTAGAAGGTGAAGGAGGGAGGGGGGGGGACAGTGAAACTGAGCCCCAACAGGAAGGTTTTTGTCTATCCCTTTGCATTGTTTTCACAGGAATTGTTTTAGGACCCTGGGTTGACTGGAAATGGTCTGTATGAACCACAGGAGAAGAGAAATTATCCAAAGGATATGAACATAAAATCGCCAATGGCAGTTTTTATCATTTGAATGTGCAGAACTGTAACTTTTTTTCTTAACGCGCAAATCAAATTCACTTTCCTGCCATCCTGAAATCTTCTCCAGTAATGAATGGGTTAGACAGTCCTGACAGTTGAATGAACTGATCATCACAGATCATCTCCTTTGCCCAGTTTAACGTGAGCTTTGGCGCTAAGTGCAATAATAATACTGAACAAGCATACGCATCACATACTGAATAAGGTCGCAGCAAGCTTAGGCTCAGGATACTGCATGGTGAACTGGAAGGGTCAGACTGACCTCTCTTTCAGCCACTGAAGGAATGAGGTGGTGCAAAGTGGTATTAAAATAAACCACCCTGATAGATATCTCCAGTGGGTAATTGAAGGAGGGACTATTGTGTTCCTTGGAATTGATTCCCAAGAATAAGAGACCATTTGTTAAATTCCCAAGTTAAAGAACAGATTACATCCAGCAGAATGAAGCTCCTTGACCGAAAACTGACTACACCATACTGTGCAGTGCTAAACCATAGAGACCAAGAAGGAAATTTCAGTCTGCACTGCATGAACGGAGCTCAGGCAGGACACTGGGATGCACAGTGACACACAGTGGTTAACACGGATGCCTCACAGCGCCAGAGGCCTGGGATCGATTCCTGGCTTGGATCACTGTCTGTGCTGAGTTTGCACATTCTTCCTATGTCTGCGTGGGTTTCCTCCGGATGCACTGGTTCCCTCCCACAGTCTGAAAGATGTGGTGATTTGGTGCACTGGCCATGCTAAATTGTCCCTCAGTGTGCCTGAACAGGTGCGAGAGTGCGGCAACTAGGAATTTTCACTGTAACTTCATTACAGTGTTAATGTAACATAGAACATAGAATGTTACAGCACAGAACAGGCCCTTCGGCCTTCGATGTTGCGCCGACCAATATAAAAAGCAATGACCCTCCAAACTAAACCATTCCCTTCTCTTCCATATACTCATCAACTAACCTCTTAAACGCCACCAAACTTGGCGCATCTACAACTGCTGCAGGCAGGGCATTCCACTCCCGAACCACCCTTTGGGTAAAGAACCTACCTCTGATATCCGTCCTATAACTATCACCCCTTAATTTAAAGCTGTGTCCCCTCGTGCTAGCTTTCTCCATCCTAGGAAAAAGGCTATCACTGTCCACCCTATCTAAACCTCTAATCATCTTATATGTTTCGATAAGGTCCCCTCTTAGCCGCCTCCTTTCTAACGAAAACAACCTCAAATCCCTCAGCCTCTCTTCATAAGACCTGCCCTCCATACCAGGCAACATCCTGGTACAAGCCTACTTGTAACTAATAAATAAACTTTAGCACTACAATTCATGCCCAGAAGCTTGAAGAAAGGGTGATGTGGAGGAGGGGAAGGGTGAGCACAATGATGACGCTGCTCCCTAATCAATAATCTAAGGGCATGAATGAACCTTGGGGTTGAAACTGCATTAAGTTCAGGTGTGAAGCCCTCCAAAGTCAAACAGCTTACTGACCTACAGGTTCAAACAAGAAAGGATGCCACAGAGGTGTCAGAGGGCAAAAAAAAGGGGGAAACATGTGGAGTTGGTGGAATTGATGGGGGGAACCAGAGCAGAACAGAAAGGACAAATAGAATACCAACTGAGATCTGCCTTCTGTTTCAATTTCCAAACGACTTTCTTTAATGTGATGCACATTCCTACATTTTTAGCAGTAATGCAAGTATCTGGAAATAAATGCTGGAATTTTACGACTTCCCCTGTCCAAAGCTTGTGAGATCCTGCTTGAGGCTAACAGAGAATGCCGTTCTTTGGGCAGGCATGCCGGTAAAATTCCAGCAAAAGAGCTCATACTCACACAAAAGCAAATCACTGTGAATGCCGATAATCTTTATAACTGTGTTAATAATAAAGAATTGCAGTGCAATGTTAAAATACATTAATGATGGGTGTCAGTGCACTAGGAGTTTATGTGGTTTCTGCTGCTATTGAAGTCTTGGTGGGACTCACAAAATGATGTAATTTGTCCTAAAAATGATCAACTTATTATGATCGGTGTCCTTACACACACATCTGCTGCATATTTCCTTTTCTGTCACAGCAGTGCCCTTCGAAAAATAAATACGAAACCTTGTCCATCCTAGTTTCTTTCCCCAGGTCCCGTAAATAGAAACTTTTAGGTTTCGCTTCACTTCACACGAAACAAGTGGCAGCTTCTTGTTGAAGTAACAGTTCAGAAAGCAAACATACTCTTTACACAATAGTCCCTCCTTCAGTTATCCACTGCCTTTCAGTGCGAGAGAGGTACCAAAACTGTTTCCTTATAAAACGTGAATGCTTTTGTAAGCAATGGCTGAAAGCATTGCCACAAGATCTAATTACGCCCGTTATTTTGTAAAGTGAATGAAAAATTTAGAGCTCTGTGGCAAATGCTGAACTCAGGGTCTCTAAAACTGCAGCCACCCACTTCCCACTTTCTCCCCACTCCCTCACCAGCCCCGGGCAAATTCACACACACACTGGACAGTCCATGAAAAGCAGGGAGGTTTTTCCCTTCTGAATCAACAAGGCCAAGATCCCAGCAAAAAAAGCAGGCAAACTAGTTGAGCGTGCTCACAGCTGTGAGGCCCTGAGTGACAGCTAAGGCAGATAAAACCAAAGATGATGGACAGCTGAACAGTCGGCGCATTCATTCTGCCCGGTGAATCCAGCTGAAAGGATTTACCAACAAAAATACACACCACTTCAGGCCAATTTGTTCAACCAGAAGGCAGGCAGAGTGTAAGCCTTCCAATGGGATGAATAATGGTTGCAATCAATGGTGATTCAGAAACCCCTCCCCCCCACCCTTCTCTCTGACTCTCCTTTCCCTGGGTGACAAAGGAAGCATGAACTGTCCTTGGTTCAACAACCAGTTCATTTTTTATTCCTGATGTGCTCCGAACTGCATACAGGACGGCAAATATACACTCTGAGGCAAATCTCATAGCAGAAATTAATGAATGCGATGGAAGTTTATGACTTAAGATGGTCTAAACTCATGATAGGGTGGATGAAGAGAAACTATTTCCCCAGGCGAGAGGGAGTCCAGAACGAGGGCTAGGTCAAAACTTTAAAATTGGAACAAGGCTGCTCATTACTGATGTCGGCATCTTTTTAAACAAGGATGATGGAAACCTAGAAATCCAGCTCTCCTGCAGAAAGGTGTTGAGGCTAACGGCCAATTATAAATGTCAAACCTGAGATCGATAGATTTTTGTCAAGCAAGGGTATGAAGGGTTTTAGGACCAAGCCGGGTAAATGATGTTAAGATACAAATCAGTCAGGAACTAATTCAATGACGGATGGCAGTCAAGGTATTGAATGGCATTGTCCTGTTTCTATTTTTCTAGCATGCACGCCATCAAAACCATTAGCTATTTCATTTAAACACCTTCTGCTCCTTTTTCAAGGGGTTGACAATCACCGCAGTAATTGTACAAAGTCTCTCAGATGGACAAGAGGCTGTACTTTGCTCATATAGACATTCTTCATGCATGACCCCAGACAGCGAGTGTTGGTGGCACTGGCATTGCTAGCTAGGCCAGCATTTTCTGCCCATCCCTAATTGCCCTTGACAGCTACCTTCTTGAACTGCTGCAGTCCACATGGTGTAAGGACACAAACAGTGCTGTTATTAGCATATTTCCAGGATTGTGACCCAAAGTTCGTGAAGACATGTTGAGATCATTCCAAGTCAGGATGGCATGGGGCTTGGAGCGAACTTGCAATTGGTGGCATTTTCATGTATTTGCTGTCCTCATCCTTCTCAGTGGTAGAGGTTTGGAAGGTGCTGTTGAAGAAGCTTTGGTGAATTTCTGCACTGCATCATGTAGAGGCTACATATACAGCGTTGCCACTTTGTCACCAGTGGAGGAAGTGACTGTTTAAACTGGTGGGCAATGTTCCAATCAAGCGAGCTTCTTTATCCCGGATGGTGTCGAGGTTCTTGAGTGTTGTTGGGGCTGCACTTGTGCCTTGTAGATAGCAGACAAACTTTGGAGAGTCAGGAATTTTAAGTTTATGTTTATTTTTCGTGGCACAAGTAAGCTTACATTAACACTGCAATGAAGTCATTGTGAAAATTCCTTCGTCAGCACACTCTGGCGCCTATTTAGGTACAATGAAGGAGAAATTAGCATGGCTGATGCACCTAACCAGCACGTCTTTCGGACTGTGGGAGGAAACCGGAGCATCCAGAGGAAATCCACACAAAGTAAGCCACTCACGTTAGTGACAATTATAAATGGGCAATAAATGCTGGCCTGACTAGCAATGCCCACATCCCATGAAAGGGATTCATTGGACAGAAAACCACTAAAGTAGAAGCTACCCAAAACACAATCAAAGGGTAATTAACATTGAAATGTTGAATAAAATCTCGAATCTTGACTCAAAGACAACTACATAGACAAGACGCCTGCAAACATCACCCACTCCCTCCCACCGGAAATATAAAGCCATTGACTTTAAAAGAATCAGAACCAATTTTTGGAAGAGTATACACATGCAATTACGTGGTTACAATACAATTGTGGTAAAAAATACCCCTCGAAATTGCTTTTTAGAGATCGTGTACGAGTTAAAACGATACTGCCTCCCTGTTAGAAGTGGATATTAACATGAAGCACTTGTCTCAATCATGCTGTGCACTCTGACATGAACACCTCAGAACTAACAGCAGCCGCAGCCAACTTACTTGTATCCATTACCTTGATGTCTGTCTGGGAGATGGGCTGCCCAGCAGGAATGCAAATTGAACCATGCCGGTGTGACATGCCACTTCAGGCACACGGACAGGGTGACTGCGATGCTTATATTCCGCAAAGCGTCAGGGAAAATGAAAAGGAAAGTGTGAGAATGCAAGCTGTTATCATTTGAGTTGTTGTGGACTTATTGATCACCATCTTCCTAAGTGACAATATAGAGCAACACATTTTGGTGCTCAGTTTTGACATGTACCAAAAATATTTTCTTTGTGAAAATAAAGACCTGCATTGATGCTGCACTTTTCACGACGTGCCAATAAAGTGTTTTTTAGCCATCAAGGTAAAGTTTATTTGTTAAAGTAAGTAAAGTGTATTTGTTAGTCACAAATAAGGCTTACATTAACACTGTAATGAAGTTGCTGTGAAATTCGCCTAATCGCCACACTCCAGCGCCTGTTTGGGTCAATGCACCTAACCAGTACATCTTTCAGACTGTGGAAGGAAACTGGAACACCCAAAGGAAACCCACACAGATACGGGGAGAATGTGCAAACTCCACACAGATAGTTACCCAAGCTAGGAACTGAACCCAGGGTCCATGGTACTGTGAAGCAGCAATGCTAACCACTGTGCCCCACCACACCACTCCAGTCCAGGAAAGAACGTTTGAATTGTAGTCACTGCTGTAGTGTAGGGAACCATCGCAATAAATTTAAAGACATGAAACTCCCACAAACAGCGATATGCCAAACAGCTGTTTTGGTGAGAAACATTGTCCTGGAGACAGCACTTCTATTCTGATCTTTTATCTGAGAGCATAGATAGGCCCTTAGGAAGATGGCACATCCTACACCACACCCTTCCTAATTATTACGCTCCAGTGTCTGCCGAGATCCTGTCCTCAGAATGTCAGGAGTGGGTCTGGAATCTGCGACCATCTGACTCGGGGTGGAATTCTCCCATCCCGCCCGCCACGAGACTCACAGCGGGTAGGACACGCACTGCATCTGCTGACCTGACAACACCAGGTTTAAATCCAACGATTTATTTGATAGTAAACCCTAACTTTATTATCAAATAAATTGGTTGGATTTAAACCTGGTGTTGTCAGATTTCTTACTGTGTTTACCCCAGTCCAATGCCAGCATCTTTACATCATCTCTGCTGACCTTTGGCAGGATTTTCTGGCCTTGGGATGAACACAGCCAGAAAACCTCACCCTGGGACTCAAGTTTGGCCCACTGAGCCAGAGACTGCTGATTAATTTTCCCAGCCCTGAAAATCCGAACTCTGAGTAATACACCGTCTCCTCACTTATTCCTCTGATATGCATTATCACCAGGGGCGGAGGGGAAAGGCAATTCACTACCAGACAGACTTTGCCTGCAACCTCTCAGCTACCTCATTTAGAAAAGAAGTTTTTTACGATCAGCAACAGGTCACGAAGGAACAGAGAAGGCAAGACAGCAGAGGGGGAAGCACAATCTGCATGAAGGATTGGAGCAGGAGAATGGCTTCATTTATCAGCTTCAGAAGTGGGACAGTAATTAGCCCCTGGCTCATTTGTGATTGAGAATTTCACTCCTGTGCTACCTTAAGTGCGTATTGAGCAGTGGAAATATGCAGACAGTATAAAAATTCATGTCAGTTGGCTTTGCACCATTTAACCATGTATTTCATATAACCATAACGCATTAAAAGTTCAATAAAATGTACATTTTTTAATTAAATCCTGCTGTTAATAATAAAGGGGGTAAAGGAGAAAAAAAGGAAACTCAGGTAGCATACAAACTATTGCAGATTTAACCATTCATTGACTGGAATTATAGAAGATCCTTAAGGGTAGGGGGATTATTGAGAGGTAAATATAATTCCTGCTTCAACACTGAGTCCTATCAATTAAAAAGGCACAAAGGCAGTTCTGATGATGCAGCAATGAATGAGAATTCCCTCTGACATGCTTTGGGTCAGGAGGATGACAAAAGCAGAAGAACTCGGGTTAGGTTTTAATTCCAGGTTAATTTTTAATGACCTCTGCTGCAACCAACACAGGCATCAGCACTGAGTGTGGGGTGGATCACTGTGACCCCATCCATGAGAAAATAGGCACTATTTAAGGGCAGCATCTGGCACTGCTGCCTTGCAGCACCAGAGACCCAGGTTCGATTCCTGGCTTGGGTCACTGTCTGTGCAGAGTCTGCACATTCTCCTTGTATATGTGTGGGTTTCCTCTGGGAGCTCAGGTTTCCTCCCACAGTCCGAAAAACATTCTGGTTTAGCATGGCACATTGGCCATGCTAAATTCTCTCTCAGTGTATCAAACAGTATGACATCTAGGGATTTTCACAGTAACTTCACTGTAGAGTTAATGTAAGCCTATTAGTGTGACACTAAAAATAAACTTTAAACTTTAGAAGAGGTTGCCAGGCGCCAACAAGAAAGTTGGTCTTTCTCTACATTCTAACTATGACTGCAATACTACATTCTGTACTCTCTCCTTTCCTTCTTTATGTATGGCATGCTTTGAATAGTGCACACAAAACAATAATTTTCACTGTATACCAATGCATTTGGCAATAATAAATCAAATCAAATTAAATAAAAGAGTCAGTGCTTTAAAGAAAAAGTGAGAGAAAAATAATGACTTAAAACAAATTCAGTTAAATATTAAGGATTTTTTAAACTAAAAAAGGATATTATAATTCGTAACTTCTCTTCCAAAGTTCAACAAGCAATTCTGATATAATTTTAGCCTCTTCAAATTATTCTGAATTTTAACATCTCGAAAGTCAGCTTGTGTTCCTCTTCAACAAAGTTCCTTCCCTTCCAGATCACACCCCAACAAACATCTTCAATTTGGGTGTGGGCCTGTTTCTCAGGAAACGGTTTGGGATGAAGATGCAACAGCTGAGGCAGAAACTCTGAGAGGGTGGTTATAGTTTTCCTTCCCGTAGTCTTTTGTTCCAGCACTGGCAAACTTGCTTCTCATTCCTCATTCCCCTTGTCCAACAACCTGGTGATCACCTTGTTATACTCTTGTTACTACAGTACAGGAGACCATTTGGCCCATCAGGTCCATGACACCACTCTTTAGAGCAATCCAGTCATTTCTAAATCTATTATAGTCGCCTTGCAGATTATTCTGTAAAAGCACTGCATTGAAACCACTGGCTCTAATAAATAGAACATAGAACATTACAGCGCTGTACAGGCCCTTCGGCCCTCAATGTTGCGCCAACCATTCTACCATTATTGATTATTGATAGGTAAATATAATTCCTGCTTCAACACCGAGTCCTATTAATTAAAAAGACACAAAGGTAGTTCTACCATTGCTTTTGATATTTCTTGAGCTTTGCACATACTTTTTAACTAGCATCCAAGACAGGGATAGGGCCTGGATGGACTGTTGTCAGTGCAGGCTCAATGGGCTGAATGGCCTCCTTCTGCATTGTAGGGATTCTATGATTCTATGATTAGGGCCTGAGCACTTTTTCAGAAACAGGGCCTTTCTCTCCTTCCCCATCTGGGTTGTACAGTTATATTTTTATGTAGTCACTTTTTAAAAACATAAGGACCTGATTCTGAGGTCCCCACCTGTTCCTGGCACCTCCAATTTTCACTGGCATGGCATGACATGACATGGCATGGCAGCGAGCCCAGACCTTACATTCCTGACCTGCCTTGCACCGTTGCAGGGATAGGCATCTCTGAGCAGCCTGCAATTTTCATAGATTGCAGCAACATCTCAAAAACTTGTGGTTCACAGTCTTCAAGACAGTCGTGAATCACAGTGTGGATATGAGAAACTTTTAAAAAATGACTTCAATTAGTTCTTGTCCATGCCACCACCAGCCCCTGCCAAGACATGCTCCACCGTCTCTAACCCTAGTGACCTTTCATAACTTTCCTGTCAGTTGGTGCGTCTTCACCCACACCCAAAAGCCCCCTTACTATCCATGCCAACCAATTACCCTCCACCCACCCAAAGTTCCCTGATACCCTCTGTGCCAACTCATAGCATTTCCTGATCATTTATCTCGTATGCACTCTGCACGGAAATAATGAGTCCTATAGTATGGGAAAGCTTTAGATGAATAGTCATTATTAACCGTCCTAAAAAAGATTGCTCTTATACAACCCTATAAAAGTGTCTCATCAACTAGAACCTTATAACATCAATAGTAGAAACTATAAACACTTGACATCTTTTTATCTTGTATAAGACAGGGCAGCACTGTGGCACAGTGGTTAGCACTGCTACCTCATAGCGCCAGGGACCCAGGTTCAAATCCCGGCTTGCGTCACTGGCTGTGCAGAGTTTACATGTTCTCCTCATGTCTTCATAGCTTTCCTCCAGTGCTCTGGTTTCCTTCCACAATCTGATAGGCATGCCAGTTACATGCACTGACCTGAACAAGTGCTGGAATGAGGCGACTAAGAGAATTTCACATGCAAGCCTGACTTGTGACTAATAAATAAATTTAACTGAATAAATATTGTGCTGTGCAATTTTTTTTAGTTTATTTATTAGTGTCACAAATTGACTTACATCAACACTGCAATGAAATTACCATGAAAATCCCCTAGTCGCCACACTCCAGCGCCCGTTTGAGTGCACTGAGGGAGAATTTAGCATGATCAATGCACCTAACCAGCATGCCTATTGGACTGTGGGAGGAAACCTCTGCACCCAGAGGAAACCAGTGGTAGATAGTGAAGAGGGGTGTTATAGTTTGCAGAGAGACTTGGACAAGTTGCAGAGCTGAGCTGAGAGGTGGCAAATGGAGCTTAATGCGGAAAAGTGTGAGGTAATTCACTTTGGCAGGAATAACAAATGTGTAGAGTATAGGGCTAATGGTAGGACTCTTAATAGTGTTGATGAACAGAGGGATCTTGGTGTATATGTGCATAGATCCCTGAAAGTTGGCAATCAAGTCGATAAGGTTGTTAAGAAGGCATACGGAGTCTTAGCTTTTATTGGTAGGGGGATTGAATTTCGGAGCCGCAACGTCATGTTGCAACTGTACAAAACTCTAGTGCGGCCGCACTTGGAGTATTGTGTGCAGTTCTGGTCCCCACATTATAAGAAAGATGTGGAGGCATTGGAGAGGGTACAGAGGAGGTTTACCAGGATGTTGCCTGGTATGGAGGGCAGGTCTTATGAAGAGAGGCTGAGGGATTTGAGGTTGTTTTCGTTAGAAAGAAGGCGGCTAAGAGGAGACCTTATTGAAACATATAAGATGATTAGAGGTTTAGATAGGGTGGACAGTGATAGCCTTTTTCCTAGGATGGAGAAAGCTAGCACGAGGGGACATAGCTTTAAATTAAGGGGTGGTAGTTATAGGACGGATGTCAGAGGTAGGTTCTTTACCCAGAGGGTGGTAAGGGTATGGAATGCCCTGCCTGCTGCAGTTGTAGATGCGTCAAGTTTGGTGGCGTTTAAGAGGTTAGTAGATAAGTTTATGGACGAAAAGGGAATGGTTTAGGTTAGAGGATCATTGCTTTTTCCTAATTGGTCAGTGCAACCTTGAAGGCCGAAGGGCCTGTTCTGCGCTGTAATGTTCTATGTTCTATGAAACCCATATAGACATGGAGAGAAAGTGCAGATTCTGTCTAGACAGTGACCCAAATCATGAATCGAACCTGGATTCCTGGCGAGACAGCAGTACTAACCACTGTGCTGTCTGAGTTTTTTCCCCCCTTGCATACAGATGTTTCAACAACTAATGGAAGTCGAGGCTCCGCAGCAGAGGCTTCCTGACTACCTCTATCCAAAGTCTAGCTTTACGTGTCAATCTGCTAAATCAGCTGCAAGTCTGGATTTGTTCGGACAGCACACCATTTCAAGATCAAAATGGCACAGAGAAAACAGACAAAAGATATGTTTATGTGTCCCACCCCATTTATACCAGTTACAATCTCTGTTTTACTGGAAACTTGTACAACACATAGGGACAGAAGTCGGCTATTCAGCCCCATGAGTCTGTTCCACTGGAAACTGAAACCATGGCTGGTCAGTACCTTAGTTCCATCATGATTCTTTAACCCCTGTAAAATCTTTGCCAGATATAAATTTATCAATCTCAGTCTTAAAAATTTCAGTCGATATCCCCACTCATTATCCTGACTTAGAGACGTATCCTTCACTGTTGCTGGGTCAAAATCCTGGAATTCCCTCCCTAATAGCACAACGAGTGTACCTATACCACACTGACTGCCAATGGCTGAAAAAAGCAGCTCATCACCACCTTCTGAAGGGCAATTAGGGGGTGGGTAATAAATGCTGGACTAGCCCGCAGAGCCCACGTCCCAAGAATAATTCTGTAACACAGCTCAACTGTCAAGGCTGCTGACAAAGAAAACATTTGGAATTATTCATCCCAATCCAGTTTCCTCTTCTCGGCAGGGTTTAGGACTGCGTGTTAGAAGAACATGCCAGGTCCATGTAGACTGACGTGACTCTCCTTGTAAGATTCAAACGAGAAATCAAGAGTCAGCATTTGCGTTTGGCAAGTAATTCAATGCAATTTGAGATCACTCAGCATGTGAACTGACTCACACCAGCCCTTGTCAGGTGCCTGGGGAATGCTGAGCTTGGGTTGCTCTGACCCAAACCTAACTGAGACATCAGGTATCAACAGACTTCTGACCAAAGTAAGAGCTGTCATTTTTTTTTTGAGATCTCTTTTAAACTGGCATTGGAGCAAAGGGAATTAAAATCACCAGACACGGCCTTATCCAAATCCTCACTGGTCTGTTGTTCTTTCTAACATGACACTACCTATGTCCGATATGTACTTGGATCCTTTCCAAGGCATACACAAGTTCAGTAAACTACAGACACGAGGGAGAAGAGAGAACACTCCACATCTGTGCTAATATTACCCTCTGTATGTAAAACTAACAAAAACACAAAGAGGATAGATTGGTATGAGTTGTCAAAGGTGAAAGTCGACACTAGAATGCCCAGAGAATGCCCTCATCATGTAGAATTATTCAGTCAAACCAAGGCGCAGGAACAAAATTGTTTCTAACTCGGCTTGTCCCACTTGTTGGAAAGGAGAGTCGGGAAGGAAGGGCACAGAATAATGAAATGAAAGGATTCCCAGGAGAGAACTTAGTACCAGTTTAATATTAGGCATCATCTCATAGAATCCCTACAGTGTAGAAGGAGACCAGTCAGCCCAACAAGCTTGCACCAGCAACCATCCCACCCAGGCCCACCCCCATCATTTACCCCATTAATCCCCACAACACAAAGGGAGAATTTAGCATAGCCAATTAACCTAACCCGCACACCTTTGGAGTGTGGGACGAAACAGGAGCACCTGTAAGAATGCCACGCAAACATGGGGAGAACATGCAAGCTCCATACGCACAGTCACCCAAAGCAGGAATTGAACCCAGGTCCCAGGTGTTGTGAGGCAGCAGTGCCAACCACTGTGCCACCGTGTCGACCTGTTTGATTTTTTTTGATGTAAACTTACCAATCATAAACAAAAATTGGTGAAACAATAATGTGGGTTCATTATTCGAAGGCAATACAAAGCATTCACAATGAGGCACACAATTGATTGCAGTAGTTTAAGATAAGCATCCTCAAAGCTGAATGCTCATTCGATTACAACAATACTTCCGATCTCATAACACGTTACATCACTACGACTGAAATACTTCATTAGTCTTATATCCCCCCTGAGAAGGTTTAGCAAACCTAGGGATGGACAATAATGCTGTTCTATCCAGCGACATAGGGATGGACAATAATGCTGTTCTATCCAGCGACATAGGGATGGACAATAATGCTGGTCTATCCAGCGACATAGGGATGGACAATAATGCTGGTCTATCCAGCGACATAGGGATGGACAATAATGCTGGTCTATCCAGCGACATAGGGATGGACAATAATGCTGGTCTATCCAGCGACATAGGGATGGACAATAATGCTGGTCTATCCAGCGACACTCACATCCCATGGATATATTAAAGATAAAGGTCCTGGTTGTAAGCAAAGTAGAAAAGTCAAATGGAAAGCTTTTATGAATATCCTACTGATTAGTTCAAGAGCAACAATGACATAGATCCTTGTCAACATGGACTTCAGCAAGACCTTTGATAAGGTACTGCATGGTTTGTTGTTCCATAAAGTTAAATCTCACAGGATCCAAAGTGATGTAGCTAAATGGATACAAAACTGGCTTGATGAGAGAAGTCAGAAGGTGATTGTAGAGGGTTGTTTTTTAAACTGGAGGCCTGTGACCAGCGGTGTTTAAATTTATAAATCCCATAAATTATGGGATTTAAATATCCCGTAATATAAATTTATGGGATTTATAATGCCATAAATCAGGGATTTTTGCTGGATCCAGTGTTACTTGTCATTTATATTAATAATTTGGATGAGAATACCGTAGGCATTGTTAGCAAGTTTGCAGATGACACCAAAATTGGTGGCATAGTGGACAATGAAGAAAGCTATCTCGGATTGCAACGGGATCTTGATCAATTGGGCCAGTGAGCTGATAAATGGCAGATGGAGTTTTATTTAGATAAATGAGAGGTGATGGATTTTGGTAGATAGAACCAGGGCAGGACTTACTCAGTCAACGGTAGGATGTTGGAGAGAGTTACAGAACAAAGAGACCTAGGGGTACATGTTTATAACTCCTTGAAATTGGAGTCACAGGTGGGCACAGTGGTGAAGAAGACATTCAGCATGCTTGGTTTCATTGTTCAAAACACTGAATATGGGAGTTGGGACATCTCCTGAAGTTGTACCGGACATTAGGTACAACTTAGTAAGGCTATATTTGGAATACTGTGTACAGTTCTGGACACTCTTTTATACAGAGGATATTATTAAACTCGAAAGAGTGCAGAAGAGATTTACTAGGATGCTATCAGGGCTTAATGGTTTGAGTTATAAGGAGAGGCTGGATACACCGGGACTTTCTTCTCTGGAGCATCGAAGGCTCAGGGGTCATTTTATCAAGTTCTATAAAATAGTGAGGAGCGTAAACAAGGTGCACAGTCTTTTCCAAAAGGTACGGGAGTCTAAAACTAGAGAGCATAGGTTTAAGGTGAGAGGAGAGATACAAAAGTGTCCAGAGGGGCAATTTTTCATGCAGAGAGTGGTGAATGTCTGGAACAAGCTGCCAGAGTAGTAGTAGAGGTGGGTACCATTTTGTCTTTAAACAGCGTTAAGACAGTTACTTGCGTATAGAGGGATAATGGCCAAATGTGGGCAATTGGGAGAAGCTTTGGGTTTTTAAAAAAAAAGGATGGCATGGACAAGTTGAGCCAAAGGGCCTGTTTCCATGCTGTAAACCGCTATGCTCTATGATTCATTGGCCATCTGCACACAAGCAACGAACGATAATATGCAAAATCACTCAGGTACGTCCCACCACAAAAAGCAGGATAAATCCATCCAGCCCATTATCATCCCAACAATCCAGTTTCAACCATCTGTTAAAGTTTATTTTTATCTATTAGTCATAAGTAGGCTTATATTAGCAATGCAATGAAGTTAGTGTGAAAATCCCTTAGTCGCCACACTCCAGCGCCAGTTCGGGTACACTGAGGGAGAATTTAGCATGGCCAATGCATCCAACCAGCATGTCTTTTAGAGTGCGGAAGGAACCCAGAGCACGCGGAGGAAACCCATACAGACTGCCCAGACAAGCTGGGAATTGAACCAAGGGAATTGTTCCTGCCACTGTGAGGCTGCAGTGCTAGCCACTGTGCCACCGCATCAGCAAAATGATGGAGCTCCCATTGCCTGTGCAGCATTTACTCAGCACTGACATGCTCACTGATGCCCCGCTTGCGTTCTGCCAGGGCCTCAAGATCACAAACCAGGAATGTTAACTCCATTTTTCTCTCCAGACAGATGCTGTTGGGCCAGCTGAGTATTTCCAGCATTCCCCGCTTTTATTTCAAATTTCCTGCATCTGCAGAATTTTGCTCTTCCAGCTGACATCAAACCTTGTCACAGGCTTGGTCCAGAGGAGAGAAGCTAAGTCTTTGTTAAAGCACAGTAAGATTATCTTCCCATAATTCAGAACAGCACCCTATCCTCTTGCTTTTGTTTTACAATTGCAGTTTTGCTTACAAACAGCATCAAAAGAACTGAGTTTCGTAGCTGAACGATGACAGTGATTACACCAGACATCAAGGCAGAAATTGACGATGGTTTCACGGTCATCATTTGACTTTTAATTCAATTTTATCGGATTCAAATTTCACCGTCTGCCATAGTAGGTTTCGAACCTGGATCCCCAGAGGACGAATCTGGGTCTCTAGATTACTAGTCCAATGATTATACCACTGTGCCACTGCCTCTCCAAAAATGATTGACACTGGCAATGGGAGAGAAAGTGACTGAAAAGGGAAAGTGTGCCATTCACATCACCTCAAATATGAAATATGACAAATATGAAAGCAAGTAAAACTCCAATCAACTGATTTTTTTTTAAAAAAAACAATACTTTTAAGCATTCATTGTAAAGCAGTGGACATGAATGTCAGTATTAATGGAGCTAGCAGGCAATTGCTGTCCCTCATGTGTGAAGGAGTTTAATAAATAAATACATATGAACACATACACAGACATATATGTGTGTCACATGATTGCTGAAGCACCACAGGTTAATGACTATATCTCTATTTATATTAAATCATCTCCCTCATGATGTCCAGCTCATTAACTCCTCTCGATCAGTTTCCCCAATGAGATTATCAGCAATTTCAGTCACAAAGTGATGCATTAGGGGGCTCTAAAAAGGAAATAAGTCTAAAAACAAATGGAGGTGAAGGAAATAAAACCTGAGTTCCTTGGGTTTAGTGTGAGCTGATTTCATTCTACCTTGTAACAAGCCCATATGGTCAGGTAATTCTGCCTGCGATTGGGTTAACAGTCAATTAAAACTATGATACATTTAGGAAATTAATGATTCCCTTATTACTACACTGAGAATGATTCAGGATTACAGAATACAATCTAATAGAAGATCTATTCACAAGAGTGATTGAGGCCATTAATCTGGGGCAAAAGCTTGGCATTTAATTTGTAAAAGTACGCATAAAGACGTCAAAGATGGCAGCCTGCAATTCGCAATGTCACATTGGGTTAATGTTGGTGTTAAAATAATGACAATCAGAAAACGTAACCTAAAGCCCTTTTTATGTGGTTAACTTAAAACTCTGAACATCAAGAATATTCACAAACAGAAATCTGCTCATCTTGCCCTCTCCTGTTCCAGTGTCTCTGTAATCTAGACCCAAAATGACTTCTCCATCCGGGGAAGTTCCACTCTCCAGTTGCTTGGAGGAGATCAGGAACTTACCACTTGGGATATCACAATCATAAATATGTTTCACCATGGGTTGGTAACAATTTTCTTTCCCTCCACCATCCTGAACCTATCTGCCCCTTTTCTCCTCTTTGTTCTGAAGCAATGGTTCCATGGGGCCTGTTGACTTTTGGTACCTAACGCAAGTTGGAGTCATAGAATTATAGAATGCTGCAGTACAGAAGGAGTCCATTCAACCCATCGATCTGCACCGACCATAATCCCATCTAGCCCCATCCTCACAACCCCAATTATTTAGCCTAGCTAGTCACCCTGACACTAAGGACGAACTTAGAACATAGATCATAGAACATTACAGCGCAGTACAGGCCCTTCGGCCCTCGATGTTGCGCTGGCCAGTGGACCCTTTAACCTAAACTATTCCAATATCATCCATATGCCTATCCACCGAACATTTGAATGCCCCCAAAGTAGGCGAGTCCACAACTGCTGCAGGCAGGGCATTCCACGCCCTCACCACCCTCTGTGTGAAGAACCTGCCTCTGACATCACCTATAACTACCACCTCTTAATTTAAAGTTATGTCCCCTCGTGTTGGTCATCACCATCTGAGGAAAAAGGCTCTCACTATCCACCCTATCCAATCCCTTGATCATCTTAACGCCTCAATTAGGTCACCACGTAACCTTCTTCTCTCTAATGAAAATACCCTCAGGTCCTTCAGCCTTTCCTCATAAGGCCTTCCCACCATACCAGGCAACATCCTGGTAAACCTCCTCTGCACCCTTTCCAATGCTTCCACAGAATTTAGGGACCTGGGTTTGATTCCCAGCTTGGGTCACTCTTCGTATGGAGTCTGCATGTTCTCCCTATGTCTCCCTGGTGTTATGAGGCAGCAGAAATAGAAGAAGAGTGGCAGGAGGGAATTTTCTCTCTAACCTCTAATCGTTTTATATGTCCTGCTTGTTGCACTGAGCTATGCCACTGAGCTAATGGTAGATATTGTCAGTGCAGACTAAATGGGCTGAAGAGCTCTTTCTGCACAGGATGGCTGTGGGTGGGATTTGCTGGTCACACAGACACCAAGATCAGAAATTTCTACCCGAGGTCAACAGACCTTCATATAGTCCGCCGAATTTCCCACCACATTCACTACAATTCTTGCGGCAGGTGGGATGGAAAATTCCACTTAGGCCTCTAAGATTGCTGCATAACTGCATATGTCCATAGTTTGTAAAGGAACATGGACTTTGAGCAGTCAGTTTGTTCCCTGCTCAATAAGTTTCAGGTTGCTAGATGGCCATGTGGCTGTGTTGCTTTAAGGGAACATTGGAAGAAAGTTCATGCGAAGCATAATTAATGGCATAAGCCAGTTGACATTGACGGACAGATTACTGTTCACCAGATTCTCTATCTCATTCCTGTACTGTATCTCATCATTGTTTGAGATCTGACCCACTGAGGTGTCCTCAGCAAACTTAATAATTGAATTAGAGGGGAATTTGGCCACACAGTGATAGGTGTATAAGGAATATAGTAGAGGGCTGAGAACACGGTCTTGTGGGGCACCAGTGTTTGAGAATGATTGTGGGGGAGATTTTTGTTATCACCCTTACTGATTGTGGTCTGTGAGTTAGGAAGTTAAGGATCTGGTCACAGAGGGCAGTGCCAAGGCCAGGCCACGGAGTTTGGAGTTGAGTTTCGTGGGAATAATAATGTTGAAGGCTGAGCTGTAATCAATAAATAGGAGTCTGACATAGGTGTCCCAGGGTTGAGTGCAGGGCCAGGAAGATGGCGTCTGCTGTGGACCTGTTGCAATGGTAGGTGAACTACAGTGGATTCAAGTAGTCCGGGAGTCTGGAATTGATTCATGCCTTGTCTAGCCTTTCAAAGCATTTCATAATGATGGATATCAGAGCCCCTGGCCGATAGCTGGGTTGAATGGCCTGCTTGTGTACTGTATACAAGGTGTAATCCCCTACTGCACACAATACAAAGGAACCCTTCCTATTACTATATGGTTTTTTCAAAAAAAAATTACCGAGTAAGCATTTCAATTGTTTCATCATGTGAAATACAAAAAAAAATCAGTACTCCATCTACACAGTGATCAGTTGGTAGCCATGCGCAGCGTCTATTCAGCAATGAATAGGTCCTTTCAAATTATACCAAGCATTCATCTATTTGTAACGAGATGGAATCTGGATTGAGACGAATGAAGATAGCAAGCACGGGATAGAGAGGGAACCTTGAGGGGTAGACTGACAAATGAAGCTGGGTGGAGAATGACAAACGGGCAGAGCGGCAATCATTCTTCAGCGGAGGACTGACTACACTATGTGTTGATAAGATACAGCATGTGTCAGTTGTCAAGTGTCTCTTGTCGCACTTCACAGTGAACTTTGACTAGAAGAGGCACAGAAGGCAGTGAAGGGGAGAGAGAGAGAAAAAAAAGCACCAGAATGTGGAAGGACTTGTTCATTCACTGTGACGCTATGTAATTTTATCTATTAGGGGACTTTAAAAGACTGCAGGGAGTTCAGATATTAAAACCGTGATAACCATTTAGAACCATGTCTTAAAATTTTCCGGCTTATAGGGGGCAAGCGGAGACAGTATTCCAAATGCAGAGCTTTATTGTGGAAAGGATAGATTTTAAAATAAAGGAAGAAGCAATTGCCCAGATTTGTCATTAACTATTTAGCACGCCTCATTGCTTTTCTAAAGAAGCGCTTTTTATGATGCGAGTTCTGGTTGGGGTGAAGTTGTGATTGGATTTAGATTTTATTATTCATTTTAACTTTCAACGCAATTTTTTCAAGTTTTGTTTTACAAGCCGTCACTAACAGAATGGCACACAGGAGGTGACATTTAATTTAAGGTGCGAGAGATATAGGATTGCGCCGAGAACTGATAGTGAAAGCAAATATCCCCTCCACAGCACATTTTATTCTGACCCACATTGCAAAAAGGGATGAAGGCTTCCCTCGCCATCCCACAATTTTTTTCTGTAGGAATAAAATCACAGAGTGTTTAGTCATTTGTGTCAAATAGTTGGCCTATACGGAACCACTGGTTCTGTGCTGATTTGATTGATAAGTTAAATTCATTTTTGTTGCATGGATTCTGAAATTTTTAGCAACTATTTTTATATTTTTCCATGAAAATCAATGACCTTGCTTCTAACCTCCAATCTCTTTTCATCATGGGCGGCACAGTGGTTAGCACTGCTGCCTCACAGCTTCAGTGAACTGGGTTCGATTCTCAGTCTAGGTCACTGTCTGTATGGAGTTTGCACGTTCTCTGCGTGTCTGCATGCGTTTCCTTCAGGTGTTCCGGTTTCCTCCCACAGTCTGAAAGACGCGTGGGTTAGGTGCATTGGCTATGCTAAATTGCATGTTAGTGTTCAAGGATGCATAGGTTAGAGGGATTAGTGAGGTAAATATGTGGGATTGTTATCGGTGCAAACATGATGGGTTGAATGGCCTCCCACTGCCTTGTAGGAATTCTATGATCATGTGTCAGTTGTCTGATTTGTTCTTAAAAAGGATGTTTTGAAGTTCTTGACAGGAATACATTCTGGATACACATGGAGAAAACAATTTTTCAAATTTTGCTTGCTTCAAAGCACACTGCCAATGATTCTGAAGGAAACTAATAAACGGGCAAATGGGGAAAGAGTGCGATGAGCAGCCTATTCCATGTGAAAAAGAGATCATAACCTAAAGATGACAAGATCTGATTGCAGGATAATGTACACCATGCAGTGAATGTCCCAGCAACCTATTTCAATGCACAATGCAATTATATCTATTTGTGAAGCAGGTCAATGTGTTATTTGGCAATAGGATTATCGCAGTGGGTGATTATACCTACTTGATGATATTAATCTGTGTTTGTTGTAATCCATAGCTACAGCACCATAACAATCATTTGCATTATTCCACTTTTTGAGGAATCTAGCAATAAAGCACTCAACAAACAACAGCAGGAGGGAATTAAAAGCCACAATGCAACCAATGGACAGTGTGTCACATCTGAAGTAATGAATGGTTCAATGTGCATTCTCACGTTAAGTGATTTTTGCACTGCTGTTTTTTTGTGCAGTGAGGTGATATTGTAAATATTTCCTTGTCAGCCATAGGTGGTACTTTTACCATTTTGGTCAGAATGTTATACGAGCAAGTCACACATATACGATTCAAACCACAGTCTAAGCGTCAACCTAGACACTTCTGTGCAGCACTGAGGGAGTGTTGTACTGTTGGAGGTGCTGTTTTTCAGACGATTGGATGTGAAGGATCCCATTGGGAGACCATAAGACGTTACGGCAATGGATGAATGAACACTGCTCAACAATCACCAGGCAAGACTGTTCTCTTCCTGTTGGGGGAAACTTCAGCAGTCACAGGTATTCAGCCTCTGATCTTTGGGTAAGTGTTCTCCAAGGTGGCATTCATGACACACGACAGCACAGAGTCGCCGAGCCAAGTTCCACACGCGTGTGAATGGCCTCAACTGAGATCTTGGGTTCACGTCACACTATCTGTAACCCCCTTGACTTGCTTGGAATTACAAAATCTCACTAACTGTCCTGTCTGGAGACAATGCACATCTCTTTAATCTATGCTTAACACTCTCTCCACTCACATTGTCTGTACCTTTAACACTTGATTAGCCATTAAGACTCACATTCCAATCATGATTGTGTAACTTGAGTCTGTGTCTTTATATGCCCTGTTTGTGATTAGAACTTCCACTCATCTGACGGAGGGGCAGCCGGCACTCCGAAAACTGGTGACTTTTGCTACCAAATAAACCTGTATACTTTAACCTGGTGTTGTGAGACTTCTTACTCTGTCATTTTGTCACAGAGCAAGGAAGCACTCTTTGGTGTCTTGGGCTAATACATAGGGCTCAACCAACAACAATAAAAACAGATTAAACAAGCATGATGGCACAGTGGTTAGCACTGCTGCCTCACAGCTCCAGGGACCCGACTTCAATTCCAGCCTCAGGTCATTGCCTGGAGGAATCTGCACGATATTCCTGAATCTGCATGTGTTTCCTCCGGCTGCTCTGCTTCCCTCTCACAGTCCAAAGATGCGTGGGTTAGGGGGAATAGCCATGCTAAAATGCCCCTTAGTGTCCAAAGATGTGTATGTTGAGTTCGTTAGCCATGGTAAATGTGTGGGGTTACAGGATTAGGGTGGAGAAGAGGACCTGTGTAAGATATTCTGACAGACAGGCAGTGCAGACTTGATGGGCTGAATGGGCACTGTAGGGATCCAAAGATCCTATGATTATGTGGTCCACGTCACATTGTTACTTATGGGCGCCTATTCAGTACAAGATGGTTACCAGTGTCAGAGATCACGGGATTCTCCCGTGCCGCTGCAGTGAACGGAGTTTTGGCTGGAGTGTCAAATTCTTTGTTTTCACTTGCAGCAGGGTGGCAAGAGATATCAGATAATCCCATAGAAACAACTGTGATGGAATTTGGAAAAAATATTTTACTGAATGTGCAGCATTTTGAGACACTGAGGTGGTGAAAGATAGTGTACAAGTCCAACTTTGTCATATTTCCATCTTGGGATCTTGTTCCTTGGTTTTCATTCCCACCTGCATCATTGTTCCTCACATGTGAATTGCAAACAGATGCAAAGTCGGAAAACTGTTGCCACTAAAATATGATAATTTGGGCAGCTTACGTTTCTAAGTACTGTCAGCAGCTGGAGAACCAGACATTTGCAACATAATGGTATTGTTAATGGTATTGTCAAAGCATTCTCCTTTCATTAACCACAAATCTTCTTCCAACTTTTCACTATTCTATCCATTCATGATTCCAATGTTTAAAGTTTAAGGTTTATACATTAGTGTCACACATAGGCTTACAGCAACGTTCCAATGAAGTTATTGTGAAAATCCCCTAGTCACCACACTCCGGTGCAAGTTCGAGTACACCGAGGGAGAATTTAGCATGGCCAATGCATGTCCAAACAATGCCAATAATGCATTGCAAAATTATTATTTCTAGGGGAACATGTAGTAATTTCTCTACATCTCCATCAATGAGACAGCAATAATGTTGTCTGAAGTCAGACATTTCTCAAATTATTTCTCTTTCTTACAATATAAAATGAAAATACAATGAACCATGGCCTGATCCAACATGCATGCATGCTGGAATTTAGACCACATCATTCAATGTTTTAGTACTTGCTTAAAGATCGTGTTAACACCACATTCTGCCTCTTGTCAAAACAGCGGCTGGCAGGATAATCTCCTTCTGCCCCGCCTCCCCATATAAACACGCCTCATCAGTCATAGTTGCCTGATCCGATTACAAAGTGGGATAAGGAGAGTTTTGATATGTGCCAAAATCCTTTGAGTGTCTGTTGGTGTTGAGGGCTTGACTTCACACCATGCAGAAATAGTATCCAATATTCTCTACTACACACAGCCGTGAGGACAGGTAAAAAACAGACAGGTGAATAGAGTGGATTTATATACCAGATAAATGGCTGGATTGACAGTTAGTTAGATGTTCCCAGAAAAGAACAGCGAACACAAATACATCGGGGTGGCACAGTAGTTAGCACTGTTGCCTCATAGTGCCAGGGATCTGGGTTTGAAATACAGGATCCTTACTGACTAAAATACAGCACCCTCGTGTACACACTTTATCCAGCATTTGTTTTCTTGGCACAGAGTTTAGCACTGCTGCCTCTCAGTGCCAAGGATCTGGGTTTGATTCCCAGGTTGGGTTTGTGCAGAGTGTGCATGTTCACCCCGTGTCTGCATGGGTTTCCTTCATGTGCTCCGCATTTTTTCTCTCACAGTCTAAAAGATGTGCTGATTAGGTGTATTGGCCATGCTAAATTCTCCCTCAGCGTATCCAAACAGGCACTGGAGTGTGGCGGCTAAAGGATTTTCACAGTAACTTCACTGCACTGTTAATGTAAGCCTACTTATAACGAATAAATAAATAAACTTTTAAAAATAATTCAAATAAATTCCTGCAAATGCAGAATTGTTTAATTTGAACAATAAAAATGAAAATGCTGGAAATACTCAGTGGATCAGACAGCGCCTGATGGGAAAAAGAGAGTTACTACTGTAGATCAAGGTAACGTTCCAGCAGAATGGACGTGTTTCTGGCACGTTATTGCTTTGATTTCAGATTGCTGGCGTCGATAGCATTTTGCTGTCCACTTAATTTGAACAGTGTTTTGCTAATCTTTACAGCAAGTTTTATTTTACTCAAGTTGTTGCAACTGGACATTATTTTTTATTATAAGAATGCAAATTATTGTGTTAAGAAAAGGAGACCAGCAAAATTCTGAGCAGAATGCAGAAACAAAAGGATGCAGATATTCACCAATCTGGGATACAGATGCACAACTCAAAAGTGCTGATCTCAGGGTTTTGGATATATAGATCCAAGGGTATAAATAACTAGGTGTAAGGATTTGAGAGTTCAGATAGAAACTCAAGGGTTATGTACTAATGTATAGATCTTGGCCACAGTTGCTTGGATCTCAAGTACATATGTACACACCTGAGAATATTTGATTGTGATTTGATTTATTACTGTCACATGTATTAATAAACAATGAAAACAATTGTTTCTCTGCACTATTCAAACAAAGTACAAGTACACAGTATAGTTTTGAAAAGCAGGTGGAAACAATCCAAAAAAGTTTGATATGTAATGATTGGATGCAAAAAGCAAAGAGTAAATGATGAATAAACACAGACATTTGGAGTACTGGACATTCCAGTCTAGAAAAGAAATTAAACTACAGCCATGGAATGATGCAATTTAAATGGGCAATAATTCAAATAAGAAGGATGCAGTAATGATGAGAGTCTTAGAATAATGAGGGCTGTATTCACTAGAGGGAAAGAACATGGGGTAGCAGCTGGTGTTTCTGTTTGTTTTTATATTGATGTCACAAGTAGGCTTATATTAACATTGCAATGAAGTTGCCGTGAAAATTCCCTGGTTGCCACACTCTGGCTCTATTCGGATACACTGAGGGAGAATTTAGCATGGCCAGTGCATCTAACCAGCGCATCTTTCGGAAGGACTGTGGGAAGAAGCTGGAGTGCCCGGAAGAAACCCGTGCAGACACGGGGAGAACCTGCAGACTCTGTACAGAAAGTTACCCAAACTGGGAATCGAACCTGGGTCCCTGGCGCTGTGAGGCAGTAGTGCTAACTACTGTGCCGCCATGGTGTACTGACTGAAGATCAGCAACAAGGAGACAGAAGCTCAGGAATGGGGCAAGAAGCATTTGAGAGGGGGATTTGGAATTTTTTTTTCGCAAAGGATTATGAGGATATCAAATGGATTGCAAGCATCTGTTGAAGTCAAGACAATCATAATGTTGACCAAAGAATTCAGTCAGCATTTGAAGAAAAATATTAAAGGCATGGGGCAAATGAGCCAGCAGACATGAGTGGCCATATACTCTTCCTATTCTGAAATTTTTGCTATTTTGTGACGATCCAAAGCAAGTATGTATAAAATTGCACAGCTTGATTTATATCGCTCATTTTGTCCCCCAGAAAACAGGGAACTGGCATTATAAAAGAAAAATAAAAAATGTGTTTGACCATTAGAAAGACAAACAGATATGCACGAAAATTTCTAAGATATAAATCTCACTCAAAGTATTTTTATTCCGACTTGTGACTGAAATTTTCAGATTTCATCCTGGTTCAGAAAAGGAGAAAATATATTTAACTTGTATGGTTATTTACTTATTATTTGCAATGAGAAAGGTTTCTTAAAAAAAAAGAGTAGGGCACCAGATTTTTTAGTATTTTTTAAAAAAAGAAAGTCTGAAGAATGAAATGATAATAATTTGCCGGGAATGAAAGGTTTTTTTAAACAGGAGGCTGACTTGCAGAAAACATTATCAACATCTCCAACAGGACGGGTAATTGAGTTGATTAGCGTGACCTTGGTTATCATTTGGGAAGTAACAGAAGCCTGCACTGGGGCGTACGGTGAGTTATAACCTCCATACCCTTTCAGACGTACAGAAGCATGTAATTTGTTCAGGACGCAGATGAGGAGTACTGCAACTGACAAGGTAATACACTGTGACCAACAGACCTTGTCTGCCTGCTTCTTTGCAAAAAAAAGTAAATACTATTGCAGCAGGTAAAATAGACAAGCGCTTCCACTGTATTACAGCTGAAATTTACAAGGCTCATCGTACCTCTAGGCTCCCCCCACCCAGATAAATGCACCTCACTCTGTGTTTTATCCTCTTTTTTTCCTCTCCCCTTTCTTCCTAATATGCACATTGACCCTACAGCAAACAGGCTATGACCACCAAATGTGTGCGGAATAAATTATCGCTGACACTCCGATATTTAATTATGCAGCTGTCAGAACAACCTTTCTAAATTCATTTTAATAAGTGTAACTTTCTCCAAGGTTAGTGCCTCAGGAGTCACCTTCTGTGTCAGGCCGCGGTCTCTCTCTCTCTCTCTCTCCTCCTCCAGAAGCTTTTGCCTTCCTCCACTGATGCCTGTCATCAGGCTGATTGCAAGTCCTGATAAAAAAAACAGTAATGGGGTGGGCAGATCTCCCCCTCCCCACCCCCCACCTCCCTGCTTGAATGTACATCCTTCATTTCACTCCAGCATCCTCCCCCCATCCCCCCCCCCCACCCACCCACCCTTCACTATCCAAACAACATGGACCTCAAAGTCAGATGGGTTAGCAGCAAGGGCAACATGCAGAGAAAACCTTGCCATAATTGTGACCCTTTAAAGGAAGGTGCAATATAAGGATCATTCAAGATGCAGTTTGCTTCTCCTCTGACCCTTCCTGACTGTGAGGCAAATTGTATTAGCAGATGACATGCCATTCATCTCCACTGTAGTTGCAGGAACATTTAGTTAATTAAATGATTAATAAATTTAACACCGCTTTATAATTTCATTTAGGCATGTTTCAAATCACATGACAATGCGCATGTGTGTGGAATAAGATTAGTCGGGGATGGAAGAGTTCCACGCACTGCCCTTATAATTGAGATTAATCTATGACAATTTTGACCTTTTCCTGTTATCACATTGTTGTGTTTTTTTTTCTAATGGGTTCCTGCCTATCTGGCAATCACACAGGAACTGTCTGGTGATTTTAGATACCGGCCGACAACAAGTGGCGAAGGTTTGTCTGGCATTCATAATTTAATGGTAAATTATTCTTTCTGAAGACAGGCACTGATTGCTGCGCAGAATGTTTTTAATGGACTTCCCTGGAAAAATCTTCACACAGCAGTTCCCGGTCTCGCTCACCCATTTCTGTGATTTAAACAGAAATACAGAAATTTGAGCTGGAATGAAAATTGCAAACTCTCGAATTAAAATAATTTGATTTGATTTATTATTGTCACATGTGTTGGTATGCAGTGAAAAGTCTTGTTTCTTGCACGCTGTACAGATAAAGCACACTGTTCAGAGAGAAGGAGAGGGTGCAGAATATAAAGTTCAAATTTAAGATTGCAATTGGGCAATTCAAGTCCTTTCAAAGTCTGCTTTTCAGATCCTCAACCTGAGCACTCGCAGCTGATTATGTTATATATTCTACACCCTCTCCTTTCCTTCTCCCCATGTACTCTATGAGTGGTATGCTTTGTCTGTATAGTGCGCAAGAAACAATACTTTTCACTGTATGTGTGACAATAACAAATCAATTCAATTCAGTGCTAGTGAAATAAGAGCTTTTGCTTCTAACTTTCATGCTTTGTACGTTTCTGTTCAGTGTATGCTATGGGTGATTGCTTCCTAGAAGAACTGACATATTGGAAGAGTCTGTGAGGAGTGGGCAGAGAGATCATCACAAGGGCTCTCAAACTCAATGCTTCCTCTATCGTTGCTCCGATTTTCAAGCAAAGATTTGAAAGAATTAATGGACCGAGACAAAAAAAAAAATCGCTGATGCCCAGTGCAATCCGAACCGTTTGTAACTCAAGTAAAATGCTCGCTACATTTGGAGGAAAGTGCTCTTTTAAAAAGGAGTTTTATCCTTTCTGTTTCAGACATCTCTGAGGATTTTGAGTGCCAATAGCAATGCGCGCTCATCAGGCATGTTTCAAGGCGGGTTTCTGAGAGATAAATCAACCAGTCTATCTGCCATTAATTCAGATAACAATATGAACTAACGGTGGGCATCTCTTGTCACTTTTCATCAAGTTCAAGGTCTTTGAAGCAACTCAAACTTGCATCTTTGCATACATATGTTGAACTGATGAAATGATACTTTAGCAGTTCTTGATAAAAATTGATAGAATTTTTCTTTTCTCCCAAAGCTGATTTTGCACAGGCTAATATGGAAATCATTTGGGCAATTAGAGTGAAATACTAATCAAAGATTTAGCTTCCTCCCTGTAAATTGAACACCATATTGCTCTTATTTAAGGGAATTTGGAAATTCACTGAAACAAAGACAAATTAATCAGTGCTTCAGAGAGTTACGGAGTGTCAAAATGAAGAGTCATGACTGCACTTTCCCCACACGGTTAGTTCCAAATCGTGACCATGCAGTTTGCAGAGGAGAACTGTGACTGTCAGATGTGGGGAAACTAATCTATGACGCAAACCAGTCTCCCCATCCATTGACTCTGTCTACACTTCCCACTGTTTCGGAAAAGCAGCCAGCAGGATCAAGGTCCCCAGGCATTCTGGACATAATTTTTTACAACTTCTATTGAGACAAAGACACAGGTCATAATCCAAGAACAGGTATTAATTCAAGAACAGCTTCTTCCCTGCTGCCATCAGACTTCTGAATGTTCCTATCTCATATTAAGTTGATCTTTCTCTATATCCTAGCTATTAATGTAACACTATATTCTGCACTGTCTTCTTTCCTTCTTTATAAATGGTATGCTTTGTTTGTATAGCGCACAAGAAACAATACTTTTCACTATATATGAGTACGTGTGACAATAGTAAATCAAATCAATTCAAAATCAAAATAAAATGAACGGTAACCTTTGGCTGCTTTTGCTGACTTTTCAATGACCAGATCAAAAATTGGCAGAGGACTTGAAACAATTATTCACATAACCCATCTTCTCATTGTCCAGAAATGATATGGAGGCAAAGGATTAAAGCTGGAGACAACCAGATTGAAGGCTCTTGCATCTTCAATGTATCTTCTTTCTCTACTCCCAATGCAACTTTATCTTAGTATTGTAAACAAAATTTTACAAGGCTGTCCTCACTACCTGCAATCATACAATTGCCCCGCCACCTCCTTTCCTCCTCCCCAGCCCTGACTCCTTCACATTTGCAATATCACTTGATTGTTTTTTAGTTTTTTGTCCTATCATTTCTCCGTCCTTTTGATGGTCATCTCCTCCATCACACCCACCTCTCTTTGATCCCTTCCTCACTCAGTATTTCTTTGACCCATCTGTTTGTTATAATCATTAATGTCACACATAAGCAGGGTTTTGAGCTGTAGGTTCTGTGGAACACTCTCTGCTCTGAATCAGAAGATTGAAGGATTGTGTCCCAGGTCAGTATTTTGAGTATATAATCAGGCTGACGTTGCAGTGCAGTACCGCCGAGGTGCCATCTTTCAGATGAGACATTAAATCCAGGCCTAAATCCTTTTTCTCAGGTAAACATAAAACCCAATCATGCCACAATCATGAAATAGAATAGGGAAGTCCTACACAGAGCTGTATATTTATCCCTCAGCTCAACTTCATGTAAAATAAATGATTCTGGTATTATCATGTGCTCAGAAATAGAAAAGAAAGTCTTGCATTTATGTAGTGCCTTTTGCAATGACAGAATGTCCCAAAATACTTTACATTTCAAAATGTCATCACCATTGCAATGTAAGATACATGGCACCCAAATTAAATAGCAATCTGCCTCACTGTGCACTGATTGACTGACACATTCCCTACTATAGAACAACAATTCAAAAAGAAAAAAAATGCTGGATAAAGTATGTACATGGGATGTTGTATTTTTGTAGGTGAGGGGAGAGGGGGCTGTATTTGAGAAGGTGCGGGTGCTGTATTTTTGTAGGTGAGGGGTGAGGATCATGTACTTGTACAAGTGAAAGGCAGGGTGCTGTACTTATAAAGATGGAGATGAAAAGTAGTAATTGTCAGTTGAATTGTAAATTGGTTTATGGAAGGGTAAGGGGTCCTTAGAAGTGGAATTAATGGAAGGAAGATAGCTCACAGATCTAAATCTATCTTGGAGCATCTAAGGATAAGCAGATTTATCAGACTAATATTTGGATTTGGGGGGTTGCCTTTAGAGGAAAGATCGGACAGGCTGGGCTTGTATCCACTGGAGTTTAGAAGAGTAAATCTGAAACATATACACATATACAACATTGAGGAGTCTTGGTTAGGTTGATGTGGAGAGAATGTTTCCTCTTGTGGAAGAATCTAGAACAGGGGTCACTGTGTAAAAATAAGGATCTCCCATTTAAAATGGAAAGAGGCGAAACTGTTTCTCTCAGAGGGTTGTGAGCCTCTGAAGCTCTCTTCCTGAAATGGCAGTGTTAGCAAAGTCTTTGAATACTCTTAAATCAGAGATGGATAGATTCTTGCTCAGGAAAAGGGTGAAACGTTATCGAGGGTAGGTGGGATACTGATTTGGAGGTGACTATTTGGGCAGCCATCTTGTTGAAAGGCAGACCGGGCTTGAGGGGCTCAATGGCCTTCTCTTGCGACTTGTTTAAATGGTTGTAAATTACTGTTGGGTTGCATGGAAGTACGGAAAACAAATATAGCTTGAAGAGCTCTCTGGTCCACTCCTTGGCTCAAAATGTATTACTGGATACAGCTAAAGGCACAACTAACTTCAAAGTTCTAGGGCTGAATGAGAAAAAAACAAGTTTTTTATCTAACCCAGTTATCTTTTCAGTGAAGTGTTTATGAGTGAGGTGTTAATTACGTTATCAAAGACCTACAAGAGTTGAGTAACTCAATGGCATCAACTAGCTTTGCGTGGGAAGAACTTAACCAAACAGGAACACAATACTCTCTAAATGACTAGCACCAAGCTGCTCATGTTTCAGAAGTAGCCCCTGAATTTGAGGCTGTGGGATCATGGAGGAAGGCTCTGGGTTATGGGTCCACCAAACATTAAATGGCTACTGGTCAAATATATGTCCTCCTAATGTCAGGGATCATAACTAAGAAAATGACTTTCTTGAGAAAAAGAGGCCAATTTGTTTTCTGATAACTATCTCTCCCCTGAAGTGTTTTGGGATGTTTGCAATGTTAAAGGTGCTATGTAAATTTATGCAGATTTAAAGCAATCCAAAGGATCTAACCTTGAACAATTTAGGGAGACAACGGCATAGTGCCATTGTCACTGGACTAGTAATCCAGAGACCCTGGGTAATGATGTGGGGATTCAAGTTCAAATCCCACCACGGCAGATGGTGAAACTTGAATTCCGTAAAATCTGGAATTAAAAGGATAAAGAAAAACCCATCTGATCTCCATTAGGGAAGGAATTCTATCTTCCTTACCCGATCTGGCCCACATTTGACTCCAGATCCACAACATCCTCAGGGATAGAGAATAAATGCTGATCCAGCCAGCAATCCCCACATCCCATAAATGAATTGAAAAGAAAAATTAATCGTGACTTTTAGCTTGTGATACATTGAAACAAGAGGCCACTAGAAATCACAATCATAAAGAAAGCAAACAATTGTTGTGCTATTATATTGCTACAATAACCATGCCTATAAGCAAGGCAGCACTGACATATAAAAGAGTTGATCAGAGGAGTGGAAGGGGGCGATTGATTGGTCGTGATATGCCTTAGGCTGTGTTTTGAAAGGGTAACCACAGTCTCTAACTGATGCTGTGTGCTGAGAATGAAAGAACAGGAATCTTATTAAAACAAAATACTACGGCAGCCGGAAACCTGAAATAAAAACAGACAGTGCTGGGAAAAAACCTGGCAGGTCTGGCAGCATCTGTGGAGAATGAAACAGCGTTAACATTTCAAATTGATATGACTGAAGTCCATAAACTGTGTCTATCTCTGCACCGAAGCTGCCCGATCTACTGTGTTTTTTGCTGTTTTTATTTAGGAACTTTCAAGCCATTATTGGATAGGCACATGGAGCACACCAGAATTATCGGGAGTTGGATAGCTTGATCTTGGGATTGGACATTGCTCGGCACAACATTGTGGGCCGAAGGTCCTGTACTGTGCTGTAATGTTCTATGTTCAATTCTAGAAATCTTCCAGCTGTTCCTATAGAGAATAAAAGAATAAAAGTTTCAGACATTTGTCAAATGCTGCAGTCTCCACTAAATGTTGATAGTGGGTTTTGTCTCTCTTTGAACCATCTAATGGAGCTCAAGTTGGAAGACAGGAATGAGGCCATGCATTTTGTAAAGGTACAATGCAAGCTTCTGCTTGCAATTTCTAAAATCCCAAGTACGCAGTTGCAGCAATGCCATCAGGAAAAGGTAGCGAGGAGCTACTTACCAAAGTAGCATTTGCTTCTTCCCTGAATTTATTCATCCTGTAGTATTTTAGGATAGTGCTTTGAAACATTTTCAACATGGCAAGGAAGATATAAAATTCAGGCTTGATTACATTGCAAACCACTTCAAAAATACACCCAACCACACCAGTCTGAATTATTGTGCATGCAAAACCCATTCTCTCTCTCAACCACGGCCCCAACACAATGCCACAATGGTTAGCACTGGTGCTTCATAGCACCAGTAACACAGGTTCAATTCACAACTTGGTCACTGTTTGTACAGAATCTGCATGTTCTCCCCGTGTCTGTGTGAGTTTCCTCTAAGTGCTCCAGTTTCCTCCCACAGTTTGAAAAGACGTGCTGGTTAGGTGCATTATCCATCCTAAATTCTCCCACAGTGTACCTGAACAAGCACCGGCGTGTGGTCACTAGGTCATTTTCACAGTAACTCCACTGCAGTGTTAATGTAAGTCTACTTGTGACACTAATAAATCAACTGATGGAGGCGGCACAGTGGTTAGCACTGCTGCTTCACAACGCCAGCGACCCAGGTTCGATTCCCAGTTTGGGTCACTATCCATGCAGAGTTTGCACATTCTTCCCAATATCTGTGTGGGCTTCCTCTGGATTAGGTGGATTGGCTGCGCTAAATTGCCCCTTAGTATCGGGGAACTAGTTCGAGTAAAATATGGAGTTATGATGTTAATGCCTGGGTGGGATTGTGGTTGGTGTGGACTTGATGGGCTGAATGGCCTTCTTTGCACTGGGCAACACACTTCCACAACAATATAAATGGCCATTCTTGCTGCATCCTTGCACACAGTGCACCATCTCAGAATCCTTACCATGCAGAAGAGGGCCATTTGGTTTGCACCAACTCTCCCACAGAGCATCTTACTCAGCTCTATCCCCACGCATTTACCTACTAAGGTTTAAAATTTATTTATTAGTATCACAAGCAGGCTGACATTAACACTGTAATGAAGTCACTATGAAAATCTCTGACTCCCCACACTCCGGCGCCTGTTCGGGTACATTGATTAAGAATTTAGCATGGCCAATCCACCTAACCAACACATTTCTGGACTGTGGGAGGAAACCAGAGCATCCGGAGAAAACTCACACAGGTACAGTGCAAACTCTACACTGACATTCACCTAAGGCTGGAATCGAATTTTGGTCCCTGGCGCAGTGAGGCAGCAGTGCTAACAACTGTGCCACCATGCCACCAGCATCAGCCTTGGTTACGTGGCCAAGTCTCTTGAGTGAGGCTTAAACGCAACAATCTTTGGTCTTCGAGGCAAGACTGCTGTCACTCAGCAACAGCTGATACTCAAGGATCATAAAATCACAGAATCCCTACAGTGCAGAAGGAGGTCATTTGGCCCATCAAGCCTGCATGACAATCCCACTCAGGCCCCATCCTTATAACACCATGTTATGCACCCTGCTAATCCCCCTGACACTAAGGGGCAATTAAGCATGGTCAACCAACCTAACTCGCACATCTTTGAAGTGTGGGAGGAAACCGGAGCACATGAAAGAAGCCCACTCAGACACAAAGAGAAAATGTAAACTCCACACAGACAGTGACCCGAGTCCGGAATCGAACCTGCCTCCTCGGCACTGTGCAGCGGTAGTGCTAATCACTGCACCACCGTGCCACCCTGAGAGAAAATTAAATTTGAAATAATCTAGGAGAGTGAACATGACAGACAAAATTAACAAGAGCGAAAAGCAGATCAGTACTGCGAATCAGTAAAATTCAGAAGTCAGAGAGTTAATAAAACTCAGTTAATGACAGGATTAATAAAAAGATCTTTCGGTGATTGAGTGCCATTTTGTTTCCATGGACCTGTGGAAAACATCACAGCATTGATGTGCCCTCCTTCGTCCTAAAGTATGAATACATTGACCAGTGTATAAAAACCGTCACCTACTGAAAAACTTGTTGAGCATGTGCAATATTCAAATAGACACCCAGACACGGGGAGATAAATCACATTTCTAATCTGCTTTTTTTTCAAATTATGTGACCTACTGTTCATTCTAACAGTGAACATCAGTACTGACCCTTTTATATACTTTCTGCTCGGCTTTTTCAGAAATTTCCTTCAGTTAACATCTCGCACCACATATGAGGAGAGTAGGTGGGTCAGTCAGTTGTTCGAACACATGAGAATTGTGCATGTGCTCAAGTGGAACTGTTTTAGCACTGAATGCAATTACTTTCTGTCTTATAAAAATGCTTTGCTAAACATTGTCACTCAATTACCAAACATGTTTACCTATCAGGAGCTTGGAGTAAAACACTAATTAGGTGGTTAGGTCCAACAGGCTTGTGTCTTTAAACCTCGCCAAATTTACAAACTGATGACGCAAGTTCAATCCAGCATCTCTTCCAAGGCCGTGAGAACCATGAATCCGTCAGTCAGCGACATCTTTGAGAACATCACAGGCGAGGCTTCCCACCTGGCCCGTTAAAACAAACGCAGCGCCATCAGCTCTCGGGAGATCCCGATTGCCTTGTGCCTGCTGTCCCAGGGACCTGGCCAGGCACGGCGTGTCACAGGGGACAAAGGCGGCGACTAAATACACCAACTCCAAGTAAAATGCGCTGAAAAATACAGCCATGTACTGCTATACTTCTTGATCCATTCTCTTTCCCGAAAGTAACTGTCCTTCAACCTATTTTACAACATACGTATCAGTGATCTTCTCTCATAATTTATTCCACACCTTTTCAGTGCCTCCGCTTCTCCATTTCCCCTCAACTTCCTCATTTTTAGCTGGTGTTTCCTGATACTTGAACCCCTTCACCAGCAATAAACAGTTTGGGTGAATCAATTCTGTCAATTCCTTTCGCAATCTCGAAAACGTGAACTGGACCGTCTCAAATTGCAGCAGAATTTCCCTGGTGTTGCTTTTTAAATATATTTTTAGCTGGCCGAATATCTGGAGGTTACACCAAAGAACAGGAAACTGTGAGTAACCTGAGCAGGAGACATGATGGCACATAATCTGTGCAAAAAAAATAAATAAGCAAATCCCTTTACTGCAATTATTCAGTCAAGACGAGTGAAAACATTGGCTGAAGATAGAAAAGGGTTTGGGATTTTCAATTCTGTTTGCTTAAGTGGAGTTGACTGTGCTTAACAATTGGATTGACAGTGTAGTCAAGAGCAACTCACTGGTAAACGCAGTCCCTCAGATAGGTTTCACTATAAAAATCCATGCCAGTCTCTAGGGTACTGTAATAGATTTGATGCCCTCTGCTTCCTTTCTCCAGGGTATATGGAACATTTATATGTTTGATGCATCTCATTATGGCTTATCCTTTGATGAATTAGAGTATTTTGTCACAAAGATAGCATTATGCAATGCATCACGGATAGGAGGCGCATGGTGAGAAAGTGACATACCTGTACTTGGAGGATAATCGAGAGTGTCTTATTGCAGCAAAGAACCCCCGCTGGTCCCACGCAGCAGGGAAGAGGTTTACAGTAAAGAATGCCTTTTAATCATTTTATTCGATAGCATGTTCATATTTCAAGTTTTAAAGAGTGTTTTTTTTTCAAGAAACATTTACTTCAAGCATTGCAAACCCTGCTGCTTGGACGTATTTCAGTGAGTTGTATCACATGACCTCCCATCCCAAATGCTCTGCGGCCATTGTTTAAACTGACATGTCACTGTGTGCTGCCAATTGGAAAGCGATCATTATCTGATTGGGCAATGCATTTTCATTACACAAACAGCCGGTTTCCCACCTCCAACATTGCTGTAACTAACATGTCAAAGTATGAACAGAATGATATGGATGCATATTTTTTTAAAGCTTCAAGGCTTTCATCCAAAACTCTGCTCCCCATGTCCTAAATTGCAGCAAGTCCTGTACCTCTAACACCCCTGCATTCGCAGGGGCGGCGCAGTGGTTAGCACTGCTGCCTCACAGTGCCAGGGATATGGGTTCAATTCCCGGCTTGGGTCTGTATGGAGTTTGCACGTTCTCCCTACACCTGCATGGGCTTTCTCTAGGTGCTCCGGTTTCCTCCCACAGTCTGAAAGATGTAGAAGTTAGGTTGATTGGCTAACTTGTCCCTTAGTGTCAGGAGGTTAGTAGGATTAACAGGTAGGGTTATGCAGATAGGGGCTGGGTTGCTTTGTAGTTTGTACAGGCTGAATGGCCTCCTTCTGCACTACAGAGATTCTATTCTATGATTACCTATCGGCTCCCAAGAATTTGCAAGAAGTCACCTTACTTCGGCACCATCTTTTCTTCAATCACATATTAAGCTGATCTTCCTCTACACCTGAGCGAAGCCTGTGACGCTATTCTGCACCCTCTTCTTTCCTTCTTCCCTATACACTTTATGAACAGTGTGTTTTGTTTATATAGCTTGCAAGAAGCAATTCTTTCCACTGTGTCCCAATACATGTGACAATAATAAATCAAATCAAATCCCAGTCAAGGGTGGCACAGTGGATAGCACTGTTGCCTCAGTGCCAGGGACCCTGGTTCAATTCCGGCTTCGGTTGACAGTCTGTGTAGAGTATGCACATTCTCCCTGTGTCTGGTGTGATTTCTTCTGGGTGTTCCAATTTCCTCCCCCAGTCCAAAGATGTGCAGGTCAGGTAGATTGGCCATACTAAATTGCTCTTAGTGTCCAAAGATGTGAAGGATGGGTGGAATAGCCATGATAAATATGCTGTGTTATGGGAATAGGGTGGGGGAAAGGGGACCTGAGAAACATGCTCTTTCAGTGAATCAGTGCAGACTTGATGGGTCAAATGGCCTCCTTCAGCACTGAAGGAATTCTATGGTTCAAATAACATCAGGATTTTAAAATTCTCATCCTTCCTTTCAAATACCTCCACAGCCTCGCTCCTTTCCACCTTGTTAATCTCTCTCAGCCCCACAACACTCCGAGATATCACATAATTTTAGCCTCTTGAGTATTCCCAGTTTTAATCACTTTACCATGAGTGACTGTACCTTCAGCTGTCTGGGCTCTAAGCTCTGGAATTCCCTCCTGAAACCTCTTTGTCTCTCTAAAACACCCCTTCAAATCTGTCTTTTTGACCAATCTTCTTGTGTCATCTGACCGAATACATCCTGATGTGGTTTTGTTGCTATTATAGCGGTCAGCTTACTTATACAGCAAAGATAAAAGGATAAAAGGGTTTCCACGCCAAGAGTTACTTAATCAGTTAGTGGAGATATTTATTAGATAGGTGTTGTTTGCTTCCTGTGCAGGTTGGTAGAGAGGGGAAATCTCCTAAATGTCTTTGACAATGTCACCACGTAATCATCATTGAATCACTATGCCACCGTGGATTGTGCATTGATTTGCAATACATAACATCTCTCCTCCTTTACTCCAGTAGTATGACAATTGGTGGCACAGTGGTTAGCATTGCTACCCATTAGCGCCAGGGACCTGAGTTCAATTCCCAGCTTGGATCACTGCCTGTGAGGACCCTGCATACTCTCCCTATGTCTGCATGGGTTTCCTCCGAGTGCTCCAGTTTCCTCCCACAGTCTGAAAGATGTGCTGGTTATGTACACTGGCCAGGCTAAATTCTCCTTCAGTGTCCCCAGATAGGTAAACTTAGGAGGTTGACCCTACTTATGACATGAATAAATACATTTAAAAACTTTAAAACACAGGGGACGAAAAAAGGAGAGGATGCAGAATATAGCGTTACAGTTAGAGAACATTATTAGAAAATTTAAAGGAGTTAGTTAAGTTTTAAGAGCACAGAACAAGAATAAAAGATGGAATCAGTGCATTGGCCATGCTAAGTTCTTCCTCGGTGTTCCCAAACAGGTGCCAGTGTGTGGCAACTAGGAGATTTTCACAGTAATGTCATCGCAATATTAATGTAAGCTACATGTGACACTAATAAATAAATAAATATCAACCTGGGAAAAATATAAGATGTTCACATTGTTCTATGGTTGACTTTGGTCCTGAATTAGTAGATGTGATAGAACACTAGAATCCGCATATGCTCAAATCTTCTGTGTTTAGTCTTAATTATGCAGTGATTTTGCAGTCAATTCCACGGACTCTGCAATCTCAACAGCAGGTTTTGGTATTAAAGAGCTTTCACCGAGTAATCATCTTTGAGTTGCCCTGTTTCATAGTCTACAAAGCAGTCTGTCTCGCAGAGTTTCTTCAAGAGTTGGGCCAAACTCACAACTCTTTGCTCATTTCCCTAGAATGTCTGCAAATTGTGGAATATTTCCATCCCCTTCTGGCTTAAATGATGAAATCTGAATCTCCCTGCTATGATTAAACATTTCAGCGAGAAGTTTCCTCAAGAGTCTTATTCAATTCCTCAAGAGTCTTATTCAAAAACCTGCCAAACCTGGTTTTTGTACCAGGTTTGGCAGGATAAACAAGACTTTATAATAGAATGAAGATTTTTCATCCTACTCCATTCTGGAAAGATGCTACTTTAATTTCATCCACTATCCTATTTGCAGCAAGGTAATGTCGAAATTTCTCTTCGTAGGCACTCCTTGATCCCGCATTCTCATCGAACGGTTCCATGGCAGGCCCTTTTCCCACCAGTTCTTAAATTGTAGTAGTTTCTTTAACTTTTCCTTCCCTCTAATTTCTGTTCTCATCTAATTTAATTTGGATTGTTTATGTTGTTTTTTTGAAATTAATTGTCCTTGTTTGGACTTTAAAGAAGTTCCTTTGTTTGCAAACACTGATCTGTTTTAAAATCAGGAGATTTCAGCTTGAATTCTGCTTCTTGTTTACTATCAGGTTTTTAGAGCAACTGCTTTGCTAAATGCAGGGTTTTCTCTCCCACTCCCACTGGGTTTAAGGCCTAAACGCTGCAGCCTGCCACGTGTGAAGGCATGCGGTTAGAAAAAGGCTTTTCAGCTTTGGTAAGTAAACTTGTTTTACACACAGCCCATTTTCTTAGTTTGCTCTTTTTCTAGGAGGTTTTGAGCCCACCGATTGTGTTAAGCGACTACAATTATCGTTGACACACCAGCTGAATTTTCTTTTTCCTTTCCCACCACCAACTCTCCAAGCGCTCCTGAAATCATGGTTGAGTTAAAAAAAGTAGACATCTGAAGTGCTTTTCATCAACTTTACCATCAATGATGTGGAGATGCCGGTATGTGACTGGGATGGCCACAGTAAGAAGTCTCACAACACCAGGTTAAAGTCCAAAAGGTTTCTTTGGAATCACGAGTCTTCAGACCATCGCTCCTTCATCCAGTGAGTGATAAAACAGCAGCGTTCAGAAAGCTTGCAATTCCACATAAACCTGTTGGACTTTAATCTGTTGTTGTGAGATTTTTTACAGTATATTAGCAGTGCAGTGAAATTACTGTAAAAATCCCCAAGTCATTCCATATGCTATCACGTTCCACATCGTGGAGATGCCGGCGTTGGATTGAGGTGGGCTTAGTAAGAAGTCTCACAACACCAAGTTAAAGTCCAACCAATTTATTTGGAATCGCAAGCTTTCGGAATGCTGCTGCTTCATCAGGACTCACCTGATGAAAGAGCAATGCTCTGAAAGCTCGTGAACCCAAATAAACCTGTTGGATTTTAACCTGGTGCTGTGTGACTTTTTAAAATCAATACACATCCTGAACAAAGCTAAAAGCAATGCTTCCAACAGCCAAATTTGCCATATTTCAATCAATGGTGGAAAGGTATACTGAATATTGATCCTTGACTCGAGGTCCAAGTCTGAATTATTTCTTCTGCCTATTTTTTCCAGAAAACCATCTTCATCGCCAGTTTTATGTTTACTGTTATATTTTAAAGTGATCAACTCATTTATATGGCAAAGATAAAAGGATACCACATGGAGGGTTACTTAACCAGTTAGTGGAGCTTTATTAGAGAGACGTTGCTTGCTTACAGTCCAGGTTGGAAGAGAGACAGAAAAAATCACCCAAATGCCTCTGATAATGTCATCATGTAATAATGTGATGCACTACACACAATGCATTGGTTTACAATACATAAAAACTTTAGTGTCAGATATAGTTTTATAATGTTATTGTGAAGTTTGAAGCTTATGGAGTTTATATATTATTGTCACAAGTAGGTTTACATTAACACTGCAATGAAGTTACTATGAAAATCCCCTAGTTGCTACACTCTAGTGCCTGTTCAGGTAACAGTGAAAGAGAATTTAGCATGGCCAATGCACCTAACCAGCACATCTTTTGGACGGTAGGGGGAAACTGGAACACCCAGAGGAAATCCATGCACACATGAGGAGAACGTGCAAACTCCGCACAGACAGTGACCCAAGCCAGGAATCGAACTTGCTATGAGGCAGCAGTGTTAACCACCCGATGGCCTTGGAACATTTTATTATGTTCAAAGCGCAATACTAGGCTGTTATTTTGTCCCAGGATTTTTTGCAGTGGTATCCCAGTGATTCATTTTTAGTTCCTGGAGATTTCATGGAGGGTACCAACCCCACTTTCTCTCCATTCTTCACTTAACATGCAAACTTTCTGACTGGAGTGACAGGAAGGGGAACAGAAGCAGAAACAGTCCACCCACTTATCACCCCCGCCCCCACCTTCCCCTACCTCAACTCCAAGACTCAGTTGTTGCCTCAGCTTAAATTAATGAATCTGGCCTGGAATGGGAATTGAACCTGGAACCTTTTGGAATTTATGGGCGAATTTTCCCACACCACCCACCATGGGAATTGAAGCAGGCAGAATAGGACCATTGACATTGAGCAGCATTACTTGATCTTGGAGTGAGCACAGCCAGAAAATCTCATTCTCTGAATCAGAATCCATTCTTTATCCTGCTGGATAATAATTGGATTCCAAGCAGGATGTCAAAGTATGAAACTAGGTGCAAATCATTTTCTTGAGAGTTCCTTTACGTACAGAATGTAACACTATATATGTGTCCCTTCCACTAATTAAATCAGTGATTTTCATTTGATTGTTGTCACATGTATTAGTATACAGTGAAAAGTATTGATTCTTGCGCGCTATACAGACAAAGCATATTTTACATAGAGAAGGAAAGGGGAGAGTGCAGAATATTGTGCTACAATCATAGCTAGAGTATAGAGAAAGATCAACTTAGTGCAAGGGTAGGTTCATTCAAAAGTCTGACAGCAGCAGGGAAGAAGCTGTTCTTGGGTCAGTGCTGCTTTTCCAAGGTAGCAGGAAGTGTAGACAGAATGCCCAGCAGTCTCTCTTAATATGTACTTAAGTAAACCCTTTATCTGTGTACCTTAACATTATAATTGACATACAATTAACACTGGATTGCACTGGAACTTCAGAAATCAAAGATTAAACTCTGGGACTGCTGCCAGTAAACTCAGGAGTAAAACAATTGAGGCAATAAAAAGTGTTTTATTTTATTTTCACTAAACAGTTCTGTTTATTGCTGTTAACATATTAAAAATAGTGGGGAATGGCTGTTTTACTCAGCTGGGTGGTTGGAGGCAGGAGGTTTTGTGACAATACCTCCAGAAACCTACATAGTAAGTACTGCCAAGCTTAGGTTCAGTACAACCCAAGACTAGATTCAGTACAACTCTACCCTAAAGGCCAATTACTGAATTTTATTTGAAACAAGGAAAAGCTGAAGACTGTTAACAACTACTTTACATTGTGAGCACAGAGCAAATATGATAAAGCAAATCCTTGCCCATGTGCCCATGGACTCACTCCACCCTCATCTGTGCAATCTCCCCATTTTGATTTGATTTGATTTGATTTATTATTGTCACATGTATTAGCATACAGTCAAAAGTATTGTTTCTTGCATGCTATGCAAAGCACAGAGAAGGAAACAAGAGAGTGCAGAATGTAGTATTCCAGGCATAGCTAGGGTGTAGAGAAAGATCAACTTTAATGCAAGATAAGTTCATTCAAAAATCTGATAACAGCAAGGAAGAAGCTGTTCTTGAATGGGTTGGTATATAGCCTCTGACTTTTGCCCAAAGGAAGAAAGTGGCAGAGAAAATGTCCGGGATGCATGGGGTCCTTAATTATGCTGGCTGCTTTGCCAAGGTAGCAGGAAGTGTAGACAGAATCAGTGGATGAGAGGCTGGTTTGCGTGACAGATTGGGCTAGTTTGCATAATGGGCGACCTTTTGTAGTTCCTTGTGGCCTTGGGCAGAACAGGAGCCAAACCAACCCTGTGATATAACTAAAAAGAATGCTTTCTACGGTGTAACTGTAAAAAGTTGATGAGAGTGAGAGTGGCATGTTGCTGACATGCCAAACTTCCTTAGTCTTCTGGGAAAGTAGAGGCATTGGTAAGCTTTCTTAACTATAGTGTTGGCATGGGGGGACCAGGATGTATTGTTGGTGATTGGACGCCTAAAAACGAAAAGTTCTCGACCCTTTCTATTTCATCCCCATTGATGTAGACAGGGGCATGTTCTCCTTTACGCTTCCTGAAGTCAATCACAATCTCCTTTGTTTTGTTGATATTGAGGGAGAACTTACTACTGCCACGCCAGTTCACCAGATTCTCTATCAAATCAAATCAAAATCAAATCAAATCTGGTCTAAGCTTTTAAATACCTTCTCAAAGTTGATCTTTTAAGTCTCCTTGCTAACAGGCCCATGACTTAGTTGTCTATTATTTTATCAACTGCTAGTTGTACTTTTCTCCCCCCAGTAGTGAAGTGACCTGGAATGCTTCAGCGCAATACGAGTTGCCTTTATTCATTGCCTTTAGATTTCATTGTTACAACAAAACATTGAAGCACAGCAAGAATGAGTTACTCTTCAAGTGCAGCAACTGTTACGCAAGTGTGGTGCCACGGAAGATGGCAGGATATCAAAATCTGATTGCCTGTGGACATTCTATCATCATGTTACATACAGACGCTTCTAGAAGCGAGCAATAGCAGAACATAGTCCCGGTGAAGTAGACTCACTGACCTGGTAACTTCATCCTAAAACTTCAGTATGTCAAAACGTACCTTGAAGCTATTAAACCTGCATTTCAAGTCATGCTGTGAAAAAGCTCTTTAACTGCCACTCATCATCCTTTATCCATTATAGTAACCTTGAGCTGAAGGCGCTCCAAGTGTAGAACCAACTGCAAACAAAATCCATTCAATAACCTCTCCAGCAGTGCCCTGAGGGCAGTGGCAAAGGTCAACAATGTCACTCTAGGGAAGGGAAAGAACTGCTGGGATTTATATTGTTCAGGGTGGGGGATGCGGAGGAGGAGGCGATGAAGCAAAGCACAGCTATAGTTTATTTTGTTTTGACGTGGAACATTTTTCCTGTGATTGGTGAATGCATTTCCAAACCAAAACATGCATCTGCAAGAGCCGATTTCCCCTTGGAAAATTTAACTGGAGGTAAACAATGTGAGAGTGCAATATTCCTCTTTGGAAATGGGCATTGACCCAGGCACGCGCAAGCAGCGTACATGACGCTGTGTCATCACCTTCTAAAGATGGTTTCTGATCCAAGGTCAGAGCTGTGACTAACAATGCTTCGGCAATGCCTCCTTTTGTGGACAGTCAAACATAGAAGTCCCAAGCAAGCGGCACTTTGAGGCAGCCAGCAGTCACACACACTGGCACGGGGCTGGCATCCAATGAACAGCATTCAATTGAAAATAGAGATACCCAGGTAAAAGTATCACTATCTATAACATGTTTTGTCATATGCGCATGTAAGAAAATAGCCAAGTAGCCCAAGTGAACCGAGATGGAGTAACTGGGTGACATCCAATTAAAAAAATACCTCATGCTGGCACAGATCTCAAAAGTAGGGTTCTAAGTACTGATAAGCTGAGCCTTTGCAAATTTATGAGTCCATGTTTCCTTTTCTTTGCACCAGACAATAGTATAAAAATAGAGTGGTAGTTCCAAATTGTCATGCCTTGGGAATAGAGTGTATATGTATACAATGTCCATGTGTGGCAGTTTGACTGTGTAATTACAGTGATCATTGCAATAATTCAATAACTTTTAAATCATTTAGAATCAAGGTGCAGTATAGCATTAACCTTCTCCTTCAACTTGCCTTCTCTGGCTCAGTGGGTACCACTCTCACTTCTGAGTCAGAGGCTGTAGGTTCAAGTCCTTCTCAAGGGACTTAAGTGCAAAAGTATAGACTGATACTTCAGTGTAATGAGAGTACTGCACTATCTTTCAGATGAGGCACTAAGACAATGGTAAAATCCCACCAGACGCCAACGGAGAATTCCGTTCTATGAGCCTTGCCCACTCCAATTCCGGGGCAAACATGTCAGTAAAATTCCGGTACATGTCAGGTAGAATGAAAGATCCCATGGAATTATTTTGAAGGAGAGTAGATGAATTACTCCTAGTTTTCTGAGCCAATATTTCTCTCTCAATCAACAACGCTCAAATCAATTGTCCAGTTATGATCAAATTGCTTATTTCTGGGAGCTCACCCATTTCCTAGAGTACTTCACTGAAGTTCAGCTGCACAAATGTAAATTTTTCTTCCTGTCTGTCCTCAAGTCACATTGTATGTCACAACCAGTTAAAAAGTTTCCACTAAGCACTGGCTGGAATAGGTTTAAAGCAACCCAGCACAGCGGGAGATACACTTTGTAAGCATTTGCCTTGAATTACGTAAGGCCATTTCTGTTACCCACATTGCAATATGAAAGCAGCAAAGTAGATTTTCAATTTGAAGCCCCGGTGAAAAATTGTGGAACCACCTGATTTCATTTCATTTAAATAACATGCATACATAAGAACTTGAGAAGAAATAGGAGCAAGAATAGCCATACGCCATTCAATAAGACCATGGCTGATCTGGTCTTGACCTGTTTTCTGGCTGTTTCCAGTCTGTATATATTCCAACAAGACCTCAGGTTTAATCCCTGGCCTGTGCTGTGCTAAAATCAGTAGAAATGAAAATCAGATGGTTGCGATAAAGGGCATCATTAGTTTTACGCCCGATGTGTCTGTTGGGATATCCCATCTAATTTACTGGCAGTAGCGCATTGATGCAAGCATCAAAGCAAAGATCTCATTATATTGCTTTATTTCATCTGCTGTGCCTAATATTTATTTCCCTCCTCCCCGACTGCAGGAACTAATCCATGATTGGATACAACCCCACCGACACTGGCTCCCAGTCTGTCCAAGAAACCACTCTCCATGAGTTACCCCAGAAAGTGAGAGTCTATTTATCACTTGCAGTATGCTAGGCTGCTCTCAGGGCAGCACAGTGGCACAGTGGTTAGGACTGCTGCCTCACAGTGCCAGTGATCTGGGTTCGATTCTAGTCTCAGTAACTGTCCATGTGAAGCTTGCATGTTTTCTCTGTGTCTGCGTGGGTTTCCTCTGAGTTATCCCAGTTTCTTCCCACAGTCTGAAAGATGTATTGGTTAGGTGGAATAGCCATGAAAAATTAATTTATCCCTTAGTGCCTCAGGATGTATAGAGTAGCAGGATTAGCAGGGTAAATAAGCGGGGACAGATCCTGGATAAGATGCTCTTCTGAAGAATCGATGCAGACTCGATGGGCCAAATGGCATCCTCCTGCACCGTAAGAATTCTATGATGTGAGAGTGGGAAGGGGGTGTGAACTCTCTGCCAGTCAGTATGCTGATTAGCTTTTATGCGTGGCATGAATTTATGATGTACATTTGTTCCTGAGATACTGCAGTCGCCTCACTGTTCAACACAAAGATTATCATGGGTCTGAGTGACAGTCTTGCCAAAACATTACCTAACATTATGGCAGTGAGTTCACTGTGACACCTGAGAAGATTTAATAGCATTTGAGCAATGCAGCAGAAGAGGCTGTGTTGAATAACACACAGTTAATAACTGAAGAAGCAACAAATTCTTCCAGAGCGATTGATGCAGAGGTGCATTTAAGGGGAGACTAGATAAACTCCACTTTGTCTGCATGGGTTTGCATGTTCTCCCTCTATCTATGTGTGTTGCCTCAGGGTGCTCGGTTTCCTCCCACAGTCTGAAAGACATGCTGGTTAGGTGGAGTAAAATGGGATAAAACAATTCTCGTAGGAGAGAGTCTGACGTGAACAGAAACACTGGCATTGGCTAGTCGGATTGAATGGCCCATTTGTTTGTTGTAAATACCTCTGTAATTTTTATTCCCAATTCTATGAGTTAAGACCTTGTAAACCTGACCAATGATAAAGCCATGAGTGGGTTAACATAGCTCATCCTCACGAGTAGAATAAAACAACATACACACTGCCATTTCCTATAAAGTATTCTGTTCATACCGCAAGTACCACAAGGGCTATTAAGACACAGGCAGAGAAAGATCTTTGAATTGAAACAGACTACTCACTTTAAAATTTTATGGGTTCTACAGCAAGAAGCATCCTCTGTGCCAAGTAAGGGGATTCATCTTGACATTACACTGAATCTATCATATGGTTGGAGGTTTGTTAAATACTCGTTGGGGGATAAGAATAGGAGGAAGGCATCTCATGAAGATGATGCCAGATCACTCTGTAACTTTATAGTTCTTAATTCATTAGTTTAAGGGACCAATTTTATTGCAAGCCGTAGGTAAATACAGAACATCTTTTTGACCTTGTCTCCTGATGTGCGTGCGTGAGGTTTCTACGGTGACAAGGTGGTGAAAATAATTTGTTATTCAGCCATATTATCTTTCTTTTGGGACTCCACAGCACTGACAGAGGTTGGCCCCAGGCAAAGAGAGGAAACAGCCCCAAACCTTCACATTATCTGGCAAATTCATTTTTACCAGAGTTTTAGTGGCTGGGGGTGAAGATTGCTTTAATGAAGTTTCAGTCCTCTAATAAATGTGATAGAGTTTTATCCAGGGCTAAGCAAAAAAATGTTTCAAGGCAGTGATTATATGCTTTCTTTGCAAATACACCAACACATGACAACAACATTGATCTTATTAGCTGCAGTTGTGCCTAACAATTGTAAACAATGTGTGGCACATTGTGTATATTATTGAAATGAAACTACAGAGAAATTGAAGCAGTTTCAAGGTTATTTCCAATTATAAATGAAATATCGTACCAATGTCCATTTTGTATTCCAACATGGCGTGGAGCAGAACTAAACAAAGCCTGATTTGACCCCTGTCGTTTCCCGGATGCACTGTAAAAATTGTTTGAGGTACTGAGGAAAACATTATTGGGCAGATCCATTGTCTACAATGATGATCCACTACTGTGAATACAAATCAGATTTGACCAATTGAATTTGCTACTGCAGCATATTGGTATGCTAACATGGTAGGACAAAAGTTTGTGCCTGCAAATTCATAGGGAAAAAAATTTGATTTGGGGTCCAACGCAGCTATTATAAGCCCCACCAAAAGTGTCTCTTGTTGTCTTCAAAGGAAAGGATATTTGATCAGCGTTGTGGTTAATTTGATATCATGCATTTTATATTAGCATTCAAAGTTAAACTGGCACAGTGTTAGCACTACTACCTCACAGCACTAGGGACTTGAGTTCGATTCCTGGCTTGGGTCATTGTCTGCATGGAGTTTGCACGTTCTTCCCGTGTTTGCATGGGTTTCCTCGGGGTGTTCTGGTTTCCTCCCACTGTCTGAAAGATGCTAGTTAGGTGAATTTACCCAAACAAACGTGGAATGTGGCGACTTAGGGAATTTCACAGTAATTTATTGCAGTGTATTGCAAGTCTTACTTATGATGAATAAATAAACTTTACTTTTACTTTAAAATTAACCGCTGTGAGTTGCTGTTATTTCCTAGATGCAGGGAGATAACTAGAAGTAAAGAACAAAACAAATACAATATTTCTGAACTTTAATCATCTACTTTTTCTACCATGGAACCAGCGCAGTGATACTAAACTGTGCAGAAGGCTCACAAAGTTTCCACAGGAGCTGGTATTATAGGCCAGCTTACAGTTAGAATCAGGATACTATAATAGGATGTACATAAAAACCTCTGTCATGCTCAGGAAACAAACAGCAATTCAAAATGGTGATTCTACATGATGCCAGGAAAAAACAATTCAAATTTGTTGAATTTAAAAACATAGGCAGAGCATGTTGAAGAATTTCTCCATTAATTCCTCTTCCCTATCAACCCACCTATCCAAAGGGGGCAAACATATAGGGGGAGATGATCGCTAAGGAAAAATGCATGTAGCAACGTGCAACCTTTCTTTACCAGCTTCTGCACATCGCATTTGGATAATCATCACTAGAAAATCGGAGTCATAATAATAATTACTTTGCTTTCAATTACAGAGTATCTCCCAAATGGCTTGCAATCGATTTAATCTCTCCTCAGGGTTCCACACCGATTATTATTCTGTGACTAGAGTCGATTATAAATTGATAGCTGACATGTCAAAGGTGACCCAAGACTGAATCGGTAACTGAAGTTCCAGGTAAAGAGCAACTGCATTGAGATGTACCCATTGTTTTCGAATCCTAAGACCATGCACTTGCCACCTTCGGACCAACCACAAAGTATTTAATAATCTACATCTAATCGCTCATTAAATATTAAAAGCGTAACCTCGCTCATCCACACTGCAAAATGCCCACAATGCAACTCTTCAACACACGTAGCATTTCCTGGTCAAATTAGTTTGCCTTCCAAGTGAACCCGAGAATGTTCCACTGAACTACACTGGGGAATGTATAAATATCGACTTATAGATTGTATAAACATTTATATTAAACATTATTTTACTGTATCACATAAATGTAATTTTAATATGGTTTTTCAACATGTCTTAAATATACAGAGTGAATCTCCTGTTTTATGTGAATAAATAAAATAATCTATTGGGCAATTCAAGGTTTGCCCACTTTGAGATGAGATATGTACTGATGTTTGAAAATTATGGGATATTTTTCAGTTATGAATACTCATTATCGCCTCAGTATGTCCAGATAACAGAGTTTCTACTCTATAACCATTTTCAAATCTTCAGCTAGCTGCCCATAATAATTTCCTTTCCAATCTTTTTGAGTAGAAAAATTACATTTGAACATTGCATAAATTGCTTGAACCAGCTACTTGGAGCTCTTAAGGAAGCTTATACATTATGGCATATTGAAGAAGGGAGGGGGGAGGTGCGGAGGGTGGCGGGGGGGAGGGAATGGAAAGGAATAGTCTTCTGGGACAGGCAGAGTGGAGACAAGAGAGGAAAGGAGAGAGAGAGAAATAAAACAGATCACGCATTGGATACTCATAAAATGTGAGAAATTGCATACACTATTGCTTACAATAAAAAGAAGGATCCTTTAGTGACCTTTAAACTGAATGATGCATTCCTGTTTGAACAAGAGGCACTAGCTGGTTCCCTTTTCAAGCTAACACACAAGGCTCGCTCACCCAGTAAACAGTCAGGATGTTGTTGTGTACTGTGTCCAAACACATGGCACAGGTTCTGTCTGACCTTTGGTTCCAACGTGTTTTTTTTTCATTTCACTCTTCTATCCCCCCATTCTACTGCTGAACAATTGCTCTTTGTGGCATGAATGTGTAGGATTAGAGGTCATACTGTGCTCTTATGGCAATGGAAGCAGAACCTTAACCCCAATGGTGCCATTTTTCTGCTCCACCTTTAGAGATGTGATGTGCAGTGAGCATTTTATTCTCCCTTCATGGAAAATGACCTCTCCCTTATCACATTTTTAATCTGTTCTAAAAAAGCAAAGCAGTTTAATTACAATGGCCCTGAGGTTGTTAATCAGCCATGGGAAGGCATTTTTATTAAAAGGGTTAACATTCTCACTGTTCCTCTAAAGTATTTCAGGATGAATAAAGCAAGTAGTTTTGCTCCTTTCTTGCTAAGCTCATAACTGGACTACAAATTAACAGTTACAAGACATAGTTCACTATACTGTAGTGTCATCTTTCTCCTTTCTGATGATTTAATTTGATTTATTATTGTTACATGCATTAGTTTACAGTGAAAAACTATTGTTTCTTGCAATCCTATACAGACAAGGCATACTGTTCATAGAGACGGAAAAGAGAGAGTGCAGAATGTAGTGTTACAGACATAGCTAGGGTATAGAAAAAGATCAACTTAGACTCATAGACCCACAGAGCCATAGAGGTTTACAGCATGGAAACAGGCCCTTCAGCCCAATTTGTCCATGCCACCCCTTTTTTAAACCCCTAAATTAGTGCCAATTGCTCGCATTTGGCCCATATCCCTTTATACCCATCTTACCATGTAACTATCTAAATACTTTTTAAAAGACAATTGTACCCATCTCTACTACTATCTCTGGTAGCTTGTTCCAGACACTCACCATTCTCTGTGTGAAAAAATTGCCCTATAGACCTTTTTGTATCTCATCCCTCTCACCCTAAACCTATGTCCTCTAATTTTGGTTGCCCCTTCCTTTGGGAAAAGACATTGACTTTCTAGCTATCTATGCCCTTCATTATTTTTTACACCGCTGTAAGTTCACCTCTAAGCCTCCTACACTCCAGAGGAAAAAAGTTCCAGTTTATCCAGCCTCTCCTTATAGCTCAAAGCATTAAGTCCCAGTAGCATCCTACTAAATCTTTTCTGCACTCTTTTTAGTTTAATAATATTCTTTCCATAAAAGACTGACCAGAACTGCACAGAGTATTCCAAGTGTGGCCTTACCAATGTCTTGTACAGCTTCAACAAGATGGCCTAAGTCCTGTATTCAATGTTCTGACCAACGAAACCAAGCATTCTGAATGCCTTCTTCACCACTCTGTCCACCTGTGATTCCACTTTAACAGAGCTATGAATCTGTATCCCTCGATCTCTTTGTTCTTTTGTTCTCTTTGATCTCTTTGTTCTCCTCAACACCCTACCATTGGCTGAGTAAATCCTGCCCTGGTTCAATCTAACAAAATGCATCATCTTGTATTTATCTAAATTAAACTCTATCTGCCATTTGTCAGCCCACTGGCCCAATTGATAAGATCCCGTTGCAATCAGAGATAACCTTCTTCATTGAACACTATGCTACCAATCTTTGTGTCATCTGCAAACTTACTAACCATGCCTCCTATATTCTCATCCAAATCATTGATATAAATGACAAATAACAGTGGACCCTGCACCGATCCCTGAGACACACCACCGGTCACAGTCATCCAGTTTGAATAACAACCTTCTACAACCATCCTCTGTCTTCTCTCATCAAGCCAATTTTGTAACCAGTTGGCTACCTCACCCTGGATCCTGTGAAATTTAACCTTATGCAACAACTACCATATGTGGTACCTTGTCAAAGGTAAACTTAATGCGAGGTAAGTCCATTCAAAGGCTGATGGTATCAGGGAAGAAACTGCTCAGAAAATGAATACCAGGCAGTTTTTAGCTAAACACCCTGAAATTTAATACCTCAAAGTTTTGTCAATTCTAAGAGAAATTTATTGGAGAGCATCCCAGTACTAATGCAATATGCTATGTTGCAAAGGGATGTAAGCTTGTGTACCCCACCTGCTGCCTCTTCCAATCTTGAAACTTCCACTTTCAGCATATGCCATCATGTTCCACTGCCAAATTGAGGCCAAATCCTTGTCCATGGTAAAGAAGGATTAAATTATCCACATCCAGTCTCACCACAATCTAACCACATGTTTAATACAGGATTTGCAGTAGAATCTTCTCCCCCACAATAACACTAATACCAACTCCCACAGTCCTAAAGACGTGCTGGTTCCGTGCACAGGCCACGCTAAATTTTCCTTCCGTGTACCCAGATGCTGGAGTGTGGTGACTAGGGGATTTTGAAACTTTAGTAATAGTTAGCACAGGATAGTGATGCTGCAGTACACTGCGATACTGACTGGTTGGGTATTCAATCTATAAAATCAAGTTAAAGTGTTGAGTGCAGCAAATGAAAATAGAGAAGGCAAATCCCTCTGATGCACTGGCTTTCATACACTTGTTAAGAGACTGGTTCACAATATCATTGGCATCAGATATCAGCTAAGGGTTTGTCTTAACTATATAAAACAGAAGCAGGAATAGGGCCTACAATATGATGATTATGGCTGTTCCTCCTCTATATCAACTCCATTTTCTTGGTCTGTTCCCATATTCCTTTGTTCCCTAGTGCCCTAATGTTCACTTAATGAATAAGCATTCACAGCCCTCCAGAAAATTCCAAAATTCCCAACTGTCTGAGTGAAGGTTGATTTCTCCTCAACTGAATCCTGAATGACCACCTCCTTAATCTATTATTGCTAGTTCTGAGCTCTCTGAAAATTTTAGAATCTGACATTTTGCAGAAAATATGAAAATTTAACCACTTTAGAGTCCAAAGATACATGGGTTAGTTTGATTGGCCATGCTAAATTGCCCCTTCGGTTTCGAAGAATTAGCTGGGTAAATATGTGGGGTTGTAAGCTTAGGGTCTGGGTGGGATTGTTGTTGGTGCAATGCAGGCTCGATGTGCTGAATAGCCTCCTTCTGGCAGTGTAGGGATTCTATGATTGTATGACATTTCAGTGGGGCACTAACGCAGTGCTGCAGGTGGAACATTAAACTAAGGCCTTGTCTGCCCTTTCAGGTGAACGTAAAAGATCCCAAAACACTATTTCCCTAGCACCAGGGTGATTAGCAGGGTAGGTATGTAGGTTTATGGGGTCAGGACCTCGATGGGCAGAATGCCCCCTTCTGTACTGTATGGATTCTCTTTTGTATAAATGGCTGTGCATACTTGAAGAGAAGCTTGATCCTAACTCATTCATCCTCAGTTGATTTGCAAGAAGGTGCAAACTGGCAACGTTAACTCTTCAGAAGGGAAAATATTGAAAAATGAAAAGGAACAACCTATCTAATGAGTCAGGTATCATTGAATCTGTCATGCTGGAAAGCGACCCTTGAATAATTTATTCACTTAAGGAGTTGGCGACATTAGTTTGATCTACCATCCAGGTTCAAAAGTGTAATGAAGCTTGATTTTATTAAAAAATCATTTCATCCAGTCTTTTAGCCACAAGGCATGGCCCAATATTCAGCAAATACTGGGTGGGGTTGAAGAACAACATTGGTTCTAACTGCTGCCCATTTGTAATGAGCAAGCAAATAATATAAGGCCTGAAAGAGATGATGTTAGCTCCTGAAATCTTTCCCATCCACAGAAAGCTCACAGAATGCAAAGAATCTCTACAGTTCAGAAGGAGCCATTCCGCCCATCGAGTCTGCACTGACTCTCTAACAGAGCATCTTACCCAGCTGCATTTCCATATCCTCAAGCATTTACCCCACTAATCTAACCTACCCACCTTTGGACATTAAGGGGCATGGCTAATCTATCTAACCTGTACATCTTTGGACTGTGGGAGGAAACCGGAGCACTGGTAGGAAACCCAAGAAGACACAGGGGTAAGATGCAGACACAGCATAGACAGACAGTCCCCGGCATTGTGAGGCAGCAGTGCTAACCACTGTGCTGCCTTTGATGGAGTGGAGAGTGGTGAGAATTTGGAATGCACTGCCACATGAAATGGCTGAGGCATATAGCATAGACGTTTTGAAGCTACACGTACAAGTGAGAAGATTATACCAATAAAGCTGGATTAATTGGGATTGGAGGAGGTTCATGTGCAGCACAAGCATTGGCAAAAACTAGTTGGACTGAATGCTCTGATTCTGTGTCGTAAATAATAAATAGTCATCTTTTAAGATGCACTTGATCTTCTGAGATACAAAGATGAAATTTTAAAAGAAACACATGGAATAAATGCTGGAACAGAAGTCTAAATAATAAACACTGCATGTGATGTTAGAATTCACTGTATATTTTAATGTTCTTTTAAAATTAGAGCAATTCTTCTCAGGCAGAGCAATGATTCTGTGGCAGATAGGGTATGACCAATCAATTGCCACCAGTTTAAACTGAGATTCACTCATTGGGGTACAAATATATAACTCACTTTGCTATTTGGTAGCCTGAAAGATATTCATTTCCTCATAACTTCGGAATGCAGGAAATCGGAATAAAAACAAATGACAAGAATGAATCGCACAAGTGCGATCATCAACTCTGAAAAGATCTTTATGTTTCAACCTATTTGAAATCATTGTCAGACTTTTTTGATGGTTTATAAAATTATGAGGGGTATAGAGAGGGTGAACAGTTTGGAAGCTTTTTCATAGGACAAATTGCAAGGGGGCACAAGCTCAAGATAAGGGGGGGGTTCAGTGGAAATATGTGGAGGGGGAGTTTTTTTACAAGGAGTGGTGGAGGCCTGGAATGCATTGACATATGAAGTGGTTGAAACAGACGCATTAACGACATTTAGAGACACATGAACAAATGGAGAATAGAGGGATATAAGCAGTTGGTCTGGATAGGTCAATGTGAATGGCGCATGTTTGGAGGGCCGAAGGGTCTGTTCCTGTGCTGTACTGTTCTTTGTTAGATCATAAATTTCACTCCTGACCTTTGCAAACCAACAGTTCTCACCGTGCGGAGTATGGAGTGCTGGGTGGGTCTGACTGCGACTTATGCACTGATGCACAGGCTCAGTGGCATCTCAGGCAATGCATTTTGAACACCCCACAGCAGTGCAACTGAGATTATATTTGTTTCTTTTTGAGAGGTAAGTGATGATAGTTATAGGTATACTGTTGTAGAGGTTTTAGTTTGAAACTAAAGCAAGGAAACACTTGTGGAGAAAAGAAAACAGCGTCGTGACTTGTAAAAGCTCAAGGGCTTTCAAGAGCCACTTGATAAGATGACTTGTTTTTCTAATTGGACGTTATTAATATTAAGCATTCTGTCTATTTTCTCAAAGCACCTTATGCAAAGATATAATTTGATGAGAAATATATTGCCCGCTATCCCGGAATCTGTGCAAGGGTCATTATGTTGATCATAATTTCAGAGGTGAAACGTCCAATCTCAGTAGCTGATGTGTTTTAAATGAATAGCTGAATAAAAGGGACAGAACAAGCTTATTTTAATCACATCTGTCTGACGGGAACATTCCCGTCTTCCAGCCCATATGATAAACAGTGCTAACTAACCATAGCTGCTGAAATGAAAACTGTCTGGCATTTTTCTCCACTAAATGACAGTAGCACAATGACACTTTTAACGGCAGTCAAAGAATATTTAGCCAAGAAAATAAAATCACACAGTTCTCTGGACAAATTGATTTCTCATGCAAAGGCAAACATAGCAGCATTTAAAAAGAATGCAGAAAATAACAGATCCCCTGTGAGGAAGATCACACTCCACGCACCGCTGGCTGTGGTCTCAACCTGTCAATAATCACAGAATCTCTTCAGTGCAGAAAAGGGCCATTTGGCCCATCGAGCCTGCATCAACAACAATCCCACCTAACCTTATCCCCATAACTCCACGTATTTATCCTACTAATTGCCCTGTCACTAAGTGGCAATTTAGCATGTATATCAAGATAATGTTGCTGTCACAGGATGCATATCCATTGAACCCATAGAACCCTACAGTGCAGAAGGAGGCCATTCAGCCCATCAAATCTGCAGCTACCACAATCCCACCCAAGCCCTATTCCCATAACCCCACACATTTATCTGAGCTAATCCCTCTGACATGAGAGTCAATTTAGCATGGCCAATCAACTTAACCCTCACATCTTTGGATTATGGAAGGAATCAGAGCACCTGGAGGAAACCTATGCAGGCATGGGGGGGACGTGCAAACCCTGCATAGACAGTGACCCAAGCCAGGAATCAAACTCAGGTCCCTGGAGCTGTGATTCGGCTTTTGGCCCATCTTAATTTGTGCTGTTGATTGGTTACTCAGTGATTTGTCACTATTAGAAATGTTGCTAAGTTGCCAGTGGCAATGGTTGAGAATGGAATCCACTTTGCTCTGTGGAAGTCAGTGTGAAAATAGTCCTGGATAGCAGAGGGCTACATTATTCAGATTGGGCTGCCGGCTCTGAGGGCACTTGTCCTGGAGAACTGGTGGGATGGGAAGCTGTGCTGTGTGATTTGCTGGAACACAATTCCAAATTCCTGCAGATTTGCGACAGCACAATGCAGTGCCTGTATTAAAAAAAGGTGGGTGAGCCAACATCTGAAAATTCTAGGGCGGTTGGTTTGTATTCAAATTGGACAAGAGTTTCAACTCCTCTTTGCTGTCACATGATCCCTGATAGAAGGTGCACATGCACAAGACTACACTGAAGTCCATTGTGATTCATCCCTGCTTAGCTACAGCACTGAAGGGATACTTTATCCTATGGAACCAGTTAGGACCTCTGGTGGCACTTCTCAATCATCTATAGAAGTTACTTATAAATTAAGGATGATAACAATAATAACATGCATTTATATTGTTTCTTTCATAGTTTTACAGAGGCAATATCAAATTAAATTTGACACTTGGCCATGTAGGGTGATATTAGAAAAAATGATTCAAA